>JAYESD010000008.1:15251292-15889999 GCA_036927565.1 Tuctoria greenei
CCGATAATTCTGGTGGAGTTAAGAGGTGCTATACTTGTGGAGAAGCTGGGCACTTTGCGAATCAATGTCCTAAGTCAGGCCTTGGTCGAGGAAGCAATGCGCCGAGGCAAAACCCAAGACCTAATGGAGGACAGACACAAGGAAGCCGTGGACAGCAGAATTTTGCCCGTGGCAACGTGAACCATGTCTCTACGGAGGATGCTCAACAAGCGGATGACGTGGTCATCGGTATGTTTCTCGCCAACTCCAACCCCGCGACTATGTTATTTGATTCTGGAGCATCGCATTCATTCATTGCATCGAAGTATGTTGCCAAGTATAGTTTGCCTATCTCTCATATGAAGTTTACTCTGTTGGTTAAGTCTCCTGGAGGAGAGATGAGGACAAATATAGTATGTCCAAAAGTAAGCCTTAGAATAAGGGGGTAGACTTCTCTGCCAACCTCATTGTTTTGGATTCTCAAGGATTGGACATTATACTTGGTATGGACTGGTTGAGGAAGCACAATGGAGTTATTAAGTGTGCCACAAAGACGGTGAAGGTGACTAATGAGGAAGGGATCACCGTAGAATTTGAAGCATCTCAAACCGCACCAAAGCAATTGGAGCTGAATCATATGGACGGTGCTGCAATTGAGGAGATTCCGGTAGTGTGTGAATTTTTGGATGTGTTTCCGGATGAGTGGCCAGGTATGCCACCTGATCGAGACATTGAGTTTGTTATTGATTTAATACCTGGAACTGCACCTATAGCTAAGAGGCCGTATAGGATGCCTCCTATGGAATTAGCGGAGCTCAAGAAGCAAATTCAAGAGCAATTAGAGAAGGGTTTTATTCGCCCTAGTTCTTCACCTTGGGGAGCGCCCGTTCTATTTGTGGAAAAGAAGGACAGATCCCAAAGGATGTGCGTGGATTACCGAGCTCTCAACGAGGTGACCATCAAGAACAAGTATACCTTGCCCCGTATAGAGGATTTGTTCGATCAGATGAAGGGTGCTTGTGTCTTCTCTAAGATTGATTTGAGGTCGGGATACTTTCAAATGAAGATTAGACCATCGGACATACCCAAGACAGCTTTCAGGACACGGTATGGATCTTATGAGTACACCGTGATGTCATTTGGATTGACAAATGCGCCTGCCTACTTTATGTACCTCATGAATAAAGTCCTCATGGAGTACTTGGACAAGTTCGTTGTGGTGTTTATTGATGATATTATGATCTACTCAAAGGATGAGAAGGAACATGAGGAACACTTGAGGCTTACGCTGCAGAAATTGAGGGAGCACCAATTGTATGCCAAGTTCAGTAAATGCCAATTTTGTTTACAGGAAGTTTCTTTCTTAGGCCATATTATTTCCGGAGGAGGAGTATCGGTTGACCCCGGTAAAGTGAGGGATGTGTTGAAGTGGGAACCACCGCAAAACGTCAAGGAAATAAGGAGTTTTCTTGGAATGGCTGGATATTACCGTCGATTCATCAAGGACTTTTCCAAGATAGCCAAGCCCATGACGGAATTGCTAATGAAGGCGAAGGCATTCCAATGGACTGAAGCTTGTCAGAATAGTTTTGAGGAGTTGAAGAAAAGGTTGACAACAGCCCCAGTTTTGATATTGTCGGATGTAAGCAAGAGTTTCGACATCTATTGTGATGCATCGAGACAAGGACTTGGGTGTGTATTGATGCAAGAAGGTCAAGTGGTCGCCTATGCGTCAAGACAATTGAAGAAACATGAGCAGAACTACCCAACACATGATTTAGAACTTGCAGTCGTGGTACATGCATTGAAGATTTGGAGACACTATATACTCGGACATAGGTGTGAAATTTATACGGATCACAAGAGTCTTAAGTATATTTTCACACAGACGGATCTGAATCTGAGGCAACGCCGATGGTTGGAGCTCATCAAGGATTATGACGTGGGAATCAACTATCACCCAGGGAAGGCCAACGTAGTGGCCGATGCTTTGAGCCGAAAAGGAGTAAGCCATCAACTTACCGTTCGAGAGTTACCGTCCCAGTTATGTAAGGAGTTTGAAAGGTTGAACCTCGGGTTTGTAAATGAGATGGAGATGATGGAGATAAACCCAACCTTGGAGCAAGAAATTCGAGAAGCACAAACCACGGATGAGGATATCAAGGAAATCAAGGAAAGGATCGAGGAAGGGAGAGAATTCAGATTTGATGAAGACGAACATGGTACCTTATGGCTTGGAAAGAGGATCGTTGTGCCTAATGAAAAGCATATTCGGGAGACAATATTAAAGGAGGCACATGACTCGCCTTACTCAATTCACCCTGGTTGTACAAAGATGTACAAAGACTTGAAGACCTGCTATTGGTGGTATAGCATGAAGAAGGACATAGCTGAATACGTAGCATTGTGTGATGTGTGCCAATGAGTCAAGGCGGAACATCAAAGGCCAGCCGGATTATTGCAACCGTTGAAGATTCCGGAATGGAAGTGGGAAGAAATTGGAACGGACTTCATAGTTGGGTTACCCCGTACTCAGTCCGGGTATGACTCAATTTGGGTAATTGTGGATCGCTTAACCAAGTCAGCTCATTTTGTCCCTGTGAAGACCAAATATATAGCTGCACGATTGGCCAAAATATACATGGAGCATATTGTGTGTCGACATGGAGTCCCTAAGAAGATAGTCTCGGATAGAGGTTCTCAATTTACCTCCAGATTTTGGCAAAAATTGCATGAAGCTTTGGGAACGAGGTTGAATTTTAGTTCAGCATATCACCCTCAAACAGATGGACAAACCGAGAGGGCCAACCAAATTTTGGAAGACATGTTAAGAGCTTGTGCATTAAAGCATGGGAAAGGTTGGGATAAAAGTTTGCCGTACGCTGAATTCTCGTACAATAATAGCTACCAAGCAAGTTTGAAAATGTCACCATATGAAGCACTTTATGGGAGGAAGTGTAGGACACCTTTATTCTGGAATGAGGCAGGAGAAACTCAAGTATTTGGTCCGGATGTGTTGCAAGAAGCCGAAAAGCAAGTCCAAATAATTCGTGAAAACTTGAGGGCTGCCCAATCAAGACAAAAAGGCTATGCGGACAATAGGAGAAGGAAATTAGCCTTTGAAATTGGAGATTTTGTTTACCTCAAGGTGTCACCTATGAGAGGTCATAAGAGGTTTAACATAAGAGGCAAGCTCGCACCTCGTTATATTGGACCATTCAAGATTTTGGACAAAAGAGGAGAAGTAGCATGTAAGTTGGAGATGCCAGCTCATCTTTCAGACGTACATGATGTGTTTCATGTTTCTCAACTCAAGAAGTGTCTCAGGGTACCGGAAGACCAAGTGCCGATGGACGAGTTAGAACTTCAGGAGGATTTGTCTTATGTCGAGCAACCTATCAAGATCTTGGACGTGAAGGAAAGGGTCACGAGAAATAAGAGGAATCGTTGGTGTAAAGTGCAATGGAAACACCATACAGAAGCCGAAGCTACGTGGGAACGTGAAGAAGACCTGAAGGCAGAATTCCCGCATCTTTTCTCCACTCTGTCGAATCTCGAGGGCGAGATTCACTTTAAGGGGGGTAGGTTTGTAACACCCTAAATTTTCGCATCATGCATTGCATACATGTTCATGCATTGCATACATGTTCATGCATTAAATATTAATAGAATAAAAGAAAAATGATAAAATATACAAAAGTATGTAGGAAAAGAAGAAATAGAAAATAATAATTATAGTCTGAATCATGTATTAGGGAATAAATATAAAATAATAATAATAGATAAAAAGAAATATATATAAATAAATTATATAATAATAAATATATATATATATAAAATAATAAATAAATAAAATGAATAAGATAAATAAAATAAATAAAATATAAATAATAAAATATATTATAATAATAAACATATATATATATAATGATATATAATAACAGTATAAAAAAAAGAAAAAGAAAAAAAAAGAAGAAAACCTCAACCGCCGGCCAGGCCGCCGACCGGCCCAGCCAGCCTCGCGGCCCCGCTGGCTCCCGCGTCCCGCCGCCCGGCACGGGCCCCACCCTGCTGCAGCCGCCAGGCGCCAGCCGGCCACGCACCCACGCCCTCCAGCCGTACCGCGCTGGGACCCCTCCCACCGCGAATCCCGCCGACCGCTCCCGCCTCCCACGCGCGCTCACGCGCTCCCACCCGGCCCCGCAGGCATGCCCCACACGCCCACCTCCCGCCGTCCCGCCCTGAATTCCGCTCCCGCCTCCCGCCTTCCGCTCCCGCCCCCCCCCCCCCCCCCCCCCCCCCCCCCCCCGCCGAAAACCCCGCTCCGCGATTCCCGCTCGCGCACGGTTGCGCCCGCGCGTCCAAGGCCCCCGATCGAGACCCCCCTACGCGCCTACAAAAAGGACCGTAGGTCCTAGGTTTTCCCCCGATCCCAACACCACGCCGCCTCCACGATAGAACCCGCCGCCGGAACAGAGAAAAAAAAGGAGGCACCAGAGAGCTGCGCCGCCAGGAAAAGAAGGGGAAGAAAAGGAAGAAAAAAAGAGGGGAAGAAGAGGAGGAAAAAGAGGAGGATACCACGGTCCATCGGAGATCGTCGCCGTCGTCGTGCCGCCGAGGGATTGCTGCGCCATCCACTTCGTCTACGCGTCGCATTTGTTCCGCGACCGTCAAGCCATCAGATCTACGGTAGGATTCGTTCCCAATGCGAATTTTGGCAACGTATTGAATCTATAGACGTAAATTGATCGTAGTTGCATCGTATTTTTATTTTCAGCAGCATTAATCCCCGCTAAAACCCCCGTAAACTCGTATGAACACGTATGAACTAGTTGCATCTAATTAATAAAACAACCGTAGTGAATTAATTATTGTACTTTGCATGCATGCATATCATCGCATGTTGATTAATGTGTGTGCATCATGTTGAATTGTATATGTTCTCTTGTATGTATGATCACGCGTAGAGGAACGTGCTCAAGAGGCCGCATACGAGGATTTCCAAAATCAAGACTTTGAAGCGCTTGAGCAACCCCATCCGTCGGAGCAAGGCAAGTGTCCTTGAAGCATTTTGATCCTGTTTTAAATTAAATGTTTTGTTTGCAAAACTGCATGCTGTGTCAATTTGATGGGAATCCTATGGTAGGAAGTTTACTAGACTTGCTAAACCACCCTTGTCACCTGGAATTTATGGTAGAGCGTCGGGATGGACTTTTTACCTTTTTGCTTCGCTTAATTAATTGGGATGGCAAACAACACTACACATTCAATTATGCATCAATGATATTCTGGTTAATGTGAATTGGTCAATACGATGGGTGATCTAAGCAAGCCTGGTATGTGGATGGGTTGGATGTTATGGTGGTTTGCTTGCTTTAGATCTAAGGACCGGTTCATGCAAGAATAAGCCAGGACTACAGTGCCACCACGAGGCCAAGTTATGGGTGCGGCGTAGCTGATTAATTAGGGCTTTGCTAGTGCTGTTTGGACCATTGTGGATGCTCGGGGAAGGGGTAGTCGGATTGGGTTTGTTGATGATTGGTGGGACTACCCTGGGATCCGAATGGCTCAAGAGGGGGCCCTTGGTTCAAGATGTGCTCAGTTGGAGGCATCGCCACCGGTGAAACCTCAGTGGCGTCTAAATAGGCTAGTAATCCCTTCGTAAAGGCTATTTTGTGATCTCTTGGCCACACACCAACGGAAGTGTGTAATGTGACCGACGGGTCATGGGCATAAGGGAGGTTCTTAGTCGCCGAAAGGTGATGAAATCACGAACACGTGGGTAAAGAGGTACAAACTCTGCAGAGTTAATTAAAACTATCATGATAGCCGTGCTCCCGGTTATGAGCACCTGGATAACTTCCATGATTAGAGGGAAATTGGGATTTGGGATGGTTATGGTTTGGTAATGGTTATGGTTGGTTTATGGTTATGGGTTGGTAATGGTTATGGTTATGATAATGGTTATGGTTATGATTATGATTATGGTTATGATAATGGTTATGGTGATGGATGGAATTATGGTTATTGGTAATGGTGAATTATGGGCTGGTATTATTATGGTTACATGGCTTATGATGGGATTACTTCACATAAATATGATACATTGCTTTTCAAATGTTTTACTGTACTTTTCAGCACTTAGCCATTATTACATTCGTCATTTGAATAAGCCACATGTCATACTTTCCACACTCGCTGAGTACGACATGTACTCACTCTTGCAATCCCCCCCAACAGTTGCAGGTCAGGATTGTGAGTTTAATGGCGATAATGCGGAGTTCTAGGCCGTGTCTACCGTCAGCTTTTGCCTGTGGTGTTGCATGGAGCTGCGCTATCCCTTTTGCTTAGTTTGCTTAGTTGCTTAATTAGTTTATTTCCGCTGCATTAGTTGAACTTGTCATAAATATTCATTAGAGCTTGTATTCGAGGATATAATGAATTATGCAATAAGAGTACTTATTTAATAAATTGAGCTGTGGTAATTATCTGTTTATCATTTGTGAATCACTCGTGTATGTGTGTTGAACATCCTGGGCACACATATGCGTTAGCTTGGTTCATTTTCGGAACCGGGCGTCACAGATTGGTATCAGAGCCACAGGTTGACCGTAGGATGCAGCCTAGATAGAATGGACACTTTAGAGCACATAGGAGCACTCAGGAATCGATTTGATTTTGTTGGCTTGCTGTTTGCTATATATATTGTTTGCTTGTGTGCTTAATAGAGGATTTTGGGATGCTTTAGCATTGCCATGTCCACCTAGGCTAGTATAGCCAGTTGGTTAGATTCATATCCCTTGATGCATATAGTTGGGGACGTTTTCTAATTCTTACCTATTGCTTTCCTTTAGATGGTGAGGACTCGCAACCAGAGGGATGTCAATGGTGAGGAGGAGAACCATAGAGTACCTCAGAACAACAATGGACAAGGACCTGCTCATGGAGCTATCAACATTGAGCAGCTACTGACCATGCAAAACCAGCTCATGCAGACCATGATACAAACTATGGGACAGCTGCAGGCTGGCAATAACATCAACAATCAGCCCCACATGCCTCCACCGCCACCCCCACCTCCTCATAACCGATTGGGAGAGTTCATGAGGACTAGACCGCCAACCTTTGCTCAAGCTGCTGACCCTATGGATGCTGATGATTGGCTCAAGTCCGTGGAGAAGAAACTTGCTATTGTCCAATGCAGTGACCGGGAGAAGGTCCTATTTGCTTCTCACCAACTCGTTGGAGCAGCTGCAGATTGGTGGGATGCTTATTGCAATGCTCATGAGGATCAAGAGAGGATCACCTTGGCGGAATTCAAGGAGAGTTTCCGTTCTTATTATGTGCCGGAAGGAGTTATGATACTGAGAAGGCAAGATTTTGAAAATCTAAGGCAAGGAAGATCAAGCGTGAGTGAATATCTCAATAAGTTCACTCAACTCTCAAGGTATGCGCCTGAGGATGTTAGTCGGGACAGCCGGAAGCAATATTTGTTCATGAGAGGCTTGAACAATGAGATCCAAGTGAAATTGCTCAACTGCGATTATGCCAATTTTCAGAAGCTTGTGGACAAAGCAATTGTGGTTGAGAACAAGATCCGGGAGATGGAGCAAGAAATCAAGAGGAAGGCGCCATATCAAGGACAGCAACAAGGAAGTAATGTGCGCCCTCGTCTTGCACCAGCCAATGCGCCTTATTACAACTCCTCTATTCCTGCTCAGCGCCCTGGTTATGCACCGCGCCCAACTCAGTTTGTGCAGCAGCGCCCTGTTATGCAAGCACCTAGGCCTCCAATGCCCTATGAGCCTCGTGCTAAATTTCCTGCTGCAAATGTTCAAAACCAAGCTCGTCCCGATAATTCTGGTGGAGTTAAGAGGTGCTATACTTGTGGAGAAGCTGGGCACTTTGCGAATCAATGTCCTAAGTCAGGCCTAGGTCGAGGAAGCAATGCGCCGAGGCAAAACCCAAGACCTAATGGAGGACAGCCACAAGGAAGCCGTGGACAGCAGAATTTTGCCCGTGGCAACGTGAACCATGTCTCTACGGAGGATGCTCAACAAGCAGATGACGTGGTCATCGGTATGTTTCTCGCCAACTCCAACCCCGCGACTATGTTATTTGATTCTGGAGCATCGCATTCATTCATTGCATCGAAGTATGTTGCCAAGTATAGTTTGCCTATCTCTCATATGAAGTTTACTCTGTTGGTTAAGTCTCCTGGAGGAGAGATGAGGACAAATATAGTATGTCCAAAAGTAAGCCTTAGAATAAGGGGGGTAGACTTCTCCGCCAACCTCATTGTTTTGGATTCTCAAGGATTGGACATTATACTTGGTATGGACTAGTTGAGGAAGCACAATGGAGTTATTAAGTGTGCCACAAAGACGGTGAAGGTGACTAATGAGGAAGGGATCACCGTAGAATTTGAAGCATCTCAAACCGCACCAAAGCAATTGGAGCTGAATCATATGGACGGTGCTGCAATTGAGGAGATTCCGGTAGTGTGTGAATTTTTGGATGTGTTTCCGGATGAGTTGCCAGGTATGCCACCTGATCGAGACATTGAGTTTGTTATTGATTTAATATCTGGAACTGCACCTATAGCTAAGAGGCCGTATGGGATGCCTCCTATGGAATTAGCGGAGCTCAAGAAGCAAATTCAAGAGCAATTAGAGAAGGGTTTTATTCGCCCTAGTTCTTCACCTTGGGGAGCGCCCGTTCTATTTCTGGACAAGAAGGACGGATCCCAAAGGATGTGCGTGGATTACCGAGCTCTCAACGAGGTGACCATCAAGAACAAGTACACCTTGCCCCGTATAGAGGATTTGTTCGATCAGATGAAGGGTTCTTGTGTCTTCTCTAAGATTGATTTGAGGTCGGGATACTTTCAAATGAAGATTAGACCATCGGACATACCCAAGACAGCTTTCAGGACACGGTATGGATCTTATGAGTACACCGTGATGTCATTTGGATTGACAAATGCGCCTGCCTACTTTATGTACCTCATGAATAAAGTCATCATGGAGTACTTGGACAAGTTCGTTGTGGTGTTTATTGATGATATTATGATCTACTCAAAGGATGAGAAGGAACATGAGGAACACTTGAGGCTTACGCTGCAGAAATTGAGGGAGCACCAATTGTATGCCAAGTTCAGTAAATGCCAATTTTGTTTACAGGAAGTTTCTTTCTTAGGCCATATTATTTCCGGAGGAGGAGTATCGGTTGACCCCGGTAAAGTGAGGGATGTGTTGAAGTGGGAACCACCGCAAAACGTCAAGGAAATAAGGAGTTTTCTTGGAATGGCTGGATATTACCGTCGATTCATCAAGGACTTTTCCAAGATAGCCAAGCCCATGACGGAATTGCTAATGAAGGCGAAGGCATTCCAATGGACTGAAGCTTGTCAGAATAGTTTTGAGGAGTTGAAGAAAAGGTTGACAACAGCCCCAGTTTTGATATTGCCGGATGTAAGCAAGAGTTTCGACATCTATTGTGATGCATCGAGACAAGGACTTGGGTGTGTATTGATGCAAGAAGGTCAAGTGGTCGCCTATGCGTCAAGACAATTGAAGAAACATGAGCAGAACTACCCAACACATGATTTAGAACTTGCAGCCGTGGTACATGCATTGAAGATTTGGAGACACTATATACTCGGACATAGGTGTGAAATTTATACGGATCACAAGAGTCTTAAGTATATTTTCACACAGACGGATCTGAATCTGAGGCAACGCCGATGGTTGGAGCTCATCAAGGATTATGACGTGGGAATCAACTATCACCCAGGGAAGGCCAACGTAGTGGCCGATGCTTTGAGCCGAAAAGGAGTAAGCCATCAACTTACCGTTCGAGAGTTACCGTCCGAGTTATGTAAGGAGTTTGAAAGGTTGAACCTCGGGTTTGTAAATGAGATGGAGATGATGGAGATAAACCCAACCTTGGAGCAAGAAATTCGAGAAGCACAAACCACGGATGAGGATATCAAGGAAATCAAGGAAAGGATCGAGGAAGGGAGAGAATTCAGATTTGATGAAGACGAACATGGTACCTTATGGCTTGGAAAGAGGATCATTGTGCCTAATGAAAAGCATATTCGGGAGACAATATTAAAGGAGGCACATGACTCGCCTTACTCAATTCACCCTGGTTGTACAAAGATGTACAAGGACTTGAAGACCTGCTATTGGTGGGATAGCATGAAGAAGGACATAGCTGAATACGTAGCACTGTGTGATGTGTGCCAACGAGTCAAGGCGGAACATCAAAGGCCAGCCGGATTATTGCAACCGTTGAAGATTCCAGAATGGAAGTGGGAAGAAATTGGAACGGACTTCATAGTTGGGTTACCCCGTACTCAGTCCGGGTATGACTCAATTTGGGTAATTGTGGATCGCTTAACCAAGTCAGCTCATTTTGTCCCTGTGAAGACCAAATATATAGCTGCACGATTGGCCAAAATATACATGGAGCATATTGTGTGTCGACATGGAGTCCCTAAGAAGATAGTCTCGGATAGAGGTTCTCAATTTACCTCCAGATTTTGGCAAAAATTGCATGAAGCTTTGGGAACGAGGTTGAATTTTAGTTCAGCATATCACCCTCAAACAGATGGACAAACCGAGAGGGCCAACCAAATTTTGGAAGACATGTTAAGAGCTTGTGCATTAAAGCATGGGAAAGGTTGGGATAAAAGTTTGCCGTACGCTGAATTCTCGTACAATAATAGCTACCAAGCAAGTTTGAAAATGTCACCATATGAAGCACTTTATGGGAGGAAGTGTAGGACACCTTTATTCTGGAATGAGGCAGGAGAAACTCAAGTATTTGGTCCGGATGTGTTGCAAGAAGCCGAAAAGCAAGTCCAAATAATTCGTGAAAACTTGAGGGCTGCCCAATCAAGACAAAAAGGCTATGCGGACAATAGGAGAAGGAAATTAGCCTTTGAAATTGGAGATTTTGTTTACCTCAAGGTGTCACCTATGAGAGGTCATAAGAGGTTTAACATAAGAGGCAAGCTCGCACCTCGTTATATTGGACCATTCAAGATTTTGGACAAAAGAGGAGAAGTAGCATGTAAGTTGGAGATGCCAGCTCATCTTTCAGACGTACATGATGTGTTTCATGTTTCTCAACTCAAGAAGTGTCTCAGGGTACCGGAAGACCAAGTGCCGATGGACGAGTTAGAACTTCAGGAGGATTTGTCTTATGTCGAGCAACCTATCAAGATCTTGGACGTGAAGGAAAGGGTCACGAGAAATAAGAGGAATCGTTGGTGTAAAGTGCAATGGAAACACCATACAGAAGCCGAAGCTACGTGGAAACGTGAAGAAGACCTGAAGGCAGAATTCCCGCATCTTTTCTCCATGCTGTCGAATCTCGAGGGCGAGATTCACTTTAAGGGGGGTAGGTTTGTAACACCCTAAATTTTCGCATCATGCATTGCATACATGTTCATGCATTGCATACATGTTCATGCATTAAATATTAATAGAATAAAAGAAAAATGATAAAATATACAAAAGTATGTAGGAAAAGAAGAAATAGAAAATAATAATTATAGCCTGAATCATGTATTAGGGAATAAATATAAAATAATAATAATAGATAAAAAGAAATATATATAAATAAATTATATAATAATAAATATATATAAAATAATAAATAAATAAAATGAATAAGATAAATAAAATATAAATAATAAAATATATTATAATAATAAACATATATATATAATGATATATAATAACAGTATAAAAAAAAGAAAAAGAAAAAAAAGAAGAAAACCTCAACCGCCGGCCAGGCCGCCGACCGGCCCAGCCAGCCTCGCGGCCCCGCTGGCTCCCGCGTCCCGCCGCCCGGCACGAGCCCCACCCTGCTGCAGCCACCAGGCGCCAGCCGGCCACGCACCCGCGCCCTCCCGCCGTACCGCGCTGGGACCCCTCCCACCGCGAATCCCGCCGACCGCTCCCGCCTCCCACGCGCGCTCATGCGCTCCCACCCGGCCCCGCAGGCATGCCCCGCACGCCCACCTCCCGCCGTCCCGCCCCGAATTCAGCTCCCCCCCCCCCCCCCCGCCGAAAACCCCGCTCCGCGATTCCCGCTCGCGCACGGTTGCGCCCGCACGTCCAAGGCACCCGATCGAGACCCCCCTACGCGCCTATAAAAAGGACCGTAGGTCCTAGGTTTTCCCCTGATCCCTACACCACGCCGCCTCCACGATAGAACCCGCCGCCGGAACAGAGAAAAAAAAGGAGGCACCAGAGAGCTGCGCCGCCAGGAAAAGAAGGGGAAGAAAAGGAAGAAAAAAAGAGGGGAAGAAGAGGAGGAAAAAGAGGAGGATACCACGGTCCATCAGAGATCGTCGCCGTCGTCGTGCCGCCGAGGGATTGCTGCGCCATCCACTTCGTCTACGGGTCGCATTTGTTCCGCGACCGTCAAGCCATCAGATCTACGGTAGGATTCGTTCCCAATGCGAATTTTGGCAACGTATTGAATCTAATAGACGTAAATTGATCGTAGCTGCATCGTATTTTTATTTTCAGCAGCATTAATCCCCGCTAAAACCCCCGTAAACTCGTATGAACACGTATGAACTAGTTGCATCTAATTAATAAAACAACCGTAGTGAATTAATTATTGTACTTTGCATGCATGCATATCATCGCATGTTGATTAATGTGTGTGCATCATGTTGAATTGTATATGTTCTCTTGTATGTATGATCACGCGTAGAGGAACATGCTCAAGAGGCCGCATACGAGGATTTCCAAAATCAAGACTTTGAAGCGCTTGAGCAACCCCATCCGTCGGAGCAAGGCAAGTGTCCTTGAAGCATTTTGATCCTGTTTTAAATTAAATGTTTTGTTTGCAAAACTGCATGCTGTGTCAATTTTATGGGAATCCTATGGTAGGAAGTTTACTAGACTTGCTAAACCACCCTTGTCACCTGGAATTTATGGTAGAGCGTCGGGATGGACTTTTTACCTTTTTGCTTCGCTTAATTAATTGGGATGGCAAACAACACTACACATTCAATTATGCATCAATGATATTCTGGTTAATGTGAATTGGTCAATACGATGGGTGATCTAAGCAAGCCTGGTATGTGGATGGGTTGGATGTTATGGTGGTTTGCTTGCTTTAGATCTAAGGACCGGTTCATGCGAGAATAAGCCAGGACTACAGTGCCACCACGAGGTCAAGTTATGGGTGCGGCGTAGCTGATTAATCAGGGCTTTGCTAGTGCTGTTTGGACCATTGTGGATGCTCGGGGAAGGGGTAGTCGGATTGGGTTTGTTGATGATTGGTGGGACTACCCTGGGATCCGAATGGCTCAAGAGGGGGCCCTTGGTTCAAGATGTGCTCAGTTGGAGGCATCGCCACCGGTGAAACCTCAGTGGGGTCTAAATAGGCTAGTAATCCCTTCGTAAAGGCTATTTTGTGATCTCTTGGCCACACACCAACGGAAGTGTGTAATGTGACCGACGGGTCATGGGCATAAGGGAGGTTCTTAGTCGCCGAAAGGTGATGAAATCACGAACACGTGGGTAAAGAGGTACAAACTCTGCAGAGTTAATTAAAACTATCATGATAGCCGTGCTCCCGGTTATGAGCACCTGGATAACTTCCATGATTAGAGGGAAATTGGGATTTGGGATGGTTATGGTTTGGTAATGGTTATGGTTGGTTTATGGTTATGGGTTGGTAATGGTTATGGTTATGATAATGGTTATGGTTATGATTATGATTATGGTTATGATAATGGTTATGGTGATGGATGGAATTATGGTTATTGGTAATGGTGAATTATGGAGTGGTATTATTATGGTTACATGGCTTATGATGGGATTACTTCACATAAATATGATACATTGCTTTTCAAATGTTTTACTGTACTTTTCAGCACTTAGCTATTATTACATTCGTCATTTGAATAAGCCACATGTCATACTTTCCACACTTGCTGAGTACGACATGTACTCACTCTTGCAACCCCCCCCCCCCAACAGTTGCAGGTCAGGATTGTGAGTTTAATGGCGATAATGCGGAGTTCTAGGTCGTGTCTACCGTCAGCTTTTGCCTGTGGTGTTGCATGGAGCTGCGCTATCCCTTTTGCTTAGTTTGCTTAGTTGCTTAATTAGTTTATTTCCGCTGCATTAGTTGAACTTGTCATAAATATTCATTAGAGCTTGTATTCGAGGATATAATGAATTATGCAATAAGAGTACTTATTTAATAAATTGAGCTGTGGTAATTATCTGTTTATCATTTTTGAATCACTCGTGTATGTGTGTTGAACATCCTGGGCACACATATGCGTTAGCTTGGTTCATTTTCGGAACCGGTCGTCACAATTATGCTTACAAAAAACCGCGGTTTGCATCCCTCTCGGTTATCGCAACGGCTCGTCGTGTCCCATCAGCTTCACTGGCAGTTTTTTTATTTGACGTGGAAGGGGCCCAGGGTTTTATATAAAAAACATCCGCCCCGTACATGCCTTATACACGTCCCGTTCGATTTCAACGGAGCCGTTTGATTTCAATCGGGCGAGCTCTATTGAAATCAAACGTGGCGTGCAGGAGTCTTGTACGACATCTTTTTTCAATCGAATGTCTGACTACAATAGCGTGTGTTGCCTTATATTCTCGTTGCAACGAGCTCAACTTTCCGAGGTGGGACAAATTGTTCACAGCTTGTCAAATCGCTCGCTCGAAAAGTTTGAGTAAGCTCATTTGTTGTCGTCGTTATGATATGTACGTATGATTAACTAAACTATATAACTCTATTAAAAATGTTCTATGGGACACAATTTTTATATATGGTAGAAACAAACTCGCTCGAGTTCGACTCGTTGACATCGCTACATGCAATTAAAGTTTTGGTGCAATTGTGTAATTAAAGATTTTCATCTGTTGGATCAATACATCCATCCTATTATTACATATTTTCATTAAACCTCTTCCACCAGGCCCGAGCACAGGCATGTGCGAGCTGTGCAACCGCACAGGGCCCCGGATCTGCAAGGGGCCCCGGTTTGAGATTATTTCAGCTAGTTTAATCTAGCATATCCAAGTTTAAGTGATCAGTTACTGACAACTAGTTCACCTAAGTTGAAGGAAGTTACACCATCCTCTGAATCCTAATCTGCTGATGGGTCCACTGAATTGCTCTAAGATCGACATACGTTTTGTCTTGATTCATCTACATGCCCTCTGTCTCAAAAAGTTTGTCGCTTTGTAGTTCATTTTTGAACTACAAAGCGACAAACTTTTTAAGATAGAGGTAGTACCTTATAAAATATGAGTTGTGCCTGTGTGCCGCTGGCGCCATGGCCAAGGTATAGATTAGTTGGTTGCCTGAAAGCTCTAGAGAAAACACGAAGGACAGACATGGGGTTATTTTTTATTCTTCATACGTCGATTATGTCCTCTCTCTCAGTTTATCTCACGTCCCCAACTGTCTTGATTTCGACCTCCAGATTTCAATTTGATCATGTTTCGATTTCGACCTCCAAATTCCAACATTTGATCATGTTTCATCTGTCGCATGGGTATTCTACACAACTTTCAATTTCAGGGACATCCAATAGTGATGTGTTGTAGAATTGTAGAGGTCGGGTTTCGATCGCGCACACAAATACCTTGTACACTACGACTGTGCCCTCATTGTACTTAATGCATTCCACGTTAATTGATTTATATCGTACTATTTATTACACATGGTTATGTTTTGAAATTTGAAATTTAATCTTATATTTTGTATATTATTATAGATTTATTGTTCCATTTTGCTATAGATATACTCGTCATAATATTTCGTACAGGGCCTCAGATTTTACAGGCTCGGCCCTGCCTTCCACCCCCACCACCACCCCTCCACCTGGTGGAGGGGGTTAAATAAAAAGATTCAACGACCGTAATGTAGATCGATCCAATGGTTGAAGATGGTTGATTACACGATTGCACCAAACATCTTATTACATTCTAGTTCAATCCAACTTTAAAACAGGAAATCTTTTGACACTAATTAATCCAGTCATGATGTTTTTCTCTTCTTGTTTTTGTGATGTTTTATTTTTTCTTGTTTTGTGATGCTGATTTTCATGTTTTGTACTTCCTCCTTCCCATATTAGTACTTGTGATTAATAATTAGGAAAATTTTTGTAGTTCAAATATGAACTAAAAAACTTGTTCTAGCGACAAGTAATATAGGTAGGAGGCTGTAATGTTTTATGATAATGAACTCAATGTTGTTTGTCTATTCCATCTGTTATTTTGTTTTCTATCTACTGTTTGGTGAACTATCTATTCTATCTGTATTCTCTGTTAATGAACGACCCTCCACACCACCGGTGGCTCGTAAAGTTGCATGTACGATACTTTAGCCGCTAGAGGTGCCAGGAGATCGCCCTCAGCGGGGCCTGCAAAGCGGTCTGTAAAGTAGTATACAGTACTAACAGGTAGCGACGACTGGAAAAAAAAAGTGTAGACAATCAACAGAGAGAAAAGAAAAGAAAGGACGAGAAAAATGTTAGAAAAAGATAGGTAGAACTCCAACGTACCACTGGCCCTATGCCCCTATACACGGTGTAATCATTACCACTACTCCTATAAGCGGCCAGAAGTTATTACCACTGCTTCAAGGGAAGTGTTGCGGACTAGATGTCTCGATTATTTTATTTTGTGTTTATTGAGAATTATGTAACAGCTAGTTCTGTCGACTAGCGACGAATGGAATGAAAAGTGGAGACAATGAACAGAGAGAAGGGAACACTGATTTCCTTTGTTCCAAACTACTGTATGATTGAATGTATTCATTTCCGGAAGAATCCATTTCTTTAAACTGTCCCGTGAGTTTCCTTTGATGCAAACGGGGCTAAACATAAGACGAGCGCGCATAGGGAAACACAACAAGTGCAACATTCATCAGAGACGAGCGGGCATAGGGGAAAAACATATACTACAAGTATATTCTATATACTCCCTTTGTTCTCTTTAAATTGGCGTTGGGAGAACTAGGGGTGCATCCAAACGGGAATGGAGGGAATATAACCCAAAGAGTACAATGCCTGACGGCAGAACAGGTCATGCTCGTGCTTAATCCTACAGTTCTTTGTACAGAAGACTGTCCACTCCTCCCACGTAGGCCTGCTGCAGCGGGCAGTACCCTGGTTCCTCCCTATTGAGCAGCCCCAAGCGTCATCATCAATTTGGGCACCGCCACCAGCGGCGCTTCTGGACGAGGCCTGCCCAGGAACCTCCAGATGACACCATCGATACTATTCATGGCTTCATGCCAACACCAGCAGCACTCCTTGTTGGTCCACTTCATGGCGACAGACCCGACCGCGTTGTAGCCGATGTGGGCCTCACCTTCGACCTGCCAGATATACTCGAAGGCGTCGCGGGCCCCGCGGTCGGTGTTGTAGCGGAGCATGGCGAGGATGTAGGCCGCCACCATGTGGCCGTTCGCCGCCGCCCGAGCAAGGAACTGGGTGCCCGGCTGCACGCGACCGTGCAGGAAGACGAGGTCGAACCCGATGATGTAGCACGCATGAGGGTTGCCGACGATTGCCGGGCGCTCCACGAGGTGGTCGTAGCTCTAGTTAAAGTTCCAGTTGCTTTCCCGCTCCAGCGCCACGCGTCTGCCGATAGTGCGATCCCGGCACGCCGCGTGCATGGCCTTGCAGGTGGCGCGCAGACTGGAGAGGTCGTCCATGGGCTGTGGGGAGGTTGCGGCGACCCACCCTGCGTTCAGGACTGCAATATCATATGGCAAGGGGAACTCCATGGGCTTCGAAGGGAACCAATGAGGGCGCGCGCGACACAGACGAAGAGGAATAGTACACACGGAGAAGAGGATGGCCTGTGTGTGTTGCAGGGAAGAGGATGGTGTGTCTTTATTAGTACGCGCGGAGAAGACGATGAGATGCGCGCAGTGATGGTTATGGCTTCTAAAGTGCACCGTTTGGAATGCTACTTGCGAAAGTCGTATGAATATCTTTCCCTTCCGGAGGATTCCATTCCTTTAAACTGTCCCGTGAGTTTCCTTCGATGCAAACTGGGGTTACGGCTTCTAAAGTGCAGCTGTACGCTACTTTAGCCGCTGGAGTTGTCAGTAGGCAGGAGATTGCCCGCAGCAGGGCCTGCAATGCGGTCTGTAAAAAGTACTCCACCCTCCGTCCCAACTCAACTCTATTTTTAGCTTTGGTCAAACTTACCTTTGACCAATGATTCCTTGCCTGGTCCTTATCCTGATCATCAAGGTTCTCCGCCTGCTGCCCCAGATGACTTGGGGCAGAATGATCCTGGCGACCACAATGAAGTGTCGGATATGTTGTCCATGGCGCAGGGTTATTCAACACAAGCAAGAGGTAGCATATCCTAATCTTTCTCCTCATATATAGCGTGTTAACTAATTTTTCGGCCCCAAATGATCAAGAAAAATTACTCCAGATTTGATGATGCCATAAATTAATCGCTGCTCAAAACAATGACGGTGCTCATCAAGCTCGCAAGCTCAACTTAATTCATCCTCAAACTAGCTAATTATTTCGGATGGATTTACGTTAGGGGTGTGCATTCGGTCTACCCGATATTTTGGTTCGGGTATTTTGGTCTTTTTCAAAATTCGGTTTCTTGAAATCACTACCCGAATTGTTGTAATAATATTAGGCACCCGAACATTTTGGGTACCAAAATTCCGGTTCGGTCTTCGATCCTACCCGATATATCTAAATTATACATTATATCCATGTCATGTTTGCACAAATTTAATATGATTGATAAATTTAATCCCATGAGTTAATTTATTATAAATTGACAAATGAAAAATAAAAAATAAATGTTTAAATCCAACAACTTCACACATCACAACTTGAAAATAAAATATCTAAATTTGAATTGTTCATAGTTTAGCACGCATAATTTAACTTATTATTTGATGGGCCGACTATTCGGTTATTTTAGTTACCTGAGAGTGGTACCCGAACCCGACATTTATTTGTCAGTTATTTATATTTGCTACCTGAAAAGTACCCGATAATTCGGTCTTTTCAGTTCCGGTCTCGGTTTTTTCGGTTTCGGTTTTTCGGTCTTAGTTTATTTGTCCACCCCTAATTTACATAGTAGTAGCATATGGGATATACATATTTATCCTCCATGTTTTTTGCAAAACTATCAAGTGATATATCCTATGTGCATATTACATATGTAAAACTAATGTAAAATATAAAACTTTTTCAAAGGGAAGTCTTAGGTTTCGTCAAATCTATCTTTGAGATTTACGCAATTTTGATCTGTTTTAACAATACAAGATATGTACTTTTAGATTCACCATGAAAATATTTCCATAATATACAATCTAGTACTACATGTTATTAAAGTTAATAAATTCCATATAAATCATTGGTCAAAGGTAATTAGTTCGACCAAAACAGAAATAGAGTTGAGTTGGGGCGGAGGAAGTATTATACGTTGTTGTTTGCCACATAAGGTTTGGTCCTTCAAGCCGTAGCCATTTGTACAGGCGGCTGATGCTACCGGGCGCACCGAGCTTACTTGCGCGCCAGTCACCGAGGCGCCTTAAACGCGCACAGCGCATGCACATCTTTGAATTCAATTGGAACCGCTCTGCTTCCCATCACCACTACCGCGCGCGTCGAGAGACGAACAGCCAAGCGGGTTCAAATCCCATGCAATACTGCAGGTGCAGTAGAGATGGCTTACATGAGGGCCCTACAGGGTGTGGGACCCACATGTCAGCCACCTCTATTGCACCTGCAGTACTGCAGAGGATGAGCACCCCAGTCAGGCTGCTACTACGCTATAAGATCACCTGGGCACGCCATCGTGTTCTCCGCACAGCCACTCTTCCTCTCTTCCCAAAACCGCGCCAAGAACACCATGGCTGACAAGACAACGCCGCCGCCAAGACCGCCGAAGGACGCCAAGGGGAAGCATCCCCGACCGGACTCCCCCCGGACAAGGAGTGGGCTCTCTGGAAGATGGCACGCGATGTATTTGACAATATATTGCGCTCCATAAGTCGCCTTGGGCTTGGTCCCCTTTAGAGTATGCTGCAATGGGGACCACAGGCCACTACGTCTTCGGCATGACGCACTTGGTCGGTCACCTCGACATCCTCTGGGAGACGCTGGCGGACGAGCTCGGTGTCGCCCGCCGTGACAACCTGGTGGCGGAGACATCTAGGAAACTGGGCTTCCCGTCTCCGCCGCGGGAGGCGCCCCCGCCCAGCCAGGAGCCCAAGGAGGTGGAGGAGAAGGAGAAGGAGAAGTAGGTGGAGCGAGGTGGAGGAGAAGTAGATTTTTTTTGTTCTTAGTTGTGTTGTTTTTCTTTTCTTGTTTGTAGTTTGTGTTTTCCTTTTTTTCTTGTTTGTAATGTATCGTCTTAAGGTAATGAACTCTATATTTCTATTCATTGGTGCGCAAAAATAGTTCTAATGTTGCTGTTCTAACTCTACTGAGCTGGAGATCCAGAAAGTGACTATCACATAGTTTATCTGACAGGACCAGCAGGGAGAAGCCCACTCTCTATGTTGAAACCCAACACGGATCCGAGATAATGAGCAATCAAATAGCAAAGCACGTAGTAAATCACAAAAAACGCAACAACAGTTTCTGGAGTACGTATCAACTTAAGCCTAGATTAGATGCTCGTGGGCGTCATTGCAAAAGGGTGAAGACAAAAAAGACTTGATTTGGATAGCTTGCAAAAACAAACTAGAAGTCAGGGTCATCGAAATTTTTGCTCGATTTGGATTGAGTCTTAGTTATTGACTTCCATAATAATAAAATGCATCGGGTATTTTACTTTCACAAGTGTGTCATAAAATGTATCGAGTGTTTTACTTTCACTAGTATGTCATAAAGTGTACGCCGGCCACGTATCCTGATCCAACCGTACAGCTTCAAATATAGGAGGGTTAGAAGATTGGTGGAAAATAATATGAACTTATAAGAAAAATGAGAAGAAGAAAAAGGATGGCGCGCATTTCGATACATGAACCGTGACACTGCTGACATCCATCTTCATTGGCTAGTTCCCGATTCTTCTGATCTCTCCAGCATGTATTCACACTAGCTACTCTCTGGTGACTGGACCCAGGGTATCCCGTGGCCCACCCGGCATATCCAGTGGGTGGGCTCCTGAGAAATGTTGTTGTTGTTGTACGTGGTGTTAGGTTGAGACAATGCAACTTGTGGTCATAATTATAAGAATTAAAAATTAGAAAGAGTATATAAGATTCAAAAATCTTCATTACTCTCTTTACTCCGGGCTCGGGCCCATCAAATTCAGAAACTCCTCCACTCATATAGTAATTGCATCAGTTATATATCCAGGCCTGTTTCCAATTAAAATCCAAACTAAAGGTGTAGACAAAAGTTTTGCACAAGAGAGAAGTTGTGCCGCGTCGCCGCAGACCCAATGGCGGGGACTCAGGTGTACAACATGGCGTTCGAGGAAGACGTGATCACCACCACCGTGACATCCTCCGGCAAGGCCGTGGAGGACTGGATCGACGAGGTCCTCTCCGTCCACCGTCGGCGCCATCACAAGCTCATCGTCGGGCTCAACATCGAGTGGTGCCCCAGCTACTCCGTCGACCAGAACCCCGTCACCGTTCTGCAGCTCTGCATCGACCGCCTCTGCCTCATCTTCCAGGTCATCCACGCTGACTACTTCCCCGACGAGCTGGAAGATTTCCTCGGCGATTCCGACTACTGCTTCGTCAGCGTCGGCGTGGAGGGTGTAGCCGACAGACTTTAGAAGGACTGGCAGCTGAAGGTGGCCAAAACGGTGGACCTAGCCGAGCTCGCGGCGGTGGAGATGGATCGTTCGAGCCTCCGACGCGTGGGGCTGAAGGACATCACGAGCGCCGTGATGGGCGCCGACATGGAGAAGCCTTACAGGGTGAGGACGAGCAACTGGGACGCATACAATCTCTCCAGTGAGCGGATCAGCTCTGCGTGCATCGACGCCTTCTTCTCCTTCGAGGTCGGCCGCAAGCTGCTCTCCGGTGACTACTAATCTTACCACCGAGTTTGCGGATCGGCTGTCGTCGATCATCCCGGCATATGGAATTTGTAGGTGCATCGCTCAAGTTCTAGCTTTTGTGCTTGTGCGCCCAATCTCTCATAAAATTATTTTTTGAGGAAACACTATATATTGCTTTTAAAAACATGCATGTTATTTCACATGCATCGAGATTTTTCACATGCATGTTAGTTTTCCATGCATGCTATGCCCCAAACATGATCAACGAGCCTCAAACATGACGATCTCTCAACAAAAAAGAGAACACGTAACGTCAGCAAACATGATCGAGGTCTTTCACATGGATGTTAGACATACATATGCATGCTACATACCAAACATGTATTCCAAGAATAGAATAATATTTCCTACCATGTATATATATTTCTATATTTATAATATTCTCTACCATCATGCATTTGTGTATGCTCTCAACCTATATGGCAGTTGTTTAACTACCACACTAATGAAGAATATTATCCTGTCATCAATAGAGATAACAAATTTGACACAAGGATGTTCCCTCGACGGTATGAGGATGGAATGTGGACTACCATCGTCTAATAAGCACACAGCTCTCACTACGTACGTACGTGGTTCATCAAATTAATCGATCACATGCTGCCATTATGTATCGTTGTACTCGTCTTTTGAAGAAACGACAGTCATAGGTGCTAGCCGCTACGTGTTCTGATTTTAGGAACAAATGAACACACTTGTGAAAACACGTACGCCACATCTGATCCTCAACGTCATCCAATTAACATGTTCCTCAACAAGGGGGCACAAAAATCCTCAACACGTGACCAAACATGCTTGATCCCGAGTCTCTTTCACATGCATTACATTCATGTCCACCATCATCCATGATCACGACAATTATCAGTTTGATATGGACTCTTGATCGGCAATGGTCAGATCCTTAAAAAAGAAATATATGGACTCTCGTTTGATTGCCACGCGCGTTCACATCAATCTCCGCACCTTTGTGTGTCAAATTAAAAAATTGGTCGATAGGAAGTGTTGAGCCATTGCGATAACCGAGAGGAGGCGAACCGCGGTTTGGAGTAACTCTGACCGTCGATTTAAAAGCACAATTTTTGAAGCGTCCGATCATCTCTACTCACGTGCTTAGACGATGACCCGCTATAAAGGCACACCGTCCTCTTCTTCTCCGCCGCACCTCTCGATCGATTTTAGCCTCCAAACTTCTCCTCTTGCTTCTCGGCCGCACCACCGTTGACCACCTCTCTCTCTTTGTTCACACCTCCGTCACCGCACAAATGGGTAGCCTCGCACCGAAGCACTCCAGGTCATCGACGTCCTCTGAACCTCCTTCTCTGTTGCCGTCGCCGCCAAGGCTGGTGGAACTGGAGGCGGCACCCGCACCTCCTCCACTCCCGTCTCCGCCCGCGGCGCCCGCACCTCTTCCGTCCGACTATGATGAGACTGTCCGCCTCATAGAGGAAAGCATCAACAAACTCGACGGCAACCTTAAGGAGGTCACCGGCAGCCTGTTTGCCGCCGACGTGCAAGCAAAAGCGCTCGACAAAATGGAGCATGATGTATTTCACAATACATCTCACTCCTGTCGCCGACTGGGACTTGGTAAACTTCCCCACCACACCAGCATGGACTCCGTCGGCTACTACATCTTCGGGTTAGGCTTTGTTGCCGCTCGTCTCGACTGCCTCTACGAGACGATCAGTGAGGAGGCCGGGGTGTAGTTTCACAAGAAACTCGTGAACGCCGTCGGCCGGAAGAAGTTCGATCTGGTGTTAGAGGATGCTCCGCCGGCGGTTGCGGCGGAGGCGGAGGCGCTGGTGGCAGATGCGGAGGCGGTGGCGGCGGCGGAGGTGGATAAGTTCTCCTCCGAGTAGAGTAGGATGAGTAGTAGTTTTTTCTTTTGTTTTATATGTGTTTTTTTCTTGTTTGTAATATATTTTTTGTTTTTAAGTTAATGAAAAATGTCTTTTATTTTATGTTCTTGAACAATGTGTCCTACAGTACATGCACTAACGAAAAACTCCTCCTTTTATCGAAAAACATCGCATATGGAAAATTAACACATTAGTAATATTATATTGTATCTAATAAATATTGTATTAAACACATTAGTAGGACGTACGTAGTAGAATTATATTTCAAACAATTACGAAAATAAAAAGCTGTCATCGTGTCCGCCCCACCACCCCCACCAACCGGCTTGGCCCTAGGCAGTAGCTCACAAATTTTCTGCGACCTTGCCGCACAACATTGCGCGTGCGCCCCCGCCTCGCACGCCGTCCGATCAAAATCGCATAATCGTGCGAGCGGGACACGTAGGATTTCCATCCTTCGGTGTCCAGACAACAAACCCAGCGCGAAGCGAAGGATCTCAGCAGGATTTCCATGGGACGGCGTGCAGGGCGGGGGCGCACGTGCGACGTTGTGTGACAGGGCCGCAGAAAATTTATTTCCGCCCGCCTGGGCCGAGAGCCGGGCCTGCCTTTAAGACTATCTGCAGTGGTTGACGGTAAAGCTTTAGGCTGTGTTTGGGAGCGCAGTTTGTCAATACTAAAGTTTTGGAAACTACAGTTTTTAAAATGACATGGAAATACCAAAGTATTTCAATAACATAGTTTTGTAATACCACGATTTTGCAATACATAGGACTGTTTGGTTGACAAACACCATTCTGTAAAAAATACCATAGTAATCTCAAATACCACGGTATATCTAATTGCTCTAAAACTCCAAAAATACCGTGTTCCCAAACACCATTACTGGCCTGCGAATCAGATGGTCTTATCTCTTAACCCCTTGGTGCGGAAATCGAATTCTTTGCGGCCCTTCCGCACAGCCATCTCTGTGCGACCCTGCCCAGATGGTTGCCACGTACGTTCACGCTCCAAATCTTACAGCCAAGGGCGCACTGCACAGTTCCCGCGACTGTACCACCCTGCCCTGATGATTGCCATGTACGCGAACGCACCGAATCTTGCAGCGCGCACGGGCACACGAACTCCACGTCCGAACTTTGCTCAGCGATCCGAATAACTCGGCGCTCAACGTGCACGATCCATCATCATGCGCATGAGCACGTACGATGCGGTCAAAAAGATCTGTGTTTGGTTGCTTGTCTTGGATTGAATTGACTTGGATTAATTGGATGGTCCAATCATGTGTTATTTGTTTCGCGGTTAGACGGGTGATCCAGGTTTGAGAAATATAAAATATTCCTCACAGTTGCTGGATGAGATGGTTCAGGATATTTGGTTGGATGTGAGTCCATACCTTATCTAATTATGCTTCTTAGTAATGTAATTAGTGATAATTACCTTTTTATTGTTGATTAATAATTACAATTATGATATTAACATTAATATTTGCTAGTAATATGATAATTAGTATATAAACAATTAATATTATGAAATTATCAACTTCGATGATTCAATAATCCAATCACGTTTCGTCCAACCTACCAACAAAAAATTGGATCGTCCAGTCCATCCAACCAAACGTTAATTTGGATGATCCAAGACATAAAAAAATGGATGATCTATCTCCAATCCAACTTCAACGTCAAACCAAATGAAATTGATGACTGAGCACTTTGTCACATGTCACTAGAGTGTATGCACAAATGACAAATGCACGGCCTCAACACCGGGTTTAGGGTGCATTGTGGACTAACCACATGACCCGACCAAACACTCACGTAATTACCATACACCTGCAAGAGCACCTACCTGGCCGCATCCTTCGCGTACGAACGGCAACACCGACCAACTTATACTTTTTGTACTACGTACAAAGAATTTTCCTTGTCCATGAGCCAATAAACAAGCTCTTCTGATGCAGTTTTTGTAGTTAAAAATGAACTACGACAAAGCGACAAGTTCATGGAGATGGGGGGAGTACATATGATCATCGACATCTCTCTCACATGCATGTTATAGTTGTCCATGCATGCTACCCTACGGCCCAAACATATGATCAACGAGCCAAACTATAACATGTTAGTTGTCACGCCCCAAACATGATCAACGAGCCTCAAACTATATATGACGATGTTTCAACAAAAACCAGAGAAAACATGTAATAATGTTGTCATCAAACATGATTGTCGCGAGGTTTTCAAGTGCATATGTTACTTGTCCATGCATGCTTGCTACACCCTAAACATGATCAACGAGTCTCAAATATGACGATCATTCAACAAAATTAGAGAACACCTAACGTCATCAAACATGCATGATCGAGGTCTTTTGCATGTCAAAGTGAGAAAACATGAACAAGGGTTTGTGATATATATATATATATATATATATATATATATATATATATATATATATATATATATATATGTGTGTGTGTGTGTGTGTGTGTGTGTGTGTGTGTGTGTGTGTGTTTGTGTGTGTGTGTGTGTGTGTGTGTGTGTTAATGAATGCATGAATGTGTGGTGTGTTCATCGTCTTGTACTTTTTTCTTGCGTTTTCTAACGATCTTTCAAATATATATATATATGTATATATATAATATGTATATATATATATATATATAACCATCTTTCAAAAAATAAGAGAAAACACGTAACATCATGAAATATGATCGAGGTCTTTTGCGTGACAAACTGAAAAAACTAGAACATTGCATATACCTTGGGCCGGTGGGCCCTTTGCGTGTCAAAATTAAAAACTGGAACTGAAAAACTGAAACACCGCCGGACGGACCTACAAAGTATGCCAGGTGGGCCACTGCATACCATGGACCCTTTGCATGTCAAATTAAAAAATTGCCTGTGAAGCGACAACTTAGAGGAAGCCAACCGCAGTTTGGATTAATTCGAAAGCGCAGTTTTCAAAGCATCCGATCATCTCCACTCGCGTGGACCATCGACGGTGGTGTACTGTAAAGCGTACTGGATACACTATTTCGCAGTGTAATTTAGAGTATATAGTGTAAAAGCTGAAGGAGAATAGTGTATAGAGTATGTTTTAGAGTACGCTGGTGCGGATGGTCGACGACGACCCGCTATAAAGGCACACCCGTCCTCTTGCGTCTCCGCCGCACCACTCCATCACCATCGATCGTAGCCTCCAAACTTCTCTTCCTTCACCGCCGCACTATCATCGACCACCTCTCGCTCTTTCTCCGCACCTCCATCGCCGCACAAATGGGGAACCCCGCACCGAAGCGCTCCAGACCGTCGATGTCCTCCGAACCTCCTTCTTCTCCGTTTCCGTCGTAGCCAATGCCGATGGAACTGAAGACGGCGCCCACACCTCCTCCATCCCCTTCTCCTCCCGCGGCGCCCGCACCTCCTCATCGCGTTTGGGTTCAGGAGACTGTCCGCCTCGTCGAACACCGCTTCAATGGACTCGATTGGCGCCTGAAGGAGGCCACCGAGCACCTTTCCGCCACCGCCGGGCGAGCAAAAAAGCTCGACAAATTGGCGCGGGATGTATTTTCCGATACATCTCGCTTGCGTGACCGTCTGGTTCTTGAGAAACTTCCCGTCTGCACCAGCATGGACATCGTCGGCCACTACTGCTTCGGGTTAGGGTTTGTGGCCGGTCGTCTCAACGTTCTCTACGAGACGATCGGGGAGGTGGCTGGGGTGGAGGTCCACCATCATCTTCTGCGGACCGTTGTCCGGAAGCTTCGGACTCAATTGCCAAAGGAGGCGGCAGCAGCGGCGGCAGCGGAGGAGGCGGCAACAGCAGTGGCGGAGGAGGCGGCGGCGGCAGCAGCGGTGGAGGAGGAGGCGGCGACGGTGGAGAAGGAGGTGGAGGAGATCTCCTCCGACTCCGAGTAGAGTAGTATTTGTAGTTTTTCTTTTTCTTGTTTTCTATGTGCTTTCGTAGTTCTTGTTTGTAATATATGTGTTGTTTCTATTTTAATGATAAATGTCTTTTCTGTTCATGAACAATGCGTCCTATGCAGTATCAAAAAACAACTCCTTTCTGAAAAAGGGGCGAGATAATTGTTGTTCAATGTCTAGCCAAGAATTTGTTGTGTTGCGACAATCGACGACTCTTGGTTGAAACTCCATTGAGATCGTGGTTGAGGTTGTGTTTCTCCTCTTTTGTGTTCTTTCACTCAATTTTTTCATTTGTAGTCGGCGCATGGGAAAATGTATTTTTAGTATGTAGTAGTATATACTATATGTTATCATTTCATTGTGATTAATGTTACAAAATGTTGATTGTTTACCATCGTCCTTTCGTAGACTTGGCTGTATTTGCATATCGTTTGCATTAGCACATATACTTTTGGCGATTCATATTTTTTTCGTATTTTTTTGGAATGTCCCACTAGCTAGCAGATGACTGCTTTTAGATTTTGATCTCCATGCATGGCAACAAAGATGAATTAAGAAGCGAGCAAGTTGTCCTAAGACAAAGTCTACCCCTCTAGTTGCACGCACCATGTGCAGGAATCGAAGCGACATGAGATGTAATTAATCACGATTGGATGTGTGCACAAGGGAACGGCTTGGGTCAAATTCTCCACTCCTGCAAAAATTTTATCGTTCTACTTGGCGCGCCACATTTGAGATTTTGACAATTCAATTTTCACTACCTGCGCCTCCAATTTCAGTCCCGCCTATTATTGTAACCCTGTTTTTGCCACGATGAGTATAAATGGAAACACTAGCCTCCATTCCCGACACACCGCTGCCCCGCCCTTCCGGTGATCTCGCAGTACTCCAAATGTGTTGTCTCTCTGTCCTGTGTTCCATACTTGTATTCCTAAGAAATTCCCATGTTTTCATTTCCCACGGTTATTACAATTTCCCGCCATGGATCTCGCAATGACGCATCGAAGCTCTTGGTGGTGTTGACTCTTGGGTACAACGCCGGGCGACCAAGTTTGACGGGCTCCACCGAACCTCTTCGTCGTCGACACCTCCCTGCGACATTGCATCCCAGACTCTAGTTTTGTGCTAGGTAAACTACATGATCCATGCTGTCTTTTAATAGAGCTATATTGGCTTGGTTCTACATGATCCATGCAGTTTTGGTCTAGTTAAGTTATACACGAACCATCCTGATATACGAAGATTAAATAAATTAACAAAGAAGAAATGTGGTCTTCTGTTTCACGAATTAAGTTATATATATATATATATATATATATATATATATATATATATATATATATATATACATATATATACTACATCTGTCCCTAAATAAATGTTGCTCCGACAGCTTATTATGGTAGTGTATTTCTAGTTTAATTCCTGGCCAGGAACGTTAAATACTAAAAACCAGAGGTAGTAGTATGTAATTTATGGATTTAGAAGTAAATGACGCACGGGTTATCTGATCAACCACTCCAAATGTTGTACTCTCATTCTTGTTTTACAAATTTGTATTCCTAAGATTTTTAGTTCCCATGGTTTTTACACTTTTTTTCTTTCTTGTGGCTTTCTCGGATCGTACGTTTTTTCTATTCTTTCTTTTCTAATTCCTCCATTAGTAACAAACACTATAGTTTATAGAAAGCACACCGTCCGATCCAAAATCTACATCGGTCATGTAATCTGACGTTATCACTGTTATTTGGAATGACTACTTACAATGCTCTTTATATTAGGAACAAGACATCAAATCGTGATGTCGTCTACAATCATTCATGGTGGCCAACAAGCACCTGGTATAACTATAAATGTGTTTACTATCAAAATCAAACAAATTTAGACAACATTAAATCATTTGCATGGTACGCAGAGAATATTTAAGCACATGATGTTCAGGAACCCCGAGGTTCTTCACTCCCTGATACTACGATGCATGAACCAACAGCAAGTATAGATATACAAACCAGAAATACTCCTTCTGCCCCAGCGTAATTTTACTTTTGGAGCTTAAAAAATTTCCCACTCTAACTCTATCCTCGGTAGTAGCTTCCAACTACCCATATCACATCACATTACTACCTGCCTCTCTACCGTGCCATTTGTTTTGGCAGAGCGCGTTAGTTTTTTACACCTTTGGCATTGAATTTGGAGAATTTTTAGAGACTACATTTTGTCCTTTAGATGTATTGTTGATGGGTGTATCATGGTCATTTGCATTCTTTCCTAGGCTCTACTAATTGTTTTAGCATGCCTTGCGATTCTACTTTCTTAGTACTTAGTATTTATAGTTAACAGTTCATCAGCCTGTGTGATGGCGTGATTTTTTTATGCCTCCACGTTGTGCTCTCTCGCCGCTGGCCACTCCGGCCGGCACCGGCGCCCATGCCCTGCTGCTGGTCACTTCAATGTCCTCCCAGACGCGTCTCCCTCGCCCATCGCCACGTCCCATCCTTCGCGTTCCATGATTACCCCGCCGCCCGCAAATCCCTGGCCATTACTCGCACTGCCACCAATCCTCCTCGAGAGTTTCGGCGAGACCGAACCCTCGCTTTGTTGAGCGTCGCAAGCTGGCACTATGCAGTACTACACCTGCAGTAGCTGCCACTGACAAGTAGACCCGATGTCTCATGAGCCCACATGTCAGTGGCAGCTAATGCAGGTGCAGTACTGCGGAGGATTTCAATCCTGCAAGTTGCCTGCCTTATCTATCCTGCATTCGCCATCTGCTATCGTTGGCGTTCATTACTTGCCAATCAACTAATAATTCTCTTCGAGACGAGCTCCGGCTGATGTCAGTCAGAGCGAACCGGCGAACCCTATCTTTGTCTAGTCTAGCATTGCCAGCTGCATGCCCCCTCACAGTCTTGCCTGCTCCGCTCATGAACTGAAAATCCTCTGCAGTACTACGAGTGCGTATCGCCACTGACATGTGTACCCGATGGCTCATTTTAGGGTATGAACATCAAAAAAAGAAGTCAATAATGTAACCCCCCCAATCAAAATAGTTGTCGTTCGGACAGTCCTAACTACAGTAGTAGTTTATTTTTAATTCATTTGTTGGTTTAATACGACAATTAATATAAACTAGGAGGGAGTACTACAGAACAAAATGGTGCTGGCACGACGCAGTCGTCCCACGCTCGTATTTGCTGCACTCGTCCTGAAGATGGTATGAACATCAGACTTTTCTTCTTTTCACACTATTTGTACATGATACTAAACTTGTTCAGGCGGTAATTTGCTTCAATTGTTTACCGTTTGAATCAATGTAACAGAAGGAAAGAAGCTAGGAAGAACTGTGCCTAAAGGACTTAAGGTTGCCAGAATATGCTATGCATCCTAAGTTAGTAGAACGGAGCATGTGAAGCTACCAATTCAGTTCTCCGCTAGGTTGGGTGCTGCAGTTGGTATTAATCAGCGGCACTTTGTCGATGATGTGGTTATGTTTACAAAAAGACATGCATCCCTCAGCGGTGCAAGGAAGTGGGTAGAGGTTGGCCATAGTAACAAGAGAGATATAGTATGAGACATTCTGGTTAGTGTTGTCACACCCCCACACAAGTTTTTTTTTCTTACAATCTCCATCCTGTATATTTACAGCAACTTGTTATACAATGTACGAGATTCCTGGGACATGGAGGACACACCAGAGAGCGCAAGAAAAATTTTGAAAATTGCTGGTGAGCGCTACAAGGGGTGGCTGAATGTGGCCTAGAGGGGGGGTGAATAGGCCTTTTAAATTCCCTGCACACTTAATAGAATCGTCAAAACTTGGTTGGCCGAACTAGTCCGGTCGTGTGGGCGGACTTGTCCGGTGTGCTAAAAATATGTGTATTTATCAAGTGTTATTTGGGAAACTAGATTTCTTTAGCAGCGGAAATGAGAACAACTGATATTTTTATTTGAGATTAATATAAGAATGCAGGTAAAACTTATAATTGCCTTAGGTTGATGTTTTAGCACTCAAGTGATCTAATGAACAAAATTTAAATGAAATAAGGCACAAGACACACGAATTTTTCCCGAGGTTCGATCTCACCACGAGATCTACGTCCTCGTTGAGGAAGCTCACACAGAGTCGGGTCTCCAACCCTTTCCCTCTTCAAGTCACCACGAAGGCTGACTTGATTTCACTATCACGGGTAATCACCAGGTTTGTGGGGCAACCTCACATGTTGAGGGCTCCGATGAGAATTAAAATGAAAGAAGTGATCAAATACACTCAAAAGTATTACAATGCAGAGTATGAGTGTAGAAAGATCAAACCCCAAGAGCTCGCAATGAAAGAACGACGATCTCTCAATCTCGAATCCAAGTGTTCAATTGATTTCACTCTTTTTGCACTTTAGATGTGTGGGGAGATGTGTTTTGGGCTCTTGGGATGAAGTGGCGGCGCTAGGGTTTGTTCTTTGATCAGTATTCGACGTGTGTATACATAGGAAAGTTGTGGACTCTCTATTTATAGGGTTTCCAAAAGGTAGCCGTTGAAAAAACCTAACACCGGACTAGTCCGGTGCAAGTCCGGACTTGTCCGGTCTCAGTGCATTTTGAAATCCAGAAAGTCTGCTGGACTAGTCCGGTCCAAGCTCGGACTAGTCCGGTGCTGTGTGAAAGTGAACTCCAGAAAGTTCAACGGACTAGTCCGTGGACTACTCCGATCTCCACGAATGGGAGACTCCAGAAAGTTCAACGGACTAGTTCGGTGGTACAACAGACTAGTCCGGTCCCTCAATATGAGAGACTCCAGAAACATCAACGGACAAGTCCGGTGGATGCAAGGACTAGTCCGGTCTCCCAATAAGTGAGATTCCAGAAAGATGAATGGACTAGTCCGGTCCATGATCGGACTAGTCCGGTGCTTTGTGAAAGTTAGATTAATTTTAATCCCTTACCCTCGCGCAAAGTTGTGAGCTCTTGGAGTGTGTCTTTCATACACTCCCTATACATTCAAAATCTAATTTGGTCTTCCAAAGCTTCATCAAAGTATCTTTCTTTGAACACCACTTCATTTTTCACCTTTTTGTGTGCACCGAGCTGTTTCACTTGTTTGTCCTGCAATCATCTCAGTAGTTTCATTAGGATCTCATATGTTTGTCATCAATTAGCCAAAACCCACAAGGGATATCCTAGATGCACTTACAATCCCCCCTTTTTGGTGATTGATGACAACCATTTGAGATATCACAATTGGGAATAAAATCTTGATTTTCATAAGGTGCGCACATGTGAGAATAATGATAAGTCCACAAAACGCTTCTCACATATGCACACACCTTATGGTGGGGTGCCTAATAGGTGTGTAATCAACAAGGTGTGATGAGGTAAAGGTAATCAATAATGAGCATAGAGATAATCATCCAAGCAACAATAGGCATCACACATAAGTGAACAAATAGTGCATTACAAGGTTTTAAAAATAAGTACATGTCCTTGATCACAAAAATATAAAGACACCAACTAGAGATGGTCTCAAACTACTAGTCTCAATCTCTCCCCCTTTGGCATCAAGGCACCAAAAAGGGAAAAATTGAGGGGAATCACTCATCACCACTCTCTTCTTCAGTCTTGGTCCGGTCCTCATCTTCACCACCATCATCATCATTCGCTGGAGCAGACTCTTCCTCGGAGTCCTCGAAGGCGGGCAGGGATCCCACCGGCTCAATCTCTAGCTTGTCACAGATAGCTTTGATGTTGGCATTGACATATTGTTGATGCTTCTTCTGCCTGACTTCAATCTTGCGGCAGCAGGCAAAGATAGAGGTGAGCATCTTGAGCACACCACCGGAGGATTCATGGGCAGGTGCAGAGCTAAAGGAGCAGCTGAAGATCTTGTGACATTCACATCCCGAGTTTGTTTAGTCCTCCTCTCAGCTTCAGGGGAGGGAGGTCCATCAGGAGCCGAAGGTAGAGTGTACTCGGTGGGCTTTTGCGGTTTCAACCCCGTATGGTGAACATCCTTGACGAACTCAAGTCTAGTCACCTTCTCAATCATTAACATGATGTACGGGGCATACCCAAGATCTGTTTGGAGTGATTGAGATGTTCACAATGTCATTCTAGATGTATTCAAAGACATTGAACGGTATCCTCCCACCAATGACCTTCATTAGGGTCCTCAAAGTTCCTTGAATAGTCCCCGCATCTCCATCTTTCGGGGCTATTGTCTTCCTCAAAATTCTGTTGAGGACCACATAGAAGGGCTTCAAATAATTGATATTGGGAGGGACATAAGGCATCCTTGTGTCATAGAGAAATTTGAGCTCATCCTTCTCCAAGGGTTGCAGATTGTGGATAACAAGATCATGATCCAAAATGTGTTCAAGGTGGAGGATTCTTGCAAACTCATCATAAGTAACACTATACTTGGAACCATGAGTCATCCAAGTAAGACTGTCTCCATCACCACGAGCAAAGTAGAGGGTAGAGTATAATTGGGTGATGACCTCATTGTTCTAGTCATTCTCAAAAGAAAACAGTTCCTTCAGTCTGTGCCTCTCCAGGGACTCAACCACCTCACGGAAGGCAGGATATTTCTTCGATTACATGTACCCAATGTTCACCCATTGACTCTTCACAACAGGATTCTTCATCTTCATGTACACATGCTCGTAGTAGTCGGCATGGAAAATGCTCCAAAATCTTGGGTCTGAGCATTTCCGAGGTTGATCATACACATTAACCTGCCTGAAGCTATCGGCAAGCTCACCCCCCTTTTCTGGTGAAATCTTTACTCGAGCGCTTCCTGTTGCGGTGACTTGCGTTCTTCATCTTCAGGGGTCCAATGGGACCACTAGCAAGCCCCTTTCCTTTGTTGAGAGTCCTCTTTGGCCCTGAGGAGCTCTCGCCAGCTTTTCCTTGGGCCTTCTTCACAACCACCCTCCTTTTCTTGGGCAGGTTGTGGTCGGAGGGTGGAGAGTGCACATTTACATCATGCCTTTTCTTCATGTACCTCTCCTTGGCTCTCTTCACTTTTTCGCGTTCAACTTCTTCATCAACATGGAAGGAGCTGTCATCTGAGCTTGAAGACATCGTGCCTAATAAGGAGTTCATGATTTAGATGAGAATGAACTGAGAATGAAGTAGATGTGAGGATTCAAATGTCAGAGACCGAACTTGTCCGGTTTCAGAGTGTGGACTTGTCCGGTGTACCGGACTAGTCCGTATCTGGGAGCTGGACTAGTCCGGCCTGGCACAAGAACCCTAACAAAACTATGAATCACAACTTCTATCTAAGGATGCAAAGGAGCATGATGGTGAAAGAAATACATCTCTGAAGATAATTTACTTCCTTGGAATCAAGAGAAGTAAGCTAGAACTAGAAAAGTTGAGAGTTTGACTTTAGGGAGAAATTTACAGAGACTTGAAGATTCGCGTTGACGGAGCACGAATCTGTCCGGATGAGTTTGGAGTGGAGTATCAACTCGTCGAGGGGAGGATTTCCCATGGAGAAAGCTTGGATTTTGAGGGCTCAACTCAAAAATCACTTTTGGGGGCTAGGGTTTGAGAGGTGAGGGTTCAACTCAAAGTGGAGGGAGGTTTGAAACGGTTTTGGGCCGGCCAGCTGCTTATATACGCGGCCGACCAGACTAGTCCGGTCAGAGGACGGACTAGTCCGGTGCCCCTGGAATACCTAGGAAAGAGAGACAGTCCGGACTAGTCCGGTGGCAACCCTGACTAGTCCGGTTTACCTGGAAAAACTGAGTATTTAGAGATAACTAATAGTGATGCAAGGACAAGTTTTGCAAATAATCTTGGTAATTATGACTAGAAAGCAATCAACACAAAAAAATGGTCATAAATTCCAAGATTTCTTCATTAAAATTAGTTTTCTTAGGAGAAAAAGAGGTGAGGGGCAGTTTTAGCAATAAAATGTAACATTTGAAGTTTCAACCAGGTGTGCAACGTTTCAAGCCACATTTCGAGAGTCAGGAATATTAAGTTCATTCCTAAGTTCACAAAACCTTTTCTCATCCAATGGTTTGGTAAAAATATTCGCAAGTTGTTTTTTAGTTCTAACATGTGAAATAGCAATGTCACCTTTTAATGAATGATCTCTAAGAAAATGATGATGAATATCTATGTGTTTAGTTCTTGAGTGCTCTACTGGGTTGTGTGCAAATTTTTATAGCACTTTCATTGTCAGATAGAAGTGGGATATGGTTAATATTGTAGCCGTAGTCCCTAAGGGTTTGTCGCATCCAAAGTAGTTGGGCGCAACAGCTACCGGCTGCAATATATTCCGCTTCTGCTGTGGAAAGGGCAATGGAGTTTTGCTTTTTAGATGACCAAGAGACCAGGCACCTACTGAATGTGGCCTAGAGGGGGGTGAATAGGCCTTTTGAATTTTCTGCACACTTAATAGAATCGTCAAAACTTAGTTGGACGGACTAGTCCGGTTGTGTGGGCGGACTAGTCCGGTGTGCAAAAATTATGTGTGTTGATCAGGTGTTAATTGGGAAAATAAATTTCTTTGGCAGCGGAATTGAGAACAACTGATATTTGTACTTGAGATTAATATAAGAATGCAGGTGTAACTTCTAATTGCCTTATGTTGAAGTTTAGCACTCAAATGATCTAATGAACAAAATTTAAAGTAAATGAGACACAAGACACACGAATTTTTCCCGAGGTTCGATCTCACCACGAGATCTACGTCCTCGTTGAGGAAGCTCACACAGAGCCGGGTCTCCAACCCTTTCCCTCCTCAAGTCACCACGAAGGACGACTTGATTCCACTATCACGGGTAATCACCAAGTTTGTGGGCAACCTCACACGTTGAGGGCTCCCACGAGAATTACAATGAAAAAGTGATCAAATACACTCAAAAGTATTACAATGCAGAGTATGATTGTAGAAAGATCAAACCCCAAGAGCTCGGAATGAAAGAATGACGATCTCCCAATCTCGAATCCAAGTGTTCAATTGATTTCACTCTTTTTGAACTTTAGATGTGTGGGGAGATGTGTTTTGGGATCTTGGGACGAAGTGGCGGTGCTAGGGTTTGCTCTTTGATCAATATTTGACGTGTGTGTTCATAGGAAAGTCGTGGACTCTCTATTTATAGGGTTTCCAAAAGCTAGCCATTGAAAAACCCTAACACCAGACTAGTCCGGTGCAAGTCCGGACTTGTCCGGTCCCAATGTGTTTTGAGGTCCAGAAAGTTTGCCAGACTAGTCCGGTCCAACCTCGGACTAGTCCCGTGCTGTGTGAAAGTGACTCCAGAAAGTTCATCGGACTAGTACGCGGACTAGTCCGATCTCCACGAATGAGAGATTACAGAAAGTTCAATGGATTAGTCCGGTCCATGATCGGACTAGTCCGGTCCCTCAGTATGAGAGACTCCAGAAACATCAACGGACTAGTCCGGTGGATGCACGGACTAGTCCGGTCTCCTTGTGAGTGGGATTCCAGAAAGGTGAACGGACAAGTCCGGTCCACGATCGGACTAGTCCGGTGCTTTGTGAAAGTTAGGTTAATTTTAATCCCTTACCCTCGCGCAAAGTTGTGAGCTCTTGGAATGTGTCTTTCATACACTCCCTATACATTCAAAATCTATTTTGGTCTTCCAAGCTTCATCAAAGTATTTCTCTTTGAACACCACTTCATTTTTCACCTTTTTGTGTGCACCGAAATGTTTCACTTGTTTGTCCTGCAATCATCTCAGTAGTTTCATTAGGATCTCATATGTTTGTCATCAATTAGCCAAAACCCACAAGGGATATCCTAGATGCACTTACAATCTCCCCCTTTTTGTTGATTGATGACAACCATTTGAGATATCACAATTGAGAATAAAATCTTGATTTTCATAAGGTGTGCACATATGAGAATAATGATAAGTCCACAAAAAGCTTCTCACATATGCACACACCTTATGGTGGGGTGCCTAACAAGTGTGTGATCAACAAGGTGTGATGAAGTAAAGATAATCAACAATGAGTATAAAGATAATCATCCAAGCAACAATAAGCGTCACACATAAGAGAAGAAATAGTGCATTACAAGGTTTTAAAATTAAGTACACATGTCCTTGATCACAAAAACATAAAGACACCAACTACTCTCAAACTAATAGACTCAATCTCTCCTAGTCTCAATCTCTCCCCCTTTGGCATCAAGGCACCAAAAAGGGAAAAATTGAGGGGAATCACTCATTGCCACTCTCTTCCTCCGTCTCGGTCTGGTCCTCATCTTCACCACCATCATCATCATTCGCCAGAGCAGACTCTTCCTCGGAGTCCTCGAAGGCGGGCGGGGATCCCACCGGCTCAATCTCCAGCTTGTCACAGATTGCTTTGATGTTGGCATTGACATATTGTTGATGCTTCTTCTGCCTGACTTCAATCTTGCGGCAGCAGGCAAAGATAGAGGTGAGCATTTTGAGCACACCACCGGAGGGTTCATGAGCAGGTGCAGAGCTAGGAGGAGCAGTTGAGGATCTTGTTGCATTCACATCCCGAGCCTGTTTAGTCCTCCTCTCAGCTTCAGAGGAGGGAGGTGCATCAGGAGCCGAAGGTAGAGTGTACTCGGTGGGCTTTTGCAGTTTCATCCCCGTATGGTGAATATCCTTGACGAACTCAAGTCCAGTCACCTTCTCAATCATGTACATGATGTACGGGGCATACCCACAAGATCTGTTTGGAGTGATTGAGATGTTCACAATGTCATTGTAGATGTATTCAAAGACATTGAACGGTCTCCTCCCACCAATGACCTTCATTAGGGTCCTCAAGGTTCCTTGAATAGTCCCCGCATCTCCATCTTTTGGGGCTATTGTCTTCCTCAAAATTCTGTTGAGGACCACATAGAAGGGCTTCAAATATTTGATAGTGGGAGCAACATACGGCATCCTTGTGTCATAGAGAAATGTGAGCTCATCCTTCTCCAGGGGTTGCAAATTGTGGATGACTAGATCATGATCCAAGGTATGCTCAAGGTGGAGAATCCTTGCATACTCATCATAAGTGACACTATACTTGGAACCATGGGTCATCCAAGTAAGACTGTCTCCATCACCCCGAGCAAAGTAGAGGGTAGAGTAGAATTGGGCGATCACCTCATTGTTCCAGTCATTTTCAAAGGAAAATAGTTCCTTCAGTCCGTGCCTCTCCAGGGACTCAACCACCTCACGGAAAGCAGGATACTTCTTTGACTGCATGTACCCGATGTTCACCTATTGACTCTTCACAACGGGATTCTTCGTCTTCATGTACACATGCTCGTAGTAGTCGACATGGAAGTTGCTCCAAAATCTTGGGTCTGAGCATTGCCGAGGTTGAGCATACACATCAACCTGCCTGAAGCTGTCGGCAAGCTCACCCCCTTTCCCAGTGAAATCCTTGCTTGAGCGCTGCCAGTTGTGGTGACTTGGGTTCTTCATTTTCAAGGGTCCAATGGGACCACTAGAAAGCCCTTTTCCCTTGTTGAGAGTCCTCTTTGGCTCTGAGGAGCTCTCACCAGCCTTTCCTTGGGACTTCTTCACAACTACCCTCCTTTTCTTGGGCAAGTTGTCGTCGGAGGTGGAGAGTGCACATTTAGATCATGCCTTTTCTTCATGTACCTCTCCTTGGCTCTCTTCACCTTTTCGCGCTCAACTTATTCATCCACATGGAAGGAGCTCTCATCTGAGCTTGAAGACATCGTGCCTAACAAGGAGTTCATGATTTAGATGAGAATTAACTGAGAATGAAGGTGATGTGAGGATTCAAGTGTCAGAGACCGGACTTGTCCGGTTACAGAGTGCGGACTAGTCCGGTGTACCGGACTAGTCCGTACCTAGGAGCCGGACTAGTCTGGCCTGGCACAAGAACCCTAACAAGACTAGAATCACAACTTATATCTAGGGTGCAAATGAGCATGAAGGTGAAAGGAATACATCTCTGAAGCTAATGTACTTCCTTAGAATCAAGAGAAATAAACTAGAACTAGAAAAGTTGAGAGTTTGATTTTAGGGAGAAATTTACCGAGATTTGAGGATTTGCGTTGAAGGGGCGCAAATCTGTCCTGATGAGTTTGGAGAGGAGTACCAACTCGTCGAGGGGAGATTTTCCCACGGAGAGAGCTTGGATTTTGAGGGCTCAACTCGAAAATCACCTTTTTGGGGGCTAGGGTTTGAGAGGTAAGGGTTTAGGTCAAGTGGAGGGAGATTTGAAACGGGCCAGCTGCTTATATAGGCAGCCGACCGGACTAGTCCGGTGCCCCCAGAAAACCTAGAAGGAGGGACTGTTCGGACTAGTCCGGTGGCAAACCTGACTAGTCCGGTGTCCCTGGAAAAACTGAGTATAGAGAGATACTAATAGTGATCCAAGGACAAAATTTTGCAAATAATCTTGGTTATTATGACCAGAAAGCACTCAACACAAAAACATGGTCATAAATTCCAAGATTTCTTCATTAAAAATAGTTTTCTTAGGAGAAAAGGAGGTGAGGGGCAGTTTTAGCAATAAAATGTAACATTTGAAGTATCAACCAGATGTGCAACGTTTCCAGCCACATTTCGAGAGTCAAGAATATTAAGTTCATTCCTAAGTTCACAAAACCGTTTCTCATCCAATGGTTTGGTAAAAATATCTGCAAGTTGTTTTCCAGTTCTAACATGTGAAATAGCAATGTCACCTTTTAATGAATGATCTCTAAGGAAATGATGACGGATATCTATGTGCTTAGTTCTTGAGTGATCTACTGGGTTGTGTGCAATTTTTATAGCACTTTCATTGTCACATAGAAGTGGGATATGGTTAAGGTTATAGTTGTAGTCCCTAAGGGTTTGTCGCATCCAAAGTAATTGTGCGCAACAGCTACCGGCTGCAATATATTCTGCTTCTACTGTGGAAAGGGCAATGGAGTTTTGCTTTTTAGATGACCAAGATACCAGGGACCTACCAAGAAACTGACAAGTCCCTGACGTGCTCTTTCTATCGACTTTGCATCCTGCATAGCCGGCATCGGAATATCCTATCAGGTTAAATTTGGATCCTTTGGGATACCAAAGGCCCAAGTTGGGTGTGTGCACAAGGTACCTTAGGATTCTTTTTACAGCAACTAAATGACACTCTTTAGGTGGAGCTTGAAACCTTGCACACAAGCAAACACTGAGCATAATATCTGGCCTAGATGCACATAAATAAAGTAAAGAGCCAATCATGGACCGATATACCTTTTGATCTACATTTGGACCGTCTTCATTGAGGTCGAGATGTCTATTAGTGTCCATGGGTGTCTTGATGGGCTTGGCTTTGTCCATATTGAATTTCTTGAGAATGTCTTGTGTATATTTGGTTGGACTTATAAATGTACCTTCTCTTAGTTGCTTCACTTGGAATCCCAAGAAGAACTTTAGGGTGTGTTTGGTTTGAGGGATATGGTGGGACGGGACAATCCCACTTTTCTATAGTTTGGTTCGGAGCAGATGGGATGAAGTCATCCCTCAATGAGGAATATTCCCTCCAAATGAGGGACACACTCATCCCTCGGAAAACATAGGGACGAGTCCATCCCACCTCCACTACGTGTGTGCTGGTCACTGTTCTATCCCACATCATCCTCACAAGCACCTGTCTCATCCCATAATACAAACAAGATACGGGATCATTCCATCCCACATCATGCTCCAAAGCAAACAAAAAACAGGAACCATCCCATCCCTTCAAACAAACAAAAAATAGGATCATCCCATCCTTGAAAAGTGGGATGGATCCAACCCATCCCACTTTGTTTCTGAACCAAACACATCCTTAATTCGCCCATCATTGACATCTCGAACCTATCTGTCATAATTTTGCTAAACTCTTCACAGAAGGATTTGTTCGTTGATCCAAAGATAATGTCATCAACGTAAATTTCACATACAAATAAATGATCATCACAATGTTTAGTGAAAAGTGTATAGTCAGCTTTACCAATTTTGAATCCATTCTGAATTAGAAAATCTCTAAGACACTCATACCAAGCTCGAGGAGCTTGTTTGAGGCCATAGAGAGCCTTACACAGTTTGTAGACATGGTTGGGATACTTCGGGTCTTCGAATCCTGGTGGCTGCTCCACATAAACTTCCTCCTTGATTGGGCCGTTTAAGAAAGCGCTTTTGACGTCCATTTGATACAACTTAAAATTATGGTGAGTAGCATATGCCAATAAAATACGAATGGACTCAAGTCTAGCTACAGGAGCGAAAGTTTCATCGAAGTCCAAACCTTCGACCTGAGAATAACCTTTGGCCACCAGTCTTGCCTTATTTCTTGTTACTACTCCATGTTCATCTTGCTTGTTCCGAAAGACCCATTTAGTTCCGACTATATTCGCCTTTTGTCTCTCCACTAGCTCCCATACTTCATTTCTCTTGAAGTTGTTCAGCTCCTCTTGCATTGCAATCACCCAGTCTGGATCCCCTAAGGCTTCTTCTACCCTGTATGGTTCCAGAAAAGACACAAAAGAGTAGGATTCACAAAAATTTGCAACTCGAGATCTAGTAGTTACTCCCTTTGCAATATCTCCAATGATGTTGTTGACAGGGTGGTCTCTTTGCACGCTCTGGTGTACTCTTGGGTGTGGAGCTTGTGTAGTTGCTTATTCTTCATTATCTTCATGTACATTGTCTCCCCCTAGATCATTGCTTCCATGATGGTCCTGATCTTCTTGACCTTCCTCCTCTTGATCTTGTGCAAGGGCTCCCCCTTGATCATTGCCTCCGCGTTGAGGTTCAACTTGTGCATTTGAGTCGAATGTTTGCTCTTGTGGTAAGATATCGCCAAATCCCATTTTCTTCAGTGCTTCATATGGAGCTTCCTCTTCATCTAGCACACACTTATCAACTTGCTCCACTTGTGAGCCGTTAGATTCATCGAACACTACGTCACGTGCTACTTCAACAAGGTCGGACACCTTGTTGAAGACACGATAGGCGTAGGCATTCGATTCATAACCGAGCAAGAATTCTTCATAAGACTTCGAAGCGAACTTCGAGGCCCTCTCTTTCTTGTTCAGAATAAAACATTTGCAACCAAAAACTTTAAAATAAGAAACATTAGGCTTTTTACCGGTAAGGAGCTCATATGGAGTTTTCTTCAGTAGTCGATGGAGGTACAGTCGATTAGTGGCATGACAAGCGGTGTTCACGGCTTCTGCCCAACATCAATCTGATGTCTTGTATTCATCCAACATAGTTCTTGCCATTTTGATCAATGTTTTGTTCTTCCTTTCGGCCACTCCATTTTGTTGAGGGGAGTAGGGTGCTAAGAATTCATGCTTTATCCCTTCTTCATCGAGAAACTCTTCAATTTGGAGATTCTTGAATTTTGTCCCGCTGTCACTTCTGATGTTCTTTATGGTTGATGAGAATTCGTTCTGAGCTCTTTTTAAGAACTTCTTGAGGATCCCCTGAGTTTCTGATTTATCATACAATAGAAATACCCAGGTAAATCTTGAAAAATCATCAACAATTACTAAACCGTATTTGTTACCGCCGATGCTGATGTACGAGACTGGACCAAAAAGATCCATGTGGAGAAGTTCTAGTGGTCTTGCGGTAGTCATCACATTCTTGGCAGGGTGTGGTGCTCCGACTTGTTTTCCTGCTTGACAAGCGTTGCACGGCCTGTCCTTTTCAAAAACCACATCCTTAAGACCACGGATGTGACCACCTTTTAGAAGTTTCTGCAGATTTCTCATCCCAACGTGGGCTAGCTCTATGCCACGGCCATCCCATGTTGGTCTTAGCAACCAAGCAAGTGTTGAGTTCGGCTTTATCTTTGTTGAAGTCAACTAGATAAAGCTTGCCCTTCAACATTCCCTTGAATGCAATCGAGCCATCGCTTCTTCTAAAAACGGTCACACCCTCATTAGTGAATAAGCAGTTGTAACGTTTGTCGCATAGTTGGGATATTGACAAAAGGTTATAATCTAGAGAATCTATGTGTAAAACATTTGATAAGGTATGTTGAGAGGATATTTCAATGTTACCGCTACCAAGGACCTTTCCTTGGCTGTTGTCTCCGAAGTATATGCCTTCACCTGGATCCTTGTTGTACTCGAACTCCACAAACATACCTCTCTCTCCGGTCATGTGATTTGTGCATCCGCTATCAAGTACCCATTTTGTTCTGCCGGAGGAGTAAGCCTGCAAAAAAGAATTATTCCTTGGTTTTAGGTACCTAAGCTTGCTTGGGTCCTCTCAGGTTAGTCACAAGAGTCTTGGGCACCCACACACAAGTTTTCAAGTTGTTGTGGCGTGGCCCTGTATATTTGGCAATGACTCTTCCATTTTTGGCTTTCATAAGAACATAAGAAGCATTAAATGTATGAAACAATGTTTGTGGTTCAGATTCATGAGATTTTTCCTTGACAAAGACAATTCTATTCTTAGCATGATTAGAGTTAGGCATGTGTTTGTTCTTATCAAAACCAAGGCCATCTTTGACATTATGAGGTCTAGTGACCATATATGCACTGCGTGCATATTTGATCTTCTCGTTATCAAAGATGCCGCTTGGAGGGGCATGCATATTACGAGAAGTTGATGTATTAGAAATAATATTCTTCTTACTAGAGCAAGTGCAAGTTCCGATTGTTGTCGAACTCATATCTTTGGAGGAAGAGCTCTTGGAGGAAGAAGAGTCACTTTGCTTGAGCGACTCAACTTGCACCTCAAGGATCTTGTTAACTTTTGACAAGTTAGCAAGTTCTTCCTTGATTGCAATATGCGAGTCTTTTAGCTTTGAGTAAGTTTCCTTACTCAAGACTAGCTCAACTTCAAGCGACTTGTTCTTCTCTCTTTCAAGCTCGAGAAGCTTTTCAACTTCTTGATATCTCTTCCTTTCACGGATGAGCATATCTTCTTGTCGATCAAGAAGTTCTTCCTTCTCAAAAATTTCATTCGTCAACATTTCCATTTTCTTTAGAGCAATTTTACTTAGTCCTCTAAACATTTCTTCGTTATCGCTAGAGCTGTCAAAGTCATCAATAGAGGAATTTAGCGTAGGAGGAGTGAGCCGTACCTTTTTCTTGCCTTCCTTAGCCATAAGGCAAGTGTGGTTGTTCATGTCCCGTCCTCCCATGTTTGGAAAGAGTGTGGCCTTCATAGTAGGTTTCTTGATTGCAATAGTGGCCATCTCTTCTTCTTCATCGGAGGAGGACTCGTCGTTTGAGTCCCACGCCTTGCCAATGTGAGCTTGATGGTTTTGTCTTCTTTTTCTGAAATTTTTCTTTTCTTGAGATCTTGTTTCCTTCTTATTTTTGTTTTCTTCATAGGGGCAGTACATCATGAAGTGACCATACTCTCCGCAGTTGTAGCAAGTGCGTCAAGCCTTGGATTTTCCTTTGTCCTTGCTTTTGCCTTCATTTGAGTTGTTGCTGTGTCTTCTTTTCATCATTCACTTGAACTTCTTGATAAAGAGTACCATTTCCTCATCATCAGGATCGGTGGTCTCGTCACTTATGTGCCCATCGTCTTGATCTTCACGAGCTTCTTTGAGTTTGGGTCGGCATGTAGCTTTGAGAGCGACCTCTTTCCTTTTGGAGGAAGTGAGTTTGGCCAAGTCTTTGACGTATTTTGCCTCTTTCTCCATCATCTCATGATTTATGATCTTCCCCAACAACTCATCGGGGGTCAATTTGTGAAAATCGGGGCTTTCTCTAATCATTGAGCAAAGTGTGACATTTCTTGGCATGAAGGCTCTAATCATTCTCTTGACTACCTCGTGATCCGTCCATTTCTTACTTCCATAGGCACGTAACTTGTTGATGATTGCCTTCATCCGGTTGTACATGTCTTGAGGTGATTCGCCTTCTTCAATAGCGAATCTCCCCAACTCTCCTTCAAGCATTTCGATTTTTGCTTCATGAACCGATCTATTTCCTTTGTGAGCCGTCTTAAGTGTATCCCAGATTTCCTTTGCACTTTCTAAGCCATCAATCTTGGTGAATTCCTCTCTGCTTAATGATGATGTGATCACGGGGACAGCTTGTGCATTTCTGTGAATCTCTTGTTCTTGTTCTGGGGTGAGTTCTTCATCTGTGTCCGGGATATCTATGCCAGTGCAAACGATGTGCCATAGACTAGGATTTAGGGATATTAGATGCATCTTCATGTTGTACTTCCACATTGTATAGTCGCTTCCGTCAAACTGTGGAGGTTTTCCCATAGGAATGGAAAGATAATGGTTGTTGGAGTTGAGACGGTTGTAGTTGTAAGGCTGTCGGGAGTAGTCGTGATGACCACTCCCCGTCGTCTTCTCTTCTTCCTTTCCTTTTTGTCCTAGCAGTTTCTTTCTCAAAAGTGCCTTCAATTGTCGCACTTCTTCATCATCGTGTGGGCTCTCTTTCAGCACATCAAGAGCTTTAGTTTCTTGTTCCTCCTCATTAATGTTCATCTTCGAGATATCGTTGTTCTTCTCAGAGGCCATTGATCTCTCCGAGATGTGAGTCTCGTTGGTGGAGAACCTTGCTCTGATACCAATTGAATGTGGCCTAGAGGGGGGTGAATAGGCCTTTTGAATTTTTTGCACACTTAATAGAATCGTCAAAACTTAGTTGGCCGGACTAGTCCGGTTGTGTGGGCGGACTAGTCCGGTGTGCAAAAATTATGTGTGTTGATCAGGTGTTAATTGGGAAAATAAATTTCTTTGGCAGCGGAATTGAGAACAACTGATATTTGTACTTGATATTAATATAAGAATGCAGGTGTAACTTCTAATTGCCTTATGTTGAAGTTTAGCACTCAAATGATCTAATGAACAAAATTTAAAGTAAATGAGACACAAGACACACGAAGTTTTCCTGAGGTTCGATCTCACCACGAGATCTACGTCCTCGTTGAGGAAGCTCACACAGAGTCGGGTCTCCAACCCTTTCCCTCCTCAAGTCACCACGAAGGCCGACTTGATTCCACTATCACGGGTAATCACCAAGTTTGTGGGGCAACCTCACACGTTGAGGGCTCCCACGAGAATTACAATGAAAAAGTGACCAAATACACTCAAAAGTATTACAATGCAGAGTATGAGTGTAGAAAGATCAAACCCCAAGAGCTCGCAATGAAAGAATGACGATCTCCCAATCCCGAATCCAAGTGTTCAATTGATTTCACTCTTTTTGAACTTTAGATGTGTTTTGGGCTCTTGGGACGAAGTGGCGGCGCTAGGGTTTGCTCTTTGATCAATATTCGACGTATGTGTTCATAGGAAAGTCGTGGACTCTCTATTTATAGGGTTTCCAAAAGCTAGCCGTTGAAAAACCCTAACACGGGACTAGTCCGGTGCAAGTCCAGACTTATCCGGTCCCAATGTGTTTTGAGGTCCAGAAAGTTTGCCGGACTAGTCCGGTGCTGTGTGAAAGTGACTCCAGAAAGTTCATCAGACTAGTCCGCGGACTAGTCCGATCTCCACGAATGAAAGATTACAGAAAGTTCAACGGACTAGTCCGGTCCATGATCGGACTAGTCCGGTCCCTCAGTATGAGAGACTCCAGAAACATCAACGGACTAGTCCGGTGGATGCACGGACTGGTCCGGTCTCCTTGTGAGTGGGATTCCAGAAAGGTGAATGGACTAGTCCGGTCCATGATCGGACTAGTCTGGTGCTTTGTGAAAGTTAGGTTAATTTTAATCCCTTACCCTCGTGCAAAGTTGTGAGCTCTTGGAGTGTGTCTTTCATACACTCCCTATACATTCAAAATCTATTTTGGTCTTCCAAGCTTCATCAAAGTATTTCTCTTTGAACACCACTTCATTTTTCACCTTTTTGTGTGCACCGAAATGTTTCACTTGTTTGTCCTGCAATCATCTCAGTAGTTTCATTAGGATCTCATATGTTTGTCATCAATTAGCCAAAACCCACAAGGGATATCCTAGATGCACTTACACCTACCAAGAAACTGACAAGTCCCTGACGTGCTCTTTCTATCGACTTTGCATCCTGCATAGTCGGCATCGGAATACCCTATCAAGTTAAATTTGGATCCTTTGGGATACCAAAGGCCCACGTTGGGTGTGTGCACAAGGTACCTTAGGATTCTTTTTACCGCAACTAAGTGACACTCTTTAGGTGCAGCTTGAAACCTTGCACACAAGCAAACACTAAGCATAATATCTGGCCTAGATGCACATAAATAAAGTAAGGAGCCAATCATGGACCGATATACCTTTTGATCCACATTTGGACCATATTCATTGAGGTCGAGGTGTCCATTAGTGGCCATGGGTGTCTTGATGGGCTTGGCTTTGTCCATATTGAATTTCTTGAGAAGGTCTTGTGTATATTTGGTTTGGCTTATAAATGTACCTTCTCTTAGTTGCTTCACTTGGAATCCCAAGAAGAACTTCGATTCGCCCATCATTAACATCTCAAACCTATCTGTCATAATTTTGCTAAATTCTTCACAGAAGGATTTGTTAGTGGATCCAAAGATAATGTCATCAACGTAAATTTGACATACAAATAAATGATCATCACAATGTTTAGTGAAAAGTGTATAGTCAGCTTTACCAATTTTGAATCCATTCTGAATTAGAAAATCTCTAAGACACTCATACCAAGCTCGAGGAGCATGTTTGAGGCCATAGAGAGCCTTACACAGTTTGTAGACATGGTTGGGATATTTCTGGTCTTCGAATCCTGGTGGCTGCTCAACATAAACTTCCTCCTTGATTGGGCCGTTTAAGAAAGCGCTCTTGATGTCCATTTGATACAGCTTAAAATTATGGTGAGTAGCATATGCCAATAAAATACGAATGGACTCAAGTCTATCTACAGGAGCGAAAGTTTCATCGAAGTCCAAACCTTCGACCTGAGAATAACCTTTGCCCACCAGTCTTGCCTTATTTCTTGTTACTACTCCATGTTCATCTTGCTTGTTCCGAAAGACCCATTTGGTTCCAACTATGTTCGCCTTTGGTCTCTCCACCAGCTCCCATACTTCATTTCTCTTGAAGTTGTTCAGCTCCTCTTGCATTGCAATCACCCAGTCTGGATCCCTTAAGGCTTCTTCTACCCTGTATGGTTCCAGAAAAGACACAAAAGAGTAGGATTCACAGAAATTTGCAACTCGAGATCTAGTAGTTACTCCCTTAGCAATATCTCCAATGATATTGTTGACAGGGTGGTCTCTTTGCACGCTCTGGTGTACTCTTGGGTGTGGAGCTTGTGTAGTTGCTTGTTCTTCATTATCTTCATGTGCATTGTCTCCCCCTAGATTATTGTTTCCATGATTGTCCTGATCTTCTTGATCTTCCTCCTCTTGATCTTGTGCAAGAGCTCCCCCTTGATCATTGCCTCCGTGTTGAGGTTCATCTTGTGCATTTGAGTCGAATGTTTGCTCTTGTGGTAAGATATCACCAAGTCCCATTTTCTTCAGTGCTTCATATGGAGCTTCCTCTTTATCTAGCATACACTTATCAACTTGCTCCACTTGTGAGCCGTTAGATTCATCGAACACTACATCACGTGCTACTTCAACTAGGTCGGACACCTTGTTGAAGACACGATAGGCGTAGGCATTCGACTCATAACCGAGCAAGAATCCTTCATCGGACTTGGAAGCGAACTTCGAGGCACTCTGTTTCTTGTTCAGAATAAAACATTTGCACGCAAAAACTTTAAAATAAGAAACATTAGGCTTTTGACCGGTAAGGATCTCATATGGAGTTTTCTTCAGTAGTCGATGGAGATACAGTCGATTCGTGGCATGGCAAGCGGTGTTCACCGCTTCTGCCCAAAATCGATCTGATGTCTTGTATTCATCCAACATAGTTCTCGCCATTTCGATTAATGTTCTGTTCTTCTTTTCGGCCACTCCATTTTATTGAGGGGAGTAGGGTGCCGAGAATTCATGCTTTATCCCTTCTTCATCGAGAAACTCTTCAACTTGGAGGTTCTTGAATTCTGTCCTGTTGTCACTTCTGATGTTCTTTATGTTTGATGAGAATTCGTTCTGAGCTCTTTTCAAGAACTTCTTGAGGATTCCCTGAGTTTCTGATTTATCATACAAGAAAAATACCCAGGTAAATCTTGAAAAATCATCAACAATTACTAAACCGTATTAGTTACCGTCGATGCTGATGTACGAAACTGGACCAAAGAGATCCATGTGGAGAAGTTCTAGCGGTCTTGCGGTAGTCATCACATTCTTGGCGGGGTGTGGTGCTCCGACTAGTTTTCCTGCTTGACAAGCGTTGCACGACCTGTCTTTTTCAAAAACCACATCCTTAAGACCCCGGATGTGACCACCTTTTAGAAGTTTCTGCATATTTTTCATCCCAACATGGGCTTGCCGTCTATGCCACAGCCATCCCATGTTGGTCTTAGCAACCAAGCAAGTGTTGAGTTCGGCTTTATCTTTGTTGAAGTCAACTAGATAAAGCTTCCCCTTCAACATTCCATTGAATGCAATCGAGCCATCACTTCTTCTAAAAACAGTCACACCCTCATTAGTGAATAAGCAGTTGTAACCTTTGTCGCATAGTTGGGATATTGACAAAAGGTTATAATCTAGAGAATCTACATGTAAAACATTTGACAAGGTATGTTGAGAGGATATTTCAATGTTACCGCTACCAAGGACCTTTCCTTGGTTGTTGTCTCCGAAGTATATGCCTTCACCTGTATTCTTGTTGTACTCGTACTCTACAAACATACCTCTCTCTCCGGTCATGTGATTTGTGCATCCGCTATCAAGTACCTATTTTGTTCCACCAGAGGAGTAAGCCTGCAAAAAGAATTATTCCTTGGTTTTAGGTACCCAAGCTTGCTTGGGTCCTCTCAGGTTAGTCACAAGAGTTTTGGGCACCCACACACAAGTTTTCAAGTTCTTGTGGCGTGGCCCTGTATATTTGGCAATGACTTTTCCATATTTGGCTTTCATAAGAACATAAGAAGCGTTAAATGTATGAAACAATATTTGTGGTTTAGATTCATGGGATTTTTCCTTAACAAAGACAATTCTATTCTTATCATGATTAGAAGTAGACATGTGTTTGCTCTTATCAAAACCAAGGCCATCTTTGACATTAGGAGGTCTAGTGACCATATATGCACTGCGTGCATATTTGATCTTCTCCTTATCAAATATGCCGCTTGGAGGGGCATGCATATTATGAGAAGTTGAAGTATTAGAAATAATATTCTTCTTACTAGAGCAAGTGCAAGTCCCGATTGTTGTCGAACTTATATCTTTGGAGGAAGAGCTCTTGGAGGAAGAGGAATCACTTTGCTTGAGCGACTCAACTTGCACCTCAAGGATCTTGTTAGCTTTTGACAAGTTAGCAAGTTCTTCCTTGATTGCAATATGCGAGTCTTCAAGCTTTGAGTAAGTTTCCTTACTCAAAGCTAGCTCAACTTCAAGCGACTCGTTCTTCTCTCTTTCAAGCTCGAGAAGCTTTTCAACTTCTTGATATCTCTTCCTTTCACGGATGAGCATATCTTCTTTTCGGTCAAGAAGTTCCTCCTTTTCAAAAATTTCGTTCAACAACATTTCCATTTTCTTTAGAGCAATTTTACTTAGTCCTCTAAACATTTCTTCATTATCACTAGAGTTGTCAAAGTCATCAATAGAGGGATTTAGCGTAGGAGGAGTGAGCCGTACCTTTTTCTTGCCTTCCTTAGCCATAAGGCAAGTGTGGTTGTTCATGTCCCATCCTCCCATGTTTGGAAAGAGTGTGGCCTTCATAGTAGGTTTCTTGATGGCAATAGTGGCCATCTCTTCTTCTTCATCGGAGGAGGACTCGTCGTTTGAGTACCACTCCTTGCCAATGTGAGCTTGATGGGTTTGTCTTCTTTTTCTGAAATTTTTCTTTTCTTGAGATCTTGTTTCCTTCTTCTTTTGTTTTCTTCATAAGGGCAGTCCACCATGAAGTGACCATACTCTCCGCAGTTGTAGCAAGTGCGTTGAGCCTTGGATTTTCCTTTATCCTTGTTTTTGCCTTCATTTGAGTTATTGCCGTGTCTTCTTTTCATCATTCGCTTGAACTTCTTGATAAAGAGTACCATTTCTTCATCATCAAGATCGGTGCTCTCGTCACTTGTATGCCCATCATCTTGGTCTTCACGAGCTTCTTTGAGTTTGGGTCGGCATGTTGCTTTGAGAGCAACCTCTTTCTTTTTGGAGGAAGTGAGTTCGGCCAAGTCTTTGACGTATTGTGTCTCTTTCTCCATCATTTCATGATTTATGATCTTTCCCAACAACTCATCGGGGGTCATTTTGTGAAACCTGGGGCTTTCTCTAATCATTGATCAAAGTGTGACATTTCTTGGCATGAAGGCTCTAATCATTCTCTTGACTACCTCGTGATCCGTCCATTTCTTACTTCCATAGGCACGTATTTTGTTGATGAGTGCCTTCATCCGGTTGTACATGTCTTGAGGTGATTCGCCTTCTTCAATAGCGAATCTCCCCAACTCTCCTTCAAGCATTTCGATTTTTGCTTCACGAACCGATCTATTTCCTTCGTGAGCTGTCTTGAGTGTATCCCAGATTTCCTTTGCACTTTCTAAGCCATCAATCTTGGTGAATTCCTCTCTGCTTAGTGATGATGTGATTATGACGACGGCTTGTGCATTTCTGTGAATCTCTTGTTCTTGTTTTGAGGTGAGTTCTTCAACCGTGTCCGGGATGTCTATGCCAGTGCAAACAATGTGCCACAGACTAGGATTTAGGGATATTAGATGCATCTTCATGTTGTACTTCCACATTGTATAGTCGCTTCTGTCAAACTGTGGAGGTTTTCCCATAGGAATGGAAAGATAATGGTTGTTTGAATTGAGACGGTTGTAGTTGTAAGGCTGTCGGGAGTAGTCATGATGACCACTCCCCGTCGTCTTCTCTTCTTCTTTTCCCTTTTGTCCTAGCAGTTTCTTTCTCAGAAGTGCCTTTAATTGTCGCACTTCTTCATCATCGTGTGGACTCTCTTTCAGCACATCAAAATTTTTAGTTTCTTGTTCCTCCTCATTAATGTTCATCTTTGAGATATTGTTGTTCTTCTCAGAGGCCATTGATCTCTCCGAGATGTGAGTCTCGTTGGTGGAGAACCTTGCTCTGATACCAATTGAATGTGGCCTAGAGGGGGGGTGAATAGGCCTTTTGAATTCCCTGCGCACTTAATAGAATCGTCAAAACTTGGTTGGCTGGAATAGTCCGGTCGTGTGGGCGGACTTGTCCGGTGTGCTAAAAATATGTGTGTTTATCAAGTGTTATTTGGGACACTAGATTTCTTTAGTAGCGGAAATGAGAACAACTGATATTTTTATTTGAGATTAATATAAGAATGCAGGTAAAACTTATAATTTCCTTAGGTTGGTGTTTTAGCACTCAAGTGATCTAATGAACAAAATTTAAATGAAATAAGGCGCAAGACACACGAATTTTTCCCGAGGTTCGATCTCACCACGAGATCTACGTCCTCGTTGAGGAAGCTCACACAGAGCCGAGTCTCCAACCCTTTCCCTCTTCAAGTCACCACGAAGGCCGACTTGATTTCACTATCACGGGTAATCACCAGGTTTGTGGGGCAACCTCACACGTTGAGGGCTCCCACGAGAATTACAACGAAAGAAGTGATCAAATACACTCAAAAGTATTACAATGCAGAGTATGAGTGTAGAAAGATCAAACCCCCAAGAGCTCGCAATGAAAGAACGACGATCTCTCAATCCCGAATCCAAGTGTTCAATTGATTTCACTCTTTTTGCACTTTAGATGTGTGGGGAGATGTGTTTTGGGCTCTTGGGACGAAGTGGTGGCGCTAGGGTTTGTTCTTTGATCAGTATCCGACGTGTGTATACATAGGAAAGCTGTGGACTCTCTATTTATAGGGTTTCCAAAAGGTAGCCGTTGAAAAACTCTAACACCGGACTAGTCCGGTGCAAGTCCGGACTTGTCCGGTCTCAGTGCATTTTGAAGTCCAGAAAGTCTACCAAACTAGTCCGGTCCAAGCTCGGACTAGTTCGGTGCTGTGTGAAAGTGAACTCCAGAAAGTTCAACGGACTAGTCCGCGGACTAGTCCAATCTCCACGAATGTGAGACTCCAGAAAGTTCAACGAACTAGTTCGGTGGTACAACGGACTAGTCCAGTGGATGCACGGACTAGTCCGGTCTCCCAATAAGTGAGATTCCAGAAAGATGAACGGACTAGTCCGGTCCATGATCGAACTAGTCCGGTGCTTTGTGAAAGTTAGATTAATTTTAATCCCTTACCCTCGCGCAAAGTTGTGAGCTCTTGGAGTGTGTCTTTCATACACTCCCTATACATTCAAAATCTAATTTGGTCTTCCAAGCTTCATCAAAGTATCTTTCTTTGAACACCACTTCATTTTTCACCTTTTTGTGTGCACCGAGCTGTTTCACTTGTTTGTCCTGCAATCATCTCAGTAGTTTCATTAGGATCTTATATGTTTGTCATCAATTAGCCAAAACCCACAAGGGATATCCTAGATGCACTTACAGTGGCGCTCGACTTTGTATGCCACCTATAAGAGTTATTCTACCAATGAAGAACGTATACAAAACCAGCCTGCTGTCGTAACGGCGCCCTAGTGGGTGCACCTAATAGAATATTTTGGGTCTTAGCGATTCAAGGTCAGCTAACTTTTTAATAGCTTCGCATCATACAAAAAATATTTCATTTACTTTCATTCGAGAAATTAATTTCTAAAATTATTGCGATCAATAAGCAGGACCAATTCTCAAAATCGAAGAAGACAAAAGGCGTGTCACTTGCTTGGCTCCATATCCTACGCCCAACTTAGTTACGAGAAGGTATGAAAAATAAATCACGCTTTTACTTTGCACTGCAAACAATATATATATCGACATGTTGAAGTTTACTTGTATTTTATGTAGCGAGACCCAGAGACCGGAGAAGAACCTGATGACATACAACTGTGGGAGGCAAGCCATTTGTTGGAGAACAGTAATTGGGCAAACAAGCTGGCAGAAGTTGTACATGTGAGTAACACTTCAAACAATCCCCAATTAAATAAATATTTGCAAATTACCTGTGACTTTTCTTTTCGTATATAGATCTGGCACGTGCCCAAGTGGATGACATGGAAGCTGAGCAGGGAGGCCCAATTCCAAATGAGGAGAGAAACCACATCTTTCAGCGTTGTTATAGATCCTCAATCGGTTGTGCAGGATCACAAGTTCGGGGGCGTGGTTATATGGCTAACCCAACTGGTCCCGAACGTGAACGTATGCGTATCCAGATGTCTGAACACCTCAACGACCAAGTTCAAAACTTAGAAGATAGAAATGCAGGCCTCAATCAAACAGTGCAGGAGTTGGAAGGAAGAAATGATAGCTTAAACACCCAGATGGACTGCATAAACCAGAAGAATGAAGAGTTAATCATTCAAGTCCAGAACTTACAAGGTCAGATAGCAGCTGATCGTGAACAGACAGCTAAGGAAATGCAGGACATGCGCGCCTCAATGGCTAAAATGCACAAAATGATGATGGCGACCACTCCATAGAAGGTCCAACAAAGGAACCGCCAAAAGCCACCTGCTCCAACAATTAGTCTCGGTCAGCTTAAGAAAACTCTTAGCATGCAAACACGTCGCTTTAGTAATCCTTGAGTGTTGTTATGCGTGTTGTAATATCAATTGATGGATGTTTATTGTTCAACTCGTGATTCTGTTGCCACTAATTTTCAAACCTGGTGCATTCGGGTTCTACTGCCGCTAATTATAAAACGTGGCATTACGAACTTCTTGTCACAAATGATAAATTGTTGCAATAGGAAGCTATTGCCAATACAAATGATAAAACATGGCAATAGAATGACAAAATGTTGCAGTATAAACAGTTGTTAACGACTCAAAAAATGTTGCATTAAAACACTATTGCCACAGATATGAAATCGTTGCAATAACAAACTATTCGCCACGGATGTGAAATTATTGCGGTACCATACTAGTTCCAACGGATCTGAAATCATTGCAATAAGGTACTATTCGCCACGTTTGTGGACTCGTTGCAATACCCAACTATTCGCCACGGATACGAAATCATTGCAGTACCAGACTAGTTCCAACGGATCTGAAATCATTTCAATATGGTACTATTCGCCATGTTTGTTGACTCGTTGCAATAACCTACTATTTGCCACGGACGTTAAACCGTCGCAGTATCATACTATTTGCCACAGCTGTGACATCATTGCAGTACCATACTATTTGCCACGAATGTGAAATTGTTGCAATACCGTGATATTCATTGCAATATGGTAATCGTCGCTACACCATAACTCGTTGCAATATGTTACTATTTGCTACGGTTGTGAAAATCATTGCAATACTGTAGTATTTGTCACGAATGTTAAAATCGTTGCAATCACATACTATTACACCAAACACGAAATCGTTACAATACAATGCTATTCGTTGCAATACGTTAAATCGTCACAATATGCTAAACCGTTGCAATAACATACTATTTGCCACGAATGTGAAATTATTACAATACCGTACTATTGCCACGTCTGTGAAATCGTTGCAACCACATACAATTACCACGAATGTGAAATCGTTGCAATACCATGCTATTTGTTGCAATATGTTAAATTGTCGCAATATGCTAAATCATTATGAAAACATATTATTTGCCAGGAATATGAAATAGTTGCAATACTGTACTATTTACCACGATCGTGAACCTGTTGCAATACCGTACAACTCATTGCGATACGTTAAATCGTTGCAATACATGAAAACTTTGCAATAGCGTCCTATTTGCCACTGATGTAAAATCGTTGCAATACCATACTATTCGCCACGGATGCCAAGGCGTCGCAAATAACCTATCGCCGCGAGAATTATTACGATGATTCGTAAAAACTATCGCCACACGCTCTTTTTCGTTGCAACAGCGACCTATTGCGACGAAAAACAACCTATTGCGACGAATTTTTTCGTTGCGATAAACCAGAATCCTTGCAGTGCTAGCACCAGCTAGCGTATTGGCCTGTGGCCGCTGATGGCTGCCCCGATGCCACACGCGCGTTGTCACCTACCCCGTGTCGGTCAGTGGCGGACCTAGGATTCAATTTAAGGGTATGCCATATAAATTTTTTTATATATACTATGAATTTATGAAAAAAGTAATATATATGCAGTAAATAACTTGATAAATTTAAATTTTAGTAAACTACAACATAGTTCAAATATAATAGCGTCCAAAAATCGATGATCCCCGCCTCTGTTCCTGAGGTGACAGTCACAGTCCGTCTACGCATTGGCATATTGTTGATGTAACCAGCGCGGCATGTGTGCTGGCCACTGTGATTGGCAAATTGCGATCACGAAACGTAAGAAAAAAATGTTGCTGCCGCCTGTGTTGTTTAATTTCCGATTTATTAATCGTGGTTCCGCCGCTGACCTCACGACCTGAAGATGCCAGCAGCTGCACAGCGGTTGCCTCGGTCCGCGGTAGCAGCCTCGCAGGCCTGGTCACGCACTCGCGATCGCTGGCTCGTTGTGAGTTAGTTTTGTCCATCGGTCAGTTCTCCCTGTTGTGGCTGTGTTGCAAGTCCATTTGCTGGTTAGTTGCCTCTCTGTTCTTCAATCGTTTTTTCTTCATTATCATAGGTAATACCCCTGGTGTTTGGCTGGACCACAGGGTATGCCGTGGCCCACCGGGCATACCCTGTGGGTCCGCCCCTGGTGCCGGTGTGCCGCAACAGATGGAAACATCATAGTTAGCTGCTACCGATTATGTAATTGACATGCGGGTCCTATTGCACAAACTTGTAAATTATGCCACCTCAGTTGTCAACGTGGCAAAACCACTTAGCCAAACCACTTTAGGGGGGCAATTAAATGATTTTCAATAGATGAGGGTGTTAAATACATGATTTAGCGGTTGAGAGGTTAAGTGGTCTTTAGACCATAGTTTGGAGCGTTATGTAGACTTTTTCTTTTTTTAATGATGGGTAAAGTCCTGACCTTCTTCTCCCGAGGACGTTATGATCATCTTATTACAAGTGAATACAATAAATGCAGATACTCATGACATATTATATAGAACAAGACAAGGACAACTGCATAACTAAGCACACGACGGTATACTAGGCTTTATAGGCCAATATGCGACATGTTTGCCCTTAAGCACACGACAGTGGACCAGGCTTTATAGACCAATATACGATATGCTTGTCCTCGTACATTTTTCGTAGGTGCATCCCTGAAGTGCTACTATCGAAGTGTTCTTGCAACACTTCTCTCGGGCCTGCTATGCGAGCAGCCCGCGTAGGTTCTTGGTCGGCGGGGCTAGTCTTCAGGTGAGGTTGCGCGAGTGAGAGATTGTGAGACGGTGGTTTTACATGGTTCAGGCCGTCGGAGTGTAACACCCTACTCCACAGTGAGATGTATTGCTCGTGTGGTCAAATGCCTGTGTGGGGTGCATCTAAGTTGTGTGTGTCTTGTAACATAGGTTACCCGACCGTTTTATAGTAAGGTCGAGCACCTTACATGTGGGGTCCAGGACCCGACAGGTGGTCCCGCGATGATCTTATCCTAAAAGGGGGTAAAGCTTCCCCGCTATGCTACCTCTGGCCGTGGCTTGAAGAGTCGCTGGCTTGTCGCCTCGTTCGCCAGTGGCCCATGCGTAGTCATTGATGATGGCAGGGAATGTCTCGTTCACCCGTCTTATCGCCCGTAAGCTACCCACTTGGCGGAGTGGTGTAGGCCTGTGGCGTATTCACTGCAATTTGATTGGGTGTAGCAGTTCCTGACAGTAGGCGTGCGCCGCTTCGTGCACCGAGGGGAAGGTAAGTGTTGGTACCCAGCATATCGGGTACCCTGCGCACAAGCTAGAGCCGCCTAGGTACTCTGCACCCCAACGGAGATAGGGTCTGAGGGCGCCACGTGTTCAGGAGGCCCGGACCCGCCAGCCTTGGATGAGGTATTCGGGGTACCCACAAGAGATCCCGAAGGAGCTCAGCCCCATCTCGGCGACGAGCTCCCAGGGAGCCACGTGTCCAGCGGGATGGGACCCGACCTCCCCCACGGAGGTGGGCTCCCAAGCTACCACTTGGCCCGTGAAGATAGAGACTCGATCTCCCCCGCGGAGGTGAACTCCCGAGCTGCCACTTGGCCCGCAAGATGGACCTGACCCCCACCATGACAGTAGGCTCCCTAGTTGTTGTGTGGTCAATCCACTTGCCCTAAGCAAATAGTAAGGAAGTTAAGAGGGCAGTGTGCCTTGTCTCCATCAAGCTTTGAAGATACGCGGCTTCCCCAGACGCATGGCATGGCGCACGCCTAATGTCAGGTACCACTATGACCAATCGCATTGCAGTGAAGACACAGCAGGCCTATACCACTCCGCCAAGTGGGTAGCTTACGGCACCAGAGACACTTGGATGGGACATCTCCTGCCAATGACAGCAACGACGCATGGGCGACCGACGACTCAGGCAGCAAGACGAGTAGTCATCAAAGCTACGATCAGAGGAAGCTTATGTGAGAAGCCTTGGATCTTTAGGATAAGATCGCCCTGGGACCACCTGTCAGGCCCCAGGACCCCACTTGTAAGGCGTCTGGCCTTGTCTATAAAAGGCCCAGACCACCATCGCTACAAGGACATCACTTAGAATCATTGATACACACACAAGCATACACACTCTCCAGCAATACAATCCAACATGGAGTAGGGTGTTATGCTTCTTGCGGCCCGAACCACGTAAAAACTACCGTGTCTCATCCGCCTCTGCCTCTCCAACGAAGCCCGTCGGAGGCTGCGCGGCGTTGGCTCTGCACCTCCGCTTCACGATGTGGCCACACAAGTTTCGGCCACATATCTCGGAGAGGTTCAACGGAAGCATCAACCCGGCGGAGTTCCTGTAGATCTACACCATGATGCTCCTTGCTGCAGGAGCGGATGAGACCATCCTAGCGAACTACTTCCCAGTCGCCTTGACTGGATCAGCCAGCTCATGGCTAATGAACTTTCCCGAGGGGTCTATAACCTCTTGGGATGAGTTGTGCCGGCAGTTCACGACGAACTTCTGCAGCTCCTACACGCGCCTCGGCACCGAGCTCGACCTCCACGCCATGCGATAGCAACCCAAGGAGACGTTGCAATCATTCGTCCAGCATTTCTCCCAGGTACGCAACTCCATTCCCAACATCCCAAATGCCTCTGTCATAGTGGCATTTCACCAGGGAGTGCGTGACCGCAAGATGCTCGAGAAGTTAGCCACGCACAACGTGCAAGACGTCTCTGTGCTCTTCTCCATCGCCGATCGATGCGCCAGGGCGGCAGAAGGCCACGACTGGCAAGCTCAGCCCGCTCCGGAGCGGGCGGGGCCAGCCAGACTGGAGAAGGAGCCGCTACCCCTGGTAGCGGCAAAAAGAAGAACAAGAATCAGGGTGGCGGCCAGAAAAAGCCATTGCATGGAACCCCCGTCGCGGCAGCAGCCGCAACCGGAGGAGGCAAACCCCCATGCCCGGAGAAACGCCCTTGTCACCCACCTTCTACTGTTGAAGACGTTGAGCCCTGCTCGGTGCACAAGGCTCGCGAACATATCGCGAGCGAGTGCCGGTAGATAAAAAGGTGCGTCGAACAATACCAAGAGTGGGCGAAGCAGCGACCGGACGGCGCCCCCTTCCGCCAACGGGAGGGCAAGCAGAAAGTCAAACACCAAGGTCGATAATGACGAGGAACTGGAGTACTAGAAGCAAGAGCGGGCCATCAAAGTGGTCCACCAAGATGAGGACTCCGACGCCAGCCGCAACAACGAGCATCGCAAGACCCTCCACGTCATCTTTAGAGGGTCTTGGGATCCCGCGTCCCGGAACATGGTCAAGACCCTTCGCCGTGCGGTGGATTTGATAGCCCCTGTACCCACTCTGGCGCAGCACCACCGCTGGAAGGAGACGCCGATCAGTTTCGATGCCTCTGACTGCCCCAAGAACATGGTCGGGGTAGGGGTTCTACCTCTCCTAGTCGCCCCTACCATAGCCAACGTCAAGCTCCACTACGTCTTGATAGATGGTGGGGTCGGCCTCAACCTCCTCAGCCGTGCAGCCTTCGAACAGCTGCAGATCCCAGTGTCCAAGCTCAATACCTCGAGCCCATTCTCGGGGGTGGGACACCTGACAACTACAGGATAGAGAGCATCCTCTTCGACATTGCTGATGTCAGCCTCCCCTTCAACGCCATCATCGGCAGGCCTGCTCTGTACCAATTCATCGTTGTAGCCCACTACGGTTACCTCGTCCTAAAGATGCCAACCCCCTCCGGCGTCCCCAGGATCTGCGGAGATCGCACCACTACAGTGTTAGCCTTGGAGCAGCTCCAAGCACTCATAGCAGACCCAACACCTGTATCGGTTGATGCTGGATCAAGTCAGCCTCCGCCAAGCTCGCGTCAGCGCAGATCACCCGCTGCGCCTCAGTTGAAGCCCTTCGGTAGCATCGACACCTCCGTCAAAGCTACCAAGCCCAGTCCCATCTCTGCTCGGACCACTCGCAAGACGGGCAATCGAGGCAGGAAATAGGATGCTCGCTCATCACCCCTCTACGTAGTTGTTGATGGCAAGGTTGCCCGCCAACCATCGCAGCTACCCATGGAGCTTTGGGCACCCCTATTGTAAATACTAGGCTTAGTAGAACAGTGTAAATGATTTATTAGGGCTTAGGAGCAGCACTAAGGACAACCGAGCATCGGGAGGGTTAGGCCCAGAGTGTGCAGCCAGCTTAGCTTGGTTCCGAGCCCTAAGCCTGCGCACCATGCCTCCCTCATCATCCGGGGGCAAGCCGTTGCCCTTTTTGTAAAAGTCTGTCTCCCCCTATGAACACCTATCAAAAAATCATTGTTTTACTTAAAGGATTCTTAAAAACTTTGTCCATTTACTTATGCATTAAGTTTATGAACATGCCACACTAAGACTCGTTTATTGTGCATTATCTTATATGCGTGATTGTACACTCTGTAACTCAACCATGCAGGAGTCATGCAGTCCTAATGCAGGCGGGTCTGCTTGAGGTACGTGTCATTGTATGAGGGGTTCTTTTGGCCCCTCTCGTCATTAGGGCCCTGTGATGTCAGAAGGTTCCCCAGGAAAGGCCTGTGCCGAGCAGGAGCTCCAGGGGGTGTAAACTGCTTAGCCTGGTCTTGTACCCTAAGCATACACACCCTGTCTCCCAGCGCTACAGCCAAGTACTGGAGCCAGAAAGCTCACACCCTGAGGACGACAGGAGCTGGGCCCTGGAGCACCAACGCACTGAATTACACAGGCCCTATGAGTTAGCGCAGGACAGTAATGCATGACAGAGCTAAGGGAGAGCTACAGGTAAACCAATGAGCAAACTAGTCCACCTTGCTTCTATCATATGTGCAGAACAACCCGCCCCAGCACCTCCCAAGGGCCTGTCGTCGATGACTCTACGACGATGATGGACGACGCCGGAGCATCCAGCTCCGGCACCCCCCAAGGGGCTTGCCTTCGATGTCTCCATGATGATGGTGGACGATGCCGAAGCATTCAACTTCAGGCCTCCTGTCGACATATCCACGATGATGGTGGACGACACCGGAGCATCCAGCTCCAGCACCTCCCAAGGGGCCTGCCGTCGACGTCCCAGAACGTCAACGACAGCACCAAGCTCGGATAAGTGAGTAAACTCTCCTGCCCCACTCTTGTTGCTAACAAGGTTCCCTTGTGATAGCCTGTAAACCAGGGACCTGCTGTCAACGTCCCCACAATGATGGTGGATGACGCCATAGCATCCAGCTCCAGCACCCCCCAAGGGGCCTGCCGTCGACGTCTCCACGATGATGGTGGACGACGTCGGAGCATCCAACTCTGGCACCCCCCAAGGGGTCTGCCATCGACATCTCCACGATGATGGTGGACGATGCCAGAGCATCCAGCTCCGGCACCTCCCAAGGGGCCTATCGTCGACGTCCCAGAATGTCAATGATAGCACCAAGCGCGGATAAGTGGGTAAACTCTCCTGCCCTGCTCTTGTTGCTAACAGGGTTCTCTTGTGATAGCTTGTAAACCAGGGACCTGCCGTCAACATCCCCACGACGATGGTGGACGACGCTGGAGCATCCAGCTCCGACACCCCCCAAGGGGCCTGCTGTCGACATCTCCACGATGATGGTGGACGACGCTGGAGCATCCAGCTCCGACACCCCCTAAGGGGCCTACCGTCGACGTCTCGACGATGATGGTGGACGATGCCGGAGCATCCAGCTCCGACACCCCCAAGGGGCCTGCTGTCGACGTCTCCACGATGATGGTGGATGACACCGGAGCATCCATCTCCGGCACCTCCCTAGGGGCCTGCCGTCGATGTCCCAGAATGTCAACATTAGCACCAAGCACGGATAAGTGAGTAAACTCTCCTGCCCCGCTCTTGTTGCTAATAGGGTTCTCTTGTGATAGCCTGTAAATCAAGGACCTGCCGTCAACGTCCCCATGACGATGGTGGATGTCACCGAAGCATCCAACTCCAGCACCCCCCAAGGGGCCTGCCGTCGACGTCTCCACGATGATGGTGGACGACTTCGGAGCATCCATCTCCGGCACCTCCCAAGGGGCCTGCCGTCGACGTCCCAGAACGTCAACGACAGCACCAAGCGCGGATAAGTGAGTAAACTCTCCTGCCTCGCACTTTTTGCTAACAGGATTCCCTTGTGATAGCATGTATAGCAGGGCCTGACGTCGACAACTTTGCGACGATGGTGGGCGATGTCAGAGCGCCCAGCTCCAGCATCTCCCAAGGGACATGCCGTCAACGACTCTACGACGATGGTGGACGATGTCGGAGCATCCAGCTTCGGAACCTCCCAAAAGGCATGTCGTCGACATCCCAGAACATCAACGACAGCACCAAGCGCAGATAAGTGAGTAAACTCTCCTGCCTCGCACTTCTTGCTAACAGGGTTCCCTTGCGATAGCCTGTATACCAAGGGCCTGTCGTCGACGACTTTGCGATGATGGTGGGCGATGTCGGAGCACCCAACTCCTGCACCTCCCAAGGGGCCTGTCATCAATGACTCTACGATGATGGTGGACGATGCTGGAACATCCAGCTCCGGCACCTCCCAAGGGGCCTGCTGTTGATGTCCCAGAACATCAACGACGGCACCAAGCGCAGATAAGTGAGTAAACTCTCCCACCTCGCACTTGTTACTAACAGGATTCCCTTGCGATAGCCTATATACCAGGGGTCTGCTATTGACGACTTTGCGATGATGGTGGGCGACGTCAGAGCACCCATCTCCAGCACCTCCCAAGGGGCCTGCCGTCGATGACTCAACGACGATGGTGGGCGATGCCGGAGTGCCCAGCTCTGGCACCTCCCAAGGGGCCTGCCATCGACGACTCAACGATGATGGTGGACGACACCAGAGCACCCAGCTCCGGCACCTCCCAAGGGGCCTGCCGTCAACAACTCTACAATGATGGTGACGACACCGGAGCATCCAGCTCCTGCAAATGGTGGCGCTGCGACACTCCAACTCCCCCACTCCACTGGGGGCCAGTTCAAGACATTCTGCGATCAAGTGGTATATGTTCTTAGCCAACTAACCACATCTACCAAGGGGCCTCTAAGGGGTTCCACATGCATAAAATCAACGGACGACACTTCGGCCATATCAATTGTGCAAACTGTTGGTCCTGAGAAGCCAACGGGCTCAACAAAGGTTCTGCAAACCCCTACGCAGCTAAGCACTCAGAGCAACAATTGAGAAGCACAGAGACAATGCAAGAAGCCAAACACAAATTCGAATTCAATAAGGAATTCTTTACAGGGTGTGAACCCCGGACACAAAAACAAGCTACCAGCCTCAGCCCCGACTGAACTGCGCTAAGACGTGTTTGGCGGCTTTTTTAACCTCTGTCGCTGTTGTCACCTCGCGTTCCTCAACAAAGCCTTCAAAAACTGGCTCTAGTGGCAGATCAGGGTATCGTCTCCGATAGCACACCAAGACATGGGATGCCACCGTCTCCGCCGCCACCCTACCCTCGGCTTCTAGACGTTGAACCAGCTGATGCTCTCGTAGATCGAGCTCCCGACCGTGGCGCTCTATTGTGTTCTCCCAGGCTTGGATTTCAAGATCATGCAGGAGTAGTTACTGACGTTCAGCTAGGTGTTGCGCCCGATCCCGCGCCAAATTGCTCTCTCGAAGGTCAAGGTCTTCAAGGCGGGATTGCAGCCTGTCCCGATCGGCCTTAGCCCGGGCCATCATCGCCTGCGCCACCACCTCTTGATCAGTGACAGCAGCCTCCCTCTTGGCAACGATGGCTTCTTGGCGACTTAGGGCCTCTTGACCAGGAGCAAGAGCGCGTAGGCGAGCATCATCAGTGTCGTTTGATGCCTTGGCGTTGGCCAGAATCTTCTGTGTCAAGGTGTCTGAGGCCCTCACCAAGCGGTGCCTGACCTCCAGTTCCTTGCTCGCCTTCTGGTACTTCGCCTTCACCTCGGTAATCCTGGAGCTCAGGAGATCCTCCTAGCCTCGAAGGCGCTCGCCCTCGGCACGCAGCTTCTCCCACTCCGCGGCAAGAGCCTCCGGCGCCCGGCGGAGGTTGGATTGCACCTGAAGGATGCTGGATTGCATCAAGTCATGACGTCGGAGAGGCACTCCGGCTGCGCTGAAGTCAGGGAACGTCGTCCGGTGATCATCTCGAGGACCTCTTCCTCCCATAGTGGTGAAGGCGAACCCACCAACACTGGGGATCTTGCCCCCGGAGACTGAGCAGGAGTTGTGGTGCCACCTGAAATAGCAGGGCCACCATCGCTCAGAGGGCCGCCCGCCAAATCAGCAGTAGTGGAGGTCAGGTCTTCAGCCCCCAGAGTCGTATCCGACATGGCCTCTTCCACGACGGCCGGAGGTGCCTCTGCCACGACGGCTGGAGGTGCCTCTGGCGCGACGGCTGGAAGTGCCTCTGGCGCGACGGCTGGAAGCGCCTCTGGCGCGACAGCTGGAGGTACCTCTGGCGTGACAGCTAGAGATGCAACCGGAGATGCTTTACTACCCACGCCGGGCACAAACGTCATAGCAGTGCTTCACTGAACAAGCTTGGCAGGTTGCCCCGCCAGCACACCCGTAGCATCCTCGGCCGCCTTCAAAGCGCTTCCGAGCACTACCCCTGGCGGTAAGGGCCTCACAACAGCTGACGTAGCCCTGCAAATCAAGATCAAGCCCTGACCAATCAACATAGGTAGGCGAGATAATAGAGCAAGCGTTGGCAAGAATGCCTTACCGATGATCCCGAAAGCTCCAGTGAGGCTCCACTTTCGGCGACCCTAAAGTCGCGGGCCCTGGCGATGGTGTAACAAGCAAGGCCACCCCGGCAGGGCCTCCGCCAAAACCACCAGCAGTGTCACCGGTGTGTGCTAGTGTACTTGCACCAACCCCGATAGAGCCACCTATCGAGCTTCCGTGTCGCAACCCCTCAGCAACCTGGTACCCTCTTGGATCTCGAAGTAGAGCCATGCAGTGCGGCAACGGTGTTGGAGAGGGGCCAGACGGCGACGAACGAAGTCGGCCATCACCGAGAGCTCCGACAGGCCATGGTCTGCCAAAAATCGAATCCTCTTCATCATCAGCGTGTACACCGCCTCAAGCTCCGAGTGTTCCTCCCAGGCCACTTTCCTAATCACCGGCCAGCCGGTGGGTAGGACCATGCGATCGTGAGCGTCGGTATGCAGGACCACCCAGTCGCTCCTCCAGTCGGGCCACTTCGCTGAGGAGAGCAGAGTAATGTACTTGAAGGGGTTGTTGGCCCGATGCTGGAAGCAGAAGCCGATGAGGAAGTTGGTTTTGTTCTTCTTCCCGGTCCGCCTCAGCACGAAGAACTGTCGGAACACTTGCACGCATGAGTATACCCTGACGAACATCTCACACAAATGAGAGAACACCACCGCCACCACCAGAGGGTTCGGCGATAGGTGATGAAGCTCGAGCCCAAGGACTTCCAGGAGTGTCAACAGGAAGGAGGAAACAGGAGGGACAAACCCTTAGTATGTGTATGCCTGGAAGAAGACGATCTCTTTCTCCCCCAACTCCACTATAAAGGAGTTGGGACAGACCAGATCCCGTCGTTCCTTGTCCTCCTAGCCAAAAATCCACCTCACGGGTGAGACATCCTCCATCCGGGAAGGAGGCAGAGCTGAGTCCATTGGAGCAGGGGTCGAGAACATCAAGGATGGGCAGAAACTCAAGGAGGGAATCGAAGGCTCGAATGCTTGGGGCATGCGGAAGAAAGGAACCTCCATTGCCCACAAAGGTACCTTTTTAAAGTACCTTAGTAGCATTTGGGCGCACCGTGCAAATATGAGCGGGCTCCAAATCAACGGCTCATACCACGGCGTCCATGACGAACAGGCCCAGGTCCCCCGTAAGAAAAGCTGGCCCGAGTAGTTCCCGCCAGAGAAGGCAACCCGGCGGTTCCCATAAAGATGGAAGTGAAAGCAGCAGAAGTACAGCGGGCACCTTGGGAACCGTCGTGATAATGTCGCAGTAAGCAATGATCCCGTCGCCATGACCCCTCAACCAGAGAGGAACGCGTGGTCACAGCAGCAGAAGAGCGCACCGCTTCAACTGATCAAGACAAAATTAAGAGACCACGCGGGAAAGCAGGATAAGGCTCCACCCTCGGGCTCGTCGCCTCACCCCAAGGTTGACCCAGGGGCCATTGTTGGTAACCGGCATACCGGGTACCCTCACGCACAAGCTAGAGTCACCTAGGTACTCTACCTCCCAACAAAGACAGGGTCCGAGGGCGCCACGTGTTCAGGAGGCCCGGACCCTCCAGCCTCGGATGAGGGGTCCGGGATAGCCACAAGATATCTCGAAGGAGCTCAGCCCCATCTCGGTGACGAGGTCCCAGGGAGCCACGTGTTGAGCAGGACAGGACCTGACCTCCCCTACGGAGGTGGGATCCCAAGCTGCCACTTGGCCCCTGAAGATCGAGACCTGATCTCCCTCACAGAGGTGAGCACCCGAGCTGCCACACGGCTCGGGGGATGAGACCTGACCTCCCCCACGGAGGTGAGCTCCCGAGATGCCACGTGGCCCGCAAGATGGACCTGGCCCCCACCACGGCGGTAAGCTCCTCGGCTACTTTGTGGTCAGTCCACTTGCCTTGAGCGAATAGTAAGGAAGTTAACAGGGCGGTGCGTCTTCTCTTCGTCAATCCTTGAAGATACGCGGCTTCCCTAGACGCATGTCGCGGTGCATGCCTAATGTCAGGTACCGCTACGACCAATCGCATCGCAGTGATGATGTCGCATGCCTATCCCACTCCGCCAAGTGGGTAGCTTACGGCGCTAGAGACAGCTGGATGGATATCCCCTTCCAATGATAGCAACAATGCATGGGCGACCGACGACTCAGGCGGCAAGACGACTAGTCATCAAAGCTACGGTCAGAGGAAGCTTATGCAAGAAGCCTTAGATCTTTAGGATAAGATCGCCCCGGGACCACCTGTCAAGCCTCGGGACCGCACTTGTAAGGCGTATGACCTTGTCTATAAAAGGCCCGGACCACCATTGCTACAAGGACCAGACTCAGAATCCCCGATACACACACACACATACACACTCTCCAGCAATACAATTCACCGTGGAGTAGGGTGTTATGCTCCTTGCAGCCCGAACCACGTAAAAACCACTGTGTCTCATACTCTTCTGCTAGAACACTAGTTTGAGGCCTAAGCCCCGCCAAACAAGAACATCTGTGGGCTGCTCATTAGCAGATTCAGGGGAGGTGTTGCATTAACACTTCGACAATAAGCATCTTCAATGCTTGATTTAGAAAGGGCGCACTGCCCCTTAACTCCCGCAATCCACCGTCTGGAGCAGGTTGCAAGACACGTGGCAGTACTGGAGCAAGCCTCCGCAGGGGAGGCTGGGTCCTGCACTGCGGGCCACGTGGCAGCCCCGGAGCCTATCTCCAGGGTGAGCTGGAGATCCGGGTTTGTAGGACACGTGGTGGAGCCGGAGCCTACCTCTACGGGAGGGAGTCAGTTTGGTGCTTTGGGCCATGTGGCAGCATCGGAGCCTATTTCTCTAGAGGAGCGGGGTCCTTTTCCATTGGACACGTGGTAGCTTGGGAGCTCATCTCTTCGAGAGAGTTGGGTCCCATCTTGAGGTCCATGAGCTAGCACCAAAGCCCAAACCTAAAGAAAGACAATACTTCGGAGCTTTTTGCCTATGCGCAAGGGTACCCAGTATGCTGGGTACTGACAGTGGCCCCTGGGTCCACCCTAGGGGGAGGTGATGAGCCCGAGGGTGGAGCCCTAAATGTGCTTTCCCCCGTTGTATTTTGATGTTGTCTTGGTTAGCCGAAGTGTTGTGCGTCTCTGCCATCATGGCCATGTGTCCCCTTCTGGTTGAGGGGTCGTGGCGATGGGATCATTGCTTGCTGCAGTATCTTTTCCGCAATGGTTCCTAATGTGGCTGCAGTGCTTCCGCTGTTCCGCCTTTATGGGAACCGTCGGGTTGCCTTCTCAGGTGGGTCTCTGATCGGGCTAGACCGTCTGATAGGGAACCCGGGCCCTGCTGTCATGGGCATTGTCGGTTGAGCCGCGGGTGTTGGGCCTAGGTGACCCGCACGAGGTGATCAAACGTCGCTGGGGTGATCAAAAGGAAACCTTTGATGGCAAAGGTAGTTCTTTCCTTACACTCTAGCGCCTGAGCCTTCGCTGTCTTCCTTGAGCACCCGAGTCTTCACCACCTTCAAAGTTCTCGACTCCTGCTTCAATGGCTTCGATCTTGCCTCTATCCCGTGTCGAGGACGTTGCACCCTTGAGGCAGCTAATTGGCTTGGGGGACGAGATGCAGCGGGATCTTATCCGCCTCGGTTCCCTGCCTCTCAAGTTGGAGAAGGAAGAGATCATCTCTTCACCTCGTACGCGTACTCCAGTTTCATTCCACCCGTTTCCTCCTTCCTTGCGATGCTTGTGGAGGTCTTAGAGCTCCAGCTTCATCTTTTGTCACCAAACTCTTTAGTGGTGGCGGCGGTGTTCTCTCACTTCAGCGAGATGTTCGTGGGAGTGTACCCGTCCGTGCTGATGTTCCAACAGTTCTTCGTGTTGAGGCGGACTTGGAAGAGCAAGACGAACTTCTTTGGCGCCTACTACTTCTAGCAACGGGCTAATAGTCCGTAAAAGTACATCACTCCCCTTTCCAATGCGAGGTGGAATGGCTGGAGGGGAGATTGGGTGGTCCTGCACGCCGATGTCAATGACTACATGGTCTGGCCTATCGAGTGGTCGTTGTACAAGAAGAAGGCCTCGGAGGAGCGCTCGAAGTTGGAGCAGGAGTACACCCTGACAATGGAGAAGATCTAGTACCTGGCAGACCATGGTTTGTCATCGTTGATGGTGATGGCAGACTTCGTGCGTCAATGCTTGGTCCCCCTTCAGCATCATTCTCGCGCAGCATGTTAGTACCTCAGGCCGTGGGACGGCACCAGACTGGTGAGGGGTCGCGACACTTAGATGACCCAGCAAGAGATCTTTGATGTGATGTCCAAGGCGTGTGGCGACCCATTGTCCCCCGACGTCTTCTCCCATCAGCAGGCTTGCCCGCCGCTTTGTTTGGATGAGGACTTCAAGATGAAGATTCTGATGGAGATGCCAAACGAGGACACCATCAGTCTTGCATCGTGGCAGGTTGGAGACGCAGATCGTGGGTTGATCATCTCTGACTCACCACAGGAGCCTGCACTACTCTAGGCTCTGAAGTGCCGAGGGTGGAAGATTCATCCTTCGACAGGGGGAAGGGCAATGTGTCAGTCCCTGATACGGGAGGGGGAAGTCGCCGGTGGTCGAGGTCGCGAAGGACAAACATCCTCGGTAACTGCCAATGGCACCGACGAGGGCGGCCTTTGCCCCAAGCCAACATCTGATGGAGCGCCCATCCTCCGCCTTGGTTGTTGGCGGTTCTTCAAGCGGAGGCTCTGCTCGCCAAGTGACGAGTATGCAATCGACAAGGGACGGCGCACCAGCCATCGTTTCTACCGTCAGTTCAGTCCAAGGCGTCGGTGTGGACTCCAGGAGTGCTACGTCTGTGGAGCCCAAGGCCAAGAGGTCTTGGGCCGCTAGCAGTCTTGCCACGGGCTTGGCAACGGACACTGGTCGCAGCTCTGGAGGGGGCTCCAAAAGTAGCATTGTTGGGGTTGGTGGAGACACACTGATGCGTACTGGCAGCAACACCGACTGTTCTGGTGGTGGCCCAATCGATTCGACCCCACCCGTCGTATAAATGGTGGAGCCCACAGTCTCGGATTTGCTGACACTCGAGGCCCGCTGGACCTTCTGGGGGCGTCGGTCAGGCATTCTTTACTGAATCTTGCATCCTTGCTCCATATGTTCTCTTGTTTTGACAGACCTTGACTCCAACCTATAGGGTTTCAACAGATGTCATGACTCCCTTGCCATTGGGGATAGTGGTGGGGAGCGCTCCCAAGCCGCCTCAGGGAGCCACAGCCGTATCGGCAGAGTAGGCCCCTAAGGCGACTTAGGAGAGTGTTGCTCCGATACCCACGCCTGATGCGAGTGACGTAGCTCCTCCAGCTGTCGTGCTGGATGCAGTGTCGGAGCATGCTCAACAAGCTGAGGGTCCGACCTCTGAGGCTACTATTAACGCAGGTGGCACTCTGGGCGGTGGCGGTGTCGCCACTCCAGGGGGTGCTGCAACTTTTGCTTGGTCATCGGCGGCAAAGTCCTTGGCAGTGGCGGCCTTACCATCCCTACTGCAGGAGTAGGGAAAGCCTGAGATGATCACCGGGCAGCCCTCCACAACTTCGTCAGGACCAGAACCCCTCTCTGATGTCCTTGACTCGGCGCAGTCCAGCCTTCACCGGGAGAAGTGGCTCTTTCCATGGAGCAGGAAAAGCTGCAGGCATAGGGTGAACGCCTGCAGGGGGGATGAAATCCTTCGAGCTTGGGAGGACCTTATGAGGTCCAAGATCGATGAGTCAAGGGGGAGGCACCGGAGGGAAGATGAGGAACTAGAGTTGAGGCGTCGCTTGGCGAATGCTCTGGACGCCAAGTCCCAGGAGCTCATGGACGAAGCCAAGGCGACTGCCCGAGCAGCTGACGCCCGCCTCAAAGCCCTTGAAAAGATTTGAGAGGCCCTGGGGCACCGCGAGGCTGCTATTGCTAAGCGGGAATCCGATGTCGATGAGCGAGAGGTGGTGGCCCAGGAGATAAAGACTCAAGGTGAGGTAGGCCAGGACAAGCTGCATTCCTGCCTTGAAGAGCTTGAGCTCTGGGAGTGTAACTTGACACGGTATCGGGAGCAACACCTAGCAGAACATCAAGAACTCCTCCTGCTAGAGCTCAATGTCTGTGCTAGAGAGTAGACTTTGAAGCGTCACGCCCGGGATCTTGATCTGTAGGAGCAACAGTTGGCCCACTATCTAGAGGTCGAGGGGAGAACGGTGGAGAAGATAGTGGCGTCCCATATTCTGGTATGCTACCGGAGTTGGAAACCGGAGCTACCTCTATCCCAGTAATCGACGGCCCCATCACGACGCGTGAAGAGGCAGCAAAGGCTAAAGTCGAGGAAATGTCGCCACATGGTTCGCTCGCGATTGAGGCCGATGGTTCCCAGGCAGGGCATTTTTGTATTCGGGACTTGCCCTTTTGTAAATGACTTTCTATGAATTTGAATCCATGTTTGGCTTCTTGGTTGTGTCTTGTGCTTGCCATCTTGTTCACCTGAGTCCTTAGCAGCGTAAGGGCCCGAAGAACTTTGCCGACTTCATTAATTTTTTAGAACTAATGATCGCACAGTTGACATAGACGATTTGCGTTAGTTGAAGTCCTACCTATAGAACCCCCTTAGAGGCCCCTGGTAGATGTGGCCAACTAGTTGGGCACGCCTACCACTTGATCGCAGGATGTCTTCGGTGGGCCCAGTAGAGTGATAGAGCTTGAGTAGTTGAGGTCGGCGGGCTCCTTCAGGGGCGTCGAGCTTTGTTCTGAAACTTGTGGTCAAAGCTAGCTGCTCCGGCATTGCCCATCATCGTCGTAGAGACGTCGACGGCAGACCCCCTCGGAGGTGTCGGAGCTGGCTGCTCCTACGTCGCTCACCATCATCATAGAGACGTCAACGACAAGGCCCCTGGAAGGTGTCGGAGTTGGCTGCTCCTACATCACCCACCATCGTTGCCGAGATCGACGGCGGGTCCCGTGGGAGGTGCTGGAGCTGGCTGCTCCGGCATCACCCACCATCGTCGTAGAGATGTTGACGACAGGCAACCTGAGAAGGTGTTTGGGCTAGCTGCTCCGGCGTCGCCCACCTTCATCGTAGAGATCGACGGGAGGCCCCTGACATATATGTTACCAAGAGAAAACCCCTATTAGCAACAAGAGCGGGATGGGGGTGTACTCATTAATCGGCGCTTGTTGTTGTCATCAACATGTTGAGACATCGACGAGGGGTCCCTTTGAAGTGCCGGAGCTGGATTTCCTGCACACATGATAGAGGGACTAATTTGCTCGTCGATTTAACTCTTTTTCTCTTCAGTTTTGTTATGTCTTACAGTCCTAGGCTGGCACATGGGGCTTGGGTAATTCGGTGCGCTGGTGCTTCAGGATCCGGCTCCCGCCTTACTTAGGATGCAGGCCTTCAGCCCCCAATACTTAGTCACAGCGTTAGGAGGCAGGGCGCACACACTTAGGGTACATGACCAGGCTAAGTAGTTTACACACCCTGGACCCCCGGCTCGGCGCAGACCTTTCATGGGAGACCATCATGCACCACAAGACCCCAAGGAAATGGGGAGCCGTGGGACCCCATAACATGTTGTAGGTACCTCAAGCAGACCCGCCTGCAGTAAGATTGCATAACTCCACCAAGGGTGAGAGATAGAGATGATAACAATGTTCATGAAGATAATACACAAAACAGGCATAGCTTGATTCATCATAAAATTAATGAGTAATTAAATAGACACAAGTGAAGCATGGAGTAAGACTGTCATTTTTTTATATTGACGTTCATAGGAGGAGGATGGCTTTTACCAAAGGAGGCAGCGATCTGCTTCCAAATGATGAGGGAGGCAGAGTGCACATGCTTAGAGTTCGGAACCAGGCTAAGCTGACTGCGCACTCTGGACCTAACCCTCCTGGAGCTTGGTTGTCCTGAGTGCTTCTTCTAGTCTCTACTAAACATCTACACTGTCCTACTACTAGCTAAGGATTACTTACAGGGGTGCTCTATGCTCTGATGGTAACAGCGATGGTTGCTAGGCAACATGTCGATACTAGTCACCAAGGAGACAAAGAGCGGGTGTCCCTACTCGGTGCCTAAGCCCTTCTTATGCGGGTGGTTTAGGCAGCGCTGGAACTGATCTTGGCATCTTTGACGGGGATATCTTTACTGTTAGCGTGGTGCAACAGGTGAGTCACGGTGGTGCGAGCTTGACAGAGGCTAACTTAGTCCAGCGCCACCTAGGGGAGGTGTTGGAGCTATTGTGAGTGCTTGGAGCTTCTCGAAGGCTGACACTGCAGCATTGCGGTCTTCGTAGATCCTGAGGACGCCAAAGGGAGTTGGTATCTTCAAGACGAGGTAGCCGTAGTGGGATACGGCCATGAACTGGTACAGGGCAGTCCTGTCGACTATGGCGTTGAAGGGGAGGCTGACCCCCGCGACGTCGGACGGGATGTTCTCTATCCTGTAGTTCTCGGGTATCACGAATGTCACCCGAAGGATGATGTTGTCGTACGGGATGATGCTCCCCGGTCCCACCCCCAAGAAGGGGCTCAAGGGGGTGAGCTTGGACACTAGGAGCTGCAGCTGGTCGAATGTCGCTTGGCTAATGATGTTGAGTACGGCCCTACCATCCATCAATATGTGGTGAAGCTTGACGTTGGTGATGGTGGGGGCGATGACAAGTGGCAGGATCCTAGCTCCCACCATGTTCCTGGGGCAATCGGAGGTGTCTAAGCTGATTAGCGTCTCCTTCCTCTAGTGGTGCAGCGTTGGAGTGGGGGTAGGAGCTACCGAGGTCATCACTCGGCACATGGTCTTGACCACGTTTCGGGACGCGAGATCCTGAAAGTGCATCTAGGACTCCCTTGTGGGTTTTGGATGATTTATGACAAGCAATTGGGATCCTAATCCTTTTGTTGAGATGAATGCAGGCAAATAATGAAAAATGAGCAAAATGCCAAAAAGAAGGGAAATGAGAAGCAAAGTGAATTTGAGCTCAAGGAGAAGAAAATAGTAGATTATCATGTATGGAGTGTGTTAAGGAAACACACCCAAGAGCTCAATCACTTTCAAGCACACACACACAATGCACAAAGATATACAGGACCAGACTAGTCCGATATCAGCCGGACTAGTCCGATATCACTTTCTGCACTAGATCGGACAGGTCCGGTATCCACCGGACTAGTCCGATATCTTTCTGATCCACTTCGGACTAGTCCTCCCCAATGCGGACTAGTCCACAAGACAATGCACAAGTCACACAAAATCGGACAAGTCCGTTGTGATCCGGACTAGTCCGATATTCTTTCTGATCCACTTCGGACAAGTCTGGGGTCTACACGGACTAGTCCGATATACACACTGATCTAAATCGGACAAGTCCTCCAAGTGCAGACTTGTCATCCTAAACACTTAGGGTTTCATATGTCCGGACAAGTCCGATGGCAATCGGACTAGTCCGAAGATTTCCAGTAGTGAAATCGGACAAGTCCGTTTTCAACCGGACTAGTCCGATATTCCTGGACACTTAGGGTTTGCTACACACAGCACACCGGACTAGTCAGGTGACCACCACGGACTAGTCCAATCTTTCTGAACCCTAACGGTCACTTTTAGAAACCCCATATAAATAGAGGTGCACGGCCCACTTTTAAAATCTCTCGAACCCTAGCGCCGTCACACCTCCCAAGAGACTCAAAAACCACCTCTCTCCACGAAATTGAGTGCAAAATCGATCAATCTATTGAAGATTACTTCTAGATCATTGGAGAGACACTTGGCACACATCATTGAGCTCTTGGTTTGATTCTCTAACACACTCTTGCGTTTCAATTTGTAATTTTCGAGTGTGTTATTGGTGGCTTTGTAAGTTGTAATCAAGGGAGCTCTCAACGTGTGAGAACGCCCCTTCAACTTGGTTATTTACCCTTTGTTATTAGTGGAAGAGGATTGGCCTTCGTGGCGATCCGACGAGGGAAGGGTTGGAGAAGACCCGGTCCTTTTGTGGGCTCCTCAACGTGGACGTAGGTTGCCTTCGTGGTAGCCGAACCACGGGATAAATCGTGTGTCTTGTCCTTTTGCGTTCTTCATCTTAATTGATCAACTTAATCTAGGGTTTGATTCACTTTGTTCAATTTGAGTTAAATTGTTGAACAAGAGCCTTAATTGTAATAGAATTTGACATACAACTATTAAACTGTCATTCAAGTTTATATTTCCGCTGCAAACATTAACGAATCAATCAAATTGACTGAACTTGATCAACTTAGCCCGTGAAAACCGGACTAGTCCGCACTTTACCGGACTAGTCCGATATCTCTGGTATTGACTTTGTTGTTGAGTGTTACAGGAACCGAGAAAATTCAAAAAGGCCAATTCACCCCCCCCCCTCTAGGCCTACATTCAATTGGTATCAGAGCAGGTTCTTCAAGAAAGAGTGCAACCACTCGAAGAGATCACGTCGGACATGAAGGAAGTTCAGAAAATCAACAACCAGAAAGAAGTGAACAACGACAAGAACCAAAAGCTGGAAAAGTATCTCGAAGCAGTTCAAGACTTCGATGATGATGACGAGGAGACGCTGGAGCTGAAAGCACTCCTCAGAAAGAAAGCACTTTCCAAAGGGAAAGCTAAAGTTGAAGAAAAGAAGAAGGGGAGTAGTCACACCGACTACTCCCGATATCCTTTTAACTATGATCGTTTAAATTCAAACAACAGCCATTACCTATTTATTCCTCTTGGAAAAGCCCCACACTTCGATGGGAGTGATTACTCCATGTGGAGGCAAAATATGAAGATGCACTTGATTTCCCTTAACCCAAGTTTATGGCATATTGTGTGCACAGGAATAGACATCCCAGATGACGACGAAGAGCTCACCCCAAGTCAAGAGCAAGCCATCCACAGAAACGCTCAAGCCGCAGTCGTAATCACCTCCTCTCTAAGTCGAGATGAATTCACAAAGGTGGACGGACTGGAGATTGCCAAGGAAATATGGGACACACTACAAACAGCCCATGAAGGTGACCGGCATGTGCGGGAGGCGAAAATTGAAATGATCGAAGGCGAACTAGGAAGGTTCGCAATTGAGGAAGACGAGTCTCCCCAGGACATGTACAACCGATTGAAGACACTTGTAAACAAGGTTCGATCATATGGGAGCAAGAAGTGGAATGACCACAAGGTTGTAAAGCTCATCCTTAGAGCCTTTATGCCTCGCAATGTCACACTATGCTCTATGATCAGAGAAAGTCCCGGGTACAAGAGGATGACTCCAAATGAATTGCTTGGCAAAATCATCAACTTTGAAATGATGGAGAAACAAGCCAAGCACGTCAAAGAAATAGCCGACCTCACATCGGCCAAGAAGAAGGGAGTTGCCTTAAAGTCCACACTCAAGCCTCTATCCAAAGAAGCAAGAGAAGCACAACTTGAGGAAGACAGCGATGATGAAAGTAGTGAGCTGGACGAAGAGGATATAATTTTGTTCATGAAAAAGTTCAAAAGAATAATGAAGAAAAGACAAGGAACAAAATCAAATGAAGGCAAGTACAAGGAGAGGACAAAGCCGAAGATGAGGCGGGCGTGCTATAATTGTGGTGAGTATAACCACTTTATAGTCGATTGCCCGTATGAGGACAACAAGAAGAAGAATAAATAAGACAAGCCTCAACCGAAGAAATTCTTCAAGAAGAAGAAACAAGCTGAACAAGCACACATTGGAAAGGAGTGGGACTCAAACGATGAGTCTTCATCATCCGATGAAGAAGAGATGGCTAGCATAGCCATTGAAAGCACGTCCAAGAAACCCACACTCTTCCCCACGCTCGGTACAAAGAAGGGAAATGGCACTTGCCTCATGGCAAAGGAAGGTAAATGCAAGGTAAACATCAAAACTCCTTCCATGCATTCCTACTCAAGTAATGATGAACTAGATAGTGATGATGAAGATATGTTAATTGGATTAGATAGAAAAACTGCTGCTAAAATGAAATTTTTACTTGACCAACTTGTTGAGAAGGAATGGCTAATTGATCGTCAAGAGGACATGATTATCTCCCAAACGGAGAAGTATGTCGAACTTGACAATCTTCTAGTTCTTGAAAAGGAGAAAAACAGCTCACTAGAGCTTGAGCTAGCTTCAAGCAAGAAAACTTGCTTGGAGTTAACCAACTCAAACGTTGCAATCAAGGATCAACTTGATGACCTGATCAAGGTTAACAAGATCCTTGAAGTGCAAGTTGAGTCACTCAAGCTAAGAGAATCTTCCTCCTCTTCAAGTCTACCTTCTCAACCCACTTCAACTAATCTTGTTCATATGTGCAAATGTGGTAAAATCAACACCAGTTTGAAGGAACAGTCTACCTCCACAAAGGATAAAAATCCTACCCAATGTGGAATATTTGACAAGGAGAGGATCAACTATGCACGTAGTGCATACTTGGTCCAAAGACCTCCAAATGTCAAGTATGGCATTGGTTACTCTTATGATGGAAAGCAAAATGCTAGAAGTCATAAGAATAACAAGGGAAGGATTACCTTTGTGAAGGGAGGACCCTCACAACCTGGTAACTCGAAAATTAAGAACCTGAACTCTCATGAACACCGGACTAGTCCGGTTGTGGTCCGGACAAGTTCGGTCATCCGGACAAGTCCGGTCACCCAGACTAGTCCGATCCATAAACAACAGCAACTTTTGTTCAAAACCTTTGATGCCTCTTATGTATTAATGAGAAACAATCTTGGTAAAGTTTATGCTTATTATGCTGGGCCACGCCATGGGAACACAAAATCCCATGTGTGGGTGCCCAAATGTATTGTAACTAACCTCCAAGGACCCAAGCAAGCTTGGGTACCTAAAACCAAGGCATAATTTGTTTCTGCAGGCCTATTCCTCCGGTGGATCCAAATGGGTGCTAGACAGTGGATGCACCAACCACATGACCGGAGAAAGGAGGATGTTCGTGGAATATGAAGAAAACGAGGACCCAAACGAAGGCATCTACTTCGAAGATAATAGTCAAGGAAGGGTGCTCGGTACCGGTAAAATAGCAATATCCTCTGAACACACTCTTTCTCATGTTTTACATGTTGAATCTTTAGATTATAACCTGCTGTCCATATCTCAATTATGTGACAAAGGTTATAATTGCTTGTTCACTAACGAGGGTGTGACCGTCTCAAGGAGGAGTGATGGTTTCGTTGCATTCAAGGGTATGTTGAAGGGAAAGCTTTACCTTGTTGACTTCAACAAGGATAAAGCCGAACTCGACACATGCTTGATTGCAAAAACCAACATGGGTTGGCTGTGGCATAGACGGCTAGCACATGTTGGTATGAGGAATCTTCAAAAACTCCTCAAGGGCGATCACATCCGATGTTTGAAAGATGTTGTTTTTGAGAAAGACAGGCCTTGTAGCGCATGCCAAGCCGGGAAGCAAGTTGGAGCACATCATCCCGCAAAGAACATCATGACTACGACAAGACCGCTCGAACTACTTCATATGGACTTGTTTGGTCCAATTGCTTACATAAGCATCGGCGGTAATAAATACGGTTTAGTCATTATTGATGATTTTTCCCGCTTCACTTGGGTGTTCTTTTTGCATGACAAGTCAGAAACACAAGGGACACTCAAGAAATTCTTCAAGCGAGCGCAAAACGAGTTCTCACTATCGATCAAGAGTATTCGGAGCGACAACGGCACGGAGTTCAAGAACATACAAGTGGAGGAGTACCTTGATGAGGAGGGAATCAAGCACGAATTTTCAGCACCATACTCTCCACAACAAAACGGAGTTGCCAAAAGGAAGAACCGAATGCTCATAGAGATGGCAAGAACAATGCTCGATGAATACAAGACTTCGGATCGATTTTGGGCGGAAGCAATTAACACCGCTTGCCACGCCGCAAATCGACTCTACCTTCATCGACTACTCAAGAAGACTCCTTATGAGCTACTCACCGGTAACAAACCAAACATTTCATATTTTCGAGTTTTCGGCTCTCCATGTTATATCTTGAACAAGAAGCCCAGGACTTCAAGTTCGCTTCGAAGTCCGATGAAGGTTTCTTGCTTGGTTATGATTCGAACACTTACGCCTATCGTGTTTTCAACAAGGCCTCCGGACTTGTTGAAGTGGCACGTGACGTAGTGTTCGATGAAACTAATGGCTCCCAAAAGGAGCAAGTTGATCAATGTGAATTAGGTAAAGAAGAAGCTCCTTATCAAGCATTGAAGAGAATGGCTCTAGGCGAAGTTCGACCACAAGAGTCATCGTTACAAATACAAGAGGAAAGTGAACCACAAGAGGAGATCAACAATCAAGGGGGAGCTTCGATACAAGATCGATCACAAGAATATGAAGATGATCAACAAATCAACGAGGGCAACCACTCAGGGGGAGAATAAAATGATCACCAACACACAACTCTCCAAGTGCCACACCCAAGAGTACACCAATGCATTCAAAGGGATCACCCAATCGACAACATCATCGGTAACATCCAAAAGGGAGTAACCACTAGATCTCGTATAGCTAATTTTTGTGAGCATTACTCGTTTGTCTCCTTTTTGGAACCACGCATGACTGAGGATGCATTGAAGGATCCGGACTGGGTGGTGGCAATGCAAGAAGAGTTGAACAACTTCAAGAGAAACGAGGTTTGGGAACTTGTGGCAAGACCCAATGCAAATATAGTGGGCACCAAGTGGGTCTTCCGCAACAAGCAAGAAGAACACGGAGTGGTGACAAGAAACAAGGCACTACTTGTGGCCAAAGGTTACTCACAAGTCGAAGGTTTGGATTTCGATGAGACTTTTGCTCCAGTAGCTAGGCTTGAATCAATTAGAATATTACTTGCATATGCTACTCACCATGATTTCAAGCTGTATCAAATGGACGTGAAAAGCGCCTTCCTCAACGGACCGATCAAGGAAGAGGTGTACGTGGAGCAACCACCCGGGTTTGAAGACAAAGAGTTCCCCGACCACGTATATAAACTGCGTAAGGCTCTCTATGGCCTCAAACAAGCTCCTAGAGCTTGGTATGAGTGTCTTAGAGATTTCTTAATTGATAATGGTTTTCAAATTGGCAAAGTAGATTACACATTATTCACAAAGAATCTAGATAATGATCTTTTTATTTGCCAAATCTATGTTGATGATATAATTTTTGGGTCAACTAACCAATCCTTCTGTGAAGAATTTAGTAGAATTATAACAGACAGGTTTGAAATGTCAATGATGGGAGAATTGAAGTACTTCTTGGGATTCCAAGTGCGGCAACAAAGGGAAGGAACATTCATAAGCTAAACCAAGTACACGCAGGACATACTCAAGAAGTTTGGCATGGACAAGGCAAAGCCCATAAAGTCTCCCATGGCTACGAATGGTCACTTGGATCTCAATGAAGATGGACCGAACGTCGACCAAAAGGTATATCGCTCCATGATTGGATCTTTACTCTACTTATGTGCATCTAGGCCAGATATTATGTTGAGTGTATGTTTGTCTGCAAGATTTCAAGCCAACCCTAAGGAATGTCACTTGACAGCTGTAAAAAGAATCTTGAGATATTTAGTTCATACACCCAACCTTGGTCTTTGGTACCCAAAAGGCTCCAAATTCAATCTCATTGGTTACTCCGATGCAGATTATGTCGGGTGCAAAGTTGATAGAAAAAGCACCTCTGGCACATGCCAATTCCTAGGAAGATCTTTGGTTTCTTGGTCATCTAAGAAACAAAATTCCATTGCATTATCCACAGCCGAAGCGGAGTATGTTGCAGCCGGGAGTTGTTGTGCACAACTCCTTTGGATGCGACAAACTCTAAGGGATTACGGTTACAATATGAACCGTATTCCTCTCCTTTGTGATAATGAGAGTGACATTAAAATAGCCCACAATCCAGTTGAGCACTCTAGGACTAAACACATAGACATAAGACATCATTTCTTGAGAGACCATTCCATGAAAGGGGACATAACCATCTCACATGTCAACACCCAAAAACAATTGGCCGACATATTCACCAAGCCACTTGATGAAAAGCGTTTTTGCGAACTCCGAAATGAGCTAAATATTCTTGATTCTCGGAGTGTGGCTTGAAAAGTTGCATACCTGTATGATTGCTTCAAAAATGTTGATTGAATTGTGAAAATCATCCCTCTCCATTTTTCTCTCGAAAAACTATGTCAATTATTAGATCTTGATGAATTTTGATCATTGTATGATTGTTGTATGCTTACTGGTCAAATTCATCAAGATTACTTGAATTGTTCTGCCTCTCTATTCTCTATTATTGAACCTTCAAATATATATGAATGGGCTATGCAATTCTTTCCTGGTGACCACGGACTAGTCCGTGGTTACCCGGACTAGTCCGCCCATGCAGACTAGTCCGCAGAGTGCCGGTTAGGCCGGACTAGTCCGATAGACCACGGACTAGTCCGATATAGGTCTCTGGATGACTTAGGACTAGTCCGATCATGTCCGGACTTGTCCAATTTTTCGTGTCCATAACCCTAGCCGCCACCAAACCCTAATCTCCTCACCCTCACATTCGCTCTAGGCTTCCTCTCTCTTGCGCTCGAGCTGCCAAGGCGATCTTTTGCATCCTCCGTCAAAAAGCCACTCATTTGGGCGGAGATCAAGCTTGAAGACTTGGGGATTGAAGCTATTGGACTAGTCCGACCTCCAACCCCCAAAACTTCGAGCCTCCATCGATTTCTTCGGTAAAAATCTTCAAAATACTAGAAATCGTGTTTTTCTCAATTATTGATCGTTTGGCCTAGCACCCTTCACTAGTTACATGTTTAGTTGATGTACTACGTGTATGCTAGACTAGATTTGCATTAGGGATTGTATCCTGTCCAATCTATTAGGTTTTTGAGGATGAACACCGGACTAGTCCGGTCCATGCACGGACAAGTCAGGTACCCTGGACTAGTCTGTGCCTGAGCACCAGACAAGTCCAATGTTTCTGAACCTGAAACCTAATTCCTTAATTCCTTAATGCCATCCATTGCTATCTTGTCTTACCTATGCCTTGTATAACTTGTCATTATTCTTGCTCAATCATTCTCAGATCATGTCGAGCTCCGACAACGAGATCTCCGACTTTGAGGCCGAGTTGGACCACGAGATGGCACCTCGGTCCTCGGTGGGTCTTGGCAAGAAATGCCAAGAAAGACCTTCCGAGTCTGCTACCTCCCCTCCCCAGGTTCGGAGGAAGGTCTGTGTCAAGAAGCCCGCCTCGAAGGTTGCTACGTCTTCAAGCAGCCTTCGTCAAGCAAAGGGAAAGGGCAAGGGAGTCGCAACGGGGCCAGTTGGGACCTTGAAACTTCATGCTCCCAAAGAAGGGGTCTGGGACCCCAATGAAGAGAAATTCAATGGGAAAGGCAGCGATGTGGCAGCCAAGCTAAGAAGCATTGATTGCTATGGAAGGCCAAAGCAGGCAGCTGATGGAAGGTTTTGGTCAAACTTCCATGCAGATTTCTACAGGTTGGTTTACCTGCCGATGAAGACTCTGGTGGTGCGCAGTCAGTGGATTGACTGGGCCCACCTAGAGAAGAAGAAGTGCTCAGCTTTTGATGAGGTCATTGCTGCAGCAGAAAGGCATGGTCTGAAGGATCTGTTTGCCTTCAGACACAATTGGAATGATGAAGTGATTGCGCAATTCTATGCAACGTGCCACTTCTCGAGTGAAGATGAAGAGAGTGTGGCTTGGATGACCCATGGATCCAAGTACTCCATCACTCAGGAGGATTTTGCAAGCTTGCTCCATTTAGACTCTGCTGGACATGACCACCTGACCATCCACAACATAGGGGTCATTGAGAGGGACAGAATGAAGTTCTTGTATGAGCCCAACTCTAAGTATGTTCCTCCCTCCACAAAGAACATGAAGCCCTTCTTTGTGGTTCTGAACAGAGTTCTCCGGAAGACCATTGCCCCCAAGGATGGGGATGCAGGGAGTGTACAGGGCTACCTCCGGACTCTAATGAGGGTCATAAGCAAGAAAAGACAGTTTGATGTTGCAGATTACATATGGAACGACATGGTCAACATCTCAAGCACCCCCAACCAGTCCTGTGGCTATGCTCCCTACTTGATGTTCATGATTGAGAAGGTCACAGGAATAGAATTCGTGAAGGATGTAGAGCATACTCCCCTGAGGCCTCAGAAGCCTCAGCCTGTGAGTGTCCAGGCTGCTCCCTCGCCGGCCTCAATTCCTGAGGCACCGGCAAGAGAAAGAGATGTTGCTAGGGCTCCCCCCCCCCCCCTCCAGGGAAGCCCCTCGGAGAGGATCCGCTAGTGGGATCCTCAAATACTTGTCCGCGATATTCTCCTCCTGCAAGAAGACTGAAGTAAAGCTTCATAAACTCAATCAGAAAAGGAAGGAGGATGTGAGATATATCAAAGCCAATGTGAAGCAACTGAGTGAAAAGCTGGAGATCAACCCCATTGGATATCCAGTAATTTCTGAAGATTCTGATCGTGACATCTCCGAGCTCGGGCCCTTGTCCCCCTCCGAGCTTGCCTATTTTGGCATTGAGGGCTCAAGCAGCTCCGCTCCTCCTCCTCCTCCCTCTCCTCCTCGTCAAGCGGAGAGCGAAGAAGACGAAGAAGATGACAAGAGGACAGACAGCAAAGAGTGAAGAACCTAGGACCTTCCTCTCTCTCTTTTTGGTGTCTTGATGCCAAAGGGGGAGAGATTGAGGGGGAGTCAAGTCTTAGCTTTAGCTGTAATAGGATGCGAGGAGGATGCGAGGAGAGAGCCTTCTCTGTACTTTTATTTGTGATTGTAATAGTTTAACACTGTTTTCATTTTAAGTTTGGTCTTGTGATGAATTGCTCAATTTATTTGCGAGTATGTGATGAAAACTGCATTTTTGCTCCTGGAATGTCATATGCACTTGGTATCGGTTGATTAATGTAAATTATGTCATTCTCGATGTATTCATGCACTTAGTATGCATCCCACCATAAAGAATGCACATATGGATAATTCTCTTGTTGCTTGATGTATTTTTGAGTCATATGTACATACTTTATGAAAATCTCATTTTTTGCCTTATTTTGTGAAATCTCAATTGGTTGTCATCAATCACCAAAAAGGGGGAGATTGAAAGTGCATCTAGGACTCCCTTGTGGGTTTTGGATGATTTATGACAAGCAATTGGGATCCTAATCCTTTTGTTGAGATGAATGCAAGCAAATAATGAAAAATGAGCAAAATGCCAAAAAGAAGGGAAATGAGAAGCAAAGTGAATTTGAGCTCAAGGAGAAGAAAATAGTAGATTATCATGTATGGAGTGTGTTAAGGAAACACACCCAAGAGCTCAATCACTTTCAAGCACACACACACAATGCACAAAGTTATACAGGACCAGACTAGTCCGATATCAGCCGGACTAGTCCGATATCACTTTCTGCACTAGATCGAACAGGTCCGGTATCCACCGGACTAGTCCGATATCTTTCTGATCCACTTCGGACTAGTCCTCCCCAATGCGGACTAGTACACAAGACAATGCACAAGTCACACAAAATCGGACAAGTCCGTTGTGATCCGGACTAGTCCGATATTCTTTCTGATCCACTTCGGACAAGTCCGGGGTCTACACGGACTAGTCCGATATACACACTGATCTAAATCGGACAAGTCCTCCAAGTGAGGACTTGTCATCCTAAACACTTAGGGTTTCATATGTCCGGACAAGTCCGATGGCAATCGGACTAGTCCGAAGATTTCCAGTAGTGAAATCGGACAAGTCCGTTTTCAACCGGACTAGTCCGATATTCCTGGACACTTAGGGTTTGCTACACACAGCACACCGGACTAGTCCGATCTTTCTGAACCCTAACGGTCACTTTTAGAAACCCCATATAAATAGAGGTGCACGGCCCACTTTTACAATCTCTCGAACCCTAGCGCCGTCACACCTCCCAAGAGACTCAAAAACCACCTCTCTCCACGAAATTGAGTGCAAAATCGATCAATCTATTGAAGATTACTTCTAGATCATTGGAGAGACACTTGGCACACATCATTGAGCTCTTTGTTTGATTCTCTAACACACTCTTGCGTTTCAATTTGTAATTTTCGAGTGTGTTATTGGTGGCTTTGTAAGTTGTAATCAAGGAAGCTCTCAACGTGTGAGAACGCCCCTTCAACTTGGTTATTTACCCTTTGTGATTAGTGGAAGAGGATTGGCCTTCGTGGCGATCCGACGAGGGAAGGGTTGGAGAAGACCCGGTCCTTTTGTGGCCTCCTCAACGTGGACGTAGGTTGCCTTCGTGGTAGCCGAACCACGGGATAAATCGTGTGTCTTGTCCTTTTGCGTTCTTCATCTTAATTGATCAACTTAATCTAGGGTTTGATTCACTTTGTTCAATTTGAGTTAAATTGTTGAACAAGAGCCTTAATTGTAATAGAATTTGACATACAACTATTAAACTGTCATTCAAGTTTATATTTCCGCTGCAAACATTAATGAATCAATCAAATTGACTGAACTTGATCAACTTAGCCTGTGAAAACCCGACTAGTCCGCACTTTACCGGACTAGTACGATATCTCTGGTATTGACTTTGTTGTTGAGTGTTACAGGAACCGAGAAAATTCAAAAAGGCCTATTCACCCCCCCTCTAGGCCTACATTCAGATCCCAAGACCCCTCGAAGATGACGTGGAGTGTCTTGCAACGCTCGTGGTCGCTACTGGCGTTGGAGTCTTCGTCCTGGTGGACCGCCTGGATGGCCCATTTTGGGTTTCTGGTACTCCATCTCCTCATCATCGTCGACCTTGGGGTCGACCTTCTACTCGCCCTCCTACTGGCGGGAGGGTGCGCCCTCAGCACGCTGTTGTGCCCGCCGCTCGGCGAACCTCTTGATCTCCCAACATTCGTTCATGATGTGGTCGAGAGTCTTATGCAGCGGGCAGGGATGGACATCATCGCCAGTTGCAGGAGGCTAGCGCGAACACTTGTTGGAGCTTAGGGGTTTGGAACCACCTGTTGTCGCTGCTACAGCGACGAGTGCTCCTTGGAGCGGCCTGTTCTGACCGTCGCCTCAGTTCTTGTTCTTGTTCTTCTTCTTGTTGCTATGTAACACCCTCAATTTTCGCATCATGCATTGCAAACATGATCATGCATTAAACATTAGTAGGATAAAAAAGATAATAAAAGGATAAAACATACATATATGGTGTAGCAAAAAGAAGAAAAAGAAAATAATAATTATAGCCTAAAACATGTATTAGGGAATAAATATAAAATAATAATAATAATATATAAAAAGAAATATATATAAATAAATTATATAATAATAAATATATATATATAATAACTGTATAAAAAATAAAATAAATAATAATAAATAAATAATAAAAAAATAAATAGCAACATATTTAAAAAAAAAAAGAAAAAGATAAAAAAGGAAAACCCCCCGCTGGCCAGGTCGAGCGGCCCAGCCAGCCGCGCGCGCCGCCTGCCCGAGCGCGGGATTCCCGTCGAATCCCACGCCCCCTCCCGCGCAGCCCCGCCGGGCCCCACCCTGCCTCGGCCGTACGCGCCGCGCCGCCTGCCCACCTGCCGCTCCCACGCCGCCTCCCACTCGCCCCACGCCTTGCTCGCCCGACCGGCGCCGACCCGCCGTACGCCCCAGGCCCCAGCGTCGTACGCGCCCGTCCCGCACGCCCCGCTCACCCCGCCTCCCGCCTGGACCCCGCACGCCCCGCACGCGCTCCAGCCCCGGCTCGCCCTCCCGCCCCCGCGCCCGATGCTGCAGCGCCCGAGTCCCGCCTCCGCGCTCCCGTACCGAGTCGGTACCGAGCCGGACTCCACGATCGCCCGCTCCCACCAGCGCCTATAAAAAGGCCCCGAAGGCCTCACGTTCCCGACGCCAGAGCCGCCAGAAAGAAACCTAGCTGCCGGAAAAAAAAATAGGAACAAGAGAACAGAGATGCCACCAGGGAAAAAAAAGAGGAGGAAGAGGAAGAAAAAAAGGAGGAGGGCGCCACCGTCCGCCGGAGATCGACGTCGCCATCGCGTCGCCGTCGTCGTGCCACCGGAGGACGCATCTACTTCGTCTACGCATTATCCCCATCCCGCGATCATCGAAGCCATCGCATCTACGGTAGGCCATGTTCCCGATGCGAATTTTAGCGACCATATTGAATCTAATAGACGTAAATTGATCGTAGTTGCGTTGTATTTTTATTTTCAGCAGCATTAATCCACTCTAAAACCCCCGTAAATTCATATGAACACGTATGAACTAGTTACATCTGATTAATAAACAACCATAGTTAATTAATAATTGATCTTTGCATGCATGCATGTCATTGCATGTTGATTATTTTGTGTGCATCATAATGAAGTATATGAATTTTCTTGTATGTATGATCACGCGTAGAGGAACGTGCTCAAGAGGCCGCATACGAGGATTTCCAAAATCAAGACTTTGAAGCGCTTGAGCAACCCCATCCGTCGGAGCAAGGCAAGTGTCCTTGAAGCATATTGATCCTATTTTAAATTAAATGTTTTGTTTGCGAACTTGCATGCTTGTGTCAAATTGATGGGAACCCTATGATAGGAAGTTTACTAGTTTTGTTTGACCACCCTTGTCACCTGGAATTTATGGTAGAGAGTCGGGAAGGGTTTTTATCTTTTTGCTTCGCTTAATTAATTGGGATGGCAAACAACACTACACATTTAATTATGCATCAATGATATTCTGGTTAATGTGAAATGGTCAATACGATGGGTGATCTAAGCAAGCATGGTTATGTGGATGGGTTGGTTGTTATGGTGGTTTGCTTGCCTTAGATCTAAGGACCGGTTCATGCGAGAATATGCCAGGTCAACAGTGCCACCATAAGGCCAAGTATGGGTGCGGCGTAGCTGAATAATTAGGAGCGCTGCTAGTATTGTATGTACCATTGGATGGCGCGGGGAATGGGAGTCGAGGAGGACTGCCCTGGGATCCGCATGGCACACGAGGGGCCCGTGGGTGGGAGAATAGAGATTCAAGCCTGCCGGTGAAACCTTAGTGGACCCGTACATACTAGTAGTCCCTTTTGAAAGGCTATTTTGTGATCTCTTGGCCACACACCTACGGAAGTGTGAGATGGCACAATGGAGGTTTCTTAGTCATCGAAAGGTGATAAAATCACAAACATGTGGGTAAAGTGGTACAACCTCTGCAGAGTGTTAAAAACTATCATGATAGCCGTGCTCCCGGTTATGAGCGCCTGGATGACCTACATGATTAGAGTTGGAAATTGGGATTTGGAATTGGGTTATGGATGGTTATGGTTTGGTAATGGTTATGGTTGGTTTATGGATTATGGTCATGGTTATGAAATTGAGTTATGGTAATTGGACATGGATAATGGTAATGTTGGTAATAATTGGATATTGTTTATATTTTGGTTAATATGATGGGATTTATTTCACATAGACATAGTATAATGCTTTTCAAATGTTTTACTGTACTTTTCAGCACTTAGCCATTATTATTGTCATCATTTGAATAAGCCACATGTCATACTTTCCACACTTGCTGAGTACGACATGTACTCACCCTTGCAATCCCCCCCCCAAACAGCTACTGGAGACAATTGGGAGTACCCTGAGGATCACGTGGAGTACTAGGTTGCGTACCGCCGTCAATTGCCTGTGGATTGGAGTCGTGCTGTTTAGTTTATTTTCCGTTGCAATTATTTAGAGTTTTATCATTCGTGAACTATTGGATTATTGTAATAAAGTACTTATTTATTAGTTAAGACGTGGTTAAATTCTATATAGAGTTTGTGATGCAACCGTGTATGTGTGTTGAACATCCTGGGCACACATATGCGTTATGCTTGGTTCATATTCGGAACCGGGTGTCACAAATTGGTATCAGAGCCAGGTTGACCGTAGGACGCAGCCTAGATAGAATGGACACTTTAGAGCACATAGGAGCACTCAGGAATCGATGTGTTTTTGCTTGGAGTGTTGTTTGCTATATATATATTGGTTGCTTGTGTGCTTGATAGAGGATTTTGGGATGCTTTAGCATTGCCATGTCCATATAGGCTAGTATAGTTAGTTGTTTAGTGTCTCATATCCCTTGATGCATATAGTTGGGGGACGTTCTCTAATTCTTACCTATTGCTTTCCTTTAGATGGTGAGGACTCGCAATCAGAGGGATGTCAATGGTGAGGAGGAGAACTATGGAGTACCTCAGAACAACAAAGGACAAGGACCTGCTCATGGAGCCATCAATATCGAGCAGCTATTGGCCATGCAAAACCAGCTCATGCAGACCATGATACAAACTATGGGACAGCTGCAGGCTGACAACAACAACAATCAGCCCCACATGCCTCCACCGCCACCCCCGCCTCCTCATAACCGATTGGGAGAGTTTATGAGGACTAGGCCGCCAACCTTTGCTCAAGCTGCTGACCCTATAGATGCGGACGATTGGTTAAGTCTCCTGGAGGAGAGATGAGGACAAATATAGTATGTCCAAAAATAAGCCTTAGAATAAGGGGGTAGATTTCTCCGCCAACCTCATTGTTTTAGATTCTCAAGGGTTGGATATTATACCTGGTATGGACTGGTTGAGGAAGCACAATGGAGTTATTGAGTGTGCCACAAACATGGTGAAGTTGACCAACGAAGAAGGATCACCGTAGAATTTGAAGCATCTCAAACCGCACCGAAGCAATTGGAGTTGATGCATCACAATAAATGTCAAAGCTAACCAATCATCAAAGACTACTCCAACGTAGTGAAGCGCATGACTGAGTTGCTAACAAGGGGAAAGCTTCTCAAATGGACTCTATCTTGCTAGGACGACATTGAGGAGGTGAAGAAGAGATTTATAACTGCACCGATGCTGGTATTACTAGACGTGAGCAAGAAATTTGGATTTGTACGACGCATCAAGACAAGGATTAGGATGTGTGCTCATACAAGAAGGCCAAGTGGTAGCTTATGCATCGAGGCAACTAAAGAAACATGAGTTGAATTATCCTACACACGACCTTGAAATCGCAGCCGTGGTACACGCTTTGAAGATATGGAGACACTATGTTTTTGGTCACCGATGTGAGATTTATACGGATCACAAGAGTCTCAAGTACATATTTACGCAAACGGATCTGAATCTGAGATAACGCCGATGGTTGGAGCTCATCAAGGATTATGACGTGGGAATCAACTATCACCCACGGAAGGCCAATGTAGTGGACGATGCTTTGAGCCGGAAAGGAGTAAGTAATCAACTCACAGTTCGAGAGCTGCCATCCGAGTTATGCAAGGAGTTTGAACGGTTGAACCTTGGATTCATAAATGAGATGGGAACGATGGAAGTCAACCCAACATTAGAGCAGGAAATACAGGAAGGACAGGCAAAGGACAAGGAAATACAGAAAATCAAGGAAAGGACCCAAGAAGGGAAAGAATTCAGATTTGATGAGGACGAACAGGGTATCTTATGGCTTGAAAAGAGGATTGTGGTACCTAATGTCAGCCATATTCGGGAGACAATATTAAAGGAGGCACATGACTCGCCTTACTCAATTCACCCCGGTTGTACAAAGATGTACAAGGACTTAAAGACATGCTATTGGTGGGATAGCATGAAAAAGGACATAGCCGAATATGTTGCACTTTGTGATGTGTGCCAACGAGTTAAAGCTGAACATCAAAAGTCAGCCGGATTGTTACAACCATTAAAGATACCGGAGTGGAAGTGGGAAGAGATTGGTATGGACTTTATAGTTGGATTACCGCGAACTCAGTCTGGCTATGATTCAATATGGGTTATTGTGGATCGATTGACAAAATCAGCTCACTTCATCCCTGTCAAGACCACATATACCACCGCGAAGCTAGCAAAATTGTATATGGAACATATTGTGTGCCGACACGGAGTACCGAAGAAGATAGTCTCGGATAGAGGTTCTCAATTTACCTCCAGATTTTGGCAGAAATTGCATGAAGCAATGGGAACAAGGTTGAACTTCAGTTCGGCGTACCACCCTCAAACAGATGGACAAACCGAGAGGACCAACCAAATTTTGGAAGACATGTTAAGAGCTTGTGCATTAAAGCATGGGAAAAGTTGGGATAAAAGTTTGCCGTACGCTGAATTCTCGTACAACAATAGCTATCAAGCAAGTCTGAAAATGTCACCCTACGAAGCATTGTACGGAAGGAAGTGTAGGACTCCCTTGTTTTGGAATGAAACCGGAGAGAATCAAGTGTTTGGTCCCGACGTGTTACAAGATGTTGAAAGGCAGGTCCAAATAATACGGGAAAACTTAAAGGTTGCCCAGTCTCGACAGAAAGGTTATGCTGACAATAGGCGAAGGAGTCTGACTTTTGAAGTTAGAGATTTTGTATACCTCAAAGTGTCACCTATCAGAGGTCAGCGACGGTTTAACGTCAAAGGAAAACTGGCACCACATTACATCGGACCATTTAAGATTCTGGACAAGCGAGGAGAGGTAGCTTATCGACTTGAGCTGCTGACGTATCTCTCCGATGTACACGACATATTTCACGTCTCTCAACTCAAGAAGTGTCTCAGGGTACCGGAAGAACAAGTGCCGATGGAAGAGTTAGAACTTCAAGAGGATTTGTCCTATGTCGAGCAACCTATCAATTTTTTGGACATAAAGGAAAGGGTCACGAGAAATAAGAGGATCCGTTGGTGCAAAGTGCAATGGAAACACCATACGGAAGCCGAAGCTACATGGGAACGTGAAGAAGACCTGAAAGCAGAATTCCCTCACCTTTTCTCCACGCTATCGAATCTCGAGGGCGAGATTCACTTTAAGGGGGGTAGGTTTGTAACACCCTCAATTTTCGCATCATGCATTGCAAACATGATCATGCATTAAACATTAGTAGGATAAAAAAAGATAATAAAAGGATAAAACATACATATATGGTGTAGCAAAAAGAAGAAAAAGAAAATAATAATTATAGCCTAAAACATGTATTAGGGAATAAATATAAAATAATAATAATAATATATAAAAAGAAATATATATAAATAAATTATATAATAATAAATATATATATAATAACTGTATAAAAAATAAAATAAATAATAATAAATAAATAATAAAAAATAAATAGCAACATATTTATAAAAAAAAAGAAAAAGAAAAAAAAAGGAAAACCCCCCGCTGGCCAGGCCGAGCGGCCCAGCCAGCCGCGCGCGCCGCCTGCCCGAGCGCGGGATTCCCGCCGAATCCCACGCCCCCTCCCGCGCAGCCCCGCCGGGCCCCACCCTGCCTCGGCCGTACGCGCCGCGCCGCCTGCCCACCTGCCGCTCCCACGCCGCCTCCCACTCGCCCCACGCCTTGCTCGCCCGACCGGCGCCGACCCGCCGTACGCCCCAGGCCCCAGCGCCGTACGCGCCCGTCCCGCACGCCCCGCTCGCCCCGCCTCCCGCCTGGACCCCGCACGCCCCGCACGCGCTCCAGCCCCGGCTCGCCCGCCCGCCCCCGCGCCCGAGGCTTCAGCGCCCGAGTCCCGCCTCCGCGCTCCCGTACCGAGTCGGTACCGAGCCAGACTCCACGATTGCCCGCTCCCACCAGCGCCTATAAAAAGGCCCCGAAGGCCTCACGTTCCCGACGCCAGAGCCGCCAGAAAGAAACCTAGCTGCCGGAAAAAAAATAGGAACAAGAGAACAGAGATGCCGCCAGGGAAAAAAAAGAGGAGGAAGAGGAAGAAAAAAAGGAGGAGGGCGCCACCGTCCGCCGGAGATCGACGTCGCCATCGCGTCGCCGTCGTCGTGCCGCCGGAGGACGCATCTACTTCGTCTACGCATTATCCCCATCCCGCGATCATCGAAGCCATCGCATCTACGGTAGGCCATGTTCCCGATGCGATTTTTAGCGACTATATTGAATCTAATAGACGTAAATTGATCGTAGTTGCGTCGTATTTTTATTTTCAGCAGCATTAATCCACTCTAAAACCCCCGTAAATTCATATGAACACGTATGAACTAGTTATATCTAATTAATAAACAACCATAGTTAATTAATAATTGATCTTTGCATGCATGCATATCATTGCATGTTGATTATTTTGTGTGCATCATATTGAAGTATATGAATTTTCTTGTATGTATGATCACGCGTAGAGGAACGTGCTCAAGAGGCCTCATACGAGGATTTCCAAAATCAAGACTTTGAAGCGCTTGAGCAACCCCATCCGTCGGAGCAAGGCAAGTGTCCTTGAAGCATATTGATCCTATTTTAAATTAAATGTTTTGTTTGCGAACTTGCATGCTTGTGTCAAATTGATGGGAACCCTATGATAGGAAGTTTACTAGTTTTGTTTGGCCACCCTTGTCACCTGGAATTTATGGTAGAGAGTCGGGAAGGGTTTTTACCTTTTTGCTTCGCTTAATTAATTGGGATGGCAAACAACACTACACATTTAATTATGCATCAATGATATTCTGGTTAATGTGAAATGGTCAATACGATGGGTGATCTAAGCAAGCATGGTTATGTGGATGGGTTGGTTATTATGGTGGTTTGCTTGCCTTAGATCTAAGGACCGGTTCATGCGAGAATATGCCAGGTCAACAGTGCCACCACAAGGCCAAGTATGGGTGCGGCGTAGCTGAATAATTAGGAGCGCTGCTAGTATTGTATGTACCATTGGATGGTGCGGGGAATGGGAGTCGAGGAGGACTGCCCTGGGATCCGCATGGCACACGAGGGGCCCGTGGGTGGGAGAATAGAGATTCAAGCCTGCCGGTGAAACCTTAGTGGGCCCGTACATACTAGTAGTCCCTTTTGAAAGGCTATTTTGTGATCTCTTGGCCACACACCTACGGAAGTGTGAGATGGCACAATGGAGGTTTCTTAGTCATCGAAAGGTGATAAAATCACAAACATGTGGGTAAAGTGGTACAACCTCTGCAGAGTGTTAAAAACTATCATGATAGCCGTGCTCCCGGTTATGAGCGCCTGGATGACCTACATGATTAGAGTTGGAAATTGGGATTTGGAATTGGGTTATGGATGGTTATGGTTTGGTAATGGTTATGGTTGGTTTATGGATTATGTTCATGGTTATGAAATTGAGTTATGGTAATTGGACATGGATAATGGTAATGTTGGTAATAATTGGATATTGTTTATATTTTGGTTAATATGATGGGATTTATTTCACATAGACATAGTATAATGCTTTTCAAATGTTTTACTGTACTTTTCAACACTTAGCCATTATTATTGTCGTCATTTGAATAAGCCACATGTCATACTTTCCACACTTGCTGAGTACGACATGTACTCACCCTTGCAATCCCCCCCCCCAAACAGCTACTGGAGACAATTGGGAGTACCCTGAGGATCACGTGGAGTACTAGGTTGCGTACCGCCGTCAATTGCCTGTGGATTGGAGTCGTGTTGTTTAGTTTATTTTCCGCTGCAATTATTTAGAGTTTTATCATTCGTGAACTATTGGATTATTGTAATAAAGTACTTATTTATTAGTTAAGACGTGGTTAAATTCTGTATATCGTTTGTGATGCAACCGTGTATGTGTGTTGAACATCCTGGGCACACATATGCGTTACGCTTGGTTCATATTCGGAACCGGGTGTCACATGCTACCCTCGGTAGTGGCACCTTTGCCAGCCTGGACGGTATTACCCACCCCGGGGGTGGGCTTCGGGTGTCAGTCATGACCTTTGGCCACCCTAGCGCATCGGTCGGTGATGGAAAAGAGCTCGGAGACGTCTTGCACATTGTGTGTGGCAAACTTCTCAAGCATCTTCCTCTCACGTACACCCCGCCAGAACATCGCTATAATAGAAGCATTTTGGATGTTGGGGATGGAGTTGCGTACCTGAGAGAACTGTTGGATGAACGATCTCATTGTCTCCGAGGGTTGTTGACGCACGGCATAGAGGTCGAGCTCGTTGTTGGGGTGCCTATATGACCTACTGAAGTTTGCCAAGAATTGTCGGCGGTGCTCCTCCCAAGAGGTTATGGACCCCTTGGGCAGGTTCATGAGCCATAAGCGATTCAAGCCGGTCAGGGCGACGAGGAAGTAGTTTGCCAGGACAAGCTCGTCCGCCCCTGCAGCAAGGAGCGTTGTGGTGTAGATCTGCATGAACTCGGCGGGGTTGATGCTTCCATCAAACTTCTCCATCAGGTGTGGCCGAAACTTGAGTGGCCACGTCGTGATCCGGAGGTGCTGGTCCAGGGTTGTGCAGTCTCTAATGGGATTTGTTGGAGAAGGGTACGGTGCGGCACACCCCGGAGGTGTCTGTTGTGCACTATACGGCGAGTTCAGAGCTGCAACCTGTACGAAGTACGGCTGTTGCGGAGCTTGCTGTGCAGCATACTGCTGCTGAGGCATTTGCTGTTGAGGCGCCTGCTAGGGGACATGTTGCGCAGAGTACTGTTGGTGTCCCTGCTGTTGAGGCACCTGCTGGGGAACATACTGCGTGAAATACTGCTGCGCAGAGTAGTGCTGGGAAGCTGTCGACCTAGCGTGACTTCGAGGTGGAGGTGGCAGAGGGTCTATCTGTGGCACACCTCCGACGGAGGATGCCTGTTGTTCAGGCTCTTGAAGGCCATACTCAGCCTCAAGGTTGTGGCGCCTCTCTCGCTATCGCTCGATGTTGAGGCAAGCTTCCGCATTTGCCCGGCGCTGGTCGATCTCAGCCCTGAGATCGGTCGTCGGGATCCTGGAGGAGCGGAAGTTGGCGGAGTAGTGGTTGATGGTCGGCGTGCATGATAGCGACACGTGACGTCTCACCTTGGCCGGGGAGTCGATGGCGGCAACGACGAGGTGGTCAATGTCGTGGACCCACTGTTGAGCCGCTCCCTGGGAAGTGTTTATGGACGGTGGGTTGTGGAGAAGGGCTCTGGCCACTGCCAGAGCACTCTCAGGACTTGCGGCTTGCATCTCCACAAGCGCTGACGAGGCTAGCATGTGCCGGCAGCCACCACTCTGGCTAGCCGCATCTGTGTTGGGGTGCAATGGACGAGATTGTGCTCTGGAGCGATATCTGATCAAAGGGCCACCCTTCGTGTGTCGACGGCCATGGGAGTCGTCCAAAGGCTTGAGATTCACCATTGTGGTGAAAGCGCAACCAGCTTTTTAGAGGAAAAGCCCCTTATCTAGCGTGCCAAATGTCGAAGTGTTCTTGCGACACTTCCCCCGGACCTGTTGTGCGAGCAGCCCGCGGAGGTTCTTGATCGGCGGGGCTAGTCCTCAGGTAAGGTTGCGCGGGTGAGAGATGGTGAGACGGTGGTTTTACATAGTTCAGGCCACCGGAGCGTAACACCCTACTCCACGGTAAGATGTATTGCTCATGTGGTCAAATGCATGTGTGCGTTGCCTCTAATTTGTGTGTGTCTTATAGCGTAGGCTACCCGATCCTTTTATAGTATGGCCAAGCACCTTACATTTGGGGCCCGAGACCCGAAAGGTGGTCCCGCGGTGATCTTATCCTAAAAGGGTGTGAAGCTTCCCCGCTACGTTGCCTCTGGTTGTGGCTCTAAGAGTCGTCGGCTTGTCGTCTCGGTCACTAGTGGCCCATGCGTAGTCGTTGATGATGGCAGGAAATGTCCCGTCCACCCGTCTTGTCGCCGTAAGCTACCCACTTGGCGGAGTGGTGTAGGCCTGCGGCGTATTCCTGCGATGTAATTGGGTGCAGCGGTGCCTGACAGTAGGCGTGCGTCGCGTCGTGCGTCGGGGAAGGAACGCATCTTCAATGCTTGATTTTAGACAGGGTGCACCGCCCCTTAACTCTCGCAACCCACCATTTGGGGCAAGTTGCAAGACACGTGACAGTACTAGAGCAAGCCTCTGCAGGGAGGCTGGGTCGTGCACCGCGGCCCACGTGGCAGCCCTGGAGCCCGTCTTCGAGGTGAGCTGGAGATCCGGGTTTGCAAGACACGTGGTGGAGCTGGAGCCTACCTCCGCGAGATGGAGTCAGCCTGGTGCTTCAGACCATGTGGCAGCACTGAAGCCCATTCCTACAGATGAGCGGGGTCCCGTGCCGCTGGCATGTGGCAGCTTTGGAGCTCATCTCTTAAGGGGAGTTGGGTCCCGTCTTGAGGTCTATGCGGTAGCGCCGGAGCCCGAACCTAAAGAAGGCCAAAGTCCGGCCCTGCGACACGTGGCACCTTCAGACCCTGCCTCAGCGAAAAGACAGGGTACTTAGGAGCTTTTTGCCTATGCGCGAGGGTACTCAGTATGCTACTGGTACCGACAACTACTTAGATCAATTAACAACTAAGCTAAACCCTCTTTCACAAATATTTATAGATAATACATTTCAATTTTTTAAAATATCACTTAATCATTCGTAGAGTTCCAATATCTATATATAATATTAAAACTTATGTATTTTTATAGATAATACATTTTCAATATTTTTTGTATTCAATATATAATTCTATAAAAAATAAAAAAATAACTTCAAATCTTAATATCAGACTCTTTACGTATCAAGTTTTAACGAGTAAAGATTAAAATTCTTAAAATTTAAAAGACAAACTCATACTTCCTCCATCTTTAAAAATTTATCATGTTTTAGATTTAAAATGATCTAAAACTGTGAAAATTTGGAACGGAGCAAGTACAATGCAGTCCGGCAGTACCAACACGCACTTCCGGAAGTCACGGGCTTCGCGCCTGTAGGGGCCCTACCCGCCATCAGAAACAAATCAGATTGAGCCACGTAGGTCAGATCTCTGCTACAAAGATGCGCGCAGCCTTCCTCCTCCCAAACCCAGTCCTGGCTGGCTTCCACGCCACTAGCTAACCAACTCCTTCTCCAAGCAACCCAAAAACCCCCCAACACCACATTCCCATTCTGCCGCCGCCACTATGAAGGTGAAGGCTCCCGTGGAGGTCACCCTGACGAAATCCACTCCGCCGGGCTGCGGCTGCGAGTGGTGGCGCGAAGACGACGATGTCGACGACGGCGACGTTGGCGTCCTCCAAATCGGCCGCGACCTGGCCGTCGTCGACACCACCTTCTCCGCGACCGATGACATCACCAAACGCTGGCTCAAGGAGGCCTCCGCCGAACGCCGCGGCCGTCGCCTCCGCGCACCCCGCGTCGTGGGCCTCGTCGCGCTACGCGGGCACAACCCCGCCACAAGGGACGGCTACTGGTGGTGCGGCGGCTCCGGGTTCAAGCCCAAAAATCCCACCAACCCGATCCGCGCCATCGCGCTCTGCCTCGGCGGCTCCCGCGCCCTCCTCTACTCGCCCATCGCGCTGAGCTACCACGTCCGCAGGCCCGACTGCGTCGCCGCCGGCCGCCTCAAGTTCTACGACAACAACATGAACAAGCTCCGCGCGTTCCTCGACGACAAGCGCATCACCGTCGCCTGCTTCGGCGCGCGGGTGGCCGCGAAGAAGCTGGCCAAGGAGTGGGGGCTGCACGTGGCCTGTCCCGCCGAGCTGACGGATCTGTTCGCGCGCGCATACGGGGGAGCAGAGGGGTTGGAAGAAGGGAAAGGCAAGCTGAAGTTGCCCGCCAAGTACTGGATGGGGAAGGCCGCGCTCGCCATGGAGAGGGCCAAGGCCGAGAGGGACGGATACGACACCGACGACTACGACAAGGACGGCACTGACCCGTGGAAGCGAGCGAAGAAGATGATGAGAGGCCTGAGCCTGGAGTACATGGCGCACGTCGCGATCGGCCCGGAGATGCGGCTGGAGCCCTGGCCTGCGAAGGTGGCGGGCGCGGATTGGGGCGGGTACGGCGACGTGGGCGTGGAGGAGTGGGCGTACGCCACCCGCGACGCATTACTCTGCTTCGAGATTGCGGTTCGCTGCCTCAAGAAGCTCGGCGTCCCCACCGGCCCTTGAGGAGCGGCCGGAGTGATGCCTTCTGCGTCCCGCTGCTGTGATCCTGCCTCACTGGTGCTCCTGGTCTGATCTATTCTCTGAGTATCGATCGTTCCGTATTGCTGCTGCCTTTAATTTGCTGTGTTTCGTTACTCGTTATCGTTAGTCGGTTATCACTAGTAACTAGTATAATAGTACGGTAATCAGTAGTAACTGGAATATGCAAATGCAAATGCTGGTCTGACGATGTGGCATCAGCAGTAACTAGTATGGTATATGCCGTACATTGCTGGCTATGATACGGTATGCAGTGTTGAAATTGTGTATCTAATGAACGCCTTATAGCTGGAAATATTTGGATCAAAATGGATGCAATGCTGTTACTTAAGGTGTGCTTAACTAGTCCATGATTCTTGTTGAAATCTGAGTGTTCTTTTGAGTTCAATAGCTGCTTTGCATTGGCATTGTGATCTATGGATGGTTCAGTTAGTAACATAACGCATGTGATCCTTGTTTTTCTTTTTGAGGTTGATTTTGTGCTGGTGATCAGTCGACATAGTTTGATATTTGTGTCTTGTTCCTACTACTTTTTGCAGAAATAGTAGTTGGTGGTACGTGGTAGTATATGGAATAATCAATAATAAACAACTAATAGTTTGATATTTGTGTTTGCATGGTTCCTATAGGAGTGATACTTGTGTGCTGTTACTACTATTTTGGATAAGCATTGTATTAATGATGAACAATTGTTTTCTATCTTCGTATGCACCAAATAAATTTGTTGGTGCCTCCATTTTAGTCAAATGCCTGATAATTTGATCAAACATGCATGATAACTAGCAGGCAAATGTATTTCAGATAAAATATGACTACATATCAAAAATGTTAATGTGGAGTAGAATGCTAAAGTTCATGGTGTGTAGTATGGGATTTGTGAAGAGAGAACATGTGCTAATGGCATTATGCAGTATATATATCCAGCATTTTTGAATGATCTTTCAATTAAAGACGTTGAACCTGGTAGTCTTCGGTATTTCCAGTGCAAATGCAAATGTTGGCCTGATTGGTAAAGAAGTGTAACTAGTATGCAACGTTGGAACCATATTTCTGTTTTGCACCTTTTCACTAATAAATTTTTGGGGCAGAAGGGATGCATTTTTTTATTACTTGAGATGGGGGGTCAAGTAGACTATGATCGTGATTCGAACTCAATGTGCCAGTGTCCTTTTGAGCACTATTGCTGCTTAGCACTGGTATGGTGTGATGCATCTAACAAGGCTATTTTTAATTGCAATTTGGTTTGTTTCTTGTCAGCGTCAGTAAATGAAAAGGCAAGCTTTGTTTGTTATTAGCAGGCTCTAATTCATTGGATCAGTTGGAATATTTTGACATTGGCATTTCCTACCTCCTGTACATTTTTGGATAGAGCATCTTGCAACTGATATGACGTGCTGATGTGTTTCATGCATGTTAATTAGTGCCTCACTGTGATCAAAATGACTAAGGTCAGAACGTGGAGTAGAATGCACTATTGACAGTGGCTAAGGGAGGCCATATCTCCAAATTTATGCAGCTTCAAGTGTAAAAAAGGAAATTTTCTTGGGAGTTACTTATTATGAACAATAATTTATTTCTATCAACAGTGTGTTGTTTTTGTTTGGGAACAGAAGAGTATACATTACTTTCATTAAAAGGTTCTTGTTTTAAGTCAATTTAGTTCTGGATATTGTCCGTTCTGTTTTGCTGCTGCATTCGATTAGCAAATCTTAGTACTGGTATGGTGTTGCAAGTTAATAATTATCAGTAGTGTTATATACGTGCAATGCAGCAGCAAATGCTGGCTTGATGCATGGTAATTGTGTATCGGTGGTGTGTACCAGATGCCTGGTTCAATTTGTGTGTGTCTGATTCAGTGATCATGCATTTCCAGTTCTACTTGTACACTGCCAATGTAATTCCAATTCGCATACCACTATAGTCGAGATGCATAACAAAGCAGTCATATTTCGATCAGAGGAGACCAAAAACCAAATATGAGGATGATGAGTAGAAAGATAAAAATCTTTTGATCATATTTAGGTTTTGGGAGGAGAACAATCTTTATCATTGATTTGCTTAAAGTCTTTGGTCCCATAAATTGGATGACCAAAGAGTTTGCTAACATCCTGTTTATCAGCGAGCGATTTATGATTCTATTAATAATATGCAATGTCAATTCTGCTGCTGGTGATTTAATTTGCGGCGGTGTTGCTCTCATCTTGCGGAAGCCGCATATCATCTGAACGGAAGCGGCTTCCCTCCTCCCGCTCCCTCCCTACTCCCACAGCTGGCACGATTTGAATGGTCCCACGTTTTCTTCCCCTCACAACTCAGTAGACCCAGGCACACGGCGTTAGACATTCAACGTTTCCATTCAACTTTATACAGGTAAAAATTCGACTCGCCCTGACCCTGAGTGAAAGTTAACTAATCTCTCGTTGCCTGGAGGCGAAGCTCTGCTCGTGTCCTCCCTCCCCACCGGATCCGACGGTCTCGACGCCCTCCCACGAGCTCGGCCGCCCTTGCAATCCGAACCTTGCCGCAATATCGCCGGTAGCCGCTGCCCTCCATGGCCCCTCCTCTGCCAGATCTGACGCCTGACTCCTTCTCTCGAGCTCGTTCTCACCATCCGCGGTGACACGCTGTAAGGCTTGTATATACTGTATCGCAGTGTAATTTAGAGTACATGCTGTAAAAGTAGAAGGAGAATATTGTATAGATACGCTGATGCGGATAGAAAATGGCCGCACAGTCGCCAATCATGGTCATCCTCCCACACGGACTAAGCCCTCTGCTGAACTCGCCGGCTCCAACTTCCTGAATCACGCGGCACCCCTGTCATGGTGTGATTGTTGAAGCACCCCAGCTATCCGGTGGCAGGGGTTAAAAAATCATTTAGTTGGTGATTTTGCTGTTTGCAGTGAACATTTGGCAGACGTTGGTAATTTTTACTTTGTAAGTGATCAGTTCAACAGTCGAGCAGACACTGAGGTTAGAAAAATTTATTTACTTGGTGATTTGCTGTTCGCAGTTCACGTTTGAGCAAGCATTGAAGATTTTCTTGGTAATTTTTACTTTGCAGGTCAACAGTCGAGCAGGAACTGAGGTTTGACAATCGTTTACTTGGTGATTTTGCTGTCGGCAGTTAACATTTGAGCACACTTTGAGGCCTCGTTCAGCACATTTTGAATCAGACACACGTGTGACTGATTGGGTGAATACTCTGCACCTAATACACGTGGGATCATGCACTGAAGCTCAGATCTGTTTGGGTAACGCACGTACCGGCGTCCGTTCGGTGGACATGCTAAAAGTAACTGATACAGACAGTTGCACAGTACAAATTACGACAATGCAACTAATCAATTCAAAATCGCATTCTAAAACCATTTAGAAATTTAAGATAGTGGAACACACATTAAAATGATAAATCAGAGTAAAAATTTTCAGCCTCTAAACAAAACTATTAGCAACATAACAATAATTTATATTAATAAATTTCTGAATAGTTCAATTCTCATCGCACTCATCTTGCCCCTTGCATTGATTCTCATGTTCAGAGCAGTAGCAAATACATACAATCTTGTCAGTGGCGGACCTAAGATTTTATCGAAGGGTCTGCCGTTAAAAATATTATATGTGATTGAAAAAAATTATATGTTCAACAAAAAAAACCATAAATTTGTAACATAATTTGGTATAAAAGTACATACATGATAAATCTTAAATTAAATATATTACAATATAAATAATTTGATAATAAATATAACATAAAATAATAAAAACTCATGTATGACAATAGAAGCCCTCATTATGTTATGAGAAAATGACATTAATGTTTACTCCCTCCGGTTTCAAAAAAGAAGTCGTTTTAGACAAGATTTCGCATACCAAGGAGTCATTAATTTTACCACAGTTTTCCTTCTTTACTCATAATAAATACAGTTACATCTACATACAAATCTTGGCTGATTGGTTGAGCACGTGGAACGAAGGGAACCATATAGGGGTATATTTGACAAAAATGCATTGGAAAATGAAAATGACTTCTTTTATGTAACTTTGATTACATAGCTAAAATGACTTCTTTTTTGAAACCGGAGGGAGTACATTAGATGGAGTGATCTCTAATCTTGATGACGTCTCTCTAGCTGTTACACAAATAAATTTTTAATAAAAATACGTGGAAGGAGAAGAACACAAATAATTTATTTTATCGCCCAAAAAATATGTAGAGTAAGAAAAACACAAATAATTTTGTCGGTCCATATGGATCTACCACAATGATATTGCTTAATGTGAGTCTGCGAGTTTCATCGATTCGCAAGTGGCTGAGATGTTGTCACGGGGAGACCAGAGGCCAGAGGGACGCTGGGACCCTGACACACCATCAGACCTCAAGCCGCGCAGGTTGATGTTTGCCCTACCATAGCCGGTGCAGATGGGCGTCTTGCGGGCGTAAGTTGATGAGAAGCTATCGTATTCCTGTCACAGGCTTGCGGCCTGCCGGGCTATCCGATCATGTTTCTCTGTCAGCATCGCAATTCGCAACCGCTAATTTGCTTCCCAAGACTTCCGTTCTTTGCATATCTTTGCCTGACCAGAGAAGAACAGTAGCTTGATGGGCCTGGGCATAGGGTATGCCGGGGCCTACCCGGCATACCTGTAGGTCCGCCTATGAATCTTTTTTCTGATCAATGCTGTAAAAACAAAGGTAAAGAAACATATTGTTAGAAAATAGGAGGCAATTTACTGAATAATTTTGGAAAAAATATGAGAAAACTGTAGCGATCGGCAAACAGACGGGACGAGAAATAATGCGTACCGATTTGAAGCCGAACGAACCGATGTAGATCCGACGGCGAACAGCCGCTGCAGACGTTGTTGACGACGTTGAGCCGCAGCGCCCGATCTCCTCGGTAGACGAGTCGTGGTGAAGAACGCGAGCAGTCGCGCAGAGTGCTTCCCAAAAACCTTATCCGTCCTCTCCCTTGCAGGATCGCAAGGACGAGCGGTTCCAGAGACCTGCTCTCCCGATCGTCGGTGCACGCCGACACTCGGGATGGAGTAGACTAGAAGGCGGCGCAAGGAACGCGAACGTGGGAATGATCTGATCGTATATGACTGTCGTACCGCGCGCAGCCGTATTTATAGAGTCTCACGGAGGCGGTTCGTATGCGATCCGGAGGATCCGGGTCCGAACTGACTCCGCAGTCGTAAACCGTCTGTCTCCAACGACTTGGACTTGGCTCCAAAAAATTCAGAAGCTCAAAAGCCCAATTTAATTTTCTGCAAAAATGTAAATTTTGGGCTCGGCTCGAGGCTCGAATTCACACGAATACGCGCGCGCGTGTGCGGGGCGAGGCGAGGCGAGGCGAGGCGTGGCGTGGCGTGGCGAAGCAAGCTAGCAAGGAGGAGGAGGAGGAGCGCGCATGGGCCACCCCTCTCTTCCTCTCTTCTCTCTCACTCAAGGAGTGGAAGAGCAACCTCCCTTATATGTAGGGGTTGCTCCACTTCCACTTCCCATGTGGGACTAAACACTTAGCACCACTCCCTCTTGCCCTAATGGGTCTTTGAGATTTTCTAAGATTTATTTCTGAATTAGTATTGGGTCATTCCCATTAATTCCAGCAATCCCCCACCAGATCTCAAAGCCATTAGGAGAGAGGTCATTCTTGTTCCTTGTTTGATATACTAGTGTTTTCAGCAGAGACCGTGAAGTTGAACTTCTGCCTAGATCATGAAGTTTCACCAGGTCACAACTTAAACAATGGACTACGCCTTGAATTGCAAGTTTTGTGTGAACTGACTTCACCCAAAGACCATTACTAGTACTTGACTACCAGTAGTCTACCCCGCGGGTGGAGCATATGCGTCGTACTCCCTGGTCTCTTCATGAGCTTTTTAGAGATCACCCAAATCTCACAGACTGCGACGTTAGACAGTCGGAGCTCATATAGGTGTGTTTCCTTCAAGACTGCCCTGTAGGACGGCATCTTTGCTACACATAGCCAACAGAAACACATTAAGGCAAATCGTCAACCTGCCTTACAGTTAGAGAGTACAAGTGTGCATCTTCACATAGAGAGGGTCTAAAAGAAGTACTCTCCTCGGTGAACCACTAGCTTGTTTTCCCATATCCTAATTCACGGGATCTCCTATCACATAGGTTGGGTTACTACTATGGTATCACATCAATGGGTCTCAAACCCATCTCCCTCGATGCACTTTCTATCACATTACGTGATAGACCCTTTGTAAATGGATCTGCTAGGTTTTTGTCTGTTTGTATGTACGAAACAGTAATAACTCCAGAGTTTCTCATTTTCCTGACAGGTTTTAAACGTGTCTTGACGTGTCTTGATGATTTTGCATTATCCTTAGAACTGGTCACTTTGACAATCACCGTCTGATTGTCAAAGTTCATAAGGATTGCAAACAATGATTTCTCAATTATAGACAAATCCATCAAGAGCTCTCGCAGTCATTCTGCCTCTGCAGTTGCTATTTCTAAAGCAGTGAGTTACGCTTTCATGGTTGACCTCGTCAAAATAGTATGTTTGCAAGACCTCCATGATATAGCGCCACCAGCTAGAGTGAACACATATCCACTCGTGGCATAGAGTTCATCAACATCAGAGATCCAGTTCGAATCACTATAACCCTCAGGCACGGCCAGATGCCCAGTATAGTGAATTCCATAACTCATTGTACCTCTCAAGTAGCGCATAACTCTTTCAAGTGTATGTCAATGATTTGTACCCGGGTTTGACATGAACCTGCTCAGTTTGCTCACAGCAAACGAGATATCAGGACGGGTTGCACAGCTAAGTACATGAGTGGACCGATCATCTGAGAATATCTGAGTTGATCTCTTGACTCTTTCTTGTTCTTTCTAAGTATCACGATGGGATCATAAGGCGTTGGAGAAATCTTGCTATCCATAAAGTCAAACCGGCTCAAGATTTTCTCAACATAGTGGGGTTGACTTAAAGTAATTCCACTCTCATCCTTATTCAGCTTAATATTCAAAATAACATTAGCTTCTCCCAGATCTTTCATATCAAAACACTTTGATAGAAAAGACTTGACCTCAGAAATTATATTAATGCTTGTACCAAAAATGAGTATATCATCTACATATAAGCATAATATAACGCTATCGCCCCCACCATGGCGATAGTACACGCACCGATCAGCCTCATTAATGACAAAGCCCGCAGACATCAAAGTACTATCGAACTTCTCATGCCATTGCTTAGGTGCTTGTTTCAGGCCATACAAGGATTTCAACAATTTGCAAACCTTTGTCTCTTCACCTTTTACTACGAACCCATCAGGTTGTTCCATATAAATCTCCTCTTCCAACTCTCCGTTCAGGAAAGCTGTCTTTACATCCATTTGATGGATGATTAGACCATAAGAGACAACCAAAGAAAGTAGTACACGAATTGTCGTCATTTTGGCGACAGGTGAATAGGTGTCAAAATAGTCTTCACCTTCCTTTTGAGTATAGCCCTTTGCAACTAGTCTTGCCTTGTACTTTCCAATAGTACAGTCAGGCCTGAGCTTCTTCTTGAACACCCACTTGCAACCTACTGGTTTGCATCCGCATGACCGTTCAGTTAACTCCCAGGTTTCATTGGAAAGAATTGAGTCTATCTCACTATGAACTGCTTCTTTCCAGTCATCTGCATCAGGTGATGCATATGCCTCTGCTATGGATCTAGGAGTATCGTCCACAAGGTACACAATGAAATCATCACTGAAGGATTTTGCAATTTGTGATCTCTTACTCGTCTGAGTTATTTCATTGTATTCCTCCTCTAGAACACTCTCAAATGGTGTATCAAGAAACTTGCTAGTTGTGGTGGATTCAGGACAAATTTCAGAAGAGATCCTAGTAGTGCTATGCATATCTTTCATAGGAAAAATATTCTCAAAAAATTTTGCATCACGAGATTCCATAATAGTATCAACATGCATATCAGGTACCTCGGATTTAACTACTAAAAATCTATATGCGATGCTCCGATGAGCATAGCCTAGAAAGATATAATCCACTATCTTTGGTCCTAGCTTGCGTTTATTGGTAATTGGAACATTGACCTTTGCCAAACATCTCCAAGTACGCAAGTATGAAAGTGATGATTTTCTCCTAACCCACTCCTCATAGGGAGTTTTCTCTTTATTCTTATTTGGAACGCGGTTTAGCACATGACATGAAGTCAATAGAGCATCCCCCACCATGCCTTAGATAAATCAGACGTGTCTAACATGGCATTCATCAAGTCACACAGTGTGCGATTTTTCCTCTAGGCTACCCCGTTTGATTGGGGTGAATAGGGAGACGTCCTCTCATGTATAATATTGTGTTCCGCACAAAAATCATCAAATATTTTGGGAAAATACTCACCACCACGATCTTACCTAAGACGTTTGATCTTTCTCTCTAATTGAGTTTCTACTTCAGATTTATAGATTTTAAAGTAGTCTAAAGCTTCATCTTTAGTTTGCTCCAAGTAAACATAACAGAATCTAGTAGAATCGTCTATTAATGTCATAAAATATTTCTTTCCACCTTTTGTCAACACACCATTCATCTCGCATCGATCAGAATGTATGAGTTCTAATGGTGCCAAGTTTCTCTCCTCGGCTGCCTTGTGAGGCTTTCGAGGTTGCTTTGATTGTACACAACTATGACACTTAGAACCTTTGACAATGGTGAATTCGGGAATTAATTTGAGACTAGATAGCCGATTCATTAAACCAAAATTAACATGATATAAACGAAAATGTCAAACACTTGCATCAATATTAATACCGTCACAAATATAGTTTACTGACTTATTATTAAACTCTGAAAGAGAAAAGCAGAACAGGCCTCCGCATTCATAGCCTTTACCGAAAAATTGTCCATGCTTGGACACAACTATTTTATTGACTCTAAAACTACTTTAAACCCATCTCTACATAGAAGGGTACCGCTAACAAGATTCTTGTTCATAGTAGGGACATGCTGCACGTTCTTCAGCTGGACAATCTTTCCCGAAGTGAACTTCAGATCGGCCGTGCCAACACCACGAACAGAGGCATGTGACTCATTCCCCATTAGGACGGCGGAATCCCGGGCGAACTGGTAAGAAGTAAACATGGATATGTCAGAACATACATAAACATTAGCACCCATATCAAACCACCAAGATGATGTTTGAGAAACAGAAAGAACAGTAAAAGAATTACCGTACCCATCTGCATTGCTAGATGTCACAATGTTGACATTCATTTTCCCTCTGCGGTCTGCCCTCTCAGGACAGTCCTTGGAAAAATGTCTCTGCTCCCCACAGGTGTAGCAACAGCCATCATTGGCTTTGTTTGACTTCTTCTTCTTCTTGAAAGCAGTAGTTTTGTTTGGCTTGAATTGAGACTTGTTCCCTTTGTTTTTGACATTGGGTTTCTGCATCATATTAGCATTGGCACTAGATTAACTCTCACCTCCTTTCTCAGTAGCATCCTTAGCCCGAGCCTTCTCCTCAACATCAAGAGATGCTATCAGGTTTTCAACTGATATTTCCTGTCTCTTGTGTTTGAGAGTTGTGGCGAGGTTCCCCATGAAGGAGGTAACTTTGCAATAATACACCCAGCTACAAACTTGTAAGGTAAAGGACACTTAAGGAGATTGAGCTCTCTCGCAAGGCATTGTATTTCATGAGCTTGTTCAACTACAGGACGGTTGTTAACCATCTTGTAGTCATGAAAATTCTCCATGATATACAGTTCACCACCTGCATCGGCTGCACCATACTTAGCGTTTAGTGCATCCCAAAGCTCCTTACCATCTGTGAGTGTCAGATAGACATCACAAAGTTTATTATCAAGAAAACTTAAGATGCATCCTCTCAGGGCATAATTGGCTTCCTCGAACTTTGTCTGTTCTTCAACAGACAAATGACCTTGAGGCATGCCCTCATGTACCCAGAAGATCTTAAGCGATTGGAGCCAGAGTGTGGCTTTAACTTGCCACCTCTTGAAGTGCACGCCAGAGAATTTCTCCAGCCTCAGTGCATCGGCTAGAGTCATCATGTTCAACTCAGAAAATTGCCTAATAAGGTTTTTAGATTGTTAGAAAATAGGAGGCAATTTACAGAATAATTCCGAAAAAAAAACACGAGAAAACTGTAGCGATCGGCAAACAGACGGGACGAGAAATAACGCATACTGATTTAAAGCCGAACGAACCGCTGTAGATCCGACGGCGAACAATCGCTGCAGATGTTGGTGACGACGTTGAGCTGCAGCACCCGGTCTTCTCGGTAGACGAGCCGTGGTGAAGAACGCGAGCAGTCGCGCGGAGCGCTTCCTAAAAATCTTATTCGCCCTCTCCCGGTGCAGGATCGTAAGGGCGAGCGGTTCCGGAGACCTGTTCTCCCGATCGTCGGTGCACGTCGGCACTCGGGATGGAGTAGACTAGAAGGCGGCGCAAGGAACGCGGACGTGGGAACGATCTGATCGTGTATGACTGTCGTACCGTGCACGCCCGTATTTATAGAGTCCCACGGAGGCGGTTTGTTTGCGATCTAGAGGATCCGGATCCGAACTGACTCTGCAGTTGTAAATGCGTCCGTCTCCAATGACTTGGAGTTGGCCCCAAAAAATTCGGAAATCCAAAATCCCAATTTAATTTTCTGCAAAAAATATAAAATTTGGGCTCGTCTCGAGGCTCGAATTCATACGAACACACGCGCGCGCGTGTGCGGGACAAGGCGTGGCGTTGCGAGGAGGAGGAGGAGGAGCGCGCGTGAGCCACCTCTCTTTCTCTCTTCTCTCTCATTCAAGGAGTGGAAGAGCAACCTCCCTTATATGTAGGAGTTGCTCCACTTTCATATCTCATATGAGACTAAACACTTAGCACCACTCCCTTTTACTCTAATGGGCCTTTGAGATTTACTAGGATTTATTTCTGAATTAGTATTGGGCCAATCCCATTAATTCCAACACATATTACTCAAAACAATAACTGAATACACGACAATGAAAAGAGTACGGGCAGTCATGCTTAGCTGCATCTTCTTCATCAAGATATAGTTGCATGGCATATGATGGTGTTAAACATTAGAATTTGCAGGACAAAGCCATGCATGCTTGGTCTCTGGAACTTCAATCCAGGTTTGGATTAAACTACTTAACTAAATAAAAAGGTGACTTAAATCAAGTTCCATCAATGCCTAACTCTGAGGCCCTTCCAAAGATTTCAGTGCAGAGAAGAATGAACTGAATAATTCAAACTGACATTGATTGGTTGATATTTCAGTATTGGAAAAATAGAATATGCAAACCAATAAAATAGCTTTCTAAAGTGTGCGTTGAATTCAAGAAAAAAACAAGTCCCATTTTTTGTATAGCCTCTATGCTCTGGAACAAGAAATTAGTTTGCAAACAAGAAATCACAGTTCATTCCCAACAAGTAAATACAACATTAACCAATGGTGACATACAAACTAATTCATAAAATTTGTTTTTCTTCTTGTTAACATGGATACTCAATATAACATTTGTACAAGCTCTGAGTAAGACATTTTAAGCAGAATGTACATTTGAATCATACAAGTAGATCGTGGCAGCATTCTCGAATAGGTGTAGCCTGTTGGAATAACTATATATACATGTCAACAAGTCAAACACTATAATTTACTTTCTCAGTTTTTTAAAATGTCAACTTGGATCTGCTTGTTGTTATACATATGCACATGATATAAAATGTTAGAAGCTTTTATGCAGTTAGCACATGATCTCAGACTAAGTAATGTTTTTCAAAAGTAATTCGGATGAACGATTGATCAGTATGAACACTACATATACCAGTATGGCTTATGATTAGAATGCAATCATCACCCTAGTGCAATCGTGCAAAAATTAAATCTGAGCCACACGATCTTCATCTAATAATTTTTACATTTTTGCACTTAACCTCTTCCACCTAACAATAGTGTTTACACCGTAGGCGGGAGGATTTAAGTGTAAAAATGCAAGAACCATTAGATGAAGATCGTGTAGCTCAAATTTAATTTTTGCACAATTGCACGAGAGTGCTGATTGCATTTTAGTTGTTCCCACTAGTATGAATGATATATCATAAATGAAGTACCATGGATGCCAATTAATTAATCACCGAATGATATATCATAAATGATATAATCACCGAATTATTGCATAAATAAATAAATGAATAATAGTGAACTAAGAGCAGAGATGCACCAGGAAGTTAAAATAAGGTCAAATGAAAACAAAAGAGGAACAAAAGAAAGTGAACAGAACCCACGCTGCCATCATCCAAGGACGCCCTCCTCCTTTTCCCTAACTACAAAAGTGCCCCTACGCCCTTCTTCATCCTCCCACCAGCAACACGTTCTCTGACCAAGCAGCCACCACATGTTTTCTTCTGGCCAGAGCAGATTGATGCAGCGGCAGTCAGCTTGGACACGCTGTGGCAGGCAGCCGAGCTCACCTCCTCCACCCTCATCCATTCACTAGAAGCTTCCCGAGCTACCGTACAATTATGCCTTAATCTTGCCATCCTTTTTTTTTCCCTTGCATCAAATCAGCAACACTGGGCGTCGGTGGAACTTGACCGTGGGCGTCGCCGCATAGGTGGAGTGTGTCTTATGGGCGTCGGCGGGGCGTGGCCGCGTCCACGTGGTTGTCGGCGGGGCGAGCCCCGACTACCCAAGGCCTAGGGCAACGGCGTCAGAGACTGGACGCAAGGACGGGCGCTGCTGTAGGCTACGGAACAGGACGGACGGGAGTTGTGGGTCGTGTTAGGGTTACCGTACAAAGTAGTTTGGGCCACGACGCCCGCACAAAATGGGCCAAAAGATTCAAATATTTTTCGAATTTTAATTCAGATATATCTGACGAGATATGAATATCTGACTATTCGGACGGATATTACGTCGTACCGTTTCTGATCTGATATCCAAATTCAAAAATCTGATATCCGATCCTGAATATTTCGTAAAGGGGGATGAATAGGCTAAAACCTAAAATACTTGATTAAAAACTTAATCAACACAACAGGGGCGGACTAATTCAGTTTGGGACGGACTAGTTCGGTCAAGAAAGGTAAACGCAAGAAAGTAATGATTTTATGTGTCTTTGGGTGATCTACTTAATGCGAAATGAAGTTATACAACCTAGTATAACAATTGCAAGCTGCGGAAATAAGAGTTGCTGAGTAAATTGCAAGATTCGAGCGAAGAACGATAAGAAACCTAAAAGTGATCTAGCGATGAATGAGTTAAAATGAAACAAGAGACACATATTTAATATAACGATTCTTGGGGCAACTCACGATCTGAGGCTCCCAAAATCTTACAGCTCGAGAAGAGATCGAAACACAATTCAAATCAACCCAAATGAACAACTCAAATTGAGAGAATCAACCAAGAGCTCGAAGCAAGTTCAACTCCTTCTCTCTTCTCTCACAAATTTCACAAACCCTCAAGATTCGCTCTTGGGGCTCGTGAAGAGGAAGACTTCGGAGGGCTCTTGAAAGGCTATGGCAGTGCTAGAGTTCGAGAGAGGGCAAAGAAAAGCTGAGGGATCCCTTTTTATAGGGGTCCTTGCACTTAGCCATTGTCACAAAAAAAATCCGGACTAGTCTAACCTGAGACCACAGACTAGTTCGGCTCGAGGGGACCACTTACGTCACTCATTCTTGACCAACCACAAAAGTCCCTGCCACCTTTTAGATTCAAATGGTCACAAGACCACAGACTAGTCCGTCCAACAACAGAATAGTTCGATCTCACTCAAAACCTTTTGTTCGGGATAAGAACGGACAAGTATGATTAGAAGGACTAGTCCAGCCGGCTAGGGCGGACAAGTCAGGTCTACCAAGACTTAGTTCCTGCAACCAATTTCTAACCCAAAACGGACTAGTATGACTCACAATGGACTAGTCCGATCTCAATATCTCTTGGTCCATGCAGAAACAGACAAGTCTGCTAGAGTGGACTAGTCCGACCTTTCAAGACTTAAACCCATAAAGGCTCAGAGTCCATCCCAATACGTAGAAGTCTGAACTCACAGAGAGATTTTTGATCTGTCTAACATAGGATCAGTCCAATGTGGTCAAACTAGTCCGACATTCCAGCTCGGACAAGTCTGACCTTATCCTTGAGGCTGAATCAACTCGTCTCTCGAACAAGACCTAATCGGACTATAAGCTCTTAGATGATTCACAAGCACTTGACTTGTTAAAAACTCTCTACCACAAGGCTAAACTCAACACAAGAAATTTTAAACTCTAATTTCTACTCTTCGAGTTTTTCGACGCCTTTTCACTTTTTTTTTCTTTTTAAGAGTTTCTTATTCCGTTCCACTCTCAATCACCTATACTTACACTCACAATGTTCATTAATCCCTTAAGTGTCGTCATCAATCATCAAAACTCATAGGATTAAGCCTAGATGCACTTTCAGATCTATATCCATTTGAGATCTGACAAAAATGGATATGGGACGGCTATTTTAGGATCGAATACCGAAAAATATCTGATCCGTTTCAATCCCTATCGGCACCCTGTCTCAAAAACATTCGACCCTCTCCCAAGCCGCCACAATCGCCTCCTCTCCTTTCCTGATGACAATACCGGCATCCGCGTCCCACCTTGTTGCTTCCCCCTTGTTAGAATTAGATTAGAGAGAGACAAACAAATGATTCCAACTGTTTTCTTATTCATTCATACTTTTCCTTTTATACATGATGAGGAGGCATAACACGAAGAGACGCATCCATTTGGAGGAGGAGTCGCAACCCATTGGAAGGGAGAAACTGCCACTGTTTCAAGTGTTCACATTATTGTACTATAACACTCCCCCTTGAACGCTTGAACTCTTTATGTATGCTTATAATCTTCTAAAAACCCAATGGGAAAAATCTGAAGATATATAATTGAATGCTTGTGTAAAAACTCCTGAAAATATTATTAAAACAGGAGAAAACACAACATTTAAATGTCATATATGTTTTCATATAAAAACCCCTGTGGGGAAAAATAAGAAAACAGACATTATCTTGCATTGTCATTGCCTCATTAAAACTTATTGTGATGAAACTTCTAAGAGTAAAACTCACATAAGAAAAAGAGTACAACTTGATGCGTAATTATCAGGTGGCTTTCGATGAAGCTCCCCCTAAACCTTGTAAATCTCTAAGTCTACGCATACCAATACTTTTAACACATTTAGAAAATGTGGAGTATGGTAGAGACTTAGTAAATAAATCTGCTAAATTATCACATGACTTAGTTTGTTGGAGATCTATTTCTCCATTTACTTGAAGTTCATGTGGATAAAATAGTTTAGGAGCTATGTGTTTAGTAACATTAGTTTTCACATAACCTGATTGCATGTGAGCAATGCAAGCTGCATTATCTTCATAGATAATGGTTGGTGAGTCAATGGGCCCAATGCCACTTGATATTTGGATATGATTAATCACTCTACGTAGCCAAGCACATTCACGTGCGGCTTCATATAATGCTATGATTTCAGAGTGATTAGAGGACGTAGCAATTAGAGTCTGTTTAGAAGACTTCCAAGAAATTGTCGTCTGTCCATGTAGGAACACGAAACCAGTTTGTGATCTACCGTTGTGTGGATCACTTAAATAACCTGCATCGGCATAGCCGATGAGGTTTAGATCTTGTTTCTTTGGAAAGAAAAGTCCAAGATCTTGTGTACCTTGAAAGTACTTTAATACATTCTTTACTCCATTCCAATGTCTCATTGTAGGAGCATTACTATATCTTGCTAATAAGTTAACTGCGAAAGCAATATCGGGTCTTGTATTATTTGCAAGATACATAAGTGCACCAATGGCACTAAGGTATGGGTATTCAGAACCCAACACCTCTTCTCCTTCTTGGCATGGCCGAAATGGATCTGTATCCCTTTCTAAGCCTCTTACTACCACAGGAGTTTTTGATGGATATGCTTTGTTCATATTGAATTTCTCCAATACTTTCTGAACATAAGCAGATTGGTGTACGAGAATGCCCGTTTGAAGGTGCTCGAGTTGCAAACCCAAGCAAAATTTAGTTTTACCTAAATCCTTCATCTCGAACTCTTTTTTAAGATGATTTTCTGCCTCTTTAATGTCATTCTTAGTGCCAATGATATTTAAATCATCAACATATACTGATATGATACAAAAACCAGTTGAGGATCTTCGAATGAAGACACAAGGGCAATCATCATTAGTAGAGTAGCCTTTGTTTAAAAGGAACTCCTTCAGTCGGTTATACCACATCCTTCCAGACTGTTTCAAGCCATATAATGACTTGTTGAGGTTAACACAAAACATGTTGCGATCTACTTTTCCATTCGGTATGGGTATCCCATCGGGAACCTTCATATAAATATCTGAATCTAGTGACCCATATAAATATGCAGTCACGACATCCATCAACTGCAAAGATAGATGTTTTTGTGTTGCCAGAGATATCAAGTATCGAAAAGTTATTCCATTCATAACAGGAGAATATGTTTCATTAAAATCAATGTCGGGTCTCTGCGTGAACCCTTGTGCAACTAGCCTTGCCTTGTATCTCACAACCTCATTGTTTTCATTTCGTTTTCGAACGAAAACCCATTTGAACCCAACAGGATAGGTTCGAGTAGGAGTAGGTATTACATTTCCGAATACCTCTCTCTTTTTAAGTGAGTCAAGTTCTGCCTTGATTGCTTCTTTCTATTTGATCCAGTCCGAGCGTTGTTTACACTCTGCCATGGTCTTAGGATCAGGATCTTGGAGAAGATCAGCTATCATGGTTGAAAAGCATGAGTTGACAACCGTTGTATTACGGTCAAGTAATTCTCCAGAACTAGTATAATTGATGGAAATTTCTTTTATCCCCTGTAATTCTTCATGACTTCCCAACATAGAAGAATCAGGGTTTTCCGATTGTCTAGCCTGCTCTATAGTGCGCACATGAGGGCTAGATAAAGGATTTAAAATATTCCTTTGATTTAAGTCAACGTTTTGTTGACTCGCATTTACTTTCCTCGAGGAAGGTCTAGTCTTTGGACGCTTGCTTGAAGCATCTTTTTCCTTACTTGCTCTCCCCCTTTTCAGAGGTTGAGTGGTTTTAGATGGTACCTCCACTCGGCAAGGTGCATTTATTGTAGGATTCAAAGACTTTATGACATTATTATAGTCAGTAAATGCATCTGGCAGGTTACTAGCAAGTTGCTGTAACTCTATAATTTCCTGAACTTGAAGTTCAGTTTCTTTTGTACGTGGATCAACATTTGGGATGGACTTGTCATCCCAATTTATTTCTCGGCGGTCATTGATAAATTTATTATCTCCCCCTAAAGCCGGGAAATGATCCTCATTAAAAATACAATCAGCGAACCGGGCCGTGAATAAATCTCCTGTTAAAGGCTTCAGATATTTAATAATAGACGGGGATTGATATCCCACGTATATTCCTAATTTTCTGTGAGGGCCCATAGAAGTTCGCTTAGGTGGTGAAATTGGTGTGTATACAGCACAACCAAATTTCGGCAGATGGGAGATATTAGGTTGATCTCCACGTACAAGTTGTAAAGGGGAGGTGGTATGATATGCAGTTGGTCTTAATTGTAGAAGATCAGCAGCATGTAAAACTGCATGACCCCAACAAGATGTTGGTAAATTGCATCCTTGTAATAATGGCCTAGCTATGAGTTTAACCCTCTTTATTAAAGATTCTGCTAAACCATTTTGTGTATGAACATATGGAACAGAATGCTGTTCAATTCCTTGAGCCATACAATAACCATTAAAGGCTCGAGATGAGAATTCAGCAGCATTGTCCATACGGATACTTTTAATCCTATATTCAGGATAATTTGCTTTCAACCTTATGACTTGTATCATAAATTTGGCAAAAACATGGTTACGTGTAGATAATAAACACACGTGTGACCATCTAGTAGATGCGTCTATTAAAACCATGAAGTATCTAAATGGACCACACATAGGTTGTATAGGTCCACAAATATCTCCTTGAATTCTTTCAAGGAACTTTAATGGTTCAGCATGGATCTTTAGCGGAGAAGGCCGCAAGATCAACTTGCCCATAGCACATGAAGTACACATAAAATCTTTAGATTTTGGAATTTTAGTGTTCTTTAAATCGTGGCCGGTGCAATTTCCAATAATTTTCCGCATCATCCCTATTCCGGGGTGGCCTAGGCGTGAATGCCAGGTCTTAAATGTATCAACATTCTGGAAAATCACCTTGTATGCAACATGAGGTACGGGTTTTATGTACGTGAAGTACAGTCCAGATGGAGTAGAAGGAATTCTTTCTAGAACTTCTTGGCCATATTCGGAAGATTTGGAAATAAGAAGAAATTCTTCTTTATTTTCTTCATGAGTATGTATATGTAACCCATTTTTCCGAATATCTCTAAAACTTATGAGAGTGCGTGTAGAATCGGGATACAATAAAGCATCCTCAATCATCACTTGTGTCCCATTAGGGAGAGTAATAGTGGCTTGTCCAGAGCCAACTATTATCGCATCGCGTCCTGCGATGGTCAAAACATTTCCTGACCTTCTAGTTAGGGTCTGAAAATATTTTGTATCCCTAAGTATAGAGTTTGTGGTGCAACTATCCACAAGGCACATTTCTTCTTCCATCGGGAGTTTCCCGTAAAATCTATCAAACAAAAATAATAATAAGTTGCATTGGAATACAAATATGTATATACAATATTAGAGTGCTAAACAACCCTAATACAATATAGTTAATATTACATTACAACACACTTAAATTTACATAAACTTAAACATATGTAAATTTCTATGGTAGAAGATCTATAAAAGATCATCGAATACATCGTTCGAATTGTATTCCACCATGCATTGTACAAATCCATGTGGTCATCATCATTCAATGTTGAATCGTCGTTTCCAGGATCTTCAATATCCTTGCTTGAACAACCGACTTCAAATGTTGGCTTTGTTTGAATACTCAAATGAGTTTCATACTCACTTTCAGGTCCTTGAGCTTTCTTATCTTTTCCCAGTGATTTTTGGTATAAAGCCACAAGGTGTTTAGGCGTGCGACATTTATCAGCAGTATGCTTATAAGTTCCACATGCCTTACACTGCACTATTTTCCCTTTGAAGGGAACACCATCCTTTCTCATTTTCTTTGAGAATTTCTTATTCTTTTGCCTATTACGGCGGCGTCTAGCAGATCTACTATTTTTCTTAGAATATAAATTCTTAGAAGCATTTGCTTTCTTCTCATTATGATGAATTTCAGGTAGGGGAGCAGCCCCAACACGACGTTGGTGTTGATTCTTAATAGTAAGTTCATCATGCTTCTCTGCATGAAGTAAATCTCTAATGAGGTCAGCATAATGTTGGTAGTTGCGAGCCCGGTATTGATGTTGTAAGACCCTATCAGAAGGGAGCATAGTTTGAAGAGTCTTCTCTATTTTGTCCTCTTCTGATGGTTCTTTCTCACAAAACCTTAGTTTAGCACATACCTTATGAACAGCATGATTATAGTCTTCTATAGACTTAAAATCTTGAAGACGAAGTTGAGTCCATTCATGATTGGCCTCAGGCAATAAAATTGCCTTTTGCTGTTCATAACGGCTTTTTAATGCCATCCAAAGAGTATGTGGTTCTTCTTCCATCACATATTCTGATTTCAAGTCAGGATGGAGATGATTACGGATGATGTATAGTGCCTGGTACTTAAATGTATCCAGAAATGCTGCAGGTCTTTCTTCAGGAGGAGTAAGAGCAGCCATGAGTCCTCTGAAAGCCAAACTTATCTTGATGTCAAGAGCCCATGTGGGGTAATTATGACCATCAAGTGCAAGTTCTTCAAACTCGCGAGACATTGATTCCTACATATAGGAAACTAGAGATTTTATTAATAAAATCATCATGGTGGTGTTGTAATGTGTGTTAATCATAATGAAAAACACATTAAATTTATTCTTTCTTATCTAGCCAAATATAGGAAAATGGCTTGACAAAAAGAACTAATGTATGTATATTTCATGTTTAAAATGGCCAATTAAAGAAATAGCCAAATTTAAAATGAATTATACATTTTATTGTATTAAGGTATGATTCATAATGCATTAAGCCAAATTATAGAAAAATGGCTTAATCAAATGAGTCAATTTACTTTATATTTTATGTGTAGTTTTATTTCCATCATAAGCCAAAATTTGAAAATTAGCTTTAAATGATGAAATTTGTAAAATTTGTGAATGTAGTAAACAAAATTCAAGATTGAGGCCAAATTCTGGAATTGGCCTAAAATTTGAATTTTGGACAATGTAAGTTTTAATTTTATCAATATGGCCAAAATTTGAAAATTAGCCAAATATTGAATTTATTGCAAATAAATACCATTTAAATGAAATATATACATTGTCATAATAAATATTTACATTGCACAAAATATTACAATATATTTACACATACACACTTGCTGAATTTAAAGTACTCTTGAACTTTAAATTTAAACTGTAATTGAAAATAGTAAAATAATTAAGTTATTTGGGCTTAAAAGGGGCCCAACCGTGGGCGTGCGGCCTGGCCAAGCTTGCGGCCTAGGCAAGCGCGCAGCCCAGCGGCGCGCGGCCCATCGGCGCGCAGCCTAGCCAGGCGCAGCCCAGCGGCGCGCGCAGCCCACGGTGGCAGAGCCCACGGCGGCGATGAATAAAAGAAGGAGGGGGGGAGCCGAGAAGGTTCGGGGCTGGGTCAAACCGCAGCCGTCCGTGACTCCTCGGGTCCCTCCTGCCGCTTTGGTTCCACCGCCCGCCGCCTTGCTGCTTCGGTTCTGTCACCGGCCGCCTCGCTGCTTCGGTTCCGTCACCGGCCGCCTTGCTGCTTCCTCCTCCGATGCCGCTCCCCTTCAACCCCCCCCCCCCCCTTCCCCACTCCCACCGCTCAGTTAGAACCGGCGGTTGAGGCCCAAGATCCGGACCTCCGGGATGGTCTGATCGGGGCGGCGAGGTGAGCAAACCGGCGAAGTATCCGGTTGCCGCTTGAGCTCGTGAGTGTCGGTTGGGATCCGGAGGTTGACGGGCCGGCTTCATCTTGAGTGGTTGCCGGTGCCGTTGTCGGATCTTCCTCGGGTGTGGTCGCCGGATCCAGCAAAGAGGACGTTGTCCTCGGGGCTAACGGTCCTCGGGGAAGTCCCCTTGGACCTACCCGGATCCTTGCCGTCGGTCGTATGGCCGGCCTTAACACCGGCGGCATCTCGTGGGTAAGTTCACCTTCTCTCCTTCCTTCCTCCCCCTGTCCACTCGATGACGAGGGACCTCGGATTGGCGCAACCGGGTCCAGGGTTTCCCGACCAAGGACGGCGGCCGATCCCCCTTGACGACCCGATTGATGGGCGTCTAGGTCCGAGGGTTGGCGGGGATAAGGGGTCGGAGACCGATCCTCAACGCGGCGGTTTGGTCGGCGCGGATTCGGTTGTGGTGCCACTGGTTGAGGACGACGGCGGCGGCCTCCACGGTGACCATGGCGACGACGAACACCATGGTGATGGTTCGGACGTGGGCGCAGGCGGCGAGATCCATCTTCCCCAACGAAAAATATGACGAAGATTGTATCGGTAAGGTTTTCCATCTTACCGTTGTTTTTTTTTCTTCTCTGTTCTTGGAGCAAAGTGCTGATGACGTGTTAGAATTAGATTAGAGAGAGACAAACAAATGATTCCAACTGTTTTCTTATTCATTCATACTTTTCCTTTTATACATGATGAGGAGGCATAACACGAAGAGACGCATCCATTTGGAGGAGGAGTCGCAACCCATTGGAAGGGAGAAACTGCCACTGTTTCAAGTGTTCACATTATTGTACTATAACACCCCTCGCAACCTTCGTGCCCAATCTCACCACTTCCCCCTCGTCACCTCCATGTGGCTCGCCATTTCCCCCTCGACGTCCTCATTTCTCCATGCGTCGCGGTTCCTCCGTCGCATCACCGCGCTCGCTCCTTCCTCGCACCAAAAACCGTCGCGACCCTCCCCGCACCTAGATCCCGCCTCACCTCTTCCTCCTCATTGTTGTCGGGCGAAGCACCGCCTCATCACCATCAAACCGAGCGCTGCCTTTTCGTGCTTCTCACCCGCCATCCTCGTCATTTTAGCCACGCTTCTCTCGTGGTCAGGAGCCTAAGATCACTGTACCGAAGCTGGAGTGCTCTCTACCAACGTGACGTGCTAATTCACCATCCCTAGCCATATAACGGCTCACCGCTGCAAACAGCCTTACAACATCGGCAATAACTATAATGCAACCAGAGCTTTCGTGCAATCATGCAATCAATAATCTACAATCGTTGGATCTGCAACCTACAATTGTTATCTGATTTTATTTAACCCCTTCATTAGGTGGAAGAGTGATGAAGAGAGTTCAATAAAAAAATGCAGTATCTGTAAGATACAGATCTAGCAATGCATTCTAGTCGCACTCAATAAGTAATGCCTCACTAAATAAAATAGACCCAATGCCCTGGCTATCCGAAAAAGTGGAAAATCCCGTGCACCAATGGGAGAATACAGGTGTAAGCAATATATTGATTATAAAAAAACTATCAAGATAACATAGTAAGACAAGTTATCAAGTTGAGGCATTTCAGTTTGGATTTCAAATAAAACCCTCAAGACAAACAAGACTTCCTCCGAAAATATAAAATGTTGCAGAGGCATCTTCCATTCATTTCAATTTTGGCCTTTCTGCACTGCATTTAGATCTTCCGTTTCAATGACTCTGAACAGCAGAATTGCAGAAACAATATAGCAATGATCACACAAGAAGTGCAACGATTCAACCTTAGTGGCTCAGCACTGCTTAAACTCATATAATAACATAACGAAATCTGTTGCTGATCCAACCAAGTCATTTGCTGTCCATTTAAATCTGCCTACATGGCCGGCTCTTCTTTTCTGATACTCTGTTTCATTGGATATAGTAACATCAACCTAGTTAGCGGTGCGGTACAGCTTTCCAAAAACATGCAGCATAGCGACGACAGCAATGAACCCTATGCTCATGATCAGAACGGTATTAGGGGACATCTTGCGCCCAGCAGCCTCATCCGTGTAGAACTGGAGCATTGAACTGGCACCACCAGCAGCAGGGGCACCACTTGTGGTTCTACGCCTGCGCAGGCTTGCAGCTGCAGCTGCAGTTCCTCTAGCGGGTGCATCACCATTGGCCATCTTGTCTCAGTTCTCCCTGCATTGCAACAAAGGGTTCATATTAATATAAGACTTGCAGTACTGAAACCGTGAAAGATCACAAACATATTCTGCGAAATGATCAAGTGGTATGTACAGCAGTAATATAATATACTCTCTCGATCCCAAATTACTTGTCACTCTCTAGTTCATTTTTGAACTATGAACTAGAGAGTGACAAGTAATTTAGAATGGAGTACATGTTAGTGTATAATTAATCATATAATTGAATTTGACTCAAAACATATTACTACCATTTTCATATACCATTGCAGAATTTAAACAACAATTGTTAACCATGACAAGAAAATGAATCCAAAACTTCCGTAAACAGTTGTGATACTGATTTAGCAGATTACACGTCGACTGATTGTTTGATCTAATAGTAGGACAGTACCCATGTGTGTGGCAGAGATCGAGATTAAACAAACAATTCACAGTCTAAATATAAGTATCGTCAGCTGAATTACTCGAAACTTATCTGATCAACAAAACACCAGGTGCACACAGGCGGAACAGTTCCGCATGGCCAAGATAAAATACAATCAGTAGTAATGTCGACCCCGCATAATAGGATCCAATATAGAGTGAATCATAATATCAAAACTTTCGAAATCCAATTCCCAGCATCATCCAAACAAATCGAACATGCAGATCTAATCCTAAACGACCGATTCCTAAGCACCTAGACGGGGCCGTATCTAAGCAACCAAATCCTAAACGAACCGCAAACAAATCGAACGCGCAAATCTAAGCACTCGATCAATCAACAAAACAGGACAGACAGGAGGGATCTAACAAAAACACCCCAACAATTCGAGGGGCCTGATTCTACGAATATGAGCGAACCCGACAACGTCAGACGATCGGAGAGGTGGGGCGGGGAGCTGCGCACTTACCTGACGGATGACGGATCCACGGGCCCTTCCTCCTCTCGTCTTCTGTGTGCGTGAGATCCGAGTGCGGCGCGTCGCGCAATAATATACGCCGCAACCCCGGGTCGCGTGTGGGCCCGGGCGCGTGAAAGATACAGACCCCGGCGCGGTGACTTGCTCCGCGCGATATGATTGGCCGCGGCGACTGGCTACCGGGGTCGTGACTCGTGAGGAAGCTCAACACCTTTTCGTCTCTTTGAGGGCTGATCGGGCTCTGGCTTCTTTCGGCTCGGTGGGAAAAACAACCCACGTCGGAGGCAGCCCACTTCAGGATTGGGTGGACACCCGATCCAGTCAGGATGGTTCCAATCATATTTTTTCTTTATTTATTTGGTAATTAGAAAGTATTTTTGAAATACTATTGATCTATACAGTAAAATGCAGAGTTTATTTTAAAAATGAAAAAAATAGGAAAGTTTCTCGAACATGATGCAGGTAAGATTTTTCAAGGCAACTGGTAAAAAAAACTATAACATAAAATAGTGTAAAGTTAAAAAAATGAAAAAAGTAAAAATTCTTGAACATGTCATACGCTTTGTAGTACTCCCTCCGTCTTCATGAACTTGTCGATTTGTAGTTATTCATTTTTGAACTACAAAGCGACAAGTTCATGGGGACGAAGGGAGTACATCACAAACAAGGTTTCAAACAAGGGTATGTCCGACACTATAGGACACGTGGCAGGACCGGAGCCACCCTAAGAAGGGAGGCAAGTCCGGCACTAAGGGACACTTGGCAGCACCGGAACCACCCTAAGGAGAGAGGCAGGTCCGGCACTGCGAGACGCGTGTCACCTCCGGACGTCCATTTCGTAAACATCAGGACTCAACGCTTCTAGTTGCGGTACCAAGGAGTACCCGGTACACAAGGTAGCGACAGTGGCCCCCGGGCCCACCTCGGGGAGAGGTTAGGCTAACAGAGGTGGGGACACTATCATTCCCCGCGCTGCTACTTCAACATCTTTCTTTGGGCGGCTGAAGGTCCTTCTTGATATGGCAGGTAAGATTCTGACGTGCGGATCTCACGCAATTGAAGGTCATTGGTTCCCAATACGAATTTCTTTCGATTTTTAGCGCTATCTTTTGTAGTCCTGTCAGGGTGTTACCCTCTGGTTTGCACCTCCTCATCATGACAACGACTCACCTGGTGCGACTTTTTTGGAAAAGTGGCTCAGAGCCCCCTTATCATTGACGAGGTAACTTTGTAGGCGTGATTTAGGTCCAGATGCAGTTACCATCTGAAAGTGCATCTAGGCATCCCCGTGGGTTTTGGATGATTGATGATGACAATTAAGAGGCTAATGAGCTAAAGTGATCTTAAGCACAGGTACAAGGATTGAAATGAGATGAAAACTCTCAAAAAGGAAAAGGCTAAAACAGGCGTCAAATACTCAAGCGTAGAAATTAGGGTTTCTATGGTATTGAGCTTATATGAGCCGTATCATGTGAGAGGGTGGTTGTATCATGTGCATTGAGATCATACCAAGGGGCTCAAAGTGGTGATTTAGAGAAAAAATTAAGTGAGAAGCCTAAAATGAGAAAAACCCTAGGAGGCCGGACTAGTCCGGCCATGGCAGACAAGTCCGTTTTGAGACGGACCAAACGTCTCTAGAATGAATCTGAGTGAATTTGAAGCTAAGTCCGAGAAGTCTGGACTTGTCCGTTTTGGGACGGACCAAAGCTCTCTGGAGTAGTTCGGACTTGTCCGTTTGGGTACGCACTTGTCCGTTTGAGACTTAGTTAGATTAACCGAGAGAAACCCTAGGGAGCCGGACTAGTCCGCCCCTGTGGCCAGACTAGTCTGGGCCAACCCAGAAAAGTCCATTTTGGGACGGACCAAGCGGTTCTGTTCCACTTCGAACTAGTTTGTTGTTGACCGGACTAGTCTGTTGTCTAGTGACCGTTTGAATTTGGAAATTTGGCAGGTAGCGTGACGATCGTTGCTCAGTGTGGCAGTTGTCGGAAACTGACCAGAGGTCAGTGGTCCCATAGGGCCGGACTAGTCCGGGCTTAGAGGTCGGACTAGTCCATCCTTTGCTGATGTAAGCAAAAGGGGCTTGGGACCTCTATAAAAAGGGGGCCCCGGGCTCATTTGAACAAGTCTTGAACCCTAGCATCGCCACAAGTATCCTAGAGCCTTCCAAAGCCTTCTACTTGTCCTACTCACCCTCTAAGAGCTAATCTTGAAGAGATTAGGGTTTGGGGAGGAGAGTAAAGGAAAATTGTCGGTACCCTGCGTACCGGATACCCCTTGGGATTGTGAAGAGTGCAAAGGAACTCCACCTATCTGAGTTGAAGACCTCTAAAGGCCCCATGTGTCATATTGAACCGGACCTGCCTCCCTTCTATGGTTAGTCCCAGTGCCGCCACGTGTATCATAAACAGAGCTACATTCCATACATGGGATAGCTCCGGACTAGATACTTGTGTGGCACCCCCGGACCTAACCCCCGACAGAGGGAAGCTCTGGTACCGACACGTGTACAACAGCACCGGACCTACTCGTCCAAGACAGTAAGCTCCAGAGTTGCCACGCGTCCAACCGTCGGACCTTCAACTTCAACAGTCAGAATGGTGGACCTCCAACGACTCGGACCTTCAAGGAACAATTAAAGCTTCAAGACCCGATTATGTGTCATTAATACTATCTTAACGACACACGATCGGAGGACCCTTAATACCAGTAACGCCACCATCAAGGGGCGTTATCACGCTATTAAGGGTAGTTAAGTACATTAACTTTGTATTAAGCATCAGTAACCGCCAGGGCCACATGTCGGGCCAGGCTGACGATGTAACGACTAGTCCTTGTACTATAAAAGGACTAGTGGAGTGATACACGAAGACAGGCACCTGAGGCTTCCACACGCGCTTAAGACACTCTAGTCTCTGACACTTAAGCGCTCAGACGCTCAATACAACAACAACACACACCCGTAGAGTAGGGTATTACGCTCAGGCAGCCAAACCACGTAAATACTTGTGTCAAATCGCCACCTTCTTCTGAATCTCCGCGCGCCCTAACCAAACTACAAAACTCTGCGGGCTACCAACGGCAGTACCGGGAGAATTTCTGGAATCACAATCCGATAGCGCGCCAGGTAGGGGCGCCGGGAAGAAGCTCCTTCCGTGAAAGGGAAGGAAAACAAAAAGTCAACGAAGCTCCGACTAAAGAGGAGTTAGGCTTTCAGGATCCCAAAAAGGTCTTGAAGGCTGTTTACACCTCCGTTGACGACGACTCTGGCATCTCCAACAACGAGCGTCGGAAGACCATGAACACCATCTTTGGTGGTTCGTGGGACATCACCTTCTGTCGTGTCGCGGGACATGCCCTAAGTAGCTCCCACTGCTAGGGTGGAGCCTCATCGGATGTGGATGGATACAACCATCACCATCGATGCTTCGGACTGCCCGCAGAACATGAGGAGCTGGTCAGCTTCCACTGATGGTATCTCCGACCATCAACAACGTCCAACTCCACCATGTAATGGTGGACGGAGGTTCGGGGTTGAACCTCATAAGCTTCAAAGCTTTCGTCAAGCTTCAGCTCCGACCTTCTGATCTTCGCCCCTCATGACCTTTCTCCGGAGTAAGTCCGGGGGCCATAACTCCACACGGTGCCATTACTCTCCTGGTGACCTTCGAGACCCGAGAGAATTACAGGACTGAGAAGTTGATCGTCGACGTGGCGCAGATCAACTTACCATTCAACGCCATCTTGGGCAGGCTAGCTTTGTACAAATTCATGGCTACTGCTCATTATGCTACTTGGTGTTGAAGATGCCAACACCCTCAGGCGTTCTTCGGATCCGCGGAGATCGCACCGTCGGAGTTACTGCTCTGAAAGAACTCCACGCGCTTGCTACAGCGCAGGAGGAAGAATTCGGAAAGGAGCAAGCTCCGAAGCCCCCGAGCATTCATCATCGAGGCTCAACTTCCGCACCTCGTGTGCAACCAAGCGGCGACACCGACATTCCCGTCAAAGTCGTCCAAATTTGTTTCAACGCCGCTCATACCACTCGTATATTGGGAGGTCTGAATGACAAATAGGAACTCGCGCTCATCACTTTCCTCCAGGCTAATGTCGACGTGTTTGCCTGGCAACCGTCACAAATGCCTGGGATCCCTAGGGAAGTGATTGAGCACAATCTGAAGATTTATCCCGACGCTCGGCCTGTACATCAGAAGCCTCGGAAGCAATCAGTAGAGTGACAAAACTTCATACATCAAGAAGTGAAGAAGTTTCCCGAAGCTGGATTCATCCGGGAAGTCTTCCACCCAAAATGGCTGGCAAACCCAGTCGTTGTAACCAAGGTCGGCGGGAAGCTTCAGATGTATATCGACTACACTACACTGAATAAGGCATGTCCAAAGGATCCATTCCCAGTACCTAGAATTGATTAGATAGTGGATTCCACCTCTGGGTGTGAATTACTGTGTTTCTTAGACGCGTATTATGGGTATCATCAAATCAGAATGTCTAGGGAAGACGAAGAGCATACCGTCTTCATCACAGTAGATGGATTATACTGTTACACTGTCATGCCATTCGGTCTCAAAAATGTTTCTTCAACGTTTGTGCGAGCTATGTACAAAACTTTTGGAGAGCTCATCAGAGATGTAGTGGAAGTGTACGTCAATGACATCGTCGTCAAGATCAAGAACAAGGAGTCATTTCTTGACACCTTGCAAGCTGTCTTCGACAAGTTGCGGGTCACACGCATAAAGTTGAACCCAGACAAGTATGTCTTCGGGATTAGCTCCGGAAAGCTTCTTGGATTCTTGGTGAACCACCAAGGAATAGAGGCAAATCCGGCGAAGATTAAAGCTATTGAAGACATGTGGCCACCAGCCTGCATCAAGGATGTCCAGAAGCTAACTGGATGTCTAGCAGCCCTCGTCCGGTTCATCTCAAGACTGGCAGAACGGGCGCTACCCTTCTTCAAATTATTGAGAAAGTCCGGACCATTCCAATGGTCTGAAGAAGCAGAAAAGGTTTTCTAAGAGCTAAAGCAACTCCGCACCACTCTACCAACTTTGGTAGCTCTAAACCCTGGTGATCCACTTCTGCTTTACATTTCGGCAACTGATGAAGTTGTCAACATGGTCCTGGTTGCAGAAAGACCAGAACCATCCCTAGTTCAGGAATCTAGACCCCTCCGGGAAGGTCCAAAATTACGTGAAGGCGAGTTTGGGTCCCAGACCCCAGACCTGGATCCTCGAGGTGAGATGCCAGAGGATCAACCTCCTTCAAATGAAGGAATTACTATTGCTGAACAAGAATATTCGGACCCCTCCGGGAAGGTCCGGGTCATTCCAGAAGAAGCTCCAGGTTCCTCTAGCAAGAACCTAGAGGTCCCCGAAGAAGGTTCGGACCCCTCCGGGAGGGTCCGGGTTGATGAGGAGGAAGCTTTGGGCCCCTCCGGGAGGGTTCGTACAGTCCAACGCCTAGTGTACTTCATCAGTGAAGTACTCCATGACGCCAAGACTCGGTACTTAGAGGTGCATAATCTACTCTATGCAATTCTTATTGCTTCTTGGAAGCTTCGCCACTACTTCCAAGCTCACAAGATTTCAGTGGCAACCTCTTATCCAATGCGTCCAATCCTGCATAACCCCAACTCTACTGGGAACATTGCAAAGTGGGCAGCGGAATTGGCCGAGTTTGATCTTGAATTCATTCCAAGACAAGCGATCAAGAGTCAAGCATTGGCGGACTTTGTGGCGGAATGGACCCCTTCTCCATCAAATCCTAGGGGCCCCAGTGAGCAGAAGACGGAACCCAAGGTTCTAGTCTTCACCGAGCCTCATTGGACTCTCTACTTCGACAGTTCCATGCAGAAGCAGGGGGCCGGAGCTGAAATCCTTCTCCTCGCTCCGACCGGGGAGAAGGTCAAATACATGGTTCACCTTAACTTAAAGGTGACCAACAACATGGTGGAGTATGAAGCACTAATCTATGGGCTCAAGGTGGCACTATCATATGGTGTCAAGCAGCTGTTGGTAAAGGGTGATTCGCAGTTCATAATAAAACAAGTCAAAGGCGAATGCTGCTGCAACAACCCTCAACTAGCTGCATATCTACATGAAGTCCAGAAGCTTCAAAAGGACTTCGAAGTCCTGGATCTTTGCCATGTCCAGCGTCTCAACAACACTGAAGCTGACGAACTCTCGATGAAAGCTTCAACCGGAGCTCTGGCTCCTGACGGAACCTTCGTCCGAAGATTGTCAAGAGCAACAGCTCAGCCTGCCGAACTGAGCGAAGGGGGCGAGACCAGCACCTCGAAGCTGGCAGTCCCGATGGCCCTGTTACCATGTCGTCTATCAAGGGTCATAGGTGCTGCAGGAAGCTCCGAGCAACCCAGCACGCAAGACTCAAAAGCTCAAGTTAGCTCTGATGCATGGATCTCGGAGATCCGGAGCTACTTAAAAGAAAACATTGTTCTGAAGATAATGTATATGCTGACTGGATAGTCAGATTGGCTAAAAGATACACACTGGTAGAATGGGATCTCTACCGATGTGGTGCCAACGGCGTCCTAATGCAGTGCATTACAAGGGAAGAAGGTCGCGAGCTCCTCGCAGAAATCCATGGAGGTGAGTGTGGGAACCACATGTCTTCCCGCACGCCAGTCGGTAAAGCCTTCCGACATAGTTTTTACTGGCCTACAACACTCCAGGATGCAACCGAGCTAGTGAATAAATGCGAAGCATGCCAGTTTCATGTGAAGCAAATTCACACACCAGCTCAACCCCTACAAATGATACCTCCTACATGGCCATTCGCTGTGTGGGGGATGGATATCTTGGGACCTTTCCCAAGAGACGTCGGAGGTTACAAGTTCCTGTATGTCGCCATCGACAAGTTCACCAAGTGGCCGGAAGCAACTCTAGTTGTGACAATAAACAAGAAATCAACTATCAATTTCTTGCAGTCCATAGTATGCAGATTTGGAGTCCCAAACAAGATCATAACTGACAATGGGACCCAGTTCACAAGCTCTGCATTCCAAGGATATTGCAAAGACCTCGGCATCCAAGTCAGCTACGCTTCCGTAGCTCACCCGGCAAGCAATGTCCAAGCTGAGAGAGCAAATGCAGAAATCCTAAAAGGACTCAATACGCGCACATATGAGCGCCTGAAAAAACATGGAGCCAACTGGATTGAAGAGCTTCCACCCACCCTGTGGGAAAACAGGACAACTCCAAACCGGTCAACTGGAGAGACACCCTTCTTCCTAGTGTACGGAGCTGAAGCAGTCCCTCCTCCAAAAATCACCTTGGGGTCGCTCCGGGTTTGGACCTTTGACGAAGCCACGCAGGACCAGCTCCGGTGTGAAGACCTTGACCTCGTTGAAGAGGGAAGGTGTCGAGCAACTACTTCGGGGGAATATTAGGCTCTATTGAACATACAGGGTTCAAAATGCACGATACCGCCAAGCGCTCTGGCGCTATCACCAAAGGCATGTGCATAACCAACAGCTCGAGGAAGGCGATCTGGTGCTATGGAGAATACAAACTCAAGAAGGGTTAAACAAACTTTCTCCCAGCTAGGAAGGACCCTTTTGAATGATCAAAGTATCCCGTCCCGGATGCGTTCGCTTGGCAACTGAGGATGGGACACCGCTCCCTAATCCTTGGAACATTGAGCACCTCCGTAAGTTCTACACTTAATATCATGGAGGTGAGTCTGTAATTACATAAGATGTATGTTATAGCGTCATTGTACAGAGTCGGATAGTTCCTCCGGGAGAAAGTCGGACCTTTTCCGAAAGGTCCGAAAAGTTCAAGCAACACTTGACACAGTCTCAGAACTAAAAGTGAAGCTAGCTACCCTGGGTCAAACAAGAAATGTAACACACTTAGCCTGGTTCCGTGCTCTAAGAGTGTACTTGTTTCCTCTGTACCTCGGACCTATAATGAAAGACATCATTATGTGAAAACAGACTCCATGTGCATTTATTTTGTACAGACTCAATATTTTTTATTTTTATCTTTCTTTTCTATAACAAAGTTGTGCAATTCTCAAGAAACTTTAGCTCGAAAAATTCATGTATAATTCAAGTTGCATTGGTAATTCTTTCGGGTCTTAACATTGTTGAATGGCCTACTCGCCTGAACGCCAAGCCAATCTAGGTCTGGAGTGTGCTATCAAGTTAGCCTGGTCCTGCACCCTAAGTACGCCACTCTACCTACACCCCGATAGGCCTGAGTAAGGTGAGTCCAGAAAACGGTCGGACCTGGAGAACATAAACAAATACACTTGATTGTATATAGAATTGCGGTCGGCCTAAAAATTTCTTTTGGGAATAGTAAGCCGCAAACGAGTCATAGATAAGGAATGGATTTTACTGTTTTTCTTGACTTCAGTGTGCAGGAAAAATAAAAATCTTATGATGATGGTGGATAATGTCGGAGCTATCAAAGCTTTGACAGCCCCTAAGGTGGCCTGCTGTCGATGTTTTAAACATTGATAGTTGGCGTCGCCAGAGCTATCAAGTTCCGACAAATCCAGGGGGCCAGCCGTCAGCGTGAAGAAAAGATGGTGGAAGGACACCCTAATGGGGTCTTCTTTCAACGCTCTACGTGTTGACAGTGGTCACCGCTAGAGCTACTAAGCTCCGGCAACCTCAGGGGGCCCTGTTGTCGACGACTTCGGACCTACACTCTACAAGTTTGAAAAACACAAGTCTTCAACAAAATGCTACATCCTTTTGGTACATGTTTGAAATTAAATTGTGTACATCTACCAGGGGGCCAAGTGGGACAGACAAAAAATGAAATCCATAAATTTCTTGGATTTCATTCATCTGAGGACAATAAATTACAAAATTGGAGAAAAGAAGAGAAGATACAAGTGGGAGCTACAAAGAGAGAGTCCTAGATCCTACGAAAGAACGAGACAACCTTCTGGGCAACCTCTAACACTCTGGCCTTGGCGGCATCTCCCTCTCTGTCGATGGGACCTTCAAGCACCGGATCTAATGGGAAGTGAGGATCCCGACTTGTGTAGCACGTCAACATGTACTCTGCGACGTTCTACGCGAGGGATTTCCCTTCAGTTTCCAACTGATCCGCGATGACATCGCCCATCTTGTTGAGTTTGCTACCCGCCGAGCTCAACACCTTCAACGCTTGGCCCAGCTCCGGCTCCAGATCGTCCGGACGCACGGGACTAAAACCCAGCGGCGTCAGCGCATCATTAGCTTTGCCCAAGAAGTCCCATACTTGTTGGGACTCCTCAGCCCTTGAGCTTCGCACCTCTTCCAAGGACCTCTTGGTCGTCGCAAGCTCCGAACCCTCCCGGGCAAGGCGCTCGACCTCTTTGGCGTGCTGCTGAATCTTTTTAGCAACTTGCCTTTCGAGTTTAGCAAGCTCCTCTTCCCGGACATGGATCTTGTTCCAGCGGTCGACTAGGTCTCTCTCCCGACCCCACACTTTCTTCTCCCTGGCAGCAACTTCATTCTCCCTCTTGGTGAGGTCCTGTCCCCGCTGCCATGCCTTCTTCTCCTCGCTCTCGCAGAGCTCCTCCAACTTCTTGGTGCGCTCCGTGAGGCTCTTGTCACCCAGATCCAGCCTCTGAGCAAGATCCTCCTCCCTCTTCACGAGGTCATCTCGCAGCTCCAGGAGTTTTTGATCTTCATCTTTGAGCTTTTTCTCCTGCTCTTCAAGAGCCTCCCGGCGCTTGACGAGGCTGTCGTGGATCGCACTGAGCTTCTCCTGGTGATCATTCACTGCTTCATTAGTAGCCACAACCTGTTCATGGATGGCCCAAGACTGGTTGTCGAGGGATCGCACCATGCTTTCCCTCTCATCCAGCAGCTGGCCCCAGTACTCCATCCGGGACTTCTCCCTCTTAACCCACTCCTTGTCGTCGTCAGCCTTGTCTGTGCCATCTTGGTCTCGAATTGGAGCCGGTTGCGCCACCTCCTAAGTGTTTGGCGCTCCTCCTCGAGGGCCTTGCTATCGTGGTAAAAGGCCAACTGGACCTCACGAAGACTGGAGCAGGCGTTGTCGATGGACAACGACAGGGGTATTGGCTTCGAACCTGCCGGGGTCCTCTCCGCTGACTCCAGCGGGTTCTCCATAAAAAAAATCGGGTCTCACTCTACAAGAGCGGTCCCCTGAGCTTCCGCGACACTAGGGCTGTCCTCCAGGGTAGCCTCGGTCGCCGCCGAGGAAGGTGTGGCAATGGGATCTTCTACCTCCGGAGTTGGCTCCAAAGGTTCCGTCGCCACGTCATCAGCAGCTGATCCCTCAAGCACAGGACCGGTCGCTTCGTATTGGCACCCTGGATCGGGCACGGGTACCTCTGGGACTACCACCTCCGAAGCAGGTGTTGAAGATTCGGCCGGAGCTGAGGCCACTATCGGCTCCGATGCCGGCGCCTCCTCCACTACCGGTTCGGGTGCTGGCGCTTCAACCTCCACCGATTCGGGTGCTGGCACCTCCGTGACAACCGGCTCAGGCACTGGAACTTCATCAAACACCGGCTCCACTGCTGGGGCTTCAACAACATCTGGCTCTAAGGCCAGAACTGCAGCTACCTCCGGCTCTGAGGCCGGAGCATCCATCATCTCAGCATCCAAAACCGGAGCTTCAACCTCCGGAGCTGGTGCCGCTGGTAAATCTTCATTCCCGTGGTCCAGCGCTACCACGGGAGCATCTGGAGATGACTCGAGGTCCAAAACCTCGACAGCCAGTGCCGCAGCTGCCGAGACCTCAGCCACCTCCTGGGGCGGTGCAAGAACTGGAGCCGGAGCCTCCGCGTATACAGCATCAACTGTTGTCACAGGAACCGGAGCTTCAACCCCTTTTTTGGATACCCTTTGGATGAAGGACGAAGAAACTCAAAATATGATTACAACAAAAAAAATAACCAACTGAGGTAAAGAAGCAAATTTACCTTGGGAGACTTCCGCTCCAGCTAGCGCGAAACCTCTTCACCGGACGCTCAGAGCCCGACCCAGTCGCAACTGGGGTAGTAGCTCCGGAAGGCCCTCCGAAGCTTGCTGCTGCCACCAGCGACGCCTTGGTTGGGGCCCCCCTCGACTGCGAAGGACCCTCGAACCTAGAGCTCTTAGCTGGCCCTGGTGCCGGAGTCACCTTGTCGGAGCTGGTGTTCCAAGGAGACGCCGATGTTGGAGTTGTTGTCGCCGTCGAAGACCTCCCCCGCCAGGGAGAAGGAGCTGTCATGGAAGGAGCGGGTCTGATGGGCCTCCCGTCAGAGTGCTTCAACTTCCTCTTTCGGCTTGAGGGCTCGGCCAACTCTTTGCCCTTGCCTACGACTTCAACTCTCTGTCTCAGGGCAGGAGCAGGGCCACCCTCGGAAGCTCCTGGGATCGCCAGCTTGGTGGTCGGATGCCTCTCAACTTCACTGAGGTCGTCAAGCACCGACATCTTCCGCCGGAGCTCCCTGCTGAACTCCATGTTCAGAGGGAGGAAGGCCGCCGACAGAGTTAAGTCATCGCCCTCGACATCGATGCCATGCTGGAACTTTCTGAGATGAAGCTCCAAAGCAGCGCCTTCCAGATTGGACTTCAAACCGGTCTCAATCCGGTCATCGTCCATCACGCTGTTGAGGGCCCAGGCGAGCTTCTCCCTCTTCTTCAGCGGATCCACCTGTTGACCAGGAAGTTGCAGAAGACCGCCTGGGGGGTCACTCCTCCTTCCACACATTGGCGGATCTTGGTCAAAGCAGGGTTGAAGGCCTCCGACAGCACCAGAACTTCACTCCAGGCTTCAGTGTCAACATTGGGAAGGCCTTCAGGCAGCTCCAGCTTCTCGTGCTCCTCCGCCGTGATGACAATCCAATCATTCTTCCAGTCGTCCCACTTTCCGGAAGGGAATGACCTCAAGTACTTGTACGGGAATTTCTTGCACTTCACAAAATAGTAGAAGCCAAGATACTCGTCACCCTTGCCGGTGGTGTGGATGGTGAAGAAGGTGCGGAAGAGCTCGACGCAAGGGGGGGAATACCCACCCACATATCGTAGAAGTGGACGAAAGTTGACACAAGAAGAATGGAGTGAGGGCCAAGGTGGTACAGCTGCAGACATAGAAGTCTAACAACATCAAGGGAAAAGTGGAGAAAGGTGGGATCAGACCCACCATGGCGTAAGCGGAAAAGTACACCATGTCACCGGCGCGCTCCTTCTTGAACGGGAGCTTGTCGGCGCGCACCAGGTGGTTGAAGGAGTCACTGGACCACCCCATGTGGGTCCATACCTTCTTCAAATCGCCGTCAGTCGTGAGATGGCTCTTGCGAAGACCCAACTCCATCGCAACACGGCGGGGCGAGAGAGGAAAAGCAAGCGAAAGTTTGGAGGATTCGAGCGCAAGTTCAAATGAAGGTGTATGGAATCCCCAAACGGTGCGCACTTTCCTTCTTAAGTAAGCCCCCGCAACGCTTGGATGGAAACCGCAAAAGGGCCAACGATACAGTTCAAAAACTTCACCCTGCCAATGACAAGGGGGTCCGGGGCCACCCTGACGATCAAGTCGAGGTCCTTACCCCAGGCGAACAGTTGTCATCATGAGAGGCGGGAAACCCGAGGGGGGCGGCCTGACAGGGCGCGCGAAACTGATACGGTTTTTGTATTGGGAACCGGCGACCTTCAATTGCGTGAGATCTGCACGCGCAGATCTCACCTGTCGCATCCTGAAGATGCCACGCGACGGTGGTTTAACTGCGAACCACCACCTCAACGGCACATCCAAAAATCCTTGAAGACACGGCGTCAAAATCGAAAGATGGACCCATCTCCGGCAGAATGACTTAATCCAAAAGGTCTCTCCCAAAGGTGGGCCCACGGGGCCACTGTCGGTACCCTGCGTACCGGATACCCCTTGGGACTGCAAAGAGTGCAAAGGAACTCCACATATCTGAGTTGAAGACCTCTGAAGGCCCCACGTGTCATACGGAATCGGACCTGCCTCCCTTCTATGGTTAGTCCCAGTGCCACCACGTGTATCATAAACCAGAGCTACATTCCATACATGGGATAGCTCCGGACTAGATACCTGTGTGGCACCCCAGACCTAACCCCCGACAGAGGGAAGCTCCGGTATCGACACGTGTACAACAGTACCGGACCTACTCGTCCAAGACAGTAAGCTCCGGAGCTGCCACGCGTCCAACCGCCGGACCTTCAACTTCAACAAACATATTGGTGGACCTCCAACGGCTCAGACCTTCAAGGAACAATTAAATCTTCAAGACCCTATTATGTGTCATTAATGCGATCTTAACGACACACGATCGGAGGAACCTTAATACCAGTAACGTCGCCATCAAGGCGCGTTATCATGCTGTTAAGGGTAGTTAAGTACATTAACTGTGTATTAAGCATCAGTAACCGCCAGGGCCACATGTTAGGCCAGGATGACGATGTAACGGCCAGTCCTTGTACTATAAAAGGACTGGCCGAGCGATACACGGAGACAAGCGTTTGAGGCTTCCACACACGCTCAAGACAATCTAGTCTCTGACACTTAAGCGCGCAGATGCTCAATACAACAACAACACACACCTGTGGAGTAGGGCATTATGCTCAGGCGGCCCAAACCATGTAAATACTTTGTCAAATCGCCACCTTCTTCTGAATCTCTGCACGCCCTAACCGAACTACAAAACTCTGCGGGCTACCAACGGTAGTACCAGGAGAATTTCCGGAATCACAATCCGATAAAGATCATCGCACTTTGGCTCTCGGTTTTATCTCTTGCGCATTGTGTTGTGTTGTGTGGCTTATGTGAGTTGAGCTTCGTGTGCTCCTCGTTGTATTGATTTGTGAGAGCCTCAACTTGTGAGCAGCCCCATCAAACTTGGTGATTACCCATTGATATAGTGGAAACCACGCCGGCCATCGTGGTGGCTTGGTGAGAGAAGGGTCAAGTGAGACCTGGTCCTTGTGTGGACTCCTCAACGTGGAGGTAGGCTTCTTCGTGGAGCTGAACCATGGGATAAATCTCATTTCACTTGTCTTTTGCTTTTCGTGATCACTAGTATTGCTATTAGGGTTCACTTTGCTCTTATTGCCTTACACTTTGATCATTATTGTAAACTTGCAATCTAAGTGTTTAAACTTCACAATCTGAGCTTCACAAGTTTACTTCACATTGCTCATATCTTTGGTGAACTTTAATTCCGCAAATAACTTGTAGAAATCAAGTTTTAGGATTTCCACCCTGTGCTGAGCGGACTAGTCCGGCCCTGTGCAAACTAGTCCGGCCATAGGAATTTAATCTTGTTTGATTAAGTGATTTCAGGTATTATTGCCTATTCACCCCCCCTCTAGACTACATTCACCATCCAAGCGTTTCGGGGGCTTACTAAAGGAAGAGAGTTTGCAAGGGTAGATAACTCCTTACGCAGTCATCTGTTCTTGCGCATAGAGCTCTCCACTTGACCCTTGCATTGCACTCTTCACCTTCGCTCCACTTTGCCACTATGGAACTAGGACTCCCAGCAAGATCAAGAGCTGATAGTGATATGTTGTTAACCCGGAGGTTGATGGGTTGGACAAGCAACTCCTTCGACAACTCGATTCGCTGTGGCGAGCTCCCCTTCAAAAAGTAAAGTCCTAGAGAGATCATATTCTTCTCAGCATACGCCATGCTAGGGCTCGTCCCACCCATGTCCAACTTCCTCCTCATGCCATTGGAGTCATACGGGCTCCAGCTTCATCACCTCGACCCCCATTCACTCTTGCTGGTGGTGATCTTTGTCCACTTCTGCAAGATATGGGTGTGCGCGTCGCTCTACATTCCACTATTTTGGAGCTTCTTGACGCTCCGGACCACAGGGAAAGGTAACCAGGTGCTTGAATTTTACTACTTCGTAAAGCGCAAGAACACTCTGTTCAAGTATATGAAGGCATTTCCGTCCGGAAAGTGGGATACCTGAAGAAGTACTGGGTGGTTGTCCGAGTGAATCGACATGATAGGCTGGAGCTGTCACAGGGTCTTCCTACAATTGGTCCCGACTCTTGGTAGGAGCTCCCGAAGTTGACAGAGAAATACAACCCTGTACTATCAAGGATTTGGAGGTTGGGTGAAGTTACGGGTATCTAAAGCTGAAATGGGTATTGAATCATCAAATTTGTGTCTCCAACGCATAACCTATACATGCTACTCATTTTTTGTGGTTGCTCCACCGCTACCCAAATATAGGTGGCTGTCGAAGGTCGTAAACGACACTTCCCCCGGACCTGCTTAGAGAGCAGCCCGCGGAGGTTCTTTAGATTCACGAGGGCTAGTCCCAGGAGATCGAACGTAGCAGGATGATGAACACAGAGGGTTTACGTGGTTCGGGCCACCGGAGCGTAACACCCTACGTCCACGGGAGTGTTTGTGTATTGCCTTGCTTGAGCGTGTATGAGTCTTAGTCTAATTTTCCGATGCCCTCGAAGGTCGTCTGCAGAGTCCTTTTATAGTTCAAGGACTCTGCAATCACAAGGTGGGCCCCTGGACCCGACAGGTGGTCCCGGGGAGAGCCAAATCCTATACAAGATCTAGGATTAATTTGCTATCTACTTCCCTTTGTCAGGGGTGTCAATGCGCCGTACCGTTGCGTCGTGCGCCAGGGCTACACATAGTTGGTGATGATGGTAGTGCACGTCCCGTCCGTCTTGTCCTCGCGGCCCATTCGTCCGTCTTGCGGCGTGGGTCTGTACCGGCTACTTGGACAAGACAGGACACTGGAGCCTTGACCTTTGCATGCGCGACTCAGCTTGCCTGGGGAAGGCGCGCGTACTTAATGCCTGTCTGAGCAGCGCACGCCTTCCTTTACTGCGGCTTCCTACCGCACTGAGTCGGTCGTCCGCCACATGGTTGCACCGGAGCCTGCCTCTGTGGGGAGTCGAGCACTTGACAGAATAGGCCACGTGGTGCATCCGGAGCCCACCCCTATGGAGGGGTGGAGGCTCAGCCATGCAGGCCACGTGGTAGTTCCGGTGCCTTTCCCTACGAGGGCGCGTGCTTGGCCCCGAGGTCCCGATTGACTGTGTGGCGGCTCCGGAGCCCGCCTCAGCGGGGAGGCAAGGGTCCAGTTCTGCCGGCCACGTGGCAGCTTGGGAGCCTCCTCCGGCGGAGGGGTAGGATTTGGTCCTTCCCTCCACAACGTCGCAGCCTCAGATTTGACCTCTTAAGTAGAGGTAGAGTCCTTAGCAGTTTTCTCCCTGTGCGTGGGGGTACTCGGTCTGCGGGGTACCGACAGTGGCCCACGAGCCCACCTCGGGAGAGTCGTCGATACCGCAGGTGGGGTCTTCTTCCATTTCTTCCGGCACAACTCTTTCGATTCCACTTCGGGGCAGTTCCCCAGGCGACACGCCGCTGCCGTTGTGGCGACGTGTCCCTTTCTGGTAAGTGGAGGTGCTAAACAGGCGCCGCGCGACATGACTTCTACCTTCAATCGTGCTTTAACTGCGGTGGTTCCCAAGGTGGCTCCTGCACTTCCGCTGCTTTTGCCCTTTCGGAAACCGCCGAGTTACCTCCCGCATAGCTAGCCACCTGGCTCGCCTTCTTTGTCTAGCGACCCGGGCCCTCATGTCATTGCCTACGCGGGACCATTGCTCTTCTACTGAGGCTGTGGCGATTCACACTTTTGCGCCTGTTGGCCTGCAGAGGTGCATAAGAAGAGAACTTTCCCCTTGAGGGTCCTTTCTCCCGCCTCTGCACCCCTGCGCTCTCAAGCCCAGTTCTTGCGCTCTAGCTCCCAATCTTCCCGTCCAGAGCCTCCTCCTTCAACCCTCATGGCGAGCATCTTGCCCAAGTCCAGGCTGTCCAGGTCCGCTGACCTGGCCCCCATGCGCCGGCTTCTCGGCTGGCATACTCCTGAGCAGGAGATGTGGCTCCGTCCCAAGAGGCTTCTGCTGAGCCTCTCCGCCCGGGAGATGGTCCTCTTTTCGTCGTACGTGCTGGCCGGCTTCGTCCCGCCAGCATCTGCCTTCCTGGTCATGCTCCTGGAGACTTTCGACCTCCAACTCCACCACCTCGCGCCCAACTCGATCGCCATGCTGGCGGTCTTCGCTCACCTCTACGAGATGTTCGTGGGGGTGATGCCGTTGGTGAAGCTCTTCTGGTACTTTTTTGTACTGAGGGCCACCGGCAGAAGCTCGAAGGAGCACCTCGGCGCCTACTACTTCCAGCGCCGGACAAAGGTCCCCACGAGGTACATTGCTTCCTTCAACTCAGCACGGTGGGAGCTGTGGCATGAAGATTGGATGATCGCCAAGGCCGAGGCCCACAACCGGATGTGCCTCCCCACCGGGATCCCCTACTCCGAGCGGTCATTCTGGGAGGAGCGCCCAGAGCTGGAGGAGGCATTCAACCCGGTGCTGGAGAGGATCCAGATGCTGGCGGACCACGGGCTGTCGTCTGTCATGGTGCTGACGGACTTCATGTCCCGTCGCATAGCTCCACTCCAGCATCGCACCCGTCCGACGTTGATGTTCACCGGCCTGTCGGACTGCACCCGACTCAATACTGGGCCCGACTCCAACCTGGGCGAGCAGCAGCTGCTCGACATGCTAACCCGGGTCTGCCCCGACGACATCACCCCTGAGGCACTGGCTCTTCCATCGGCCTGCCGCCCCTTGTGCTAGGACTCCGAGCTGAAGAGGCAGCTGCTGAAGACGATGCCGACCCTCGACGAGTCTGGGCTAGCGCAGCGCCAGATCGGGGACCCGTTCCGGGGGGTCAACATCGCCGACGACGCTGAGGGAGGCGAGGCTCCCTTAAGCGACGACGGTTCTTCAAGCGACGACTCCTCGAGCGGGCCCCAGCACCGTCCATGGGGTGGCATCGACGCCTCTGCTGACAAGGGGAAGGGGAAAGTGTCGGTTCCGGTGCCGGATCCAACCCCCAAGAAGCGCGCTCGGTCGCTGCCGCCGGCCCCTTCTGCCCCTCGTCAGGACTTCAGAGCCCTACTGCGCTCGTCGTCAGGGGGCGCCGATGGCACCACTTTGCCGCCCGAGTCCTCCACGCGCAAGAGGGGGAGACTCATCAACGCCGACGGGACCCCAGTGTTCCCTCTTCGTTCGGAGGGGCGCCAGACCTCGGGGGTGCCGTCGACCCCACCACCACAGGGGCCCCCAGCACACTCAGCGGCCCCCGCTGTGGGTTCGGGGGGTCCGAACCCCCCCCCCCCAACCCTTTTGGGAAGCGGTGGAACTTCAGCATCCCCCGGTAAGCTTGCACAAATTCTACCTTGGGTGTTCTTTGCTGTGCGCCTACCCTGTCATTTTCTTATGATCTAAGTTTGCTTGATTTCAGCGCCACCACACCTACTCCATCTCCACCCGCGGGCCCATCTGCTGGGGGTTTGCCGCTCCAGCCAGCTCGCGGGGATCTTCTGCAGCCTCGGGCCCTGCTCCGATGCACCGGGCTGCTGCTGTCGGGGTTCCCTGGCCTCCGTGCCCGAGACCCCCGCAGCGGCTGCCGAAGCCCAGCCGCGCGCGCCGACGACCGCTGCCGCGCCCGCCAATGACTCCGCATCCAACGGCTACTCTGTGATGGCCGATGCCGCCACACCCTCTGACACTGCTACGTCGATTGGCGCCACCACCCCGGGTGCTGCCGTCGGGGAGGGGGCCCTGGTCCCCGTCTCCCCAGCGGTCCTCCAAATGGAGGATGATATTGAAGAAGTGGGGAGGTAGGGACCCGCTGCTACGGTGGAGCCTATTCCCCTGTCTGAGGCTATGGTCGTGGCCTACTTCGGATTCCGGCAGGCCCAGACGGCCCTCGCCCGGGAGAAAGGGCGGCTTGAAGATGAGGATGACCGGCTCCGGAAATGGGCGAGGACCCTGGAGGCCCGGACCCGGCTGGCGAAGGGCCAAGCAGCCCAGCAGGAGGCGGTTATTCAGGAGGAGATGAAGATCCTCGAGGAGGAGCGCGAACTCATCGCCCAGCTGGACGCCGTCACCCAGAAGTTGAAGGCAGACGCCGAGGCTATCCACGCTGAGGCCAACTCCCGCCTCCAGTCCTGCGAGGACCTTCAGCACCTGTTGTCCCTCCGAGAGGCTGCTCTAGCCGAACGGGAGCAGGAGCTGGCAGCGAAGCAAGCCGAGGTGGAGGCGACCAGCCGCGGGCTCATCCTCAAGCAGGAAGGGGCGAGAGTCCGCGCCGCCGAGCTAGACCGCCGGGAAGCCGCCGTGGCCCTCAAGGAGGGTGACTTGGACCGCCGCGAGAAGGGGGTCGTCGAGCGCGAGAGGGCCCTGGCAGCCAAGGAGAAGCGGTTCCTGGATGGCGGCCCCCGGGCGTTGGTGGCGGCCCAGCAGGAGGTGGAGGAGCTCCAGGCGACGCGCTCCGCTGAGGCCCAGAAGGTCTAGGAGTTCCTTGGCGGTGCTGACTCGGCTATGGTGCTGCTCGTCTTCAGCCCGGCGCGCGTGGGGGAGCCGGCACATGAGGTGAGCCAGGTGTTCCCAGCGCTTGACTCCACCAGCTCAAAGATGCGAGCGCTGGGGGCCGTCATCGAGAACCAGCTGGAGGCCGAAGGGAAGATGCTGGTGAAGGAGGTGGCGACGCACATCCTGTACTGCTTCCGGAGCTGGTACCCCGACGTCCCTCTGCAGCCGGTCCTCGAGGGGCCCATCGCCGAGAGGGAAGAGGCCGCCAAGTCTGAAGTTTCGGATGCGGTGGTGCTCATCGCCTCAAGGTTCCAGCGGAGCGGCCGAGGGCTCCCCGGGCGCTTGTTTAAGTTTTTCTCTTTCTGCGTTTGTCTTGTGGTTGGTTGTGGCGACAAACTTTTTATTTGTGTAACAAAAAATCTGTCTGTGCTGCCTTTTATACTCAGCTTGTTTTTATTTCCAGCAATGTCTTCTAGCTGCTTGTTGTTCCTTAGCTTCCAGGACCTGCCGTCCCCCAAAGTATGGCCCCTTGACAGGCGTGGCCAGTTGTTATGGGCACACCTATCATACACTTAGGACTTAGGGCGGACGGGTGCAGGGGGAGCCTAGGATGCGTAGGTAGCATTATCGTAGCTGAGTATGCAGGTACGTCGACAGCGGGCCCCCTGGGGGTGCCGCCGGAGCTTCAGTCCGGCGGTGGCCACCATATTTGTTGAGAGGTCGACAATGGGCCCCCTGGGGGTGCCGCCGGAACTCCAGTCCGGCAGTGCCTGCCATCTTCGGTGATAGGTCGATAGCAGGCCCCCCTGGGGGTGCCGCCGGAGCTCCAGTCCAACGGTGCCCACTGTCTTCGCGGGTACTCTGACGGTGGTTGCCAGAATAACTTCCTCAAATACCTGTATATAGATCAAAAAAGAGAAGTAATTCTGTCCGCTGGTCACTTCACCCCTACTCTTTTTGTAGTGTCGCTTGACTTACGATCCTGGGCTGACTCGTGGGGCTTGGGTAATTCAGTGCATCTGCACCTAGGACTCATCGTCCATACTACCCAAGGGTGGTCCATCTGGCCCCCAGTACTCGGTTGCAGCACTGGGGAGGCAGAGCGCACAGGCTTAGGGTACAGGACCAGGCTAAGCAGGCTATGCCCCTGGACCTCCCGCTCGGCGTAAGCCTTTTTCGGGGGAGACCATCTGGAGACACAGGCCCCCGAGTATTGGAACATCCGAGGCCCCAGACACATTGCAGGTACCTCAAGCAACCCCACCTGCAATCCACGCAGCAAGGCTCCCACTATTGCTAAAGCAGGGGAAAAATGACAGCGCTCATGATAGATCACGAGCTATGGCGGGCTTACAACAACATCATAAAAACTAAAGATAATTTTTGAATTGACAAACCCTATACCACGTAGGACAACATTCTTTCATTGTAGTTTCTCATAAGATGGAGCAGTCTTTACAAGGGGAATACCTCGGACAGGGTGTCAGATGAAGTCGAGTGCACCTACTTAGGATTCTGGACCAGGCTAAGCGGAATGTGCACTCGGAGCCCCACCCCCCTAGCCTAAGTGCTGTCCTAAGACAATATGTAACTTTTACAATGAAATAACATTGTCCCAACCCTGGTCTAGGGGTAGAACTTACGGAGGTGCTCGATGTTCCATGGGTTGGGTAATCGCTCTCCATCCTCCGTAGCCAGGCGGACGCATCCTGGGCGGCAAACCTCTGTTACCCGGAAGGGACCCTCCCAGCTAGGGGAGAGTTTGTTAGACCCTTCCCAGGAGAGTATGCGGCGCAACACCAGGTCGTCTACCTTTAGCTCCCTACTCCGCACGGTCCTCTAGTGGTAGCGCCGGAGCGCCTGCCTGTACCGTGCATTTCGGAGAGCCGCTCGCACTCGTCCCTCGTTGACGAGGTCCAGGTCTTCACGCCGGAGCTGGTCCTGCGCGGCTTCGTTGTTCCTCCGGGCACGGGGGGAGCCCATGGTAATTTCTGGGGGGAGGACGGCCTCTGCCCCGTACACCAAGAAGAAAGGTGTTTCCCCCGTGGCCCGGCTGGTTGATGTTCGGCTAGCCCACAGCACACACGGAAGCTCATCCACCTTTTGCACCATGCTTCTCAAGGTGTGAGAATGTGCGAGTCTTGAGGCTCTTGAGGATCTCTGCATTGGCCCTCTCGACCTGCCCATTGCTCTCTAGATGAGCAACAGATGCATAGCAGACTTGGATCCCTAGGTCCTCGCAATATTCCTAGAACGCTGCACTTGTGAACCAGGTCCCGTTATCAGTGATGATTCTATTCGGGACCCCGAACCGGCAGACAATCGACTTGATGAACTTTACTGCTGACTGCTTGTTGATGGTGACAACTGGGGCAGCTTCCGGCCACTTGGTGAACTTATCTATGTAGGATCGAAGAGCACGTGAAAAGCTACAAGAGGGGGGTGAATGGTAGATTTAAAATTCTTACGCAGCGGAAACAATTAAACCCCAAACCCTTTCGGCAGAAAAACGACCTGTTAAATAAATCGTGTGTGAGACTAATCTAAACGTGTTTCACCGTCACAAAAGTGATAGATATCATAGATAATCAAGTCACGAAGACAACACAAAAAGAATCACTCAAATCCGTCGAGAAAAACTCAAGTTATGATCGAAAGATCAAACAATGGTCAATCTGCCCTACCCGAGAAAAAAACAGTTCTGGAACGCTGCAAAGAAACTCGTGTAGATCATAGACCACAAATCCAATGACCGTGAAATTTTGATATATGATAGACAATCAAGTTGTGAAGACAACCCAAAAAGAATCACGTCAATTGAATCTGTAAAACTCGAGTTATGATAAAACCATCGACGAAAGGTAATGCTGTCCAGAAACTCGACGAGTAAAACTTGTCTGGAACAAGTCTGACGAACAAGGCACAAAAGTTCCTTCAAACTACAAATTTTATTCAATATAACACAAGAGGAACAGCCCCAAAGTCGTGCATCACGAGCTCTGCGCTCCCTTGCTTATATAACCAGCACTGAGACCAACCCAATATCAACTAGGACTACAATCCTACTCAGATCACGAATCGTAACTTTCTATAACTGCTCAAGATTCTTCTATACGCAGATAGAAGCAATCTTAAGACTTCCAAACACTTTAGTAACATATCCCACATTCCTAAACAACTCAAATTCGTGACCCACACGAAATCCTATCATAACCAACTCAAATATTTCCATATTTGAGTCAAACCCGACTCAGCCGCAGCCTGAGTCCATAACCTAGTCGGCTGGACCTTTCCGACCAACTCTTTATGTCCACATCTCTTCATCACGTCTCGGAACCATGTAGCCACGTCCATACACTCCTTGCACACGTGCAAACATCTTCCAATGACGTCCATGATACCTTCATATGCATTGTTCTTGATTCAATCATGCTGCGCAACCTCCTGATCAGCTCAACCACAATTCCTTCTGAATTTGGTTGTTGGAACCTCATCTCCTCCCTGAGACTAGTCCAATGGATCCCGTCACCAGCCATGTCTTGAACTCAAGCAACACCTGCACATGAATAAACAACCAATCCATACGAGCCCAAGTCCTCGACTTGACTCAAGTTAGTTCTGAACACAACACCTTACGTGAGAACCTCACATAAGAATGTTGCAAAATCACAGTAACACGATATCATCCATATCATCCAAAATGCACCAAAAACTTAGCAAATGAATACTAAGCAATCTTTCCAACAATGTAAAGCAAGTACGAAACATTGCGAATGAAAAGCAGAAGCACTGCGGTCAAGTTCCGGACCTTGCCAGAGCAACCCGGACCTTGAGCCAGAGCTAACAAAAGCTAGTAGAACCTAGCGCTGAAGCTTACCAAAACTAGTACAACCAAGCTCCCGCCGGAGCTTACAAAACTAGCAGGACCTAGCATCAAACGTAACCTGAGCTACCCAAACCGAGCTGGACCTACCGTCGGACCTTGCTGTAGCTCAGAGCTAGAGTCGGACATTGATAAAAAGGTGTTTTGGTGATATTCAAAACTATGGTCGTCAAAGCAAGTGTATTCACTACAAGCCAATGTATTCATCACACATAGGTCTTACAATCTCCCCCTTGATGAATGTATTGGCAACACGATTTAAAATCCGAACATTGGCTTATTCACATAAAAGTTTTGAAGGCAATTCCCCCCCCCTTGTAAATCAAAAGTAAAATGAGAAGAAAAATTATCCCATATTATCTCTCCCCCTTTATTATCTCTCCTTATGCACATATTCTCTTTCTCTTCATGCTCATCTCTCCCCCTTTGATAATGTATTCAACAAGTCATGAGCATATAAACAAATTATCTCTCCCCTTTTAGTTGTTATGAGCATATTATAACATATACATATAAACAAAGCTCATCCAAGTCATACTATCAAGTACCTTACATTATCACATCAATGAAATACATAAAGCAGTGTAAGCCATGCTAGAGGTCAAATGTAATTTTCAATTTTAGCAGGTCATGATCTCACAAACTTAACTATTTCAAAACCTGAAAGCATGACACTTGTTGCTGCATTTTATTATTTTTCAAAGCACAGATTTAGATCATATGATATTTGCAAGAGATTATATACACATCTGCCTTATTCTAACCAACCAAGCCAAGCCTATGTCATTTGACAATCAGAAGCTTAAGGACATGGTTTTAGTCATACACAACTTCTTCCAAGTTCAAATCTAAGTGCAATGATAAGCCATCTCAAAAGAAGAAGTGCGATGCATGCATATTCTCTTGATATTTTCTCAATTTATATTTGTTCATAAAAACTTAACATGTGAGTTGATTACTTGATTAATTCTTTATGATTAAAAGCACTTGTGAACATGTAACAAGTTCAAAACAGCAAGAAAGTTCGACCATGACCAATTTTAGTGTAAGTAATTATTCCAATTACTAGACATGGCAAAAACTACAAAATGTATCACACGAGTAATGTAGTAAGAACTTTTAGCATGTAAAAGGAATCACAAAGTCATATATGTGTAAAATACTATGCTTATATTATTTTAATTTCAGATTCACACATAGACTTCCCAAGTTTCAAAACTCCCCCTCAATTTAAGCCATGAGGATGCATAACCCCTATTTCACTACGAATGTAACAAAAACGAGTGAAATCCAAAGGTTTTGTAAAAATGTCAGCCAATTGTTGTTCGGTATCTACATGGTGAAGCACAATGTTTATTTTTTCAACATTATCTCGGAGAAAGTGATACCTAATGTCAATGTGCTTAGTTCTAGAATGTTGCACGGGGTTTTTAGCAATGCAAATGACACTAGTGTTATCACAGAATAGTGGAACACTATCTAGATCAACCCCATAGTCCTTAAGTGTTTGAACAATCCAAAGAATTTGTGAGCAAGAACTAGCAGCAGCTACATATTCAGATTCGGCTGTGGATTGAGCAACTGAATTTTGTTTTCTAGAGGACCAAGCAACAAGAGAATTACCAAGAAAATGACAAGCATCGGAAGTACTTTTCCTATCAATCCTACAACCCCAAAAATCAGCATCCGAAAAAGCTTTCAAAGTAACGGTTGAGGAAGAAGGAAGAAAAATGCCAAATTCTCGGGTTCCATGTAAGTACCTGAGAATCCTTTTGACGGCTTGACGATGTGAAACACGTGGGGAAGCTTGAAACCGTGCACAAAGACATACGCTGAATTGTATGTCCGATCTTGATGCCGTGAGGTACAAAAGTGATCCGATCATGCTTCTATATTCTTTTTGACTCACAGATTCACCATCTTCATCAAGTTCAAGTGTTGTTGCTGTTCCCATTGGTGTTCGAAGAGGCTTGCTTTTGTCCATGTTGAAGCGCCTTAGGAGATCTTTGGTATACTTCGTTTGATGCACAAAGGTACCCTCATTGGTTTGCTTGATTTGCAGCCCCAAAAAGTAAGTGAGTTCACCCATCATACTCATTTCAAATTTGGAACTCATCATTGCTGAAAACTTGGATACAAGATCATGAAAAGCATAACCAAAGATAATATCATCCACATACACTTGAACGAATAATGAGTCATTGCCATGTTTAAGCACAAAAAGAGTTTTATCAACCTTGCCCATGGTAAACCCCTTTTCAAGTAAGAATGTTTTTAACCTATCACACCATGCTCTAGGGGCTTTTTTGAGACCGTATAAGGCTTTGGACAGTTTGTAAACATGATTAGGAAAATCTAGATTTTCAAAATCCGGTGGTTGTTTCATATAAACCTCCTCATCTATGTAGCCATTAAGAAAAGCACTTTTAACATCCATTTGATATAGCTTAAAACCTTTAGATGCAGCAAAAGCTAACAAAATTCTTATGGCTTCTAATCTAGCGACAGGAGCAAAAGTTTCATCAAAATCTAGACCTTCATCTTGAGTGAAACCTTGAGCAACCAACCTAGCCTTATTCCTAACCACAACCCCATCCTCACTTTGTTTATTTTTAAATACCCATTTAGTTCCAATTAAAGTGTGACCTTGAGGTGGAGGTACAAGTTTCCAAACATTATTTCTTTCAAAATTTTCTAACTCTTCTTGCATGGCAATAATCCAAGATTCATTAGTGAGTGCGTGTGATATATCTTTGGGTTCAAAAGAAGCAACAAAAGCAGAATGAGCATGAGAGTTTGGATCGCAAAACCTGGACCGTGTGATTCATTCGTGCAAGCTTCCAATCATCTGTTGTGGGGGATGATCTTTGTAAAAACATAGGGGAACATATGTCTCACAAGCTTCTTCTTCATTAGGTTCATCGTAGATTGATGAGCTTGTGACTTGTGGACGATCAGTACCAGCATAGGTAATAGCCGGAGCTTGTTCAATGTCCGGAGCTGGACACGTGTCAACTTCGGAACTACCAGACAGTATCACCGGCTCTTCTTCATCTTCGAAAATACCCTCCCCCTGAGGATACAAATATGGTCCTGCAACACCGGAGCTAGTACCTAGGCTAGCTTCATCAAAAGACACTTCACAAGTCTCCACAATTTTGTTAGTGTCAAGTAAAAGCACACGGTAGCCTCTAGTATGAGATGGATAACCAAGAAACATGCCATCAATGGATCTAGGTTCAAATTTATCAAGATTACCATGTTTCTTAACAAAGCATTTACAACCAAAGACCCGAAAGTGTGTAACACTAGGCCTATGTCCAAACCGGAGCTCATGTGGTGTTTTACCTAGCTTAGCACGCAAGAAAACACGATTTGAGACATAACAAGCGGTTGCTAACGCATCAGCCCAAAATTTCCTAGGAGTTTGATATTCATCAAGCATAGTCCTAGCCATCTCAACTAAGGTTTTGTTCTTTCTTTCTACAACACCGTTTTGTTGAGGTACATATGGTAAAGAGAATTGATGATCTATTCTATTTTCAGCACAAAAGTGATCAAAAGATTGATTTTTAAATTCAATTCCATTATCACTTCTAATTGCTTTCAAAGATCCTGGGTAATCAATTTATAATCTAAGAAATAAAGTTCTAAAGTGACTAAAAACTTCATTCTTAGATGCCATAAAGTAAACCCAAGAGTATCTAGAATAATCATCAACAATAACAAGAACATACCATTTACCACCGAAGGATTGAACACGTGAAGGTCCTACGGTGTCAAGATGCAAAAGTTGACATGGTTCAGTTGTCATGATCATTGTGAGAGGAGTATGTGAACCTGCAACCATCTTAGCATGTCTACAAGAAGAGCACACAATTTCTTTGTCCCCTTTAATCTTAGGCAGCCCACGTATGCGATCAAGAGCACTAACACGCGTTAGGTGATCAAAGCCTACGTGACCAAGTCTACGATGCCAAAAATATAAGTCCTTTGAATCATTAGCAACTAGACACCTATGCTTAGAGAAAGACATATAAAAATCAGCTTTAAAAACTCTTCCAAGCCGAGACATGTTAAAAATAAGCTCACTATTTGAACTTACAACTTTGCAGCAGTTTTTATTGAAAATAATTTCCAGATTTTCGTCTAGCAATTGTGAAACAGAAAGCAAGTTGTATTTCAAATTTTTGACAAGTGCCACATCCTTCAAAGTATAGTGATCATTTACTCTAACCGAACCCTTAGCAATTATAGGAGTTGAAGAATTATCGGCAAAAGTAACATTTTCTACTCGTGACACAAAAGAGAGGGAGGAGAACCAATCTTTGTTACCGGTCATGTGGCGTGAGCAACCTGAATCCACAATACAAATGTTCTCCTTCCTCAAACGTGTAACCTACATAGAAGCACAATACATCGATGACTCAATACTGGGGTTAGTCAAAAGGCATTTAGGAATCCAGTACTGAGTCACGCGACGTGCAGCAGGAAAAACACGCGAAAGCTGAGACAAAACAGCAGGTTTATGAGTCAAAGTTTGAGATTTTTTATTCTTGACTACTGACCTATAAGGTGTTACTTGTGTAGAACAAAAATCAGTACCTTCGAAGGCAAAAACAGAAGGTCCGGAGGTAAACTTTGAATGCTTTTGACTCAAAACAGCAGGTTGTACATTCGATTCAATGTGTGCAGCAAATTTTGCATGAAAGTTATGAGATCTAGCAACCATTCTTTCCCTTTTCTGTTGTTTAGCTAGTCTATAACAAAAATCTATGACATGACCATCTATACCACAGAAGGTACAATGAAATTAAACTTTGTGTTCATGTCTAGATTAGCAAGCAATATTTTTATTTGAAACTGAATGAGGCAACACTCCTGCAGATTTGAAAACCACTCCTTTTTATTTAGGAACTGTTTGAATCAAACCACTTTCTAATGACTTTACAATTTTAGATGGATGTGCCTTAGCATGAGCATGAGAATCAATACCTAAACCAGTTTTATCATTGCAAGACTTGGAAGAATTCAGAAGTAAGTTTAGGTTCTTATTCCCATTACAAAACCGATCTAATGTCATATGCATGTCATCAAGTTTATTGGACGGATCAAGGCAATTTTCACATGAAGTTTTTCGTTTTAGTTTGCAATTTGAACAAAATTTAACTTCATGAGAACGTAAAGCATTATTCAATATAGAAATTTCATTCATAGCATCCTGTAGTTTCTTATCAAGATCATCACAAGTAGAACAATGCAAATCAATTGTAGAACAGCTAGCATCTTTCAAGTTTTTTATCATTAAGTGCAGCAAGCTCTTTGTTCTTTTCAATTTCTATGTCAAGTTTATCAAGTGTGGGGGTGTGCGCACTTCTTAATGAGGACAATTTTTCATATATTAAATCACATGAGGAACATGCATCATCACTAGGAATCAAAGTTTTTAAACGGTTGATTTCAGATTCTAGTGATTCAATTTTAGCAGCACTATCCCTAAGCTTTTTGTCCTTTTCTTAACAATAATAGTGGCACGAGAAATAGTGGTAGATTTAAAATTCTTACGCAGCGGAAACAATTAAACCTCAAACCCTTCCGGCAGAAAAACGATATGTTAAAGAAATCGTGTGTGAGACTAATATAAACGTGTTTCACCATGACAAAAGTGATAGATATCATATATAATCAAGTCACGAAGACAACACAAAAAGAATCACTCAAATCCGTTGATAAAAACTCAAGTTATGATCAAAAGATCAAACAATGGTCAATCTGCCCTACCCGAGAAAAAACAGTTCTGGAACGCTGCAAAGAAACTCGTGTAGATCATATACCACAAATCCAATGACCGTGAAATTTTGACATATGATAGAAAATCAAGTTTTGAAGACAACCCAAAAAGAATCACGTCAATTGGATCTGTAAAACTCGAGTTATGATAAAACCATCGACGAAAGGTAGTGCTGTCCAGAAACTCGACGAGTAAAACTTGTCTGGAACAAGTCTGACGAACAAGGCACAAAAGTTCCTTCAAAATACGAATTTTATTCAATAGAACACAAGAGTAACAGCCCCAAAGTCGTGCACCACGAGCTCTGGGCTCCCTTGCTTATATAACCAGCCCTTAGGCCAACCCAATATCAACTAGGACTCCAATGCTACTCAGATCACGAATCGTAACTTTCCATAACTGCTCAAGATTCTTCTATACGCAGATAGAAGCAATCTTAAGACTTACAAACACTTTAGGAACGCATCCCACATTCCTAAACAACTCAAATTCGTGACCCACACGAAATCTATCATAACCAACTCAAATCTTTCCATATTTGAGTCAAACCCGACTCAGCCGCAGCCTGAGTCTATAACCTAGTCGGTTGGACCTTTCTGACCAACTCTTTACGTCCACATCTCTTCATCACGTCTCGGAACCATGTAGCCACGTCCATGCACTCCTTGCACACGTGCAAACATCTTCCAATGACATCCACAATACCTTCATATGCATTGTTCTTGATTCAATCATACTGCGCAACCTCCTGATCAGCTCAACCACAATTCCTCCTGAATTTGGTTGTTGGAACCTCATCTTCTCCCTGAGACTAGTCCAATGGATCCCGTCAACAGCCATGTCTTGAACTCAAGCAACACCTGCACATGAATAAACAACCAATCCATACGAGCCCAAGTCCTCGACTTGACTCAAGTTAGTTCCGAACACAACACCTTACGTGAGAACCTCACATAAGCATGTTGCAAAACCACAGTAACAGGATATCATCCATATCATCCAAAACGCACCAAAAACTTAGCAAATGAATACTAAGCAATCTTTCCAACAATGTAAAGCAAGTACGAAACATTGCAAATGAAAAGCAGAAGCACTGCGGTCAAGTTCCGGACCTTGCCAGAGCAACCCGGACCTTGAGTCGGAGCTAACAAAAGCTAGTAGAACCTAGCGCCGGAGCTTACCAAAACTAGTACAACCAAGCTCCCGCCGGAGCTTACAAAACTAGCAGGACCTAGCATCGAACGTAACCTGAGCTACCCAAACCAAGCTGGACCTACCGTCGGACCTTGCTGTAGCTCAGAGCTAGAGTCGGACCTTGATAAAAAGGTGTTTTGGTGATATTCAAAACTTTTATCGTCAAAGAAAGTGTATTCACTACAAGCCAATGTATTCAGCACACATAGGTCTTACAATCTACGGCGACGTAGAGATACCGGAATCCTCCGACGGCTCTGGGAAAGGGTCCCAGGATGTCCAACCCCCATACAGCGAATGACCATGAGGGAGGGATCATCTGCAGTGCCTGAGCTGGTGTGTGGATCTGCTTGGTATGGAACTGGCATGCCTTGCATCTCTTTACCATCTCGAGGGCATCCTGGAGTGTTGTCGACCAATAAAAGCCATGCCGGAAGGCTTTACCGACCAGCATGCGGGAGGACGCGTGGTTCCCACACTCGCCTCCATGGATCTCTGCGAGCAAGTCGCAGCCCTCCTCCCGGGTAATGCATCGCAGTAGGATGTCGTTGGCGCCACACCGGTAGAGATCCCCTTCCACCAGCGTGTACCTTTTAGCCATGCGTACAATCCTTTCTGCCAGGGCATGTTCTTCGGGAAGGATGTTGTCTTTCAAGTAGTCCCGGACCTCCGAGATCCATGCATCGGGACTTGCTTGAGCCTCTGGATCTTGGGCGTCCGGTAGCTCGGAGCCCCCGGTGGCGCATACGATCCTTGGCGGACTCCATGGTAGTAGGGTCGCTGGGACTGCCAGCTTCGAGGTGCTGGGCTTGCCCCCTTCACCCGGTTCGGCTGCCCGAGCGGTTGGTCGTGGTAACGTCCTTGCAAAGACTCCTTGAGGCACTGGGGCCCCTGTGGAGGCCTTCATTGACAGGTCGTCTGCGACTGTGTTGTCGGCTCGGGGTACATGGCACAAGTCTAAGACTTCAAAGTCCTTTTCCAGCTTCCGTACGTGCAGCAAGTATGCTGCTAACTGAGGGTCGTTGCAGCTGCACTCTCCTTTGGCTTGCTTGATGATCAGCTGGGAATCACCTTTAGCCAGAAGCTGTCGGACATTGAGAGTCAGGGCAGTGTTTAGCCCAAAGATTAGGTCTTCATACTCTGCCATGTTGTTTGTCGCCTTGAAGTCGAGGTGCACCATGTACCTGAACTGCTCCCCAGTCGGGGTGAGGAGCAGGACCCCGGCCCCGGCCCCCTGCTTCTGCGAGGAGCCATCGAAGTAGAGCGTCCATGGGGTCTCGGTGAAAACTGGAACCTTGGGAACCATTTCACCATTGTCCCAGCCCCCCGGGTTGCTTGGCGATGGGGTCCATTCAGCCAAGAAGTCCGCCAGTACTTGGCTTTTGACTGCATGTCGAGGTAAGAACTCCAGCTCGAACTCGACCAGCTCCGCTGCCCACTTGGCAATGTTGCCAGTCGAGTTGGAGCTGTGGAGTACGGTCTTCAGTGGGAAGGAGGTGACCACTGAAACCCGGTGAGCCTGGAAGTAATGCCGGAGCTTCCTCGACGCTATGAGCACTGCATACAACAGTTTGTGTACCTCCAAGTATCTTGTTTTTGCTTCATGGAGGACCTCACTGATGTAGTAGACTAGTTGTTGGGAGGTCTGAACCCTCCCTGGGGGGTCCGGGGCTCCTTGCAATGTGTCTGCATCCTGGGGAATGTGGCTCCCAGGGTCTAGCTGGACCTTCGGGGGTTGGGACCCGTAAGGCACTTGGTCACTGGAACTCACAGCGAGGGGGGGTGTCTCTTCTGGGTTCAGGCCTTGAGGCTCAGCCTCCCCCTATGGGGCTCCTTCTGGTGCTTGTTGCGGCAGTAGCTCCGGCCGCTCTGCAACCAAGACCATGCTGACCACCTCCGTTGTTGCGGTGATGTACAACAGGAGCGGTTCGCCGGGTTCTGGCGCCACCATAATGGGTAGCGTCGTTAGGTGTTTCTTGAGCTCTTGGAAAGCCTCTTCAGCTTCCTCGGTCCACTCAAAGGGACCTGACTTCCGCAGAATCTTGAAGAAGGGCAGGGCTCGCTCAGCCAGCCTTGAGATGAACCGGCTGAGGGCTGCCAAACACCCTGCAAGCTTCTGCACGTCCTTGATGCGGGCCGGCGGCCGCATCAGCTCTATCGCCTTGATCTTCTCTGGGTTAGCTTCGATCCCTTGGTGCGATACCAAGAAACCAAGGAGCTTCCCTGCAAAAACCCCAAAGACACACTTGTCGGGGTTCAGCATCGTGCGTGTCGTGCGCAACTTGCTGAAGACTTGGGCTAGGTTGTCTAATAGGGATGTGCGGGCCCTAATTTTCACCACGATGTCTTCGACATACACCTCTACCAGATCTCTAATGAGGTCCCAAAATGTCTTATGCATTGCACGTACAAAGGTGGGGAGAGCATTCTTGAGTCCATAAGGCATGGAGACATAACAATACAGGTCGTCTACTGTTATGAAAGCAGTGTGTTCCTCATCTTCCCTAGACATAGGTATTTGGTGAAAACCGGAATACGCGTCTAGGAAACACAGAAGATCACAGCCTGATGTCGAGTCTACTATTTGATCTATCCTAGGAAGAGGGAATGGATCCTTTGGGCATGCCTTATTCAGGTTGGTGTAGTCGATGCACATCCGGAGCTTCCCGCCAGCCTTGGGAATGACAACAGGGTTGGCCAACCAGCATGGGTGGTGAACCTCCTGGATGAAACCAGCATCGAGCAGCTTCTTGATTTCTTCACGGATGAAGTTCTGCCGCTCGATGGACTGTTTACTGGGCTTCTGCTGCACCGTTCGAGCGTCGAGGTAGATCTTCAGATGGTGCTCAATCACCTCCCTAGGGATCCCGGGCATTTGTGATGGTTGCCATGCAAACACATCGACGTTGTCCCGGAGGACGGTGATGAGCGCGCATTCCTATTTTTTGTCCAAGTTCCCCGCGATACGGGTTGTCTGGGCAGCCACGGAGCCAATCCTGACGACCTTCACGGGGACGTTGTCGTCATTGGCTGGTTGCACACGGGGTGCAGTAGTGGAGGCTCGCTGTGCCGGGCCTTGCTCTGGCCGACTCTCCTTCGAGCCTCCTGGGGTCGGAGCCCTCCCGGCTGCAAGTGCTTGGAGCTGCTCCAAGGCTGACACTGCAGCTGAGCGGTCCCCTCTAATCCTGAGGACACCGGAAGGCGTCGGCATCTTCAGGATGAGGTAGCCGTAGTGGGCTACAGCCATGAACCTGTAGAGGGCCGGCCTCCCGATGATTGCGTTGAAGGGAAGGTCGACGTCTGCCACGTCGAACAAAACGCTCTCCGTACGGTAGTTCTCCGGGGTCCCGAAGGTCACCGGGGTGGTGTATGTTACCGTACGGGAGGATTTGCCCAGGTTCAACACCCGAGAACGGGCTCGAGGGTGTGAGCCGGGACATCGGCAACTGTAGCTTTCGGAAGGCCGCCGTGGAGATGAGGTTGAGGCCCGCCCCTCCATCTATCAGCACGTGAAAGACGTTCACGTTGGCGATGGTCAGGGACACCAGCAACGGGAGCACTCCTACCCCTGCCATGTTCTTCGGGCAGTCAGAAGCATCGAAGCTGATCGCCGTGCTCATCCACTTGTGGTGGGGAGTCGGACTTGGGGCGGGGGCCACCGCAGCCACTGCCCGTCGCAGAGTTTTCACCGCGTTTCGGGACGTGGGGTTTGTGGCTCCCCCGTAGATGACATGGAGGGTCTTGCGACGCTCCTTATCACTGCTGGAGTCGGAGTCGCCACCATCGAAGACGGCCTTAACCGCCCACTGGGGTTCTTGGAACCCCATCTCGTTGTCATCCTCCTTCTCGGGATCAGCCTTCTACTTGCCCTCCCTCTGGCGGGGAGGTGCGCCCTCCTGGCGCTGCTGTCTCTGTTTCTGTTCACGAAAACGTTCCGCGAACCTCTTCACTTCCCGGCACTCGCTAGCACTATGGCTATTTGTACAGTGCACCAGGCACTTGAAGTCAGGCTCCTCGGGTTCAGGCGACTGCCTAGGGCGCTTATCTCGGTGCGGCACTCGGGCTCCGCCGAGTGCCGCAGCCGCCATTGCATGGGCTCCGGGCTTTGGCCTGTTCTTGCCACTGGCCTTCTTCTTCTTCTTGCCGCTGCTCCTTGCAGAGGCTCCTTCCTCAGTCGGGGTGGCCTCCCTTGCTTCTGAGGATGGCTGGGAGTGCCAGTTGCGCCCCTCAGCTGCCCTAGCACATCTGTCTGCCAGGAAGAATAGCTCGGAGACATCACACACCTCGTGCGTGGCTAGATTCTCGAGCATCTTCTTGTCCCTCACACCTTGTCTGAATGCAACAATAACCGATGCTCTAGCAACATGAGGGATGGTGTTCCATACCTGGGAGAACCGCTGGACGAACGATCGCAGCGACTCTCCAGCGCGTTGTCTAACGGCGTGGAGGTCAAGCTCCGTGCCGGGGCGCTTGTAGGAACTGCCGAAGTTAGCCACAAACTGTCGGCACAACTCATCCCACGAGGTTATGGACCCCTGGGGCAGGTTCATGAGCCATGACCGAGTTGGGTCGGTCAGGACGATGGGGAAGTTGTTAGCCATGATGGCCTCGTCGCCTCCTGCAACTAGTATCACAGTGGCGTAGATCTGCAGGAACTCGCTCGGGTTGACGCTCCCGTCGTACTTCTCCGGAATGTGCGGCAGGAACTTTCATGGCCAGACCACGAAACGGAGGTGAGGCGCTAGTGCTGCACACCCTTGTCTGGGGCTGACTGGTGCCGGCGGCGGCATCACATACCCCGGGTGAGCAGGCGGGCCTGTGTACACCTGATGTTGGGGCGGTGCTGCATACACCTGTGGAGGAGGCGCGATGTATGCCTAGTGCGGTGGAGGCGCGACGTACGTCTGGTGTGGCAGAGGCGCAGCATGGGCCTGGGGCACAGGGCCCGGCACGCTGTAATCTGCCTCGAGGTTGCGCCGACGCTCCCTCTGGCGCTCAATGGTGACTCGGCAGTCCTCTCCGGCCCTGCGGCGCTGCAGCCCGATTCTCAGATCTGTTGTCGAGATCCTGGTCGAGCGTGAGTCTGCCGTCTACCGATCGATTGTCGGCGTCCGCGACAATGACACATGCATCAGCTGAGCATGTGTCTCCCTCGGTGGAGGCGCGTTGAGCGCGGCGGTGACGAGGTGGTCGACGTCGTTGATCCACTGTTGAGCTGCTCCCTGAGGAGCATCCCCAACAGGAGGGTTGTGGAGCAGCGCGCGCGCTGCTGCGAGCGCACTCTCCGGGCTTGCAGCCGGCGGCGCCGTGATTGCTGTCACGGCCGGAGTACGCCGCGGAGTGGCATGTCGGCCTGCAGCCGGCGAAGTGACAGCAGGGCGACGTGAAGGTCCTGACCTTCCTGCCCTAGAGTGGTAGCCTGCCCTAGAGCGAGATGACGCCTGATCCTCCGCTACTGTTTGCCGCCGTGACTGCGCCCTGGATGAACCGGCGTCGGATTGGCCGTTCACCATTGCTGCTGGTGGAGATCTTGACGGGGAAAAAGCCCCCTACCTGGCGCGCCAAATGTCGAAGGTCGTAAACGACACTTCCCCCGGACCTGCTTAGAGAGCAGCCCGCGGAGGTTCTTTGGATTCACGAGGGCTAGTCCCAGGAGATCAAACGCAGCAGGATGATGAACACAGAGGGTTTACGTGGTTTGGGCCGCCGGAGCGTAACACCCTATGTCCACGGGAGTGTTTGTGTATTGCCTTGCTTGAGCGTGTATGAGTCTTAGTCTAATTTTCCGATGCCCTCGAAGGTCGTCTGCAGAGTCCTTTTATAGTTCAAGTACTCTGCAGTCACAAGGTGGGCCCCTGGACCCGACAGGTGGTCCCGGGGAGAGCCAAATCCTATACAAGATCTAGGATTAATTTGCTATCTACTTCCCTTTGTCAGGGGTGTCAATGCGCCGTCCCGTTGCGTCGTGCGCCAGAGCTACACATAGTTGGTGATGATGGTAGTGCACGTCCCGTCCGTCTTGTCCTCGCGGCCCATTCGTCCGTCTTGCGGCGTGGGTCTGTACCGGCTACTTGGACAAGACAGGACACTAGAGCCTTGACCTTCGCATGCGCGACTCAGCTTGCCTGGGGAAGGCGCGTGTACTTAATGCCTGTCTGAGCAGCGCACGCCTTCCTTTACTGCGGCTTCCTACCGCACTGAGTCGGCCATCCACCACGTGGTTGCACTGGAGCCTGCCTCTGTGGGGAGTCGAGCACTTGACGGACAGGCCACGTGGTGCATCCGGAGCCCACTCCTATGGAGGGGTGGAGGCTCAGCCCTGCAGGCCACGTGGTAGTTCCGGTGCCTTTCCCTGCGAGGGCGCGGGCCTGGCCCCGAGGTCCCGATTGACCGCGTGGCGGCTCCGGAGCCCGCCTCAGCGGGGAGGCGAGGGTCCAATTCTGCCGGCCACGTGGCAGCTTGGGAGCCTCCCCCGGCGGAGGGGTAGGATCTGGTCCTTCCCTCCACAACGTGGCAGCCTCGGATTCGACCTCTTAAGTAGAGGTAGAGTCCTTAGCGGTTTTCTCCCTATGCGCGGGGTACCCGGTCTGCGGGGTACCGATAGTGGCGATTCTCTATCACCCATCACTGTTTGTTTGTCTCTTTTGCAGCGTGCGCCGTCCCGTCCTCGTGGGCCCTGGGTCACGCTTGCATGCCCCCTCCTCTCTCGAGCCGGCGACATGCGTCAACTTTTCAGAATCCGCTTGGATGCTCGTTGTGCCACCTTTGTCAGGCACCTTGAGGGTACTGGCCGAAGTTCGCCGTGCAACCGCTGGAGTTGTGCCTCGTTGAGTTCCAGCACCGCGAGGCCGGGGTGTCGATGAGGTGCCCTCGAGCGTGTTAGAGCCATCGTTGCCCGACATTTCCGCCCTACCCGCGTTGTCTGCCGTCGTCTACAAGGTCCAGTTTGGCGTCGCCGCCAGACGATTGGAGAATAAGGCGGCCTCCGTGAGCTGCATCTCCATCTTCTTGTTGGCGCCATGACCCTCTCACCGCTCTTCGATGATGGGCGAGCAACGAGGAATTTGGCGGCAGTTTTTTTTAGATGATAGATAAAGTACCGACCTTTCTTATTAAAGAGATTATGACCAATTTATTATAAGCGAGTACAAATACAGACACTTACAGTCCATTGTTCAGAATAAAACGACAATAACTAGATGACTAAGCACATAACTGTAGACCGAACTTCGTAGAACAATATTATGACATGTTCATCCTCACATTTTTACACGGCCACGGTGAGGGACATGGTACGATCACCCTATCTTCATCAGCTATCTCGTCATCTCCCGCTTGGTGCCGTCTGCGTCGAGCGGCGGGAGCGGGAGGGGGAATGGGCCGGCGACATTGACAGAGAATTGCACGTGCAGTCTGAGGATCGCCGGACGGTGCTGGTGCTAGCCCTAGAAGTTTCACGAAGGATTATCTCTTCTTTCACGAACAGCGACTGGCTACCCATAACAGCTTTGGAGATTAGTGATGTTGGGTCTTCTTTCTTCGCTCACTTGGCTACCCAAATCGATCAATGGGTGTCCGATTTTGGATATCCCGAATGGAGTCAGCCTAAAGGCAGTAATAATACAACCGGATCCGTTGACATTTTTTTCCAAAGAAAATTTTCCCCTACCCAGACTTCTCTTCTCCTCCCCGCCGCCAGCGGCCACCATGTCCATCCCCGAGAACGGCCACCTCCCCGCCTCCCTCGACGACCACTCCTCTGCATCGGACTCCGACGGCGAGCCTGACGCCGCCTACTACCATCCCGTATCCAACGCCGCCGCGGACTCCGATTCCGAATCCGACGCCGACCCAGATGCTGCCGTGCCGCATCGTCGCCTCCGCGTGACCCACAACGGCATCGCGACCCTGGATCTCGCCTCTGAGGAGGATCAGGGGGAGGAAGACGTGAGCCCAGCAGAGACCGCGGCGCGGGCGTTCCCGGAGGACGAGCAGCGTCGCCGCGGCGCCATGCTTCCCGCGGGGGCTGCCGCGCGTATCGTGGACGCGATGCGCGGCGTGGAGTTCCCTGCTGCGCCGCCGCCGTGGGCGCGCAGCGTCCCCGAGGACCAGTGGGTCGAACGCCTCCGGTCCCTCCGAGCTGGCCGCCCCAACTGAGCTGGAGGAGCATTCGTTTCAGAATGCACATATGTGCCAGTAAGACGCAACTTCAGAGAAGCAATTCTTACTGCTGATTTCACGCGAATTACTGTGTTTTTTTTTTGCTCCGTTGCCAGGTTCCAGTTAGTTGCTGCTTGCTAGCCATGTTGCTACAGTTTTTTTTTTTGACGACGACGATATCAAACATTGATGCTCCTGTCCTGTGAACTGTGTTCTTGATGGCCAGTCTACCTGCGCATATGCATCTCACATTCTGCAATCAATTCTGCTCCAACTGACAAATATATAGTTTTACACATCTACTGTTTTGAAGTGATTAAAATGCATCGAAGATACGTGAACTTGTTAGCGTGTATCACGTACTTCCACTCTCCCTGTAGTTATATATATCTAAACTAATTAAGTAGTTCACTCTAAGTCCAAATCATACATGGCATGCCAACACAGCGGACACGTCATATAAAATAAGGATGTGATAGATCTGATTATTTTGCAAAGAACTCCCTCAATTAAGATCGAGCCGACGCTCCCCCGATGACGCTCCTTCCTAGCGGCAGGAGGCATGGCGCTCCTCCTTCCAGTCCCAGTCTCGGCCTGCCATGATGCCCTTCCTTCCTTCGCAAACATTGCAAACCAAGGTCTGTCACGATTGATCTTTAAACATAGAGTTCTAATTTTTTTAAAGTAATTTGCAGACTGGCTATATATTGTGGTTGACACACAACAAATTAAGCAAGCATGAATTAGTCCAAGAGAACTAGTCTTTTTTTCTCTGCCACTGTTTACGGCGACGTAGCGGTGGCGCCGGCGATCAGGCGGCAAGTTTGGCGGCGTTTACAAGAAGGTTTGTGATAATTTAGTATCATGATTCAGCAACGATCGTATAAACGACAAAGACGTTGCGATGAAGCGTACTTCAGCAATGCTGAACACTGTTTTTGATAAGGAATTTTGTGCCGAGCTCGGCGCGGAATTTTGTGTTGAGATCGGCGTGAAATATGCGCCATTTTTGACAGATGAATCTCAATCTCTGGTTCATAAGATAATCGATGATGGTAGTTTAGATTGAGATACGAAGACCCAGGACCCGAACCGACTAGAACAAAGTCGATCTAACGGGGGAGATCCACCCTGAGGGCAAAGGCCAGGCACAGGTGGAAGAAGGGAACCATATCCTTATTACCGTTGCCAACCTCGCCCCCTCATTCATGTCCAACCAGGCCTCCGATCTCCTCGTTGTGTGTCGTCTTAGGTCATCTGCACTGGTACACTGTAAAGCGTACTGAAAAACACACTGGAAAATTTTTGTAAATACACATACTGGAAATATAGAGTATGATTTAGATAATAGAGTATGCTTTAAATGTTGCTGGTGCAGATGGTCTTAGACTACTTGCAGTGGCAGACATCTATATTCCACCTCTATACTCCTTTTACGGTGATCTCTAAAAGATTCTGTCCTTTACAGTTTCGTTCCTCATGCTGGTTCACCTCTATATCTCACCTCTATATTAACTATCATCTATTTTATATTATATAATATAACTATCTCTTCTTTTTCATTTTCCCTTATTTCATCTTCGTTCCTATTGTTATGTTCTTTCCATCTCTTTATTTTCCTTTTTTACCTTATTTTCTATATTTTTCCTCTCTTTTTTATTTTTTCTCTCCCTTATTTCTCCCTCGCCACCGTTCCAGAACATTTCCGGCATCCCATGGGCTCTGCTCCTTCTCCTCTCCTCTCAATCTACCAAAGCTCCCGTGGAGCTCGCCGTCGCACCAAATCTCCCGACGGCCGCATCAAAACTCTCGAGGGCCGCCGCACCGAAGCTTTTCTGGAGATTCCAAGGGTCGCATCGAATATTCCAAGCACCGCACTGAAGCTCCCGACGGTCGTCGCACCGCGCGCCGCCACCCCCCCTCGCTCCTACTCCGTCGCCCCACCCTCGCCGCGTCTAATCCAAGCGCCGCACCGAGCTCCAGACGGCTGCTGCCACCGCGCGCCGCCGCCCCTCCTCACTCTAGCTCTGTCGTCCCACCCGCGCCGACGACGGATCCAAGCGTCGCCGCCCCTCCTCCAGCTTGTCATCTCGCCGCCAGCCCAAGCACCGTTGGTGCCTCACACCCGAGCGTCGCCTCCAAGCTCCCGCACCACCCTCTCAAGCGTGGGAAGGAACGGTCGACTTTGGCGTCTCCTTCTCTCTCTTCGTAGCGGGACCTTCAACTGTGGCGCAATACTATTGCAAAACCTATTTTACAAGCCCGGTAAAATGCACCACTGCTGAGTTGCGCTTAGCAAGCTCGACCGCATCGTGCACCACCTCGTTGGCGGATCTGAGGCTATCCGCACCAACATACTCTATAACATACTCTAAAGTTTAATCAAAATCAATCATACTCTATAACTTACTCTATATTTACTTTTATTCTCACAAAACTTCCAGTATGCTTTACAGTAAGCTTTTACAGTAGACTTAGCCTTTACAGCGTACCACTACAAACAGTCTAACGCTGCGTCCTCCACCGAGATGGGATCCGGACGTCGTCGTCGGGAAGACATAAGTCGTGCGTTCGAACCGGCAGCCAGATCAGCCAACGCTGCGTCCGTGCCACCGACAGCCACATCTGTCACATCTGCAACCGTCGCGTCAATCACCAGATCCGCCGTCAGCGCCACATCCTTGGGCGTCCCCGACAAGATCTCTGTGGTTGTGTCCGTCTCCACCGCGACCCTCCTCGGCGGCACTGTCAACGATTCTTCGCTTACCGCGACTCGCTGTTTCGATTGCTGTGTCGCCCTCATGCGTGCATCGACCGAGCATCTCCAGTTCCAGCCCGCCATCTTCGCCCTTCACGTCTCCGTCAACACCGCCTACCCAGCATCCGCGAGACCCCGACCGGCCGCCGTCTCCCTTGATTGTGAGTTCGGCTCCATCGCCGCCTCCCTGTTTTTGGAGGAATCATTCGCGTTCTGGACAGTGTACGGGCTGGCACTGCTGGAGACGGGTCCGCGGCTGCTCGCCGCAGTTGCTGGACAACACGGAGCTCCTGGTGAATGTGGACATGTGGCGCGACCGGGGCAAGACCTTTTGGAGCTGCTGCTTGGCCTAGTCTTAGGCCCTGTTTGACATAGCTGGAACTTGTTACAAAAGCAGCTTGCAGCTTCTGCTTATGTCCTGCTTTTAGTTCATTCTGAGAATGAGCTGAACTAATAAGTTGTTACAGAAGCTTCTTGTTTGACACACTCTCAGCTTATTTTTATGAAAAAACTGCAGCAGAAGCTGTACCAAACAGAATCTTAAGTCTTTGTCGTGGCCGCCACTGGAGTGTCTTCTGTCTTCACCAAGCAGGACTCCTCCCCACTTGCCTGCTCTTCTCTTGCTTCGCCAAGCTGAGCTCGTTTACCGCCTGCCTCAGCGAGCTGGAGGCGCTGCAGGTCAGGGACAACAAGGCCGGGCTGCTCGTCTCGGCACTGGAACAGAACCGCCTCAGTTCCTTGCAAGTCTTTGTTGGTTCATTAGTGAGACCAATGACTACTGCTGAACTATAGCCAAATTTTAAAATCCATAATGATCATATTGCACTTCAACATGAGGGAGTAATCGACCAGAAAAGTGCTGAGCAGGATCACGTGAAGTTGGATTCTTGTTTGAATTCAGCCGGAGGATGCACAAGCGGGACTGCAGCGCTAGCATACGTGGCTAGTATGCCTACTCATCCAGACATTCGAGAATACACAACACTTTCATCCAAACTCGAGGACGAGCTTGCTTTTCGTAAGGGAGGAAGCCATGAGACGTGTTTGTCATGTGAGCCATGTTGGCCATGAAAATTGTGCACCGGCCATTGAGAAATTGCAGGCAAGATTAGTTAAAGATATAGTTCTTATTAGTTTCAATAGATTAAGTTAGAGATAAAGAAAAATAGATTAGTTACATATTAGAGATAAAAGTCCAGATTGTTACTTAGAAATAGAGTTCTAGTTTTTATTTAAAGTAATATGCGAACCGACGATATATTGTGACTAGTACGTAATAAATTAATCAAGCAAGAATTAATCTAAAAGATCTTGTTACCCCTGTCCTTTTTCGTCGGTGACGCGACGGTAGCGCCGACGATCAAGCAGCATGGCGACATATTCTGTGACGTTTACAAGAACTCTTGTGACAAGGTCGTTGTGGACCAAGAAGGCCCCTACCGAGATCATGTCCAGTGTTTGGTTGTTAGCTGAGCTTGGTCATGAAATCAATATTGCAGTCCAGATCCACCATACTAATAGGATTGTGACATCCATAAAGGCTCCTTTGGCAGTCTGGGATCTCTCCGGAATCCAGGCTTAATCCCGGAGTTAAAAATCCGCGGGCCAAAATCTCCCTCAGATTCATTAGGTAACAAAATTTTCCGACCCAATCCACGGGGTGTAGGGGGCTTTCTCTGACCCGGCCTTCAGAGGTCGAGCAGCGAATCCCTGTCTCGCCCGCCTCTTCGTCGCCACCGTCTCGTAGCTCGCCGCTCCCCAGTCCATCTCGCACCGCCGCACCCCATCCTGCGCGCTTCGCCGGCTGATCTCACGGAGCGAGTCTGCCACACTCAGCCCTCTCTCTCGCAGCTTACCGCCTCCCAACGCGCCGGCACCGGTGACCCCTCGCTCCCTCCTCGCGCGGCTCGCTTCCCCCACCCAACACCTCTGCCAGTTGTGCGGCTCATCCCACACACACAAGCGCCTCTTCCCCCCCCCCCCCCCCTCCCCCCGCCGCTCGAGCACGCAACTCGCTGCCCCAGATCCAGGCAGCTGCAAACCTGGTGTCGAGCTTTGGGATCTCTGGTACCCTCACCTCATTCGGTTGACCTAAGGTTCGTCTCCCCTTCCGGCTTGCCACGGAATTCCGAGGTGAGTCTTCAATCCTGATCCTGCGCTTTCCGCTTCCGGGTGAATCTGTGTGCAGGCCGGTCAGGCGTCCAACTCCATGGGCCTCCGCGGGCGCTGGGATGTTGTGCAGCTCTCATCCGACGTGGCCATGATGTCGGTGTGGCCATGGAGCACTGGATGCAGGAGCTAGGAAATTTTATCAATGGGTTCACTTAAGTATATATGAATGAACTAAGTATAAATCACATGAATTTAATGGGTTCAAACTACTAGCAATAAACTAATCATGCTTGCTTTACAAAATTTTATTGGGTTCACCTGAACCCAATACCTACGCTGCAGCTCCGCCACTGGCTGGGATGATGAAGGTGACAGGATGCAGGAGCTACTGCTCAGAAAGCTTGTGCTGGGGATGGGCTTTGTGTCTTCTCTTTTTTGAGCGAATGATTCCTGAGATTTTTTGCCCCTCAGTTTCCAAATAATCATAAGGAATATAATACCTATGTGAAAAATTTACCTATGAAGAAAAATACTCCTTCCGGAATTTATTTCCCTGGGATTTACACCCTTTGCTCCAAAAGGAGAAAATTGGAATTATACTACTCTCAAGAGTGGGCTTCGCCAGAACGCTATCTCCAACATGCAACACGTCCAAATGCTATTATAATAGTATGAGACTTGCTCTTTTACCATTGCAGTGGAATAACACCACTAATTAATCCTTTTCACACCTAAACAATTCTAAAATGATCAAAATACCCTTAGTTTATCTAAAAATATAAAAAATTACAGAAAATGCAAAAAATAGAAATGTGTAACAAAAATTTTAAAATCGGAAAAATTAAAAGATATATATATATATATTTTAAAAAATTAAAATGTTTTTTGCCAGAAAATTAAGCAAAATTACACAAAAAATAGGAATAAATAAGAAAATAGATTTATTTAAAAAATGTAAAAATAAAAAATGAGAAAATAAGTACAAATTTATTTCATAAAAATAAAAAATGATTTTTTGCCAGAAACTTATAAAAAATACACAAAGAATAGAAATAAATAAAAATAGGTTTATTTTTTTAATAAAAATGTAAAAAATCCCAGAAATGAGAAAAATAATACAGATTTAGTAAAAATTGTCAAAAGAGGAAAATTACAAAGAAAATTTTGGGGAGATTGAAAAAATTTATAGGAATAAATTGTACATATAAAAAAAAATTTACATACACAAGTCATCCGCTTCCTTGCCAATATTGTTCAGTGCAAAATTAATCTTGCAATGGATGAATAAACTGTGGGCAGCAGATCAAGGGGAGAAAACAAATCTATTTACTAGGCAATATATGAATTCACAATGACAAGCTCAACAGAATTCTCAGTTGAGAATCAACACAAAAGCTGCTGGAATCACATGGCACAGGCATAGGGATGTGAAATTGTAAAGAAGATAAAAGGAGTTGTCACTTGCGACGAAGAACGCAAATGACGTTTGGCAACTCGTGCTCATGATTAGCATCCGGCAAATGAACTTTGCCTCGAGCCGCGTGTGACGGCACTGCGCTCAGTTGCTGTACAGCACCAACCGTTCGCTCCTCTTGCTCAGGGGGCACAGATCTAAGGCCCCCTTTGGCAGAGCTCAACGGAGCTGATTCTCAGGCAGAATCATGGAAGTTGTGCCAAACACTATTTTTTTAGAAGAAGTAATTCTTGACTAATTCTGTGAAATGATTCTCTGAAATGAACTAAGAGGCTGGAAGCTGAAAAAAGTAGTTTCTCCTGATTCTGTGAAGTGATTCTCGATCCTGATTCTAAGAGTTTATTCTAGAGAATTATAGAGAATAATTTTCAGACACAGAGTCACTTCAACTGAGAATCGAAAGTGAATCTAGAGAATCAGTTTTGTGGAGCTGTGCCAAAGGGGGCCTAAGGCTTCGGTGAAATTGCCGCGCGACGGCGGGTACGTGGCGTCGTAGCTGGCGAGATGGCCAGGGCACGCGCGGGAGAGCCGGGCGGCGTCGGCGGCATCGCGACCGCGAAATTGGGAGGCAGAGGCGGCACCAACGGCGAGCCGTTCTGGCGGGCTTCCTGGCGGCGCCGGGCGCCGGGAGCGTGGAGTCGGGGAGAAGAACGATCGTAGAAGGGCGACCGTATGGCGCCTGTACGGGAAAAATAAAAATTAGGGTAAGCAAAACAGAAAATATGATATTTGAAAAGGGTATTTTAGTCTATTTGAGAGTATTTTGAGGTTAAAAAGATTAGTTGGTGATGAAACTCTATACGGATGGTAAAAGAGCAAGTCTCACACTATTATAATAGCATTTAGGCGTGTTGCATGTTGGAGATAGCGTTCTGGCGAATCCCACTTTTGGGAGTAGTATAATTTCAATTGTCTCCAGACAATGGGGGTGAACTTTGCAGGGTTTGTTGTAATTATGTGTAGCTGCTATGATTGCTGAAGGTCGCTATGATGGTCCAAACTTTGTCGGGCTAGTTTCAGACTTTCAGTTTACAATTGCATAAGCTTCAAATCAAGAATAAATACATATATCGTGAAGTTGGTGTAGGATAGAAGAGTGCGTGCAAGCTTTTACAGGGGAGGTGATTGGTAGATTTAAACTTTTTTAGTGGAAGCAATGAAAACCCCTCAGCAGAAAACTAATCTGATAAAGAATTTGTGTGTGCAACTTATCTAGATGAGTTTAACTGTGAAAAAGCTAGTATAAATTGTAGATAATCAAGTCAAAGAGATAACACGACAAGAATCACTAAAAATCATCGAGTAAAACTCAAGTTATATCCAAAATCCTAAGCGAAGGTCAATCTGTTCTAACAGAGAGCAAACATATCTGTTATACTGCAAAAACCAAGTGTAACTCAAAACCCACTAAACCAATCACCGTAAAAATTTCACAGATGATAGATAATTGAGTTGTGAAGACAACGCAAGAAGAATCACGTCAATTGAAGTAGTAAAACACGAGTTACGATCAAAATGTCAAAAAAAAGGTTAGGCAGCGCAGAAACTCGACGAAAAAAACTTGACGAAAACAAGTCGGACAAACAAGGCACCAAAGCTCCTCTAAACTACAAAATTTTATTCAAAGAAACATAAGAGGAACAACCCAAAGTCGTCTCCCTACGAGACTTGACTTTCCTTGCTTATAGAACCAACCCTAAGGCCAATCTAATCCAAACTAGAACGCTTACTCCTACTTGTATTCAAATTCTAGCTTTCCATAACTGCACAAGACTCTTTAATACACAGATAGAAACAATCTTAAAATTTCTAAACATCGTATGAACGTCTTAAACGTTCCTAAAATAATTCAACTTCGTGAACCACACAAAATCTAACAAAAACAAGCTCGAAATTTTCCATAAACGAATAATAATCACCTCAGCCGCAGCCTGAAGCATAATCCAGTCGGTTGGACCTTTCCGACCACATCTTCACCTTCATATCTCTTCACCATGCCTTGGAACAATGTAGTCATGTCCATACACCCCTTGTATACGTGCAAACACTTCCAAAACGTTCACGATACCTTCATATACGCATTGTTTTTTACCCAAACATGTTGCATGACCTCCTGATCACCAAAACCGCATTTTCTCCCGAACCTGATTGTTGAAACTCATCTTCTCTCTGAGACTAGTTCAAGGATCTCCATCACCAACCATGTCTTGACCTCAAGCAACACCTGCATATGAATAAACAACCAATCTTTGCAAGCTCAAGTCCTCGACTTCACTCTCGTTAGTCCAAAAACTGAATTTTATTTTCTCGAGGACCAAGTAACAAGTGAATTACCAAGAAAATGATAAGCATCCGAAGTACTTTTCCTATCAACCCGCATCCCCAAAATCAGCATATGAAAAAGCTTCCAAAGTAACAGTTTAGGAAGAAGGAAGAAAAATGTCAAATTCTTGAGTTCCATGTAAGTACCAGAGAATTCTTTTGATGACTTGACGATGTGAAGCACGTGGAGAAGCTTGAAATCGTGCACAAAGAGATACGAAAAATTGTATGTTCGGTTTTGATGTCGTGAGGTACAAAGGTGACCCGACCATGCTTCTATATTCTTCTTGATCAACGAGTTCACCATCTTCATCAAGTTCAAGTGTCGTTGCTATTCCTATTGGTGTCCGAATAGGCTTGCTTTTGTTCATGTTGAAACGCCTAAGAAGGTCTCTTTTATACTTCGTTTGATGCACAAAAGTTCCTTTCTTGGTTTGCTTGATTTGTAGCCACCGAAAGTATATGAGTTTGCCCATCATAGTTATCTCAAATTCTGAACTCATCATAGCTGAAAACTTGGACACAATATCATGAGAAACATCACTAAAAATAATATCATCCACATACACTTGAACAAATAGTGAGTCATTATCATGCTTAAGCACAAAAAAAAGTTTTATCAACCTTCTCCATGGTGAACCCCTTTTGAAGTATGAAAGTTTTTAACCTATCATACCATGCTCTAGAGGCGTGTTTGAGACCGTACAAGACTTTAGACAGTTTGTAAACATGACTATAGAAATCTAAATTTTCAAAACTCGATTGTTGATTGACATACACTCTTAATCTATGTAGCTATTAAGAAAAGCACTTTTGTAGGATTTAAGAGCATGTGAAAAGCTACCAGAGGGGATGAATGTTAGACTAAAACTTTTCAGCAGAAGCAACAAAAACCTCTTGGCAAAAAAACTAATATGATAAAGAAATTGTGTGTGCGACTGATTTAGATGACTCAACCATGACAAAACTAGTATATATTGTATATAATAAAGTTACGGAGACACCACAACAAGAATCATGAGAAATCGTCGAGTAAAACTCATGTTATGTCTGAAATCCTCAGCAAAGGTCAATCTATTTTAACAAAGAACAAACAGATCTGCTACGCTGCCAAGAAGCTCGTGTAACTTAAAAAACACAAATTTAATGATCATGAAATTTTCACAGATGATAAGAGTATTGAGTTGTAAGGACAACCCAAAAAGAATCTCGTCAATTGAATTTGTAAAACTCGAGTTACGATCAAAATAATAAAGAAAGATCAGACAGCGCAGAAACTCGACGAGAAAGACTTGACGAAAACAAGTCAGATGAACAAGGCACAAAAGCTCCTCTAAACGAAGAATTTTATTGATCAAAACACAAGAGTAACAATCTCAAAGTTGTGCACCACGAGCTCTGGCTTCCCTTGCTTATATAACCAGCCCTAAGGCTAACTCAATCCTAACTAGGACTCCTACTCCCACTCAGTTTCAACTGAAACTTTCCATAACTGCTCAATAATATTCTATACACATATAGAAGCAATCTTAAGACATCCAAACACTTTAGGAACATACCAAACATTACCAAAACAACTTAACTTCGTGCTCACCACAAAATCTAACCAAAACAAACTTTAAACCTTTTATAAACAGACCATAACCACCTCAGCTTTAGCCTCAGGGCATAAACCAGCCGGTTAGACCTTTCCGGCCATATCTTCACGTACACTTCTCTTCATCACGCCTTGGAACAATGTAGCCACATCCATGCATCCTTTGCATACGTGCAAACAGTCCACAATACATTCATATGCATTATTCTTGACCCAAACATGTTGCATGACTCCTTGATCAACTCAACCACAATTCCTTCTGAACTTGGTTGATGGACCTCATCTTCTACCTAAGACTAGTTCAATAGATCCCGTCACCAGTCATGTCTTGACCTCAAGCAACACCTGCACATGAACAAACAACCAATCTTTGCGAGCCCAAGTCCTCGACTTGACTCTTGTTAGTCCGGAAAACACAACACCTTATGTGAGCACCTGGCATAAGCATGCTGCAAACCATAGCAAAACAATATCAGCCACAACCACCAAACACACTAAAAACTTGGCAAATGAATACTAGGCAAACCTTCCCATAAGCCAAAAAGCAAGTTTGAAACATTGCAAGTTAAAACAGAGTTGTCACATAATTATTTCAGCAAATAGAATATATCGAATCAACCAAAAGTGGCACTGCAATGTAAAGGAAAAAGATTGGACATTCCAATCCCAAATTCATGTTCAAATCACGTGTCGGAAAGTTCGGACAGTCCTAAGCAAGTAAAGAGTAAATGTTACTCCTGAAAACACGTATGTAAAGATCAAACAATCTCGACTCACGTGTAGCTCACGTAAGTGAAAGTTCGGACAACCCGAAGCATGAAACACATGCAATTCACGTGAGAAAAAATCCGGACAATTCGAAACCCTCAAGGGTAATGTTACTCTCAAAAGCACATTGGAAAGTTCGGATAGTCTAAACATATCAACGGTAGCAACGTTACTCTCAAAATGCACTGAGACAAGTTCGGACAGTGTGTATCAAGGTGTATCGTGGTATATCGGTGTAAGCTCAAAACTTTGAATGTAAACCTTCACTTTTATTCTAATTGCCAATGTATTCAGCACATATAGGTCTCACAATCTCCTCCTTAATGAATGCATTGGCAACACCACTTAGAATTCAAACATTTGCTCATTCACATGAAAATTTTGAAAACACAATTTTATGATCCTTTTTGAAAATCAAAAATCACATGAGAAAGAAATTTGAAAAACAAATTCTCCCCATAAGAAGAACAAGTAAAATACTTGTGAATTTGCAATGTGTGACATATTTCTCTCCCTTTGACAATGTAATCAGCAAGGTTTAAAAGAGAAATCTTAATTGCTATGAGCATACTATAACATATATATATAAAACAAAGTTCATCCAAGTCATACTATCAAGTAACTTACACTATCACATAAATGAGATACATAAAGTAGTGTAAGCCATGCCAGAGGTAAGTGTAATCTTTCAATTTAAGCAAGTCATGATCTCACAAACTTAACTATTTCAAAACCTGAAAGCATGACATATAATGTTGCATTTTTATTATTTTTTAAAGCACAAATTCAAATTAAATGACATTTGTAAGAGATTATAAACTGCATCAGCCTTATTCTAACTAACCAAGCAAGTCTATGTCATTTCATAATCAGAAGCTTAAGAACATAGTTTTTATCATACACAACTTCTTCTAAGTTCATATCTAAGTGCAATGATAAGCCACCTCAAAAGAAGAAATGTGATGCATGCATATTCTCTTGATCTTTTATCATTTTTTCGATTTGATCATAAAAAATCAATATGTGGATAATTGATTGATTAATTTTTCATTACTAAAAGCACTTGTGAGCATGCAATAAGTTCAAAACAGCAAGAAAGCTCGATCATGACCAGATTTAGTGTAAGTAATTATTTCAATTATTAGTCATGACAAGAACTACAAAATGTATAACACGAGTAATGTAGTAAGAACTTCCAGTATATAAAAAGAATCACAAAGTCATATATGTATAAAATACTATGCTCATATTATTTTAAAATCAGATTTGCACATAGACTTCCCAAGTTTCAAAGCTTCCCCTGAATTTAAGACATGTGGATGCATAACCCCTTTCACTACGAATGAAACAAAAAATGAGTGAAATCCAAAGGTTTCATAAAAATGTCAGCTAATTGTTTTTCGATATCTACATGGTGAAGCACAATATTTCCATTTTCAACATTATCACGAAGAAAGTGATACCTAATATCAACGTGCTTTGTTCTAGAATGTTGCACTGGTTTTTTAGCAATGCAAATGGTACTAGTGTTATTACAAAACAGTGGAACACTATATAGATCAACTCCATAGTCCTTAAGTATTTGAACAATGCAAAGAACTTTTGAGCAAGCGCTAGCAGCAGCTACATATTCAGATTCGACCGTGGATTGTGCAACTAATTTTTGTTTTCTAGAGGACCAAGCAACAAGTGAATTACCAAGAAAATGACAAACACCCGAATTACTTTTCCTATCAATCCTACAACTCAAAAAATCAGCATCTGAAACAAGCTTTCAAAGTAACGGTTGAGGAAGAAGTAAGAAAAATGTCATATTCTTGAGTTCCATGTAAGTATCTGAAAATTCTTTTGATGGCTTGAAGATGTGAAGAACGTGGAGAAGCTTGAAACCGTACACAAAGATATACGCTAAATTGTATGTTCGATCTTGATGTTGTGAGGTACAAAAGTGATCTGATCATGCTTCTATATTCTTTTTGATTCACGGGTTCACCATTTTCATCAAGTTCGAGTGTTGTTGTTATTCCCATTGGTGTCTGAAGAGACCTGCTTTTGTTCATGTTGAAGCACTTAAGGAGGTCCTGCATATAATTTGTTTGAGGCACAAAAGTTTCTGCCTTGATTTGTTTGATTCGCAGCCCCAAAAAGTATGTGAGTTCTCCTATCATATTCATCTCAAATTATGAACTCATCATAGTTGAAAACTTGGACACAAGATCATGATAAACGCAACGAAAGATAATATCATCCACATACACTCGAATGAATAGTGAGTCATTGCCATACTTAAGTACAAAAAGAGTTTGTCAACATTGCTCATGGTAAACCCCTTTTTAAGTAAGAATGTTTTTAACATATCATACCATGCACTGGGGGTTTGTTTGAGACCGTACAAGGATTTGGACAGTTTGTAAACATGATTAGGAAATTTTGGATTTTCGAAAATTGGTGGTTGCTTGACATAAACCTCCTCATCTATGTAGTCATTAAGAAAATCACTTTTAACATCCATTTGATATAACTTGAAACCTTTAGATATAGCAAAAGCTAACAAAATTCTTATGACTTTTAATCTAGCAACAGAAGCAAAAGTGTCATCAAAATCTAGACCTTCAACTTATGTGAAACCTTGAGCAACTAACCTTGCCTTATTCCTTACCTCTAAACCCGAGTTGTTCGAGGATGATATCTCCTGATGGTTTGAGAGCCTAACCGAGAAGAAATCAAGGACAACTGAAGCTTCCACCACACTAGCGGCGAAGTGACCTTCCTCTTCGAGATTCTGCAGGCCCGTCAACTCACCAGACATGCTAGGAGACTGTGACGTAGGGCAGTGAAGGCTTATGCTGACATCAAGAAGGGGCAAGGAGAAGGTGGGTGAGGTAAGCATTCACGGAGCTCCCTTGCCTGATGATGCAGAGGTGGAGTTAGATCCGAACATTGCCCCGTTGGTGTGAAAGAGGTCAGCGAGGTCATATGCTGATCGTGTCCCAAACAGGGTAAAACTGGACACCAAGCCAGATCTGGCGCCCTCTATCGTCCCGGGCATAGTCGCTCCTAGTCTTGAGGTCCACCTTCCCCAACCGGGGTCTTTGACGGTTCGACGGAGTTTTGGCTACTAGTAGATCAGGCCTCGGGGACATGAATGGCACCTCTGTTACCTGCAATGAGGGTGACCATTCCTTCAAATCTTGTCTTGTTGACGACGTTCCATCTTTCTTCGAGGTCAGTAGCTGCTTGTCTGCCTTCAGGACTTTCTTTCGGTCAGGTGGGAGTCGATGTGCGACCCTTAGGATGTGTTTGTTTGCTTGGATTGAGTTGAATTGAGCTGGATTGACTTGTACAATTCAGTGTTTGTTTCAGAATCAGGCCGGATAGGGTCATCCTCTCTCAGGAATATTCGGTCAATATGCTGGACGAGGCAGTCCCGACGAATCGGTCGGACAGCGCTGTCCGCTACGGCCATGAAAGCATTCTGCAGGCTAGGGTTACCTCCGAGCGGTATCCTCCGTTCTTTCGTTCCTTCAGGACGCACGGCGGCGCTCGTTTGGAGCCGACGGAGGAAGGGGAGAGAGCCGCCTGGTGAGGAAAACTTCGGTGTTCGAGCAGCTATTATTCGTACGGATTCCAACCTTGGAGCAGAGGCCCTCGCCTCGCCATCCATCGCCGCCGCATCACCTCCCTCGCCGTCCCTGCGGGCGTAGCCTCCCTCCAATCTCAGCGAGCCTTCGTCCGTGACCCAAGCACCGCCAACTCCTGATCCCTCCTCCGTGGCCCCAGCTCGAGTGTCGCCGGCTCCCGAGCTCTCTACGGTCGCCCCGCCCCGTCGTCCCGCAGAGGAGGCGCAGCTCGAGCCCGAGTGCTCTCGAGCCTTCCTCCATCGCAGCTTGATCCAGAAGTGTCGCTGCAATTATCTAGAAGTTTGCTTTCGCTTTTCTGCAGTTTGCCCGAGCTCCTCCCGTGCCTTCCTCCATAGGTGGCAACATTACGCTGCCTTGATACAGAAGTCTGCTTTCGCTTTCCTCTGTCGAGATTGTTTATAGTGCATACTGGGGATAAATGGACTCAAGCTATCATGGAGTGACTTGACTGGTTATTGCAATTTTGATGTGCAAGTGTGGTCGCAACCATCAGGGATTTACTTCACTGACAATTTCATGTTGTTGTTGACAGTGTCAATTTGCATGAAAAAACTTGCATACAAAAAACTTTGTACATATTTAAAAAGACTTTGCACATATAGTGACCGGATTTTTTTTAAGACTGGTGCATACAAAATTTAACAAGGTGGTAAAGTCACCACAATTTAAAAAGAGGTAATTATATCAACTTTGTCATCCATATCTATACAAACAAACATGGATTTGGATCATTCAATCCATCTTTCATCCAACCTACCAAACAAAAAATTGGATCATCCAATTCATCCAATCAAACATCAACTTGGATGATCCAGTACGAAGAAACATGGATCATCCTATCCAATCCAACTTTGACGTCAAACCAAACGCACCCTTATTGGTTCATAGGGTGTATCAAATTGTGGTGGTGGGGGGGGGGGGGGTGTTGAGGGCTCTGAGGCGGAGCCCAACGAGAACCGATTGTTCAGCCCTCATGCCCCCTTCGCCCATCGCGCCGCTAATGCTGGAGGAGCCGATGCTGCCCTCTGGCGAAACATCATAGTTCAGCATTTTGGAGGCATCTGATGGGCTCCACATACCTTTAACATTGTTGCTCGGGCTACTGAGTGGAAGCGACTCTACGGGGATATTATCGATGCACTCTCCCAACTTTCTAACACCCGATCGAACCTTGCAGCCGGACACGAGAACATCTCCATGGTGCACCGCCGTTTAAAGGGAGTCGCTACCCATGCTTGGTATGTTCTAATCTTTACCTGGGACCCGCGAGTATCTCGCCTCCCTGACTGACGGCTCGTCTTTTTTGTTGAAGCTGACCTAGCCAGTTGTTGGAGGGACACGCGCCTTTCGCGAGGTCGAGCATCGTTAGAGCCCGGCAGAGGCCGAGCGAGCATCCTTGCATGAGGAGCTGGAGCGCTCGTGGGCAGAGGTTGCCAAGGCCTGGGTGTTAGTGTTTGGATAGTGTTTGGATTATTGACTAGTAACAAATGGGCAACACGTTTGTCCTCAAGGTCACGTAGCTAAGAAGAGAGTGGGATTATACTGGTTCAGGCAAGGCGTGCTACGTCCAGTTTGTATGTCTCACCGCTCTTTGTTGAAAATGGGGTGGTTCTCTTCTAAGCCAGTTTTCCCTCTCTCGTCTGGTCCCCTCTATACCGGCCCTTTTTCACTCATCTCTCGTCTGGTCCCCTCTCTACGGGCCCTTTTTCACTCATCATAATTGGGGGGGGGGGGGGGGGGGGGGGGGGGGGGCATGGTTACAAGGGGACTATTCCATCTCGCGTTAGCCAGGGGTGCTTGATGAAGGCAACACATTGAGGGGATGGTTGTACAAGTCCCCCTGTCTTGTCATTAGGGCGACCCGTACTGGGGCGCACATGCGCTCGTCATACCACACACGCGAGCTTGTCGTACCGTGCACGCGCCCGTCGCTCCATCAGATGTGATAGGACGCGAAGCGTGCGAGGGTGTATTCGAGTGCCTTCAATCGTAACCATGATGATGCCCACTCCGCATTGAAAGCCATCTTCCCCCGCTCATTCCTGAGCTCGGGCGCTCAAGGCCTCACTCTGGCGCCTTAATCCTCTGAGGGCTAAATCTATTGGGGCCTCTTGGCAGTCGGGGTTCTGCAACCCATCACCGGGAAAACCTTGCGAGGGAGGCCCGAGAGAAGGTGGTGGTGATGGTTGCGATTGAGAAGTCGAACGCTGAGCTGACTCGGGTGCGCATCGAGGAGCTGGAAGCTTAATACGATGTAGGGCAGGCTTGGAGGGAGATAGACTGTAAGCCTTGCTTTCCCTCATTTTTTGTAGATTCTTTTCTCCTTTTGGTCTATTATGTTTATCTGCAGGGTCTTTTGCAGCTCCGCGATTCTCCCTTAAAGTGACGGAGGGTTTGGCCCAGGTGAGGCAGAATGACCTTACGCTCTTCAAGGACTCGCAGCTTGGTTTTATACTGCAATGCTCGAACGGCGAGGGGTACAAACCCGTCTAAAGACTCTTCTAGGGGGATCCTTGCTCGGTTCGCCACTGTTCGGAGGAGGTCGCAGAGGGTGGCTCTGCTGCAGTGACAGTTTGTGAGTCGGTGCTTGAGCCATCGGAGCTCTGGGTCCCGAGCGAGGATTTCTTGGTGATCCAGGTTCGCGAGGTTCCGGGTCGGGTGGCGACCCGATACGTAGGTCTCGGTACCGCTGGATCTCTTCTGGCGGCTCGTACCGTCTTGACGTAGCAGTGTCTCATTACGATGGTGTCAACCTCCGCATCATAGGAGAGGGGTCATGCGTCCGAGTGGTTCGAGGAGGAGCTCGCGAGGCTCGAACGGGAAGTCAAGTGTGTCGTTGATTCGTTATGTGAGCTTGTCACTTTCAAAGCCATTCAAAGCCTAGCTCGACGGATGCATCAGGTGTAAATTCTATCGATGTATAGAGGTGGTACGTAGGCCTCTCGGGGCATTTTTGAAAGATTTGCCTAGCCGCTGATTTAATGGAAGAAAATGTTATTTTTTATTCTACTTTTCTTTCCCGAGTGTCCCCTTTTTGGTTTATAGCGGAAAAAATGGGACAATGCTTCATGGCCCGAGTCACGAGGTATGGAGGGGGTTATAATACGAAGCACCCGAGTGATGTGGGGCAGATGATGTGACCCGTTCGGTTCACGCCGTTCGAAATCTTGTTATTAGACCGCCAAAATCCGATGGTGTCTAGTGAGTTCGCTTGTGATAATACCCCCACATTTTAATCTTTGAAAAATGCCTTATGCTTGTGATAAGTAGCTAGACGATCGAGGGGAGAGTGCCTACCTTAGCTTTTTTGGGGCCCTAGGAAGGGTAACAGTGTTGAATCGTAGCCCTTTGGAGCTCGAGTTGGTCGCTTGCGGTAGTGTGGCAGCGTGTTTCGGGTGAGACATTGCCCAAGATCTCGAATCCTCACGAAGATTCCCAGCCACACCCCTTTGTCGTCGTTCACGAGTCTCCCAGCGCTGTTCTCGAGTCCTTTGCTGCTGCTCTAAGTCTTTCACCACCATTCTCGAGTCCTTTGCCACAGTTCTCAGGTCCTTCATCGCCGTTCCCGAGTCCCTCATCGCCGTTCTCAAGTCCTTCACTGATGTTCTCAAGTCCTTCGCCATCGTTATCAAGTTCCTCACCGCTGTTCCTGTTCGATGGTTCTAAGAGGAGGCCGGTGGGCTCGTGAAAGATGGGTTCTTCTGGCTTGGGGCTTGGGGGTGCGGCCTTCTTTCCTTTGTCGTTCAAGCCATTGGACTTTCTTTTGTGGAAGCGCTGGAGAAGGATACAGTCCTTAAGGGAGTGTTGGACTAGGGTCGCATGATGTGTATGGTTTTTCGTGAGTGACTTGGCTTGCCTTTTGTGCTTGCAGCACTCAGTAGTGACTACCAGGCCCCAGTTGTCCATTCGGGGGCGACGTTCGTTGTAACTGGTCTTCTCGCCATGACAAGGTGTCGAGTCCTTTTTTTCTTCAAGGTTCTTTAGCTTTGCCTTTGGTGCATGAATATAGCCTCGTTCGCTTCCTCGCGCAGAAGTGTGGTTGGTTCCCATGTTGAGAACTATCTCGTGCTTTTTGGCTTGGCACAACCGAGCTTGTGGATCAAGGATTCGCACATGGTTCTTGAAAGGAACGTTGCAACAACATTGGTGTCGACTACATCAGGAAGCTCATTGCACTTCTTGAAGAAACATCATATGCATGCCCTGAGGTCCCACGAGTTCCCCTAGCGCACGTATATGCTCTGGAAGTTGTCGAGTGAAGGTGGATTTTAGCTCGACCCAACTGCAGATGGTGTCATCAGGCTGATATTTGAGCCATGCCCGAGTCGAGTCGGCCAAATATATGGGGAGGTACTAGATGATAAAGAGATCATACGTGGTGCCACCAAACCTACATGTTAAGCGGTAGTCTTCCATCCATACGTTGGGGTTCAATTTCATATTTGGTGATGTTGTTTGGTGCATGGAAACGAGGTGGGAACACCGTGCTGTGTACCTGTCTACCGAAGGCACTCGGCCTGAGAGGCTCAGGACTCGGTCTTTGGCCCTCACCGCCGTCGTGATGGCGTCCTCGTGAGGTTGATGGCATGGGAACTCTGATCGAGGCTCTGCGACGAATTTCTGGGCTGTGTGTCGTGCCTCAAAAGTTTGATGCGTGTTAAAGTTGTCGCTCCGCTCGTATGTGGAGACACGATTTGGTGCTCATGATTCGTTTCCTTTGACCTCGCTTACCCTGGTCATGATGTGGGGCCTTAGTTGTTCTGCTTCGCCTCTTACGCGGCCCTGGCGCGTCTCGATCTGATGCCTCGTGCCGTCAAGGGAGAGAGCTCTTTGCATGATGGTCGTCTGCTCAGTCCAATAGAGACTGGGAGATTTTAGTAGGTTGGCCGGAACTTGGGCTCAGCGGGTTTGGGCACAACCCATATGGCGACATGTGCTGCCATGTCTTGGCTCGCCCGTTCAAAGCGTGGGGATCGCCCGCACTGGCGAGGATGTTGGTGTTAATATACTATGTGCTGACTAGTTATCTTTAAAAGCTTAAGCTGATAAGGAATAATAGGCAATTCACTTATATTTCAACACTTTCCCTCACGTGCATGCTCTTTTGACTCTGCAAACGTGGAATATAAGTCAGCTACAATTCTATTTTATTTTTTTTCAATAAATTGCGCCCGTCAGAAGTCATGTTAAGCTACTATGCGCTAACTAGTTGCCCTCAAAAGCTTGAGCTTATAAGGGATGATAGACAATTCATTTATATTTCAACAGTCGGCACAGACGTGAAGTGCCTAGGAGAGCGCAGTGCTTGAATATAAGCCTAGATAGAGCATAGGTTGATACGTGGCTCTTAAGTTCGGCGTTGGTCATGGTACCTCATGCTGCCGGCACATCATGCTAGGTAGTGGTCGCTGGTGCCTTTCTGGGCATGAGGTGTCGTGCCTCTTCGTACAGGTGTGTGCTGCAGCGGGGTCTTCGCAAGCGTTCCGTTGTGGACACCCTCACTTGTTTTAGTGACATAGCATTCAGGGGGTTACTTACCTTGGTGATTATCGAATGTCTTAAACGACACTTCTCCGGACTTGCTTAGAGAGCAGCCCGCGGAAGTTCTTTGGATTCACGAGGGCTATTCCCAGGAGATTGAGCGCAGCGAGATGGTGAACACAGGGTGTTTACATGGTTCGGGCCGCCGAAGCGTAACACCCTACGTCCACGGGAGTGTTTGTGTATTGCCTTGCTTGAGCGTGTATGAGTCTTAGTCTGATTTTTTGATCCGTGATGCCCTGTGAAGGTCGCCTGCCGAGTTCTTTTATAGTCCAAGGACTCTGCAGTCACAAGGTGGGCCCCGGGGCCCGACAGGTGGTCCCAGGGAGAGCCAAATCCTATACAAGATCTAGGATTAAATGTTATCTACTTCCCTTTGTCAGGGGCTTCAATGTGCCGTCCCGTCGCGTCGTGCGCCAGGGATACACATAGTTGCTGATGATGGCAGGGCATGTCCCGCTGTCTTGTCCCTGCGGCTCACTCGTTCGCCTTACGCAGTGGGTCTGTACTGGCTACTTGGACAAGGCAGCACACTGGAGCCTTGAATTTTGCACGCGCGACTCCGCTTCGCCTGGGGAAGGCGCGCATACTTAATGCTTGTCTGAGCGGCACACTCTTTCCTTTACTGCGGCCTCCTACCGCATTGAGTTGGCCGTCCGCCACGTGGTCGCCCCGGAGCCCGCCTCGGCGGGGAGGCGAGGGTCCAGTTCTGTGTGCCACGTGGCTGCCCCGGAGCCCGCCTCGGCGGGGAGGCGAGGGTCTGGTCCTGCTGGCCACGTGGCAGCCCGGGAGCCCGCCCCGGTGGGGAGGTAGGATTTGGTCCTTCCCTCCACGACGTGGCAGCCTCGGACTCTGCCTCCAAGTAGAGGTCGAGTCCTTAACCGTTTTCTCCTTGTGCGCGGGGGTACCCGGTCTACGGGGTACCGACAGTGGCCCTTGGGCCCATCTAGGGAGAGATGACGATCCCGTGGGTGAGGCCTTCATCTTGTCTTGTAAAAATGACACCAGCGGGCTCTCTCGGGGGGCGTCGGAGCTCGGAGAAGTGATGTCGGCGGCCCCCTTGGGGGGCGCCGGAGCTCGGAGAAGTGACGTCGGCGACCCTATTTAGGGGCACCGAAGCTCGAAGAAGTGACGTCGGTGGCCCCCTTTGGGGGCGCCGGAGCTCGGAGAAGTGACGTTGGCGGCCCCTTGTGGGGCGCCGGAGCTCGGAGAAGTGATGTCGGCGGCCCCCTTGGGGGGCGCCGGAGCTCCGAGAAGTGACGTCAGTGGCCCCCTTTGGGGACGCCGGAGCTCGGAGACGCATCGATGGCGCCTACTAAGGATGTGTAGAACGTAAGTGGCGGCTCCCTGTATGTCCTGCACACACGGTAAACAAAAAGTAATTTTGCTCATCAGTCACCACTTCCTTGCTCTTTAGTTTCGTTATGGCTTACGATCCTTAGCTAAGATACGGGGCATGGGTAATTCGGTGCGACAGCATCCAGGGTATGGTCGCTGCCTTGCTCAGGGCATGAGTTGTCCGACCTCCTGTACTCAGCTGTTAGCACTGGGAGGCAAGGTGTGTATGCTTAGGGTATAGAACCAGGCTAAGCAGCCTGCACACCCTGGACCTCCAGCTCGGCGTTAGCCTTTCTGGAGTTAGAACCATTCGATACCATGTACCCCGACCAAGAAAACGATCATCAGACCCCAAACACATTGCAGGTACCTCATGCGGATCCGCCTTTAGTAGGATAGCACAACTCCAACTAGGACGAGACAAGAGAAATATAACCGGGCATACATCAGACGATATGCGAAAGTAAGCAAAAAATAAAAGCATAATATAAATAATTTTGCTCGTCGGTTACTCCCTTCCTGCTTTTAGTCTCGTTATGTCTTACGGTCCCGAGCCGGGCTTACGGTGCGTGGCTAATTCAGTGCGAAGGTATTCGGATTATGGTTATCACCCTGCTCAGGAGTGTGTGCCGTCGGGCCCCCTGTACTCAGCCGTTAGCGCTGAAGAGGCAAAGTGTACATGCTTAGGGTGCAGGACCAGGCTAAGCAGGTTGTACATTTTGGACCTCCCACGGGCGTTAGCTTTTCAGGGGAGTGACCTTTTGGCGCCACGGGCTCCCGAGCAGGAAAACAACTAAAGAACCCAAATACATCAAAGGAACCTCAAGCAGACCCGCCAACAGTAAGATTGCATAACTACACTAGGCGCGAGACAAGAAGAGAGTGCCCTAGTGTATGACAGAGAATATGCGGGAACGAGCATGGCCTGGAGGAGCTAGCATTGGAACGGGCGTTCACCATGCTGATGGAGAAGATCTTTGCCGGGAAAAGCCCCCCTTCCTGATGCGCCAAATGTCGAAGGTCTTAAAGGACACTTCCTCTGGACCTGCTTAGAGAGCAGCCCGCGGAGGTTCTTTGAATTCACGAGGGCTAGTCCCAAGAGATTGAGCGCAGCAAGATGGTGAACACAGAGGATTTACGTGGTTCGGGCCGCCAGAGCGTAACACCCTACGTCCACAGGAGTGTTTGTGTATTGCCTTGCTTGAGCGTGTATGAGTCTTAGTCTGATTTTTCGATCCATGATGCCCTGTGAAGGTCGCCTGCCGAGTCCTTTTATAGTCCAAGGACTCTGCAGTCACAAGGTGGGCCCCGGGGCTCGACAGGTGGTCCCAGGGAGAGCCAAATCCTATACAAGATCCAGGATTAAATGCTATCTACTTCCCTTTGTCAGGGGCTTCAATGTGCCGTCTCGCCGTGTCGTGCGCCAGGGCTACACATAGTTGCTGATGATGGCAGGGCATGTCCCGCTGTCTTGTCCCCGCGGCTCACTCGTTCGCCTTACGCAGTGGGTCTGTACTGGCTACTTGGACAAGACAGGATACTGAAGCCTTGACTTTCACACGCACGACTCTGCTTCGCCTGAAAAAGGCACGCGTACTTAATGCCTGTCTGAGCGGCACACTCTTTCCTTTACTGCGGCCTCCTACCGCATTGAGTTGGCCGTCCGCCACGTGGTTGCCCCGGAGTCCGCCTCGGCGGGGAGGCGAGGGTCCGATTTTATGTGCCACGTGGCTGCCCCGGAGCCCGCCTCAGCGGGGAGGCGAGGGTCCGGTCCTGCCGGCCACGTGGCAGCCCGGGAGCCCGCCCCGGCGGGGAGGTAGAATTTGGTCCTTCCCTCCACGACGTGGCAGCCTCGGACTCTGCCTCCAAGTAGAGGCCAAGTCCTTAGCCGTTTTCTCCTTGTGTGCGGGGGTACCCGGTCTGCGGGGGTACCGACAGTGATGTTCTTGGGGTCGGTGTCATAGCCGGTGGTTTTGTCTGGGAGCTTTCGAAGGGATGGTGTGGCATGGTCCATCACTCAGATGAAGGAAGCCTATATGATGAGTAGGTTTAGGCCCGATCTTCCGAAAGGTATGTCGATTGGGATGGAGAACTCGACGTTGATGATCCGCGGCACTCGAGCGGTTCGAGTACCCCTGCAATCACTACACCACGGCTCCGTTGGTTATCAACCGTGCTGCACACGCTTGACCTCGCCAAGAAGACTAATCCCTGCAAGTGCAATCGAGAACACGAGCAAGAACGTAGAAGACACGATCGGAAATCGCGAAATTGGGGTCTCACAAACCGTAGAACGGCGATTTTATTGATCTAAGCAAAACCCACCGAATATGACCGGCGGCTGCAGTATTTATAGGCTAGGGTTCGACCAAAACATGATTAGACGCGTCCCTAATGGACTCTTACAGGATACAAGGCCCAAAGGCCCGATTCGGTGGCGCAGCACCGGACAGAAATCTGGACTCGAATTGTTTCGACGATTCCCGATGACTCCGGAGGAATTTTGAGGTGGGACCAGAACCATTGGAAAGTTTATCTTCTCCTCTTTCCGTGCATATGTAGAACGTCGAAAACGGAGTCCGTATGCCTCCTGGGCGTCTGTTTTAAGGTGGACTGCTCCTGGACTCTGAGTTGAACTCGAGTCCGAGTTGTAAACTGTTTCCATCTACTTGTGGACGTCCCAGGTGGTTCTCCACGCTCCCAAGGCCTCCTTCCTTCACTTGTTGATCTTTTCCATTATTCCTATTAACAATTAAATCATCACATAGCAATCTATTCTCAAACTCACATGCAAAAGAAGTTAAGAACGAATTCACCTGCTGATTTAATAACCGTGCCCGTGCTCTTGTGATTGGTCCTTGCAGTTCAATGCACGTCTTTGCTGTTGTGATGTCCTCATCATCCTCCCCCTCTTGAATTGGAGTCGTCCTCGACTCAAGTTCATCTTCTTCTCCCATGTACGGTCGCAAATCTGAAATGTTAAATGTAGGACTAACCCCAAAATCGGGAGGCAATTCAAGCTTATATGCATTATCATTAATCTTTTCAACGATCTTAAAAGGACCAGCAGCTCGTGGCATAAGTTTAGATTTTCTCAAGTCGGGAAATCGCTCTTTTCTCAAATGTAACCACACCAAATCGCCCGGTTCAAGTTTTACTTCTTTTCTACCTTTACTACCTACAATCCTATACTTCTCATTCATCATTTCAATATTTTTCTTTGTAGTTTCATGCATCTTAAGAATGAATTCAGATCGTTGTGTAGCATCCAAATTTATAGTTTCAGAAGGAGGCAAAGGTAGTAAATCAATAGGAGCACGGGGATTGAAACCATACACTACCTGGAATGGACTTACCTTTGTCGTGGAGTGAACGGATCTGTTGTAAGCAAATTCTATATGTGGTAAACACTCCTCCCACAACTTCAAATTTGTTTTCAAGACAACCCGTAACATAGTGGATAAAGTACGATTAACTACCTCGGTCTGTCCATCCGTTTGTGGGTGACATGTAGTTGAAAACAGCAACTTGGTTCCCAATTTATACCACAAAGTTCTCCAAAAATGACTTAAAAATTTTGCATCACGATCAGAAACAATGGTATTTGGCACACCATGTAAACGAACAATTTCCATCATAAATAAATCAGCAATGTGTGAGGCATTATCATTCTTATGACAAGGTATAAAGTGTGCCATTTTGGAAAAACGATCAATAACTACAAAAATACTATCCCTCCCCCTCTTAGTCCTAGGCAATCCCAAAACAAAGTCCATAGAAATATCCTCCCAAGGTACACTAGGAACAGGAAGAGGCATATAAAGACCATGTGGGTTAAGGCGAGACTTAGCTTTGTTGTAAGTAGTGCATCGTGACACGTAGCGTTCGACATCACGCCTCATCTTTGGCCAAAAGAAGTGTGTGGACAGCACGTCTTCAGTTTTCTTCACTCCAAAATGTCCCATCAAACCTCCTCCATGTGCTTCCTGCAAAAGCAATAGACGAACGGAGCTAGCTGGAACGCATAGCTTGTTAGCACGATAGAGGAGACCCTCTCGCAACACATATTTATTCCAAGATCTTCCTTCTCTACAATTTTCAAAAGCATCTTTGAAGTCCAAATCAGTAGGATATAATGCTTTAATTGTTTCCAAACCAAAGATTTTATGATCAAGTTGGGACAGCATGGTATAACGCCTAGATAATGCATCGGCAATGTTATTTTCCTTCCCTTTCTTATGCTTAATGATGTATGGAAACGACTCTATGAACTCAATCCATTTAGCATGTCGTTTATTCAGATTGGTTTGACACTTAAGATACTTCAATGATTCATGATCGGAATGTATGACAAACTCCTTAGACCAAAGATAATGTTGCCAAGTTTGTAATACACGGACTAAGGCATACAATTCCTTATCATAAGTGGAATAATTCAGAGAAGGACCATGAAGTTTTTCACTAAAGAAAGCAACGGGTTTACCTCCTTGTGTGAGAACGCCTCCAATACCAATGCCGCTTGCATCACATTCTAGCTCAAAGGTCTTGTCAAAATCAGGAAGTTGTAGTAATGGTGCTTGTGTAAGCTTCGATTTGAGAGCATCAAAAGCTTGTTGCTGCTGTTTGCCCCATCGAAATGGAACTCCCTTCTTTGTTAGCTCATGTAGAGGTGCTGCAATGGTGCTGAAATCCCGCACAAAGCGCCGATAAAATCCTGCAAGACCAAGAAAACTACGAACCTGTGTGACGGTAGTTGGGGCTGGCCAGCTGGTGATTGCTTCAATTTTTGCCTCATCCATCTCAATTCCCTGCGAGGAAACGACATAGCCAAGAAACGAGACTCGATTTGTGCAAAAAATGCACTTTTCGAGGTTACCAAACAAACGTGCATCTCTCAAAACAGTAAAAACAGCACGTAAATGATCAAGATGTTCATCATATGACTTGTTGTAAATGAGGATATCATCGAAGTAAACCACCACAAATTGTCCAATGAAAACACGTAAAACCTCGTTCATTAATCGCATAAAGGTGCTGGGTGCATTAGTTAAACCAAAAGGCATGACTAACCATTCATAAAGTCCAAACTTGGTTTTAAATGCAGTTTTCCATTCATCTCCTAGTGCCATTCTAATTTGGTGGTAACCACTACGCAAGTCAATTTTTGTGAAGATGATAGCACCACTCAATTCATCAAGCATGTCATCTAATCGAGGAATAGGATAACGATATCGAATGGTGATGTTATTAATCGCTCGACAATCAACACACATGCGCCAACTACCATCTTTCTTAGGAACCAAAAGAACAGGAACAGAACAAGGGCTAAGGCTTTCACGAATGTACCCGCGGTCCAGAAGATCTTGGACTTGTCGCTGAATTTCCTTGGTTTCTTGTGGATTCGCCCTGTATGCTGCACGATTTGGCAAACTTGCTCCTGGAATCAAATCGATCTTGTGTTCAATGCCTCTCATCGGTGGTAAACCAGGGGGTACCTCGGAGGGAAACACATCCTCAAACTCCTGCAAAAGGTTAGCAACAGCAGGGGGCAATGCAATAGACAATTCATGAAGTGAAAACATGGCTTCTTTGCAAACTAAAGCATAGCACATCCCCTTAGCATCGAATAAATCAGCAAGTTCAGATTTAGTTGCGAGCAATGATGGTGATTTTAACTTAATAACTTGATGTTTTTCAGATTCTAATTTAGTTGCTTTGCCCTCACGAATTTTACTCTTCTCAAAAAGCACAATTTCAGCAGGAGTCATGGGGAGCAAAGTGATTTTCTTTCCCTTATGCATGAGAGTATATTTATTGGTTCTACCATGATGAATAACATCTGTATCAAATTCCCAAGGACGACCCAATAAAAGAGAACAAGCATCCATAGGAACAACATCAAAATCAGCAAAATCATGGTATGAACCAATTGAAAAATGGATTCTCGCTGTTTGTGTTACCCGAACCTTACCGCTATTGTTGAACCATTGAATGTGGTATGGATGAGGGTGTGCTCTTGTTGTCAAACCGAGTTTCTTGATGACGTCCGTGTTTACCAAGTTATTGCAGCTACCTCCATCAATTATAGTGTGTACACGGCAGTCCTTGATGACGAGAAACATGTGGAAGAGGTTGTGTCGTTGTAGCTTGTCGTCGGTCTCCACTTTGGAGCTCAAGGCACGCTGCACAATGATGCTCCTATAGTTCTCCGTCGCCGCTGTACCAAGTACCTCTTCTTCGGTGTGTTCGTCATTTGGATCTGTAAAGTCAGTAGCAAGAGAATATTCATCTTCAACATCCGAAGTACTATCATACCCGCCATCGTCGCGTGCTATGTATGCTCGTTTGCTCGGGCAATCTCTCATCATATGACCAAGTCCCTGGCAGCGGTGACACTTAATATCGGAAGTACGACCCGTAGAAGGAGTGGTCGACGAAGGCTTGAATGATGTCGCCTTGCTGCCTTCCGACACGCGAGAAGGTGGAGCAGCAGGTATAGTTCGTTGGCCGCCATTGGGTGGTGTAGTCGCTGCACGGAGGCCCGAAGATGGTGCTGTTTTGGACGGTGTAGTTGCTGCACGCGGCGTGAAGTTGCTCCTCATGCGTTGTTGCTGTTGTTGTCGGCCCTGCAATTCTTTTTCTGCCAACATAGCAAGCTGAAACAATCTGTTAACAGTATCATATTCTTTGTAATCAACAATGTCCTGAATTTCACGCCTCAACCCCCCATAAAAACGAGCTATTTTATCATCCATGTCCTCTACTACCCCACAACGCAGCATACCCTTTTGTAACTCTTGATAATACTCCTCTACGGACATGTTACCTTGGTCTAAACGCTGCAATTTTTTGCGAAGGTCCCGCTGAAAAGATGGAGGAACAAATCGAACACGCATAGCTTCCTTTAATCTATCCCATGTTGGAGGATCAGTTCTAGTTTTAACAAGTTCATTCCACCATATGATAGCAAAGTCCTTAAACTCACTAGTGGCTTGACGAACTCTATGTTGTTCAGGAACAAGATGGGAATTAAATTTTTGCTCTACTGTCATCTCCCAATCAAGATAAGCCTCAGCATCATAAGCACCAGAAAAAGAGGGTATAGTAAATTTCACTTTAGCAAAAGGATCATCAGGAGGGCGGTTATAATTGTTATGATTATTACCTCCTATACCTCGACGATAAAGTGGCAGTCTTGGCTGATTACTATGATCTTCCAGTTCATCATAAGCATTGTCTTCTTGTCTTCCAGCGAGAGGCAACCGAGCCTCAAAAGTATTCATCCGAAGAGCAAGGTCATCCAGTTTGCGAGTCAAGTTCGCCAATGACTCCTCCGTTGATGCGTTGAATTTGGCGAACATATCACGTAACTCAACATGTTGAACACATTCGTCATTAATTTCTTCTCCTGCCATTGTTAGTAGGAAACAAAAGACAACAAAAAAAATGTTATCCCTATCAACTACAGTGACAATGTGGAAGGTGGAAGAAAACAATCTCTCTCGCTCAAGCGTCTTACCACGCTCTTACAAGTGTTCTTACCGACACAGCAGGTGGTGTGGACGGTGAGATGAACCAGCGTGGGGTGATTGCAAAGGTACCTGTTATGCTCAAGAGAAAGGTGGAGCTTGGATGGCACAATATGGTGGCTAATAAGCAGAAAATCGTTAACAGCTAAACAAAGTTGAATAAGTATTCAATGTAGGAAACTGTTGCTGGTCAACTGAGTGCCCTAGAGCCTAGCACAACACAAGGAAGTATCAAGGCAAAAGAAAGACAGAATGATATAACCAAACAAACAGCACCAAGTGGTATAGGCCAATTGCTTTAATATGCGTGCTCTTCACAATTTTTTATTTCTTTTTGTAATATTTTTTTGATATTTTTTCTTTACTCAGTAGCACAAATATAGGAAGCACACAAATTTGCAGCTCAATTGGATGTAATATGCGGCCTATAGAAAATCAAGAAGGTTCTTTAAAATTCGTGATGAAACTTCGGAGGCCGGATAGCCTATCTTCCGAGGGGAATTTGGGCAATCTAATTTCGCCGAACGCGGCTACGCTGCGGAAAATCAGATGCGAAATTTCGCGTAGATGAATTTGAAAAAAAAAATTCGCCCGATTTCGAGTTCGTATGCGAAAGTTATGGCCGTTTTAAGGTAGGCTGTCCGAGTTACGTTTTTTTGGATGTTGATTCCAACTCGGTTTGAGAACAGAACTCGCAAACGGATACGAAAAAGATCGGGAATTTGCACAGCAACTAATGGGGTGGTGTGTGATGATTCAAGGATGAATGGCACAAAGATTTGTCACCTAATCTAGGGCTGGCGATGCGGGAGTTCACGCAAGGCGGCTAGCTAGGGCAAACCGATGAACGTGGCAGATCGGTTTGTTATTTAGGGATTGTGGAATAGGTGTCGAATAGCAAGAAAACAAGGACAAAACACGATAACTAGGATCAAAAAACACAAAGCTAAACCAGCAACAAGACTCAACCACACGAATGCAAACTCAATAATGCAAACTGAAAAACGAAACTGCAGGCACTATAGTATGGGAAGCGGTAAAAACGATCTAATATTTTTTTTATGGCTTTTTTTTGTGGACTCTAGGTACGAAACAAAATCGATCTAATGGAAGGAAGGAAAACAAAGATACCTCACGGGCAACCTGGAAATCTGATACCAATTGATGAGTAGGTTTAGGCCCGATCTTCCGAAAGGTATGTCGATTGGGATGGAGAACTCGACGTTGATGATCCGCGGCACTCGAGCGGTTCGAGTACCCCTGCAATCACTACACCACGGCTCCGTTGGTTATCAACCGTGCTGCACACGCTTGACCTCGCCAAGAAGGCTAATCCCTGCAAGTGCAATCGAGAACACGAGCAAGAACGTAGAAGACACGATCGGAAATCGCGAAATTGGGGTCTCACAAACCGTAGAACGGCGATTTTATTGATCTAAGCAAAACCCACCGAATATGACCGGCGGCTGCAGTATTTATAGGCTAGGGTTCGACCAAAACATGATTAGACGCGTCCCTAATGGACTCTTACAGGATACAAGGCCCAAAGGCCCGATTCGGTGGCGCAGCACCGGACAGAAATCTGGACTCGAATTGTTTCGACGATTCCCGATGACTCCGGAGGAATTTTGAGGTGGGACCAGAACCATTGGAAAGTTTATCTTCTCCTCTTTCCGTGCATATGTAGAACGTCGAAAACGGAGTCCGTATGCCTCCTGGGCGTCTGTTTTAAGGTGGACTGCTCCTGGACTCTGAGTTGAACTCGAGTCCGAGTTGTAAACTGTTTCCATCTACTTGTGGACGTCCCAGGTGGTTCTCCACGCTCCCAAGGCCTCCTTCCTTCACTTGTTGATCTTTTCCATTATTCCTAATAACAATTAAATCATCACATAGCAATCTATTCTCAAACTCACATGCAAAAGAAGTTAAGAACGAATTCACCTGCTGATTTAATAACCGTGCCCGTGCTCTTGTGATTGGTCCTTGCAGTTCAATGCACGTCTTTGCTGTTGTGATGTCCTCATCACTATAGAGTGTTGTTCGTGTCATCGTCGCAAACTCTTCGAAGGATGCCACCACTATCGATGATGAAGTCTAGGCTCCTGAAGTGGAAAGCCTGACGTGGGGTGAAGATGGGGTCGACCTTGAGCCCCCCTTTGCTGGCGACGTTGAACTCAAAGTCACCGGGGCAAACCTTCTCGCCATGGATGAAGGCTGAAGTTCATGAAGCCATTACAGAACTGATGAAGAATGCGTAACAAGGTTCCCCTACCCGGCACACCATTTGTCTGCATTTTGAGTATCGACTAGTATATCGTATTGATACACTTTCGTCTTCGTATGACTAGCTGCAAAAGACAAGTGAGTTATCCTGGTTCGACGAGAGACCTTACATCCAGTGTGAGTCAATCGTGATTTTTGTTAGCTCTGAAGGCGTAGAGAACATATTACAAGCGAGTCTTGCTCGAGTGATCTCTTGGAAATGTAATGCGTAAGTAAAATGCATAAGTAGACGCATATGTAAATGTGTAGGAAATGTGTATGTAAATCTAGTACATCATGAATTCGCCCCTCTCGAAGGTGGACTTGGGGTCCCTTTTATAGAGGTTCAAACGGGCCTATCTAATCGACTTTGTCATAGTAGAACCGGGTTATATCGTGTTCGTTTGTCGGGCCGTCCGAGCTATGGAAGCTTCATCGTCTTAACTTCATCCTCATAGCTTAGGTTGCAACACACGTGCGGTGTACTCATTCCTTTGCGACAGATGTGACAGAATGAGAGGATGTCAGGTTATCCTGCAAGGGGTCACATCGAGTGTTATCTCTTTTGCCAAAGTAATGGCGTCTACCATCTGTCTTAAATGTCACCAACGACCTACCTCTCTCGGGTTCATTCTCGAGAGGAGTCATCTACTTGACTTTGGAGGTTGAGATTCGGATGAGCTAGATACCCCTACCTCGGTAGTCCTGGATGTTGGGCGATGGACCTCTCCTCGCACTGGAGGGTAGATACGATTCATCGCCGTATAGTGGTCGCGTAACGTCGTCGGTCCCATATCTTCGGTAACCGAAGTACAAAATCCCGTCAGGATCAGGAGGCTTCGATGGTAGGAGCAGTCTCCACAATTGACGAACTACGAGCGCGGGTGCAAGCACCGGATTGGAGGCAACCTGAGCAGGCATCGGTGCCAGCTGTGGATGTGGGAGCTAGCACCGCGGGCGGAATCAGGAGCTCCCAATGTGATTTTTATGAGGTCATGCCTTAGAAGAAATTAAGTTTCTGATTCTTTCTTCGCCGTAAGGTCTAGAGTGGGTGTGGGTGAAGGCAGATGCTGGGTTTCATGGAAGGTTGTAATATGGTCTATTCCGAAGAAACCAAACAGAGCAAGCAAAATTTGTTTTTTAAATTGAAGGGTAATATTGTCAACTTAAGTGCTCCCAAAATATATAAAAAGAAAATAAAAAGTTAAACAAATGTCATAATTTTGTTTTTACAGTGCATTAACGCTGTAAGTTCTATTTTATTGAACATCACAGTAAAAATTTTATTTCGGCGAAGCCTACAATATGAGATCTATAACAGCAAATCTCTCGCGCATGTGAGTGTTAATTTTCATCTATGGATACAAGTGCGGGTGTAAATATTTGTTTTGGACGATAAGCGCGGTGTAAAATTTCGCCCACTCGTTATGAATATTTTTCTTCCACCTGAGCCATTTCCGGCTGCGGTTTAACTCCAAGGGCACTTTTGTCCATCTCTGGTGAACTGTGAACGGCGTGCGGCTCCGCGGCATCTGATCCCGGATTCCCATTTCGTCCTGCTCCGTTCCATAACCCCGCAAGCCAAAGCCGCAAGTCGAAGAGAAGCAAACCCCACTCCCCTCATATTCGTCTCCATCTGCGGCGGACAAGGTGGCCGACGAAGCCCTAACCCTAGGAGACCAGGCGAGCGGACGGCGATGGTGTTCTACGCGCTGTACGTAGGCGCGGAGCTGGACGGCCTCACCAACCTGCGGCCCCGCGGTGGCTGCGACGACCCCAATTTCCCTTACTACTTCAAGGTCTGTTCCCCTCCAATGCTTCTCCCTCGGCTTCGCCGGTTGAACCCCGCCTCCCTCTCGATCGTCGCTGACAGTGGGTTTTGCTCTCTTGCTGGCGGTGTCGGATCGCAGCTGCGGTGCGAGAACTGCGGAGAGACCACCGCCAAGTCCACCTACGTCACCCTCAGCGAGTCCGTCGACATGCCCAAGGGGCGAGGCACTGCCAACCTCGTCCAGAAGGTACTCTCAATTGACGTCACATGCCTCCTCCTCTTCTTCACCTGTATGGCCGCATGGATTCGGTTTGGTCGTGCCCTGTTCTTCCTGTAGTGTTGGTATACTTTTTTTTTTTTCGCGAAACACAGACACTTGTAAACATGCCCTCATACTACTATGAGGGTCTCCGAAAGACTGGACCGGCTGATCTTGAGATTCATTATAAATGTAACACCTGTGCCGATTCTAGGAATTGAATCTGGGTGGTTGGTTCTACCACAAATAACCTAACCAACTGATCTATGCTCAGTTTGCAGTGTTGGTATATGGTTGATGACATTGGAAGTGATTGTTAGTCATATGGCAGATGAGAACGGTTGGCTTGTTAGTGTGCCCTTTGGTTTGTGGACGCGAGGAACTAGTATGCTTATTGGTTTGTGGATGCCAAGGAACTAGCTTGGATTAAGGGGACAAATTATGAAATAGTTTCACATATATCTATTTCATCTTGTTAAGTGCGTGCTTTGTTGAACTTGGTTTAAGGTACATTAGATTGGGCTGTCGATATTATACATATTTGCCACCACAAGCGCTGGTTATCTTCATGTTGAATCTTGTTGTGCTTTTAGGTGGGCAAGAAGTGTGATTTTGTCTGTGTTGCTTCTATGATTCATGGGCCGAGGTGTGCTTTTTAGTGTGCCTGCCTGATGGGAATCGATGCTGATCAGCTTGTTGTTATGATGTTTGTATATTCCTGGGGTTTATGAAAGCAGAAAAGAGGGGAAATTTGAGCTGACTTAGGATGTTGTAGTAACGGGGATTCCTTTGCTTCTACATCTATTACCTCATTCTTTATGTTGTTTATTGTGGAATTTATATATTTTTGTGACAACTTATAATTGGTAATTGAAATGAGGATTGGATTGTACTGTGGAGGGTCATATTTGTATAAATAGCATAGAATCCATGTTCTTCAAGAATGTTTGCTATTGTGAATACTTATTTAGGCTCTTATAAATTTGCTTTCAGTTTGGCAAGAAGCATGAGTCAATTCTCTGTTTAAGTTATATATTTTTTTAACTTAGGGTAATTGGCAGAGTGAGAAGTTTTCCTTAGTTTGTGCAATTTTCATGTGAGGTTCTCATTTTTTCCTTTATGCATTGAACTCTACTAATGTGAAATTTTTAGTATCCACCTATGAGCCATTGGACACAAGCTGGCTTGGGAACTGCTCTTGAATCCAAAGTGCCTAAACATCTGTGTTGTTGACACTTGTTGTAAAACTCCAGCCCAGAAAGAATCAGCCATTGGCTGGCTACTATTGACAGGATACTGTAGCAAGGCTACTTTAGCTTTGCGGATCACTTAGCACACAGGAATAGTCGCATTCGATAGTTGAGGTAGAGCAAGACCAAGTTAAATAGCCAGTCCCTAATAGTAAATAACTTTGGTTAACCGTTTTACACGAAGCGAGGATGAAAGCGTAAAAGTTATTTATGTAGGTGGTGCCTACAAAGTGTAAGTGAGCCAAGCCGCATTTTTTCTTGGGTTGTTACACTTGTTGATGAAGTTATTTTTTGTCATGATTATGTTTGATGAAGGTAGCACAGTGGTCAAGTCATCCCACTTGTGCCAGAGGTCCTGGGTACGACACAACCTCTTTCCATTGCACATTGTAGGGGACTAGGGGTAAGGCTTGCCCCATATAATCCTTCCTAGTTCCAGCGCTTCGTCTGCCCCAATGATTATGTTCGTTTATCTGTGTATTTGTCCTTGTTCATGGTAATAAAAGCTATTGTTAGTTTCACTTTTAGAAAACTCATTGGGTTGCTATCTTTTCACAGCGGAATGAATATTATTGTGTGTTATGCACTTAGAAAAATAATAATGTTTTATGTATTATTCAAAAAATTTGATCATGTCATTGAGGTGAATATGTACCGCCATGAATTTTTTGCATAAATTTCTTATCGCGTCCGAAAATAAGAACATCTAGTGTCCCATATGTAAATGATGCCGGCTAAACAATCTTGCTTCCATTTTTGTAATGAATGAACTCTTTTCTTGCCAAATCAAACCTAAATAGCTAGGTTCTCCTTTTGTGGCAATTTCATTTTTCGAATGATCCTTGCTGTTGCTGTTGTTATGTCTGCAATGATATGCAATCCACTTAATAGCAATTGTTTATAATGCCTGATGTGAAGATTATGTTACTGAATGGCTTTTTTGTCACTTACCAGTTTTGTCCCAAGTGATGGTTCTTCATCTTAATTTTCTCCTTATCTCTATCAAAGTTTTAAAGGAGAAGAAAACTCTTTTCAGTTCATTATGTATGTACTTAGTATCTTTTATTAAACCATGTTATTATATTCCATGTATGATGTTTTTTTGGTTTACTCAGTGCAAGCTTTGTGGGAGAGATGGGACCATTACAATGATTCCTGGGCAGGGGACACCACTGACTATTGACCAGAGCCAGAAAGGAGAAAAGGCTTGTTTGATGGTCTTTGACTGCAGGGGCTTTGAACCTGTTGAGTTTTCCTTTGCTGATGGATGGGTGGCTGAATCTGTAAGTTTTCTTGTTCTTCCATCATAAGTATTGATGGATTCTTACTTTTGTGGAACCATTCTTTTGACTTATCATCAGTGGATAAATAATCTTGTAAAGATAATTATTGTAGAATGAGTTACGGCCACACTTGGCAGATTCTTAATATAATGAAGTACAGCTCTCCTAAATTTTTGAGTAAAAAAAGAAGGCTGCTAAGCCAAGCCTAAGCAGTGATGTTCTTGGGCCGTTTTTTCCTTTTTGTGTGGTTTTCGGAAAGTAATGTATATGACTATCACCTCTTGCCTTGGTCCTAGCTTGAGGGGCTCTTGGATGGACCATCTCTTTTCCCTATAATAGAAAGATGTGTGACTCTCCTGCCCGTTCGAGAAAGGAAAGTAACAAATCTGCTGAACTGTTCTTTGCTGTTCTTTTCAAAACCATCTTCTGAAAGTGTTAAATTGGAGCTAGGTTTGAAATTATCTTTTTTACTAGTTGAATTGAGTAATGATATGTGAAACTTAGTTTGTCCTTATGTTGCTCACATTTGTTTAAATGTTATGGTGCATGCTGTGCTAACTTTTCTTCTTCTTCTGTAAGCTGGAAGGGACTGCTTTTAATATCGACTGCTCTGAAGGTGAATTTGCTGAATATGATGAGAAGGGGGAATGCCCTGTTGGCTTGGGCAACCTGGAGTCAACATTCAAAGTGGTAAGCACTAGCAGACGCTTGTTGCCTCATGTATCAGGAAAGTGATGTCATCCATAATTAGTTGGTGATTATGGTGGTCACATTCTAATCCATTTAAGCGTGACATTTATGTGACTGGCAACAGGTGAAGAAGTTCGAGAGGGCTGGGAAGGCAAGATTTTACTAGATCCGTAACTCTTGAGAGTCCTGAAACATTGGAACCAAAGTTGTATAAATCGTGCTGACAAAATGAAACCTCGGTCTGAATCTTGCTGTTGAACTTCTGCGCGTTTCAGGCGTCGCTATTGTCTCTGGTGTCGCTATTCTCTGGTGTTTCAGGCGTCCTTATGTTACTTCCCTTTATGTACTGCTACTCGTCGCTATTCTCTCTGGTGTCACTCAAATCTGTGAAAAAAATATTAGATTTGCATCTCGCTGTTAGTGCCAATAAAGCATGCGTGGTGCCCCGTAGTTGTGAACATATTCACCGTCAATTGATCTATCCACTGGGCAGAACGGGAGGGGGAAAGAATGGCCCGGCTGTGTGCTTGTCCAATTTTTGTGTGAGGCTTGCCGTGGATGGTGGATGAGGTGAGGCTTTCCGTAGATGGAGGATGAGGTGAGGCTTGTCGTGGCCCAGCAGCACATTATCCGAGTAACGGGGAGTGCAACTGTGCACATGCATAATGTTTGGGCATTGTCTTACCGTCCCAGTGAGGTATGCATGCGTATTCTCTGCGGACGGAGAGTACCACCGGGTGCGTCTGACCCGTCACCGATTCCTTCCACATAGACTCAGCACGAATCCAAAAGCATCGAGCCGATTTGATTTCTTGTGCGAGCAGGTCACTGGCTCAACTCCGCTTATAGGTGGTCAAGTGGTTGTGCCAGGCCAGCCCGGCTCAAGCACGGACGCGCTCGGGCCTAAAACATAACGGCCCGACACGACCTGCGTAATTGACGGGCCCTGTTGAGCTGATACGCGGGTCAGAGGCGGAGGCCTAAGCACGGCCCGAATCCTCTTTCGCCGTGCCGGGCCCGTTCACATGCTGTGCGAGCCGTGTCGGCCCGAAGCTCGGTTCACAGACAAAGAAGATGGCGCAGAGCTCCATTGTCGCAGTGGAGCCGACCAAGTTCCATAGCCGCAGTCGCTAGCCCACACCGTCGTGGTTGCGGAGGGAGGTCCTCGCCGGCTCACCGTGGTCGTGGATGGAGGGGAAGAGGAGGCTGGCGGGATCGCGCCGTCGTGGTTGAGCGGACGGCGACGCCATGGTGGGGTCGCGCTGGCGCCGGGTGGAGGGGAAGAGGAGGCTGGCGGCTGGCAGGGTCGCACCATCGTGGCCGAAGCGTCGGAGCAAAGGTTCGAGGAGGGAGAGGAAGAGAAGGCCAACGGGTTATAGCCTCGTGCTGTCGTTGGCTGACGGGAATTTGCGTATGGGAAATCGGCGAATGGGGAGCGCTCGAATGGGGAGCGTATGGGGAATCAGCGTACGGGGAGAGGAAGAGAAGGCCGATAGCCCTCGAATAGGAACGAAGGTGGCAACAGGTTCTGGTGGACTGAGATTAGGGTTACCACCGGATGGTTTATATATTACACGGGTTAAGTCGTGCCTGTGCCGGGCCACACCCGTCCAGCCATGCAAGCCGCTTCACTAGGCCTGACGGGCTGAGCAAAAACGAGCCGTGCTGGGCCAGCCCGTCGGCCTGAAGCCCGTACTGGGTTCGGACCTGGTCGGACTCGGTCCTCATCGGATCCTTATATGTATAAATAGTTGTACATTGTACGTCAACGGAGCTGAGCCAGCGAGCCGAGACCGCGCGAGAGAAAGAAATCGAGACGGGCGCCGGGTGGAACCTAATCAGCTCCATGCTTTTGGATTCGTGCCAATTCTATGTGGACAGGATCGGGGCGTGTTGCACGCGCCCAGCGCTGTGCCGATTCGGCAGACAATTCGTTTCCGGTCTAGTTTATACAGTTTCAGTTTTTAGTGTTGTAAATTCTCAGTAATCCAGTATAGATCTTGTTTTCTACTGTACTTTTGTGCAGTATTGTACTGTGTTATAAATTACTATTTCAAGTCTAATTTATAGAAATGAAACTATATGGTGTCCAATATGTTTGCATTGTACATCCCAATGACGCCATATCATGTTTACTATTGTTTTGCCATTATGATATGCATATTTCTTGCAAAAACAAAATTTGCTTGCCCTTAAGCTCTATGCTCTTAATTCAAGCACAATTGAATTTTAAACACAACACTTTACAGTATTTTATCTTGCAATAGAGATTCTGATATCTTGCAATTCAAATTTAATTTTGCTAAGCAACATATGCTTAATTCAAGCAGATTTAAATGATACACACTACTCCTACACTACATGAAAACAAATTATTTTCATGAGCCAGGAGTTCAGGAAACTAGATGAAAAGTCCATGAAAATAATTATCTTCATGCGCTAAAAGACTCACATCCATAACCTGTTGAAAATACATGTACTTTCGTGGACTGCTCATGAAATTAAAGTTACTTCCGTTAGGCAGATGTGGCCCACGATAATTCTATTTTCATGAGCTGCAAAACAACCTACGAAAATAATTTATTATTTTTGTGAGGCGGACTGAGACCTACTCAGGTTACGGCTCACGAAGATAATCGGTTGTATTTTTTATGAGAATTTCTAGCTACAAAAACAACAGATATTTTCATGGATCAGCTTGGGCTCACGAAAACAATTGGCTCAATTTTTTGTGGGCTAACTAATGGTTTACAAAACTAACTGGTATTTTCATGTATCAGCTTCTGGCTCATGAAAGTAACTTGGTGTATTTTTGTGGGCCAGCTCTTAATAAATTTCATGGTAAAAAAATAAACATTATTATTAGATGCATAGAACCTGTTCTGCTCATCTAATATTCTGCTCGCCATACTGTACAAGATGATAAACAGATAGCAGTAATAATCACTAAAGTGCTACCCATTCAGTTTGAATAGAGAAACGGCGTTCACAAAAAGAAGGCATTGTTGTTCATAAAAAATATTAATCCCTTATAAAAGAAGAGGTAAACTTTCAAAATCGTATGCAACAGGAAAATTCCAGATGCATGAATGTCTGGGTAACACCAATCAATAATTTGTTTACCCAACAAAATTGGAAATGTTGGGATTGGAATTCAGAACATTCAAAGTTACCTGCTTTCCAAGGTATATATAGAGAAGCCAAGGGCAACTGGTAGCAACCTTATAATGGGTTCTGCCAACTTGGCCTCACAACGCGCCATCAAGGCAAATATGATGGAATATACAATCTCTTCACTGCAAGAACCAACAAACACCAACCCCAAGGCAATGGCTGAGATACCAAGACCTCTAAGGGTGATTGCGAGCCCCCCAACACAGCCGATAGATGCATTTTTAGGTGATACAGAATCATGTTAACAATAAGATATAAGCAATATTAGGCTACTGGACGAATCAGATGGCACAGTCATCAACTTATCCTGCTCGAAGGAAATATATAGGTCTAAAATTAAAATGTGTTACTTCCTCCACAAAATAAAAAAGGAACCATTGTTAGAAAAAAGTGACCTACGAGTGAGATTAGGAGTCGGTTACAAAAGTAATCGACTCGGACTCAGAATCTTCCTGGAGTCTGATGGGGACACCACCCCAACCGAATTGGTTGGGGAGCCCCCTGGGGTGCTTCCTCTATAAATAAAAGGGATTCAGATCTAAGTAATCACCAGAACAAAAGTCTACCACCGATTCCAAAACCCTAAGATCACCGATCGCTACAGAGGAAGAAGCCCTGGGAAGGTCCTCCCCGTCGCCGACGCCGATCTGCTGCCGGTTGCTCCACATCTACACCATGACTGCATCTTCCACATCTCAAGGTATGATCTCAGGTGTTGATTCTCCCCTCTGTTCTTGTTTCCTCCTTAATTGCGCCTGTTCATACTCTCTGTAATCAACTAAGTCCGAACCCTAATAGCTAATTAGGGCCTAAGCACCGCACCTTAGTTTCCAACAATGGTAATCAGAGCCACCTTAATTGGCTTTAGGGCTTCGGCCACATCTAAGATTGATCAAGTTAGATCAATTCAGTGAGGTCACCTTGATCTCTAAACCTAAGACCCTTGATTCTACAACATAAGGAAAGAGGGGATTCAGACTAGAATAATTAGGGTTTGAATTCAAATTGAACTCAAACCGAATTAAGTGGATTAGGGTTTCTAATCCTAAATCAGAGCCATGCATTTCAAATTGGCTTAAGATCAGAATAGAAATTAGGGACCAATTTGAATTCAACAATCAAATTGGACCACATAAGCCGCAATTCAGATCCAAAACTCAGTGAGCAAATCCGAAGAAAAACTCGGATAAACCTTAGAACAGAGAAGGGTATTAATAGAACTCAGCTTAGTCTTGGCTTGACCCTCCATATCGACACCTTGCGTTCGACGGAGAACGTCACTGCCGTGATCCTAGGGTCGCCTCCTCGCCGTTGCACCCGAGGTTTGCACATACTTAGCCGGAACATGGCACCCCGTTGGACCACTAGACGGCGGCACGCTCACCCAACTGCGAGTGTCGCGCGCCAGCGAGATGACCGCAGAGGTGCCATCGGGCCTTAGATCTCGCCGGGGAGGGTGCAGCCCCAACCCTAGCACGATGCTCCCCTCTCGACTTCTGGCCTACAAGCCCATGCCAAGCGATGCAAGCACTGTACGGTGTACCTGCGCGCACCGGCGATGGACTATGGCAGCGTCGGGGATCACCCGCCGTTGGCGGATCCAAGCCGCATCGGCGGCGCCGCCATTTCCTCTCGGTTTTCTCTCTGTCGAGGCGAACGAAGGAAGGGCGGTGGTCGAATGCGTTAGGGTTTCGACAAAACCAACTTTTGTATCATCGTCCAATTGCTATCAGTCGTCCGATGCCCATCCTACGACTCAGATTAATTTGCTGACATGTACCATTAAATCCGGACCGTCCATCTTAGCTTCTATGGCCAACATCAGTCGACGCACAGTCGAGCAGGCCGCGGGCCCGTGTGGCGCACGCACTGGGCCACCAAGCCCATGCGGTAGTGTTTTGCGGGCTCATGGGCCGTCCTTTAAATTAGCTGCGGGATTTATCTATTTCTTTTAGTGGGTCGTGGGCCAAATCAGGGAAGGCCGGGCTTTCAAGCCAGTTTTCCAATTTTCCTTTTTTCTGGTTTTTCCAGAGATTTAGTGAATGGGCCTTGGGCCTATTTAGCTACGGGGTTGTGCTCTCGGGCCAGTTCCATCTTTAATTTTTCGTTGATTTTCGGCTGTAAATCAGAATGGGCCTCTAGGCCTAATTAGATAAGTGGGCTGGGCAGACTAAGGGTCCTTTTCGGTCATTTCAGCAGTAGGTTAATTTTTTAGTCTATTTACTATGTTTAAGAAAATAAAATATGGATCTGTTCAATATTTTTTGTATTTTTCAGAAAATAAATTAGCATTTTAATTAGATCATTTGTCAGTAATTTTAGTCATGATTCAAAATTCATTAATTTTAGTACAATGAGCATTTTATTTCTTAGTGATTTTAGTATGGGATAAAATCAAATTAGAGCTAAGTTAAGAATTATTAAGAAATAAGTAAAGCATTTATTTATTTTCTATAAGCATTATATTGTATTTTTAGTAATTTATTTATTTGCGATGAATTTAAGTTTATGCTAAGTTTATTATTATGAAATTATATTATGTTTTACATATTAAGCATGTTCACTTAGTAAATTAGCTTCCGCTGCGTTCTCTCAGTTATGCATAGTGATCTTTTGTTAAGTAGCCAACGTGAATAATAAATTTAAGCTATGCTCTCAGTTTATTCAGTCTCATAATAATTTTGTTAAGTAGCCAACATGAACGATAAAATTACTATGTTCTAAGTTGCATAGAAAATTTACTTGAGTAGCCACATGAAAAATAAAATTTTGCCATGCTCTAACTTATGAATGTTGTATTTTTATTGGAGTAGCCAACATGAAAGACAAGGATAACATTCTCACTATGTACATAGAAAACTTTGCTCGAGTAGCCAACGTGAAAGACAAAGTTTACTATGTTTCATAAGTTAATTAGCGAATGTCGTTTGTTGAAAGACAAAATGTGACAATAGTTAGTTCATAGAAACTTTTGTTCGAGTAACCAACGTGAAAAACGAAATTTTACTATGTTTTTAATCAGTGAATCTCGTATTTTGTTGAAAGACAAAATATGATGATTCTTCTTCCTAAGTTATTTACATTAGGATAATAAAAATTTTTGTTCAAGTAGCCAACGTGAAAGAAAAAATTTCCTATGATTTCAGTTTATTACTAAGTTTTATTATGCATTCACTTATGTTACTCAGTTCTTTATTCAGATAACTCCTCCATCATCAGTTCAATACTCAGTTATCTCTCTACCATTGAGCCTCTTAACGAAATTAATTATGACTCATAGAGATAGAAGCTAAGAATTGCTTAGGCAGTCTCCAAATTAGATGTGGCACCGATCAGACCATGCCCTACTAAGTCTCAGGTTCCTATGCCTATGACTGGAGAGACTGATGAGTCTTTTGAGTTGAGAAAGGGACAATTCCTTAGTCTCATGCACATGTATGAGAAAGATCTAGTTAAACGGGACCACTCAAATAAGATAAGCTGATTTTGATGATAATTAAGGATTCCATCACTAAGGCTATTCAGGAAGCAATTCCCGAATGCGACACCGCTACTCAGTACCTCGACGAGATTGAGACATAGTTTGCTAGCACCACTAAGTCCCTTAGTGTTGTTGACCCAATCAACTGCACTAATGGAAATCATAAGGGCAAGAATAAGGTTTCATGGACACATTCTTCTCAACAGAATGTGAAGATGGATAAAATTAGGTGTTACTTTTGCAAACAAGAAGGACACTACTAGAAGGATTACGTAGGCTTCCTCAAATGGTGTCATAAGAAGGGTAATACTTAGTTCAGAATTCCCTATTTTCAGTATATTTTTGATCTACTTGTTAGATTGACTTAGTTGCAATTGTGCAAAATTTGTGCAGGGATTAAGTATGAGAAGGATTATAAGAGTAGGGATAAGGGTCATTAAAATCGCTAATGACCACGAAGTCGAAGTAAAAGCCAACTTAGAACTCGCATTCGTATTTCATGGCTTTGTAATTTTGTTTCATTATGATGCTTTATGTATTCTCATTTAGAGAAACTTATATTAGTTTCATGCATGAACTATTCAGACTTGTAAGTCTTTTGTCTAAATAAGGTTATAATAAGTTGTGAGTTTTGCCATCCGACAAGACAGTTTTCTTTTGTCCTTGCATGATGATTATCTAAGTTGTATCAAATTTCTACCATTAAACTAAGTGTTTCGCAAAGCGCATAAGAATCGATCGCGAAACAATTTCAAAATAATAGCACTACGACGTTAGACCATATTTCGAGAGAGAGAATTAATTAAGTGTTTTTTAATCGATTCCTCTCCACTTAGATTAACAAAACCTCAACGAATGCATAAATGAATTCATCATACATTCACTAAGATTAAGATTCAATACCCATATTAAATTACAAATAAGTAATGTCCTTCAACTTAGTCGATTAGCTCATGAATCGAGACTTCAAAAACCTCTATTCAAATGCTACATCGAAAAAGGTAAGTAGTTGGTGTCTTAAAAACACCATATTAGATAAGGACAAGACATAAACCCTCATTAATTATCTTATATGAGGTTATCGTTAAGATGATTAGCCCAAACATTAGTAAACTGACATTGTTTCCACTGTCTTTACCGACACTAAGCTAAATAGAAGCAATATATGCTAGAATCAGGGAAAGTAACATAATCTGAGATGACGATCATGAGGAGAAGTGGGTATATGCAGTCACTTTCATGATTCAAGAATCGTTCATCATGATATCTGCTGTTGTTAAGACAACATTGTTGTCTCAATACCTTTTTTTAGTTCTTCATTGTCATATTTACTAAGATTTCTGTCTCACAGAAGCAACTTCAGTTTTCTGATTATTAGTTGCCGCTAAAGATGAAGAACAACAATTGTCTCGATTAGTAAATAATGTGTCTCAGATCAATATTCAAATGAAGGGTGATCCCGCCTCATTTGAAATAAGCTAATAAAGTTTGTACTTAGTCGACATTCCCAAAAGAGCCAAAACAGTAGACCGTAATGAGTCCATATTAGTAAACATGACTCGAGAGGAAAATGTGGTTTTTGTTAAGGAGACATAAATTGTTCTCATAATGTCTCAACTATCGATTTGTTAAAAACCGATTCAATATTAGTAACACATTATGACTTAGTATTACATCGTACGATGTAATAATGACGTTTCTTAAATGGGATCTATATAAGAACGTCTATGTGACACAACCGAAAGGTATTGTCATTAAGCATAAGGTACATAGAGATACAAGTTAAAACAATTTGTTTATTCATGATCTAAATAAGGCCTTGTTGGCAATAGGTGTCTCATGTTCAATAAGTCAATTAGTAAGTTTGGGTTATCACAGACAAAGAGGAGAATTATAAATGACATGTTACTTACAAGTAATCATGTTGATTTACTATTCAGTTTTCGTTCTCCGATTTTGACGTTAAGGGACATTAAGCTCATAAGGCATACTTGAGTTATACTTGAAAAATATGACATGTATGCAAATAAATAGCCTACTCAGAAAAGTTAAGGTTAATTAGAATTGAAACCAATTAGTGAATATTTGAATAAAATACGGTTCCAAGGACTTCTACTGTTAGAAGTTTTTAAGTTGCTCAAACAATGTCACCTTGACATAGACTAAGTAACTGGGTTATTTGACAAAAGTTAGTCCAATCCAAGGTTTTTGAATGGAGATAAGAGTTAATCTACAATAATGCAATTAACTAAGGTATCATGATAAGATTAGTATTTTAATGAGCCATGGATCATTAAAACTAAGTTTTTACGAGATGTGTAGTAAAATCTTCATTAGTAAAATAACACTCGCAGTAGGAGCTTTGTTGAGAAACTAGCTCCAAACCTAAAGTCATTGCATCATGAATGATGTATACTAAAATAGTGATGAGGCCATTGAGCAGACACCATATGAAAACCCGAGCTAAGTGTGGTTGACAGTATAGAACCACCTAATGTTATGTACTTCTGAGGCAACAAGTCAAATGTGTCGCTAAACACATTGACGTTAGTTGTGTGTTGCAAAAGAAGTAAATCTAGGAACATAATAAGCATTCATAATTGAGCAATCAGATTCATGCGAATCCTGGCGGTACCACATACTAAGGGACTTCTACCCAATGTGTTCCGTTAACACATAACACACATGGGTTTAAGGAAGAACCTATGATCTCCTGGATATTTAGGGGTCAAACTCAGTTTTAGGATATATTTCTAAGTGTAAGATATAATGTGGCCGTCGAGTCCAGCAGTACGTAACTAGCTGTCTTCGATGTGTTGTTCCCTTTATGTCAAGCATGAGGAAATAATGTCAAAAGTCTATGTGTTTAGAAATCAGCTTATGTGACCCGTGATCAAGGGGAGAATGTTAGGAAAAAGTGACCTACGGGTGAGATTAGGAGTCGGTTACAAAAGTAACAGACTCGGACTCAGAATCTCCCTAGAGTCTGATCGGGACTCCACCCCAACCGAATTGGTTGGGGAGGCCCCCTGGGGTGCTTTCTCTATAAATAGAAGAGATTCAGATCTAAGTAATCACTAGAACATAAGTCTACCACCAATCCCCATAACCCTAAGAGCACCGATCGCTACGGAGGAAGAAGCCCTGGGAAGGTCCTCCACGTCGCCGGCGCCGATCTGCTGCCGGTTGCTCCACGTCTACACCATGGTTGCATCTTCCATATCTCAAGGTGCGATCTCAGGTGCGGATTCTCTCCTCTGTTCTTGTTTCCTCCTTAATTGCGCCTGTTCATACTCTCTTTGTAATCACCTAAGTCCGAACTCTAATAGCTAATTAGGGTCTAAGCACCGCACCTTAGTTTTCAACAACTACTAGTAACAAATTTTGTTATTGATGCAATTCAGCAGACGCCATTTCATTAAAGACGGAGAAAAGTTTGGGAGTGAAACGAAATAGTACAAAGATAACCAGAACAACTTGTGTTGTTCTGAGCACATGAAACAACAGCGAATCTATGCAGCCCCATGGTCGGGCTGCAGACAGCGAGCTTTTCCAAGCTAGTTGAACGAAGTCGAATTCCTCCTTGATGATGTTCGCCACATTGTAGCTGACATCCTCCTTAGAAAATCCTTTAGTTCCTCTCCTTCCAAAGGTTCCATCAAGTGTAGAGGATTAAACCCACAACGTCCTTCCTTCTCTCCTTAGGTAGCTTCTACGCCATTGATCGTAACCAATCCACAGTTGTGAGTTTAGGCCCTTGGGTACTTTGCAGCACCTCGACGAAGTTGTATCATCTTGCAATTTGGGTCATCATCTGCATAGCAATGTCGCACATTATGAGAAGATGCTCCACAGTCTCTGCTTCTTGCAGGCATAAAGGACACACCACTCCATTATCCAATCCCCTCCTCTGTAAGTTATCGGCCGTGAGCACCTTCTCATGTATGACAGTCCACCCGAAGAAACTTACTTTTGGTTCAGCTAGTGCCCTCCACAAATAACTTGTCTCAAAAGGTTTAATGGATCCAGTGAATTGCACCTCATATGCTGTTTTTGATGAGAAATCCCCTGACCCTATCCATCGCCAGATTACATCATCTTCTGTGTCTTGTAAAGAAATGCCCTGCAGCCTTTGCCACCGTTGCACAATCTCTATGATTTCCTGGTCTGATGAAATATGTCTGATTGCTTTGATCCAGTTACTGTTTGCCAACTCCTTTGCGACTGTTCTATTCTTGAATCTTGCCAAATTGAAAAGGTTTGGAGCTAGTGTCTTCAACGGTGCACTTAGTGTTCAGTTGTCATGCCAAAAGGAGAAAGCATTCCCGTTCCCTAGCTTGCACACCACTGACGCCACAAAAAGCTCTATGTCTGCTTGATTGCAAGGAACGGGCATTCCTTTCCAAGGTTTGTCAAGCCCTTTGTAGGACTTTCATAACCAGGCAGTCCTCAAGGCCGAACCGAATATTTGAAGATCGAGGACTCCAAGGCTTGCAAATGACTTGCCAATTAACTAGGCAAAGCCCCCTTTTTCCTTCCTCTTTGTCGCCTGACCATAGGAATCATCTTCTAATTGGCTCCATCTTTTTATGACACACCTTGGCATGATGAGTGTTGTTGCATGACATACAATTATGGAGGTCAGCACCGCCTTTGTTAGGGCCACTCTGCCCACCTTAGGGCTGGTTTGGGAGCAAAGGATGTAAATCCCTGGGAAAGAAACCCCCGGGGGAGCATTTCTCTTCCCTGGGGCAAATATCCCACCAAGGTGTTACATTCTCTATGACAATTTGGGAACCAAGGGGCTTTAAATCCCAGGAAAGTAAAACAGCCCAAAAAACAAATGACAAAAAAATCAAGAAAAAGCGAGAATTTTTTAAATGAAAATCATTGTAAAATTGGTAGAACTTCAAAATATACACTTTAACATATCAATACATTAATATCACAATCATCTCCGTCTAATTCTTAAAAATTCCGCACAACCATAAGTTATAAGAAAGTAACATATCAATCTCACTTTCACAGATGCATCTCGGATCCAATTCTCATAGCACATTTGAGCTTCCATCTCAAAAAAACAATGTGAGAACATTCAGATTGTGTTACATCGACTCCAAACACTAAATAGATACACCAATGTTAGAAATCCTAGACTCCTAGTGATGCAAACTTCAAGATAATAAGAGCTACAAAATGCATATGCAATTGCATAAATGCTCTCTATTCTTCAAACCATGATGTCTGGGCAGCTTCATGACCATATGAGATTATTTTCCCCTGAAAATTAATGTGAGTAATAACATAAGTAATTGTTTGGCAAATAACCAAAGCAACTAAAAATAAAACGTAGCTTATGCCCTTGCTATAATTACAGCTTGCTAGCTATAAACCAGGCACCAATAGACAAGAATAAAATTAAACATCCCCATTAGTAGACACTTTCCACAAAACATTTGACTGTGCAGAATCATTCCAATAGCACATGTCATTATCAAATAGATACTTCGTAAAAATTTATAATTTACAGAGTAATCCAGTCAAGAGGAGATAAACATTGTCTCAACGACAGCTAATATAAACACTGAAAGACATACTGATCATGCAAAAACAACAGATTTGAGCAGTTCTACCCATTGAAAACAACCTGTTATTAGACAAATTTGATTGCAGTTTGCGTAATAACTGATCGTACAATACAACAGATCTGAGCAACCAATCAGCTTTCGACAAACGTATCAAAGCAATGCATATCTACATTCAGAATCAACTAACTGATACATATAACATAAAGAACATAGGGATCTAAAACATCTCAGGGACATGTAACCCAACGAATTGACCTAAATTACCTCGAAATTAAAGAAACCATATGTCAGATTCTAATAAAGGAAGCCACTCCGAGTCATTTGATTCGACCCAGTCATCACATAACAACACAAAATGGAAAGAAAACGCCTCAAACTCAACTGAAACATGGTTAGTATAGTAAATGAACATTTAAACGAGTATATTAAACATGGTCAATATATTTAAATGTCACCAAGAATAGAAACAGAGATTCTAAATCATTTATATCGTAACAACTATATGGCTACTGAAAAACAAGAAAATCATAACCAGGAACATGCATGGGGTACAAGGAAATTCAGGGTAGTATAATTATAAAACCTATATTTTGATGGAATAAAGCGTAATAAAGTTTTGTGGACAAAGAAAATGTAATTAACATTACAAAACTCGGAAGGTCAAAATATTACGTAAGTAATTCATACAAATATCACAATTGGTTAGAGCTAACTTCTACATCATAAGGAGCATGTGTGAAACAAAGGAGACAAAAGTGTGCAGCTAGGAAAGGTAAATAGATATGCAGTAAGACCGCTCGCAGCGGCGGCCGCTAAACGGCCCTGTACGCCACTTTAGCGGGCGCAGGTCGATAGAACTGGCCGCAGCGGGGCCTCCAAAGATCCCGCTAAAATGGCGATTGCAAAAAGGAAGCGCTATAGATAGCGACGCCGGCAAAAGAAAGAGAAGGTAAATAAGAGAGAGAAAGGGAAAGAAAAGAGGAGGAAAAATAATAATAAAGGAAGAAGAGAGGAGAAAATTATAGAGGTACGATTTAGAGTTGAACGAAATTGTAAAGCTGAGAATCTTTTAGACGTAACTGTAAAAGGTGGTATAGAGGGCCAATATAGAGGTCCATGAGTGCAAGCAGTCTAACCCAGTGAACCCATGTTGTCTGACAGTAGGAATAACATCACGGAAAAAAGGTACTACCGCACAGTTATATGACAATCCATCAGGGGGCAATAATAAATCATATACCAATAGCAATCCAGTGATGGATTTCGTTGGCCACAAATCCTGACTCCCGGATTGGATTCTACGGCCCGAGCATGGAACCAGAGTAGAGTGGAGGGTGCAGGAACAAGATTGAAGACTCACCCCCGAATTCTGTGGCGAGTTGGAAGGACAGAGGAATCTTGAGTCAACCCAATGAGGAGACCAGGGTGTTAGTTGTGATCTTGGGGGTGACGTGGGCAACAACCACGCCCCCGAGTCAAACTCCCCTACGCGCCCTGATCGGGGGCGCAACCGACCCTGGTTTGGTGCGGCCCCCTCTCACGTGCGCCATATAAATAAGAGGGGGAGGGGCCAGGGAGCTGATCATGAGTTGATCAGCCACCACATCCCTCCCCACAAACCCTAACCGATCTATTAGGGTACAGGGTGAGGGGAAAGGTCCGTACCTGGAGATCCGATGCCAAGTCGACCTGCTCCAAGCCGCCACTGCCTCACGTCTTCCTGCATCAATGAACTTCCTGCGTCAAGCTAACTCTCCTGCGACAATCCACCCGAGCCCAATGGCATCTGGTGGACCCTGAGACGGTAACCCTAATCTCCTTCTTCCTAAGTCCTTTACGCTATTCTAGATGATACATGTTCTGTCTCCATGATTGAATTGCCTGATTATTAGCCTAAGTCATTAGATTGATTGTCTAATTATGCTTAAGTGTATCTATCAGATTAAGATTAGTCCTAAGTGATCCCAATTAGGCGTTACTAGTTTTGATCCTAAGTACCCTAAGATCTATCAATGGCATCAGAGCCGTGCTGGACTAATCCTAATTGGGAATCAAACTCTAAGTCAGATTTATTAAGTTTTTGATCATTTTAAATTCAGTCTTAATTGAGATTAGTTACTGTTAAGTCGAGTTAATTAAGAAATTAGGAGAGGAATGAACTCAGTTTCAACTTCGGCTAAGAATTAGAACTCAGAATAAAACCCAAATAGAATTAAGAACTTAGATGGGGAAGAGGAACTTATCTGCATAAGAGGTGGCCTTGGGCCACCGCATCAGTGCGGGGTTAGGGGAAACCCTAACCCTAGCATCCTCTTCTCCTTAACGACGGCCATCGGGTTACATCTCCCAACGGAGATAACTGCAGCGCCGTCATCCTCAAGTGTTGTACTAGGGTTATCGGGCCAAAGCCCTAACCCAAGTTGCACACCCGAACCACCACCGCCACCTCAGAGTCTCGAGTTAGGAAACCCTAACCCTAGGCGCGTTCTCCACCGGTGGCGCATCGTGCGCGCCATGGTGGAGATCTTGGCGGCATCGTGTACCTACAAACATGTACTCAGAAACACTCAGTGCCTCGCCAGACTAGGGTTAGGGTTGACCCTAGCCTCGAGTTTCCTTCGACGGCTCTCCATCGCACCACAAGTTGACGATGGTGATGCGGTGGCGCCGGAAGTCCCCGTCAGCGGCACACCCCAAAAGCTCTCAGATTCACTCCACTCAGATCTGATGCGATGCGCAACAACTTTCCCTCAACGGTGGCCGACTCAGTACCGTCGACTCCGGCAGGGAAGCACCCCTCGGTGCGTTTCCCTTGCCGGAGCCAACGGTGCCGTGGCTCGCTGGAGGCCGCTCGCCGACGTCGCCCTCACTGCTCTCGCTCGCTCGCCACCGCTCAGAGTAAAGAGGAGAGAGGGTGAAGGTGCAAATGACTTAGGGTTTGATGGGTTCCACGGCGAGAAGGTTTTTATACCTCCGATCTCGTCGCTACGCCGTCGGATTGGCATCGGACGGTTCAGATCGTCCTTAGTTTTAAGCGTCCGTCGAATCTTGGCCATCAGATCGGCATCCGACGACCTGCGTTGCGCGCCGCCCGCCACCTAAGAAAATTGGGTCGAGAGCCCATGCGGGGTGGCGCCATGGGCCGTTTGGGCTGCCCTTTCGATTTTTCAGATTTTTCCCAATTTTCAGATGGGCGGAATTCAACCATGGGCTGATTTAATTCATGGGCCGCGTGTTGGGTTTTTCCTTTTATTTAAGAATTTTTCAGGGATTGGGCTGGGCCATTTTTTTAATCAGTGGGCCAAAATTTTAGTCAGTGGGCATAATTTAGGGTTTTGAGCCCAATTAGGCTTTTAAGTATTTTCTGATTTTCAGAATAAGTTTAAATTAGAAAAATAATTCCAGAAATTAGAGAAATGATTGGAAAATCAATAAATAGCTGGGAAATTTTCAGAAAATTTTGTGTGATGATTGAGTAATAGTTGAATGCATTATTTATATAATTTTCTGTAATTTTAAGTTATTAAGTGAATTTTCTCAGTTATTTAAATCCAATTAATTGCATTAAGTTTTTGCAATTAATTTCAGAAATTTAAGAAATTAAGTTTATTTTGCTTCTGTTGTTACTTAGTAGTAAATTTAAATAAGTAACCAACGTGAAAGTTAAAATTTGCTAGAATTTAAGATTGTGTATGTTTTGCATGGAAATTAAATAAGTAACCAACATGAAAATTTAATTTTGCCATGCTTAAGTTTATTTCCAGTATATTTGCAATATATTGAGAATGTCTACATGAATTTAAGTATGTTCACATGGAAATTAGAGTAACCAACATGAAATATTACCATGTTATTTAAGTTATTAAGAGAAATGAAAATTAGAGTAACCAACGTGAAATATTTGCATGATTATTTAAGTGAAATGGTTTTGTTGAGTAGCCAATGTGAAAGACATTTCATGCCATTTCTTATTGTTTAAGTGCAATTTTAAGTATGTGCTTCATCATATGTTGTTTAAGTCATTTTCTAACCTCTGTGTTTGTTTTATTAAGGTGCCTCAAATGTGGTAAGTCTCATTGCCTCCATAGAGACTCTTGCTGGTCATAACTATGGAACATGGAATGAGAGACTCAGGATGAACTTAGCAATTGCAAAACTTTACCTTTGCCTAAGAAAGGATCGACATGTTGATCCTGAAGCTCCCATTGCTCAGCCTGAGGAGACTAATGAGGAGTTTGGAGTATGAAAAGAGGAGTATCTTAAGCTTAAGGAAAGATACCCTAAGGATCTTGAGGCATGGGAGGAATCCAACAGAACATGCCTCATGGTCATTAAGGCCACCATTTTTGAGACCATAAGAGGAGCTATTCTTGACTGTGAGCTGGCAACTGATTATCTTGTCAAGGTCAAAAGTCAGTACACAGGCTCCACTAAGACATTAGCAAGCACTCTCCTCAAAAGGCTTGTTAATGAGAGGTACACTGGTCGGGGTGTGAGAGATCACATCCTTAAGATGAGTAATTTAAATGCAAATATCAAGACTCTTAACTTAACCATGACAGATGAGATGCTTGTGCATTTCATCTTTATGTCTTTGCCCAAAGAGTTTGAGGCATTTGTGATAAATTACAACTCTAAGGAAGATATCTGGACTTTAGAGAAAGTCATGGCTATGTGTGTTCAGGAGGAGGAGCGCATAAAAGGTAAGGATGGAGACTCTATTAACTTCACCAAAGGTAAGGGTAAGAGAAAGGCGGAGACCTACTTCACCTCTACCAAGACACTATCTTTTATGGTACATGGCTCCTCTTCTAAGGGCAAAGGGACAACTCCTCAGCCTTCTAGTTCAAAGTTAAAATCAGATCAGTGCAAGTTTTGCAAAGACTTTGGACATCCCCAGAAGGACTGCATTGGTTTTATTAAGTGGTGTGCTAAGAATGGTAAGGATGTTATCACTTTTGTAAATGAATCCCTGTATTTAGCTTATTCACGATCTACTTGGTGGATTGACTCAGGTGTAACTGTGCACGTTTGTAATTCTATACAGGGGTTAAGTACAATGAGGACTATAAGAAGGGGTGAAAGGACCATCAAAGTCGCTAATGGCCATGAAGCCGAAGTTGAAGCCATTGGAACTTATCCTCTTAGACTTAGTAGTGGTTTCATACTTAGACTTCATGATGTTCTTTATGTCCCTAGTTTAGTGAGGAATTTGATATCAGTTTCATGTTTGGATAATTGTGGATTTGTTTGCCATTTTAGCGAAGACATATGCTCTATTATTTTGAATAATAAGATTGTGGGTCTTGCGTTCAGACAAGACATGCTTTACCTATTGTCCAATCATGATAATGTGAATGCCTTAAGTAATGATCAAATTCCCGCTGAGAATGATATAAGAAGAAACAAGCGCAAAAGAATCGATTTCAAAACATCGTCAAAATTATGGCATTGTCGTTTATGCCATATTTCAAGGGGGAGAATCAAACGCTTAGTATCTCAATCGGTCTTATCTCACTTAGACTTTTCAGATTCAGAAGAATGCATTGATTGCATTAAAGGTAAGTTTGTTAAGACTATTAAGAAAAACGCCATACGCAACACAGGAATTTTAGAAATTATTCACACGGACATTTGTGGTCCGTTTCTCATAGTCTCCGTAGACGGGTATGACTCGTTCATAACATTCACGGACGACTACACTCGTTATGGTTACATTTATCCAATCAAGGAGCGATCCGAAGCATTGGATAAGTTTAAGATATTTAAGGCTGAAGTAGAAAATCAGCACAATATTAAGATTAAGGTAGTAAGATCTGATCGTGGAGGTGAGTACTACGGTCGGCATACCCCATATGGTCAGATTCCTGGACCTTTTGCGAGGTTTTTACAGGAACATGGCATAGTCGCCCAGTATTCTACACTGGGCGAAACTTAGCAGAACGGTGTTTCGGAACGTAGAAATCGTACTCTTATGGACATGGTAAGGAGTATGCTAAGTTATTCTACGTTACCGGTTAGCCTGTGGATGGAGGTGTTAAAAACCACAATTCATGTGCTTAATAGGGTTCTCACTAAGTTAGCACGTCAGACACCGTATGAGATGTGGACAGGACGTAAGCCCTCGTTAAACTATTTTCATATTTGGGGCTGTCCGGCTGAGGCTAAGATGTTCAACCCAAACATTAGTAAGCTGGAACCTAGAATAGTTAGTTGTCATTTTATTGGCTATCCTGAGAAAAGTAAGGGTTTTAGGTTATATTGTCCAGATCGGCATACTAAGTTCATAGAAACACGACATGTCGTATTCTTATAAGACGCTATGATCAGGGGGAGCACGGTACGACGGGAAATAGACCTTGAGGAGGAACGGATTAGTTTACCTGTTCCGATGACTCAGGAACCTTATTTCACCCTACCTGATGTTGTTGTGCCACCGACACCTGGTGCTAGTGACACCACGCCTATTGTTGCACCTCCATTAGCCACAACAGAAATAAGTGAGGTTCGACTTTCTCAGTCTGTAGAGGATATGGTCGAACAAAATGAGTTTCAGCAGCAGCCTCAACCATTATATGATGCTCAAGTAAGAAGATTACAAAGAGTAAGACGGTCGGCCATCCCGAACGACTATCAGATCTACTCGAGCGAAGAAGTTAAGATGGAGGATGATCCCACCTCCTACGAAGATGCCATGAGGCGACCTCAGTCATCTGAATGGAATAAGGCCATGGAAGATGAAATGAGTTCCATGAGTGCCAACAAGGTCTGGGACTTAGTAGAGATTCCTAAATGAGCCAAAATTGTAGGCTGTAAGTGGGTCTACAAGATTAAGCGTGACTCCAAAGGGAAGATCGAAAAGTACAAGGCTAGACTTGTGGCTAAGGGATTCACTCAATGGGAGGGTATTGATTACAACGAGACTTTCTCTCCCGTGCCGTCTAAGGATTCTTTTAAAATCATCATGGCATTAGTAACGCATTATGACTTAGAATTACATCAAATGGATGTAAATACGACATTCCTCAGTGGGGATCTATATGAGGACGTCTATATGACACAATTGAAAGTTTTTGTCGTTAAGCGTAAGGAACATATGGGATGTCACTTGAAGAAATCCATTTATGGACTTAAGCAAGCTTCAAGACAATGGTATCTCAAGTTCGGTGAGATTATTAGAAAGTTTGTGTTTAAGAAAAATGAGGAGGATAATTGCATTTATGCTAAGTTTAAGAATGAAAAGTCATTTTCTTAGTCCTTTATGTGGATGACATCTTATTAGCAAGTAGTGATGTCAATCTACTCTTAGAAATTAAGAAGTTTTTATCCTCAAACTTTGATATGAAGGATCTAGGTGAAGCGACCTATGTTTTAGGGGTTGAGATACACCGAGATCGTGTTAAGGGGGTTTTAGGACTATCTCAGAAGGCATACTTAGAAAGCGTACTTAGAAAGTACGATATGCATAATAGTAACGCCTCGCCTGCTCCAATAGTTAAGGGCAATAGATTTTCAAACTCTCAATCGCCTAAGAATCAGTATGAGGTTGATCACATGAAAGGAATTCCTTATGCTTCTGCTGTTGGAAGCTTGATGCATGCTCAAGTTTGTACACGCCCTGACTTAGCTTTTGTGACTGGGATGCTTGGCACATATCATAGTAATCCAGAATTAGATCACTGGAAAGCTGTTAAGAAAGCATTAAGATACATACAGGGTACTAAGCTCCTCATGCTGACATATAGTAAGACTGAGTCACTAGAAATAGTGAGCTATTCAGATTCAGATTATGCGGGTTGTGTGGATACTAATAAATCCACGTCAGGTTACATATTCACCCTCGCGAATGGAGATACATCGTGGAAAAGCTCTAAACAAGCAATCACTACATCATCCACAATGTATGCTGAGTTTGTTGCTTGTTATGAGGCCACCGGGCAGGCATCTTGGCTTAAGAAATTTGTTCTCGGTCTTAAAGTGGTCGACATCATCCATAAACCACTTAAGTTATACTACGATAATCAGCCAGCAATAATGTACTCTCACAACAACAAGTCGAGTGGTGCTGCCAAACACATCGACATTAAGTACTATGTTGTGAAAGAGAAAATCCAGGATCACACAATCAGTCTCGAGCATATCAGCACTAAGAAAATGCTTGCGGATCTGCTAACTAAGGGCCTCCCACCCAATGTGTTCAGTGAACACATAGCCGACATGGATTTAAGGGAGACCCTATGATAATATCCTGGATTCTAAGGGGCCACCAAAGTGTAAGACTATTTCTATTTGTGAGATGTATCGTGGTCTTTGAGTCAAACAGTACATAAATGGTTGTTTTGATGCGTTGTACCCTTTATGTCGAAGCAAAGGAAATATGTGTAAGATTAGTTTAGTAAATAAGATAATAAGTTAAGGTCCCGAGGTCAAGGGGGAGAATGTTAGTTGTGATCTCGGGGGTGACGTGGGCAACAACCATGCCCCCGAGTCAAACTCCCCTACGCGTTTGATCGGGGGCGCAACCGACCCTGGTTTGGTGCGGCCCCCTCTCACCCGCGCCATATAAATAAGAGGGGGAGGGGCCGAGGAGCTGATCACGAGTTGATCAGCCACCACATCCCTCCCCACAAACCCTAACCGATCTATTAGGGTACGGAGTGAGAGGAAATGTTCGTACCTGGAGATCCGACGCCAAGTCGACCTGCTCCAAGCCGCAACTGCCTCATGTCTTCCTGCATCAACGAACTTCCTGCATCAAGCTAACTCTCCTGCGACAATCCACCCGAGCCCAATGGCATCTGGTGGACCCTGAGACGGTAACCCTAATCTCCTTCTTCCTAAGCCCTTTACGCTATTCTAGATGATACATGTTCTGTCTCCATGATTGAATTGCTTGATTATTAGCCTAAGTCATTAGATTGATTGTCTAATTATGCTTAAGTGTATCTGTCACATTAAGATTAGTCCTAAGTGATCCCAATTAGGCGTTACCAGTTTCGATCCTAAGTACCCTAAGATCTATCAATGGCATCAGAGCCATGCTGGACTAACCCTAATTGGGAATCAAACTCTAAGTCAGATTTATTAAGTTTCTGATCATTTTAAATTTAGTCTTAATTGAGATTAGTTACTGTTAAGTCAAGTTAATTAAGAAATTAGGAGAGGAATCAACTCAGTTTCAACATCGGCTAAGAATTAGAACTCATAATAAAACCCAAATAGAATTAAGAACTTAGATGGGGAAGAGGAACTTATCTGCATAAGAGGTGGCCTTGGGCCACCGCATCAGTGCGGGGTTAGGGGAAACACTAACCCTAGCATCCTCTTCTCCTTGACGGCGACCATCGTGTTACATCTCCCAACAGAGATAATTGCGGCGCCGTCATCCTCAGGTGTTGTACTAGGGTTATCGGGCCAAAGCCCTAACCCTAGTCGCACACCCGAACCATCGCCGCCACCTCAGAGTCTCGAGTTAGGAAACCCTAACCCTAGGCGCTTCTCCACCGGCGGCGCATCATGCGCGCCATGGTGGAGATCTTGGCGGCGTCGTGTACCTGCAAACATGCACTCAGAAACACTCATGCCTCGCCAGGCTAGGGTTAGGGTTCACCCTAGCCTCGGGTTTCCTTCGACGGCTCTCCATCGCACCACACGTCGACAACGGTGATGCGACGGCCCCGGAAGTCCCCGTCGGCGGCACATCCCAAAAGCTCTCAGATTCACTCCACTCAGATCCAATGCGACGCGCGGCGGCTTTCCCTCAACGGCGGCCGACTCAGTATCGTCGACTCCGGCGGAGAAGCACCCCTCGGTGCGTTTCCCTCACCAGAGCCACGGCGCCGTGGCTTGCCGGAGGTCGCTCGCTGGCGTCACCCTCACTACTCTCGCTCGCTCGCCGCCGCTCGGAGTAAGGAGGAGAGAGGGTGAAGGCGCAAATGACTTAGGGTTTGACGGGTTCCACAACGAGAAGGTTTTTATACCTCCAATCTCGTCGCTATGCTGTCAGGACCCGCCTTCCGTGGGTCCACTCGTGCATCCCGTACCAATCCCTGGATCGGTAGTTGGTATGCACAACAGAATAGATTGAGATCCATACAACGAATACTTATTTATAATAAATAAAAGTCTTACAAACATGATCTAAATTACATTGGATGTTATCGGAGATGACCACCAAAATAGAAAAGTTTTCAAAACAGCGGAGCAGAACGACGTCATACCCAACAGGCAGACTTGAGAAGTAGGACTAGACCTAACTGTCATCCTCACACGCTTCAACTTCTTTGTCTTCTGATAAAACCACATATAAAGCAAGAGTGAGTACATAAGGTACTCTGCAAGCCCTAACACTACTCAAGGGGAGGTGTTTCATGCATTGGGGTTTGTAGCAAGGAGAGGCCATACAGCTTAGTTTTGCCGAAAAGCATTTTATGCAAGGTTCTATTTGAAAAGAGTTTTGCAATAAGAGGGAGAATTAGTTGAATCAGCATTATTATAGTTGGCGGGCCCTGGGGGAGTTTCAGACCATCCCGCCAGTTCCCTCATTTTTAAATGAGTCTCCGGACCCAAGGCCCTGATGACTCTGGCACGCATGCCAACTCTTTCCCAAAAGACGGCGGCCTCGGCCACCCACACACACTTCAAGGAGATGCACTAATACTAAACAATAGGAGCCCAAAGCATAGTGTGTCAAGACTGTGACAACAGCTATCCGAATATATTAAGACTCTGCAAAGTTTGTACACTTTACCCACAGGCCATGCACACCTAACAAGGGTATGACATGACACTCATCCCATCTTTCCCACGTAACCCCACAATCACACCTCGGCCTGACCCTGGGGCTATTCGGGTATAACCAACCCAACCAGACACCAGACGACTCTCGGTCTGTGTGCCATTTCCTGGTCCACCGTTCCCTCCATGGCTCTCCAGGTTTTCTCTTGTGGCATTTACCAGAAAGGTAGGGGGAGTCCCGCCCATACATGTTCTGTGGTTGTACGAAATCACTATGTTGAGTTCAAATGAACCGGTCCTTATATTGGTGAGTCGACTCCTTCCGTCCTTGGCTAGAGGACTAGTTCGGAACACCCAACATCGAACTAAACTGAAGTACTCAGCACAAGGCTAGTCCGGAAAACATGGTCATCAGACTATTACTGAAGCACTCAGCGCCGATCGGTGGATTACACCGGATACACAACCGCAGCTGGAATACCTCTTAGGGAGCCCGCAACATCCCATCACCATACCCGCCTCGACCACCCATCCCCTTCACACACACAGTTCATTAATATCACACCCATATCCTAACTCACACCACCAAACACCTTTTAACACATTTCACAATCATGTATACAGTGTGTAGTGGTTCGCGATGCGAACATCGCAGGGGTTCCTAAGCATAGTACTAACAAGGAAGTGCTCACATCGCTGCTATAGCGCAGTGATGATGCTGTTAGGTTGTCAAGGGGTTGTGTTGTAAAGGTCAAAGAGGGGATTGTGATAGTCACTGCTATTATCGTAACCGATACAATGTCTTGTTTCAAGCCATTGATAGCGAGTAACTTTTGTGTTACTGTTCATCGTTGGCTAGTAGCTAACACCGATACTCAGTCATCAACATAGCTCATGCTACCACATCAAGTGGTTCATAGCATAACAATGTTTTAAAATAGACATACAATCATGCAATGAAAACAGGCCATAGGTGCGATTGCAAAACATAGGTGAAATATGATCAAGAAGTTAGAGCTTGCCTTTACAGTGGTTTACCAACGTTCTTGTCTTGTTCTTCGTGATCCGGGTCTTGAATATCTCCTTTGCGAACTCTCTGATTACTAAGTACGTAACTACGCGAAGAAAATACGATTTATCGATGAAGACCCAAGAAATCCAAATAAAATTCCGATAAATACGAACAACCATTCATTAGCACGGTTTCTAAGATCCTGAGAAGGCTTATCGGAGAATACGTCATTCTAATGGTGGCTTATCTGGAAACATTACTATTTCTTTGGGCAACTAAATGGTCATTGGAAGGTTACGACGATCCTATCGGTCTTCTAGTTATTTACAGGGTTTATGACCATTACGAATAATTCGCTAGTTTATGTTATAAATTACTTATGTTACAGGCAATGAGTTAGCCATAACCTGTATGATACTTCCTTATAATTGTCTTATCTTCACAATAGTATATCCACTAAAGTCTTATTAATGTAAGACTCACTTATTTTAGAGTCTAAGCATTGGTTCTATTATTCTCGAGCCAACTCGATATTTTTAACGACAACTAGTGTATGACTCGTTAACTTATATCATTTCTTAATCTATTATTTTCTCAATGTGTTCTAAAAGTCATGAACTTGGTTTAGAACTTCTATAGAGTATGACTATTAAGACCTCAGAGAGTAACTAGTGAATTTATTGCTTCATTCAGAGCGTGCACGCGAGTTTTTATTATTTACTAGTTATCTAATTACTTTCTATAATGGCGATGATAATTAGTTAGTTATCCCATATTTTATTTTAGTCACTCTTCATTCTAAAGTTCTAATAGTATCTTCCTAGAAATATTTAGAACATTGTTTATGAGGGGATTAATTATTAGCTTATACGTGCACTTTGTTAATATGAGTACCTACATGATTTTCCTATGGGAATGATAATTACTTTTCTATCCCATAATTTATATTATCCTATCACCATATGCATTATATTACATATGTCAAATAACATTTTCTAGGGACTTTAGATGACCGTTTATGAGGAAGTTAGCCCATCTAAGTTTTATACGTGATTTTCTTCTAACTGTTGGCAATTTAACTAATTCTCCTATAGAGATGTTAAGTATTTACTACTCGATACCCTTTAATAGTTGAATAATACTGTTTATGTCAATTAACATCTCTTATAAACCTAGATTATTATTTTTGGAGAGTTTGTCAAATTGGAGGCTAAATATAGGTTTTCCCAATTTTCCTAGTTTATTAAATGATTTTTTTATTAGTTAATACTAAGTCTATCATTTTATGTAGTTTACTAAGGTCACTCACCACCATTTCTATGGTATGACAATCATTATATAATTTTATGGAACTCCTAGATAATTATTTTAGGGAACAATTAACATGATTTATTTTTAATTTCTTTATTACTATTTCATTTTAGATAAGCTAATAATATCTACTATGGTATGTATAATTAATTTCTTTTATAAACCACTCTTAATGTGATCTACAAGCAATCAGTGATTTTTAGGGATTTTTCTAGAATTTTCTATTCTCACAAATGCATTTTCTAAAAGTATGTGTACAGTAAGCAAGTGGCTTTAGCAGTTTAAATACCGCAGCAAGGGATGATTTGTGGGACCCTGCTCTAGGCGTGTGCATGTAGCAATTTTTCTTTGCCCGTGCTCTGGATGACGTGTGGGTCCGAATGGTCAGTGTCTTTGTGCCTCTGGTGCATATGAACCGGGTGCACCCAAGTGCGAACCGTGAGGCTGCATGTGTGGCGCTGACTGGGTGGCAATGTGGGGCTTCTGGCTTGCGTGGCATCCATGTGGCCGCCATGTGTGCGCCACGTGGGTGGCAAACTCACGTCCTCACCGAACAGAGGAGGCGGGGGAGCGCCGTCCAGAGCGGCTCGCCGGCGGCGTCTTTGCATGGTATGCCTTCTAACGGGTATATCGGGCGCGTGTTCTAGGGTATGGGTAATCCCCTGGCGAGCGCATCCAGGCTGGAGAGGCGCCCATGGCCGCCGACGATGGCGTGCGGCGGCTGGAGGCGGCGGCGCTTGGTAAAGGAGGCGTAGGTGCGGGTTTTTGGAGCGACAAGCTCACTGGTATGTGCGCGATGGTGCGAAGAATGCGTGGGACAACTTGGCCGGGCAAGGATGGCATCAATGGCGGACGGCGGCACGCAGCGGCGGCCGCGCACTGCGGCGCGCCGTCGATCTAAGCGTGTGTGCGTGTTCCTAGCGAGCAAGAGTGTCAGGGGTATGTTCCCGAGTGTGGGTAGCGCGTTGCTACGCTCATCCAGGTCGGGGGGTGCTCCACGGTGGCCGGCGATAGGGGGGTTACCATGACCATGGAGGCGGCTCGTTGAGGTCTGCCTTCCCCTGCTCTACTTCCCAACCGAAGCACCCTACCACTTACTAAGCATCAATTCTAAGATTTAGGGCATGATTTAGTGTGCCAAAGGGTTCATAACTCGCCGGCGACGGACCATCGGGATCTTGGACACGGTGTGCTAAGCGACCAAGAAACAAGTGTTCTACGCGTTCCACACAATGGTGAAGAAATGGGAAAGGTTAATTGGATTACCTAAGCTCCGATGCGTTGGAACGGGCGAGTTGCCGGAGTTGGAGAAGGAAGGGGAAAGCTCCGAAATTGAGTCAGAGGAGGGCTTTGTTGCGTCGGATTCTTGCTCCAAAGCGTGCGAGAGTAGTTTGCGAGTCGTGTGGTGCTCAAAGGAGTAGAAGGGCGTGCTTTATAGGCGGGGAAAGGCGGTTCACAGCGAGGCAGTGACCCTGCTTCCCATGGCGTGCAGCTGGCGCGACTGTGACTCAGGCGGCGGGGTTCTTTGGCGCGCGGGTTTCTTCGGGGTTATGATGGCGAGATGGAAAAAGGGGAGACGACATCGTGACAGGGCGGTTCGGCACCTGGCGCGGCGTAGTGCGGGGCGACATCACGTCGCGGGTTTCCGGGCGCGCGGTCGGTTCGAGAAAGGAAAGCGGCGGGAGGAAGGGGAAAGCGGCACAGTGGTGGGCTGGGCCGCACGTGCGCACAGGAGAGGGGGCGAGGTGGAATGCATGACGCGTCCAAGGCGAAAAAGTGGCTGGGCTGGCGAAAAGGAAAGGAAAAAGGGAGGAGAGAGCTGGGCCGGCTAGGGGAAATGGGATGCTCGCCCTTTTCTATTTTTATCTGTTTTCCTTCCTTTTCTAATTAAATTTTTGTTTTGGTTTTGAATCCCAATCTAAATTGAATCCAAATTGAATCCAAACTTACTTTGTGTATGTTGAATATTATTTAGAGTACCTATCAGTTTTGTTTTCTATTTAATTTCTGATTTGAATTTGATTTCACCTAAATGTTTTTATGCTTTTGTTTAGAGAGTGTGTCCTTAATCTCCCAAATTTTGTCACACCTTTGAATTGTAAATTTTAGTCCTAAATCGGAATTTGGTTTATGGACAATAATCTTTGTTTGAGTACATTTATATTCTAGAATATAGTTACTCTCTGGATAATTATAGTATTACTTGATTTATGTGTCACATTATAAGTTATTAGTTGGGCGCCTTATACACATAGGTACAATTTTAGGTATTATTTAATGATTGATATTCATGTCTTAAGAACCTTATGAGTGTGGTTGTACTTGCGCTTATTCGTCGTTTTCTTGTTTCCTCTCGTCTGAGAAGTATTAATAATTATGTGACCTTATTTTAGGTTGACCATTATTGATTGTTTAAGATTTATTTTATAGTTTGATTCATATTTAAATGTGCACACATTCATTCGTCTTGATTTTTATTAATGATAAAAATTTGTTCAAGATTTGATTAAAAAAATTAATTCAGAGTGATTTTTATCTTTGTTTAAAATCCGGGCTGTGACATACGCCGTCGGATTGGCATCGGACGGTTCAGATCGTCCTTAGTTTTAAGCGTCTGTCGAATCTTGGCCATCGGATCGGCATGCGATGACCCGCGTTGCGCGCCGCCTGCCACCTAAGAAAACTGGGCCGAGAGCCCATACGGGGTGGCGCCATGGGCCGTTTGGGATGCCCTCTTTATTTTTCAGATTTTTCCCAATTTTCAGATGGGCGGAATTCAACCATGGGCTGATTTAATTCATGGGCCGCGTGTTGGGTTTTTCCTTTTATTTAAGCATTTTTCAGGGATTAGGCTGGGCCATTTTTTTAATCAGTAGGCTAAAATTTTAGTCAGTTGGCAGAATTTAAGGTTTTGAGCCTAATTAGGCTTTTAAGTATTTTCTGATTTTCAGAATAAGTTTAAATTAGAAAAATAATTCCAGAAATTAGAGAAATGATTGGAAAAATCAGTAAATAGCTGGGAAGATTTTAGAAAATTTTGTGTGGTGATTGAGTAATATTTGATTGCATTATTTCTATAATTTTTGTAATTTTAAGTTATTAAGTGAATTTTCTCAGCTATTTAAATCCAATTAATTGCATTAAGTTTTTGCAATTAATTTCAGAAATTTAAGAAATTAAGTTTATTTTGCTTCCGCTGTTATTTAGTAGTAAATTTAAATAAGTAACCAATGTAAAAGTTCAAATTTGCTAGAATTTAAGATTGTGTATGTTTTGCATGGAAATTAAATAAGTAACCAATGTGAAAATTTAATTTTGCCATGCTTAAGTTTATTTCCAGTATATTTGCAATATATTGGGAATGTCTACATGAATTTAAGTATGTTCACATGGAAATTAGAGTAACCAACGTGAAATATTTCCATGATTATTTAAGTGAAATGGTTTTGTTGAGTAACCAACATGAAAGACATTTCATGCCATTTCTTATTGTTTAAGTGCAATTTTAAGTATGTGCTTCATCATATGTTGTTTAAGTCATTTTCTAACCCCTGTGTTTGTTTTATTAAGGTGCCTCAAATGTGGTAAGTCTCATTGCCTCCATAGAGACCCTTGTTGGTCATAACTATGAGACATGGAATGAGAGACTCAGGATGAACTTAGCAATTGCAAAACTTGACCTTTGCCTAAGAAAGGATCGACATGTTGATCCTGAAGCTCCCATTGCTCAGCCTGAGGAGACTAATGCGGAGTTTGGAGTAAGAAAAGAGGAGTATCTTAAGCTTAAGGAAAGATACCCTAAGGATCTTGAGGCATGGGAGGAATCCAACAGAACATGCCTCATGGTCATTAAGGCCACCATTTTTGAGACCATAAGAGGAGATATTTCTGACTGTGAGCTGGCAACTGAATATCTTGTCAAGGTCAAAAGTCAGTACACAGGCTCCACTAAAACATTAGCAAACACTCTCCTCAAAAGGCTTGTTAATGAGAGGTACACTAGTTGGGGTGTGAGAGATCACATCCTTAAGATGAGTAATTTAAATGCAAATATCAAGACTCTTAACTTAGCCATGCCAGATGAGATGCTTGTGCATTTCATCTTCATGTCTTTGCCCAAAGGGTTTGAGGCATTTGTGATAAATTACAACTCTAAGGAAGATAGCTTGACTTTAGAGAAAGTCATGGCTATGTGTGTTCAGGAGGAGGAGCGCATAAAAGGTAAGGGTGGAGACTCTATTAACTTCACCAAAGGTAAGGGTAAGGAAAAGGCGAAGACCTACTTCACTTCTACCAACCCACTATCTTTTAAGGTACATGGCTCCTCTTCTAAGGGCAAAGGGACAACTCCTCAGCCTTCTAGTTCTAAGTTAAAATCAGATCAGTGCAAGTTTTGCAAAGACTTTGGACATCGTCAGAAGGACTGCATTTGTTTTATTAAGTGGTGTGCTAAGAATGGTAAGGATGTCATCACTTTTGTAAATGAATCCCTGTATTTAGCTTATTCACGATCTACTTGGTGGATTGACTCAGGTGCAACTGTGCACATTTGTAATTCGATACAGGGGTTAAGTATGATGAGGACTATAAGAAGGGGGGAAAGGACCATCAAAGTCGCTGATGGCCATGAAGCCGAAGTTGAAGCTATTGGAACTTATCCTCTTAGACTTAGTAGTGGTTTCATACTTAGACTTCATGATGTTCTTTATGTCCCTAGTTTAGTGAGGAATTTGATATCAGTTTCATGTCTGGATAATTGTGGATTTGTTTGCCATTTTAGCGAAGACAAATGCTCTATTAGTTTGAATAATAAGATTGTGGGTCTTGCGTTCAGACAAGACATGCTTTACCTATTGTCCACTCATGATAATGTGAATGCCTTAAGTAATGATCAAATTCCTGCTGAGAATGATATAAGAAGAAACAAGCGCAAAAGAACCGATTTCGAAACATCGTCGAAATTATGACATTGTCGTTTATGCCATATTTCGAGGGGGAGAATCAAACGCTTAGTATCTAAATCGATCTTACCTCAATTAAAATTTTCAGATTCAGAAGAATGCACTGATTGCATTAAAGGTAAGTTTATTAAGACTATTAAGAAAAATGTCATACACGGCACGGGAGTTTTAGAAATTATTCACACGAACATTTGTGGTCTGTTTTCCGTAGTCTCCGTAGACGGGTATGACTCGTTAATAACATTCATGAACGACTACACTCGTTATGATTACATTTATCCAATCAAGGAGCGGTCTGAAGCATTGGATAAGTTTAAGATATTTAAGGCTGATGTAGAAAATCAGCACAATATTAAGATTAAGGTAGTAAGATCTGATCGTGGAGGTGAGTACTACGGTCGTCATACCCCATATGGTTAGGTTCCTGGACCTTTCACGAGGTTTTTACAAGAACATGGCATAGTCGCCCAGTATTCTACACCGGGCGAACCTCAGCAGAACGGTGTTGCGGAACGTATAAATCGTACTCTTATGGACATGGTAAGGAGTATGCTAAGTTATTCCATGTTACCGGTTAGCATGTGGATGGAGGTGTTGAAAACCGCCATTCATGTGCTTAATCGGGTTCCCACTAAGTCAGCACCTCAGACACCGTATGAGATGTGTACAGGACGTAAGCACTCGTTAAACTATTTTCATATTTGGGGCTGTCCAGCTGAGGCTAAGATGTTCAACCCAAATATTAGTAAGCTGAAACCTAGAATAGTTAGTTGTCATTTTATTGGCTATCCTGAGAAAAGTAAGGGTTTTAGGTTCTATTGTCCAGATCGGCGTACTAAATTCATAGAAACACGACATGCCATATTCTTAGAAGACGTTATGATTAGGGGGGAGCACGGTACGGCAGAAAATAGACCTTGAGGAGGAATGAATTAGTTTACCCGTTCAGATGACTCAGGAGCCTTATTTCACCCTACCTGCTGTTGTTGTGCCACCGGCACCTGGTGCTAGTGACACAACGCTTATTGTTGCACCTCCATCGGCCACAACAGAAATAAGTGAGGTTCCACTTTCTCAGTCTGTAGAGGATATGGTCGAACAAAATGAGGTTCAACAGCAGCCTCAACCATTAGATGATGCTCAAGTAAGAAGATCACAAAGAGTAAGACAGACGGCCATCCCAGACGACTATCAGATCTACTTGAGCGAAAAATTTAAGATGGAGGATGATCCCACCTCCTACGAAAATGCCATGAGGCGACCTCAGTCATCTGAATGGAACAAGGCCATCTCAGCCACCATCTTGAAATCATGGTATTGTTCAACCACATAAATCCAATGTCCTGCATCTGAAACGGTATACTTGCGGTCCAATGCCTCCCACATCTCTGTAGGAATCGCATAAGCGGCGTACACATCATAGAGCTGGTCGGACAAGAGAGACAAGATGACACCCACGGCCATATCATTCAAATGCTCCAAGTCCATATGTTGCTGATAAGTCAGCGGCCTCACCTGTGGTATAACCCACCACAGGTTCTGGGACACCAAGTAATGACGGGTCTTGGATTGCCATCTCTTAAAGTTTTCACCAGCAAACTTCTCAGGCATCATGAGGTCGGCAACATGAGCAGCCATGACAAACTGACATAGAGGCTTCTGGATTGTTAGATTCATGACAATGATTTGTCACAAATTTAATTCCTTTATATATTGATTAATTACAAAAGAAATGCACGATTGAAAATTAGTCAACACGAATAATAATACTATCAATTTTGGAATGTAGTACACGATCAAAAGTAAGGTACGAGCGATAGAAAAGTAGTGCACGATCATTCAAAGTAAGGCAAGAACGATTTTAAAATGTAGTGCACGATCGATTTGAAATGTAACGCACGAGCGATTCAAAACGTAATGCATGATCAATTTGAAATGTAACGCACGAACGATTCAGGAAAGTAGTGCACAATCGATTTGAAATGCAATGCACGAGCAATTTGAAAAGTAGTGCACGATAGATTTCAAAGTAACGCACGATCAAAAAAATATATAAATTTATATACCTTGTCCAGAAACTACTGATGTAATTGAAGAGAATATCGAGCGGTCGCGCACCCATGCGCTGCCCAGAGACCTCTATGCCGCCGCCGTGCAAGGTCTCCAAACGGCACGGGTTCGGAGATACACCGCTCACTGAATTGTAGTTGCACGACAAGCAGCATGGCCGACGTGGAACTGATGATGGCACAACTTTGTGGCGGACAAGGAAATGAAATGGTAGGAATGTTATATGTTCAACCACCTGAGGAGAGGTCTCCCTGCCATATATATATAGGCGTTTTGATTGAACCTTTCAAACTATAAATAATGTAGCTTTGATGTTAGGATCATTTCCATAACCAATGTGCATTATTTCTAATTTAAAAGCTGCCATAACTGATATGAATGAGAGATATTCAGCATATTAATGCCTATTATAAGGCCCATGGATGCATGCTTTCATGCAGAATATTCAAACGGCATTTGAAATTATAGATATAAACATGCAAATATTTTCTTCAATGAATTTCAGAAAATAATTGTGTAATTATTTCCGACAGAAACTTTGTTCCCAAATGTTCGACGCATGAGGTGGGGAGCAGTGCTACGTGATCATACGGAAACATGTCTTCTCTCTTGCACGGAAGGTTTGAATATGCTTCCATCCCCTGAACTTGCTGAAGGTATTGCCATTTGCCATTAGCCTATCTTTGACAGTCTCTAGAGATTATGGTTTTTCAAAAATGGTACTTATCTTTGATTGTCTTGCTATGGTTCAACGTATTTGCTCCACATTTCAGGATAGATCCTCAATAGGAACTGTAGTTAGAGATATAAATTCTTTGGCTGCAGAATTTGAATCTCGTTCATTTAAATTTTCTGGTCGAAGATCAAATGTTGTAGCACATGTTTTGGCTCAGTCTGTTGAGTCTATGGATTGTAATATATTTGTTGGTGTTATTCCGGATTGCATCCAGAATGAACTTTGTAATGATGTTATTTAATCAATAAAGTATTTTATTCTAAAAAAACAACATAAATACAAGGATGTAGACACTTAAATATTTATGGAGACTAAGGGTCCTAGTTGAGTTCTCCAAACACGGCAGTCGAAGCAGATTTGACGCACGTTCTCCGTGTCCAGGTAGTCTTCAATCGTCAATGGAGGCACATTGCTACTTGGTTCCATTGGAATTTGACGTAAACAACCAACTTCATTGTTGATGTTGGATTGGAACTCAGTGTGCTTCAAATCCTGATCCATCATCAGCTTTCTGGCCTTTTTCCCAAGGATTCCGGTAGAGATCAATCAAGTGCCAGGGAGTGTGACATTTCTTAGTAGAGTGCTTGTAGCATCCACACTTGTGACTTTTGTTGCCTTTAGGTTTCAAATGTCTTTCCCCTGAGCCTGTGCATTTGGCTTGATCGTCCTTCTCCTGTTGTGCTTGTGCTTGGATTTACCCTTAAATTTCATTGGGTGTTGGTGATGATTTCTCAAAGCATGCATGATGTTTCTCAGCGTAAAGTAAATCATGTATGTGTTCAAAGTAGATTTTGTAATCCGTGATATTGATGTTGTAAGACCTTATCCAAAGGGATCTAGCATGGTTTGTATAGTTTTTTCCTGTCTTGTCTCCTTTTGTATGTTCTTTCTTACAAAAACGCAACTTGGCATAGATTTTGTGAAAAAAAAACATGGTTGTAGTATACAATTGATTTAAAGTCCTAGAGATGAAGATGAATCCATTCATAATTGACCTTAGGCAGGACGATGATAGTCTTTTGCTGTTCATATCTGTTTTTTCTTTTCAGAGATAGCCATAAATCATTTGGCTCTTCCTCGATCAAATACTCAACCTTGGGATCGGATGGATATGGTGTCTACGATATATAAGACATTGTAATTGAATTGACCGTGTAGTAGTACCTCATCTTGGCTGCAGGAGTCAATGCTGACGACAACACTGGGTATGTCAAGCTTATCTTGGCGTTCATTGCCTATGTATGGTAGTTGTGCTCATCAAAAGCAAGTTCATCGAACTCGGGAGCCATTGAACCAACCTAACCAGAGAAAAATCATCATTATATTATTATAGGAAAAAGTCTACTTATCCCTCTAAAATATACTTTAGAGTCTAATTCATCTCTCAAACTACAAAACCGAGTAAATAACACCCTAAACTACTCAAAACCAGATAAATTACCGCTTAACCTGGTTTTCATGGGCGGTTTCGCCATGTCAGCATCCTATGTGGCGATGTGATCGAAAATGGGGCCCAACTGTCATTGAGGAATTACAAAAGACGACGTCCTGGAGATGTAACATCGTAGTGTTTTGTGTGCGCCTCGCCTCTGGAGCGGCGTCGCTGTCTGCTCATATGATGCCGCCTCTCGCTTGCTAGCGCGTCGCCGTCCTTCAAGATCCGAGCGCCCTGTCTCCGCGCCCCGCGGCGCTCCGGTTGAGGGCCACTGCTGCTGTGACTCGTGATCTTCTGCCTGTCTTGCGCGATCGAAAGGCGTGCATTCCGCCTTGAAGGTATGGCCATGAAGAGTGGAACAAAGGCTGCTGATGTTGGGGAATGTGAAAAGCATCTCAAATTCATGGAAGAACTCCCTGCAGCAATGATCCCAGTCCTTGACTCCTTGTACATACTGCTCTCTTCTTGGGCTTGGCCAACATAACTGAGGCTTCTCAGGCCAAGCCCCATCGCAGGGACCCCTGGCAAGGGGGCGTCTTTGTCTGCACGTGCCCATGAACAACTCCTGCTACTTTCTCCATGCTAACACTGATGAACTCGTCTGGGCGATTCTCTATCCAGTTTCAGCTTTGGTGATAGCTAACTATATAATGTGGTCAGCATCATTCTGACTGCTCTGGGACTTTGATACTTGAAACGCCATCAACCCCATCATATTATTCAAGGCATTGGGAGCCAATTTCACGTTAGAAGATAGGTCTTTCCAGTCATACTTAACCTGCAGCTGGAGCTGGTGCCAAATTAAAGTTCTCTTGAAGCACGGTGAATACTTCAGTAAGAGAGGACACCATGAAGTCAGGTTTAACGTCCTCAGGCAAAGAATCGTGGGGACCATATCTCCCAAGTTTCATCGAGCAAGCAAGTAAATGCCCCTGCCTTCTTTTCACAAACAACATCATCCTTGAGACTGTCACCAACCATGATTACTTCATGCGGCGGAATGTTCCAAGTTGAGCAAATGTGAAGGAGTGGAGCTGGATCTGGCTTATAGGGGCGAAATTCTCTGCTTAACGCAGGAACAAATACCATACCAAATCTCTGATGAAACAAATCGACTGCATCCTTCACATTACGGGTGATCAAACCTCTTCTGATCTGCTTTGAGTCTAGGAAGCTACAAAGCTTGTTGGAAAGAAAGAGGCAATTTACTGAATAATTCCGGAAAAACACGAGAAAAACAGCAGCGATCGGCAAACAGACGGGACGAGAATTAACGCGTACCGGTTTGGAGTCGAACGCACCGCTGTAGATCCGACGGCGAACAGCGGCTGCAGGCGTTGGTGACGACGTTGAGCCGCAGCGCCCGATCTGGTCAGTAGACGAGCCGTGGTGAAGAACGCGAGCAGTCGCGCAGAGCGCTTCCCAAAAACCTTATTCGCCCTCTCCCGGTGCAGGATCGCAAGGACGAGCGGTTCCGGAGAACTGCTCTCCCGATCGTCGGTGCACGCCGGCGCTCGGGATGGAGTAGACTAGCGGCGCAAGGAACGCGAACGTGGGAACGATTTGATCATGGGATACTCTGCCGTACCGCGTACGTCCGTATTTATAGAGTCCCAGGAGGCGGTTCGTATGCGATCCGGAGGATCCAGATCCGAACCGACTCCGCAGTCGTAGACGCGTCCGTCTCTAACGACTTGGACTCTGACTCGGTAGCCCCAAAAATTCGGAGGCCCAAAAGCCCAATTTAATTTTCTGCAAAAATATAAAATCTGGGCTCGGCTCGAATTCACACGAACACACGCGCGCGTGTGCGGGGCGAGGCGAGGCGTGGCGTGGCGTGGCGAGGCGAGCGAGCGAGGAGGAGGAGGAGGAGGAGCGCGCGTGGGCCACCCCTCTCTTCCTCTCTTCTCTCTCACTCAAGGAGTGGAAGAGCAACCTCCCTTATATGTAGGGGTTGCTCCACTTCCACTTCCCATGTGGGACTAAACACTTAGCACCACTCCCTCTTGCCCTAATGGGCCTTTGAGATTTATTGGGAATTAATTCTGAATATTATATGGGCCAAGCCCATTTATCCAGCCCATTTATTCAACAATCCCCCACCAGATCTCAAAGCCATTAGGAGAGAGGTCATTCTCGTTCCTTGTTTAATATACTAGTGTTTTCGGCAGAGACTGTAAAGTTGAACTTCTGCCTAGATCCTCAAGTTTCATCAGGTCACAACTTGAACAATGGACTACGCCTTGAATTGCAAGTTTTGTGTGAACTGACTTCACCCAAAGACCATTACCAGTACTTGGCTACCAGTAGTCTACCCCGCGGGTGGAGCATATGCGTCATACTCCCTGGTCTCTTCATGAGCTTTCCAGAGATCACCCAAATCTCACAGATTGCGACGTTAGACAATCGGAGCTCATATAGGTGTGTTTCCTTCAAGACTGCCCTGTAGGACGGCATTTTTGCTACACATAGCCAACAGAAACACATTAAGGCAAATCGCCAACCTGCCTTACAGTTTGAGAGTACAAGTGTGCATCTTCATATAGAGAGGGTATAAAGGAAGTACTCTCCTCGGTGAACCACTAGCTTGTTTTCCCATGTCCTAATTCACGGGATCTCCGATCACATAGGTTGGGTTACTACTTTGGTGTCACATCAGTGGGTCTCAGACCCATCTCTCTCGATGCACTTTCTATCACATTACGTGATAGACCCTTCGTAAAGGGATCTGCCAGGTTTTTGTCTGTTTGTATGTACGAAACAGTAATAACTCCGGAGTTTCTCATTTTCCTGACAGATTTTAAACGTCTCTTGACGTGTCTTGATGATTTTGCATTATCCTTAGAACTGGTCACTTTGGCAATCACCGTCTGATTGTCACAGTTCATAAGGATTGCCGGCAATGGTTTCTCAACTATAGGCAAATCCATCAAGAGCTCTCGCAGCCATTCTGCCTCCGCAGTGGCTGTCTCTAAAGCAGTGAGTTCTGCTTCTATGGTTGACCTCGTCAAAATGGTCTGTTTGCAAGACCTCCATGATATAGCACCACCAGCTAGAGTGAACACATATCCACTCGTGGCATAGAGTTCATCAACATCAGAGATCCAGTTCGAATCACTATAACCCTCAAGCACGGTCGGATGCCCAGTATAGTGAATTCCATAACTCATTGTACCTCTCAGATAGCGCATAACCCTTTCAAGTGCATGCCAATGATCTGTACCCGGGTTTGACATGAACCTGCTCAGTTTGCTTACAGCAAACGAGATATCAGGACGAGTTGCGCTAGCTAAGTACATGAGTGAACCGATCATCTGAGAATATCTGAGTTGATCTCTTGACTCTTTCTTGTTCTTTCTAAGTATCACGTTGGGATCATAAGGCGTTGGAGAAATCTTGCTATCCATAAAGCCGAACCGGCTCAAGATTTTCTCAACATAGTGGGATTGACTTAAAGTAATTCCACTCTCATCCTTATTCAGCTTAATGTTCAAAATAACATTAGCTTCTCCCAGATCTTTCATATCAAAACACTTTGATAGAAAAGACTTGACCTCAGAAATTATATTAATGCTCGTACCAAAAATGAGTATATCATCTACATACAAGCATAACATAACGCTATCGCCCCCACCATGGCGATAGTACACGCACCGATCAGCCTCATTAATGACAAAGCCCGCAGACGTCAAAGTACTATCGAACTTCTCATGCCATTGCTTAGGTGCTTGTTTCAGGCCATACAAGGATTTCAACAATTTGCACACCTTTGTCTCTTCACCTTTTACTACGAATCCATCAGGCTGTTCCATATAAATCTCCTCTTCCAACTCTCCATTCAGGAAAGCTGTCTTTACATCCATTTGATGGATGATTAGACCATAAGAGGCAGCCAAAGAAAGTAGTACACGAATTGTCGTCATTCTGGCGACAGGTGAATAGGTGTCAAAATAGTCTTCACCTTCCTTTTGAGTATAGCCCTTTGCAACTAGTCTTGCCTTGTACTTTTCAATAGTACCGTCAGATCTGAGCTTCTTCTTGAACACCCACTTGCAGCCTACTGGTTTGCACCCGTATGGCCGTTCAGTTAACTCCCAGGTTCCATTGGAAAGAATTGAGTCCATCTCACTATGAACTGCTTCTTTCCAGTCATCTGCATCAGGTGATGCATATGCCTCTGCTATGGATCTAGGAGTATCGTCCACAAGTTACACAATGAAATCATCACCAAAGGATTTTGCAATCCGTGATCTCTTACTCGACTGAGTTATTTCATTGTGTTCTTCCTCTGGGACATTCTCAAATGGTGTATCAAGAAACTCGCTAGTTGTGGTGGATTCAGGGCAAATTTTAGAAGAGATCCTAGCAATACTATGCGTATCTTTCATAGGAAAAATATTCTCAAAAAATGTTGCATCACGAGATTCCATAATAGTATCAACATGCATATCAGGTACCTCAGATTTAACTACTAAAAATCTATATGCGATGCTCCGATGAGCATAGCCTAGAAAGATACAATCCACTGTCTTTGGTCCTAGCTTGCGTTTCTTGGTAATTGGCACATTGACTTTTGCCAAACATCCCCAAGTACGCAAGTATGAGAGTGATGATTTTCTCCCAACCCACTCCTCATAAGGGGTTTTCTCTTTATTCTTGTTTGGAACGCGGTTTAGGACATGACATGAAGTCAATAGAGCCTCCCCCCACCATGCCTTAGATAAACCGGACGTGTCTAACATGGCATTCACCAAGTCACACAATGTGCGGTTTTTCCTCTTGGCTACCCCGTTTGATTGGGTGAATAGGGAGGCGTCCTTTCATGTATAATACCGTGTTCCGCACAAAAATCATCAAATATTTTGGGAAAATACTCACCACCACGATCTGACCTAAGACGTTTGATCTTTCTCTCTAATTGAGTTTCTACTTCAGATTTATAGATTTTAAAGTAGTCTAAAGCTTCATCTTTAGTTTGCAACAAGTAAACATAGCAGAATCTAGTAGAATCGTCTATTAATATCATAAAATATTTCTTTCCACCTTTTGTCAACACACCATTCATCTCGCATAGATCAGAATGTATGAGTTCTAATGGTGTCAAGTTTCTCTCCTCGGCTGCCTTGTGAGGCTTTCGAGGTTGCTTTGACTGCACACAACTATGGCACTTAGAACCTTTGACAATAGTGAATTCCGGAATTAATTTGAGACTAGATAGCCGATTCATTAAACCAAAATTAACGTGACATAAACGAGAATGCCAAACACTTGCATTATCATTAATACCGCCACAAATATGGTTTACTGACTTATTATTAAACTCCGAGAGAGAAAAGCGGAACAGGCCTCCGCATTCATAGCCTTTACCAATAAATTGTCCATGCTTAGACACAACTATTTTATTGGACTCTAAAACTACTTTAAACCCATCTCTGCATAGAAGGGTACCGCTAACAAGATTCTTGTTCATAGTAGGGACATGCTGCACGTTCTTCAGCTGGACAATCTTTCCCGAAGTGAACTTCAGATCGACCGTGCCAACACCACGAACAGAAGCATGTGACCCATTCCCCATTAGGACGGCGGAATCCCGGACGAACTAGTAAGAAGTAAACATGGACATGTCAGAACATACATGAACATTAGCACCCGTATCAAACCACCAAGATGATGTTTGAAAAACAGAAAGAACAGTAAAGGAATTACCGTACCCATCTGCATTGCTGGATGTCACGATGTTGACATTCTTTTTCCCTTTACGATCTGCCCTCTCAGGACAGTTCTTGGAAATATGTCCCTGCTCCCCACAGGTGTAGCAGCAGCCATCATTGGCTTTGTTTGACTTCTTCTTCTTGAAAGCAGTAGTTTTGTTTGGCTTGAATAGAGACTTGTTCCCTTTGTTCTTGACATAGGGTTTCTGCACCATATTAGCATTGGCGCTAGATTGACCCTCACCTCCTTTCTCAGTAGCGTCCTTAGCCCGAGCCTTCTCCTCAACATCAAGAGATGCTATCAGGTTTTCAACTGATATTTCCTGTCTCTTGTGTTTGAGGGCTGTGGCGAAGTTCCTCCATGATGGAGGTAACTTTGCAATAATGCACCCAGCCACAAACTTGTCGGGTAAAGGACACTTAAGGAGATTGAGCTCTCTCGCAAGGCACTGTATTTCATGAGCTTGTTCAACTACAGGACGGTTGTTAACCATCTTGTAGTCATGAAAATTCTCCATGATATACAGTTCACCACCTGCATCGGCTGCACCATACTTAGCGTTAAGTGCATCCCAGAGCTCCTTCCCATCTGTGACTGTGAGATAGACATCACATAGTTTATTATCAAGAACGCTTAGAATGCATCCTCTCAGGGCAGAATTGGCTTCCTCGAACTTTGTCTGTTCTTCAACAGACAAAGGACCTTGAGGCCTGCCCTCAGTTACCCAGAAGATCTTCAGCGATTGGAGCCAGAGCGTGGCCTTAACTTGCCACCTCTTGAAGTGCACGCCAGAGAATTTCTCCGGCCTCAGTGCATCGGCCAAAGTCATCATGTTCAACTCAGGAAATTGCCTAATAAGGTTTTTGGATTGTTGGAAAGAAAGAGGCAATTTACTGAATAATTCCGGAAAAACACGAGAAAAACAGCAGCGATCGGCAAACAGACGGGACGAGAATTAACGCGTACCGGTTTGGAGTCGAACGCACCGCTGTAGATCCGACGGCGAACAGCCGCTGCAGGCGTTGGTGACGACGTTGAGCCGCAGCGCCCGATCTGGTCGGTAGACGAGCCGTGGTGAAGAACGCGAGCAGTCGCGCAGAGCGCTTCCCAAAAACCTTATTCGCCCTCTCCCGGTGCAGGATCGCAAGGGCGAGCGGTTCCGGAGACCTGCTCTCCCGATCGTCGGTGCACGCCGGCGCTCGGGATGGAGTAGACTAGAAGGCGGCGCAAGGAACGCGAACGTGGGAACGATCTGATCGTGGGATACTCTGTCGTACCGCGTACGTCCGTATTTATAGAGTCCCAGGAGGCGGTTCGTATGCGATCCGGAGGGTCCAGATCCGAACCGACTCCGCAGTCGTAGACGCGTCCGTCTCTAACGACTTGGACTCTGACTCGGTAGCCCCAAAAATTCGGAGGCCCAAAAGCCCAATTTAATTTTCTGCAAAAATATAAAATCTGGGCTCGGCTCGAATTCACACGAACACACGCGCGCGTGTGCGGGGCGGGGCGAGGCGAGGCGTGGCGTGGCGTGGCGAGGCGAGCGAGCGAGGAGGAGGAGGAGGAGGAGCGCGCGTGGGCCACCCCTCTCTTCCTCTCTTCTCTCTCACTCAAGGAGTGGAAGAGCAACCTCCCTTATATGTAGGGGTTGCTCCACTTCCACTTCCCATGTGGGACTAAACACTTAGCACCACTCCCTCTTGCCCTAATGGGCCTTTGAGATTTATTGGGAATTAATTCTGAATATTATATGGGTCAAGCCCATTTATCCAGCCCATTTATTCAACAAAGCTCAGCTGCCCCGGCCATGATCTGGAGGCGGTCGAGCCCGTCCAGCTCGAAGCGCGCGATGACATCGTACGTGCGGTGCTGCAGGTCTGGCGCCCACGACTCGACGTAGTGGAGGATATCGACGGAGCCGCCCCTCGCGGCGCGCGCGGCGGCGTAGGCCGCGTCCCTGCAGAGCACCTTCGATCCCATGCAGAGAGCGCCACATAGAATGCTAACACGGCAAAACCGCATGAAAACCACGTTAAGAGGTAATTTATCTGGTTTTGAGTAGTTTAGTGTGTTATTTATCCGGCTTTGTAGTTTGAGAATGAACTAGACTCTAAAGTATAGTTTGGGAGAGTAAGTAGAGTTTTTCCTATTATTATTTCAAATGCAAAAATCACAAAGATTTTTTGCATATAAAGATGGTTTGGTTTTAATCCATTTGTCGTCTCAACTGTCTCATATGTTTTAGTCCTACGTCTGGTTCAGAAATATGCAAATCATGTGAGCAGATACTGAAATATTGGATATGGAGAATTATATTTATATGCTAATTAAGCTGGGTTCAGGATGGCCCAGTTCATTGGTGACCCCCGGATGTAGTAGAGCACCCTAAGGTTTGGTGGGGCAGAAAACGGGAAGCGACGGGGGTGGATGGATATTGCCAGTGAGGGAAGCTGGTCGCCTTCTCAATTTTGATGGGTGCACGTAGGGACCAGAGAGTGGTCGTGCTTGTTGAAGATGGTCGTAACACATTGTTGTCAAAGCGGTTTTAGATGCTTCACCGAAGTTTGATACAGATTTAGATGGAGAGGATTGCATACTGTACCGAACAACAACCTAAACATGAGGTTAATTATAACCCAAGAGATTCCATCCATTAGTAGAATTCCTTGAAATGGGGAGGAAATCAGTCCGTCACATTTTACTAACCTCTTTCCTAATTACCACACCAAAGACCACCCAAGAGTTTTCCTTTTCACCCCATAGATTCAGTCCCATCAAATCTTTTGCTCCAGAAATTCCATGTGGTTCTACCAACCCCAGAGTGATGTCGCGCACTGTCGCTTCTATGCAAGTCCCTTCAATCCTCCGCTGGTGGAGGCATGAACGCAACATGCATCGACCTATGATCATTCTATATAATCTTATCTGGAATAAACAGCTTTCCTAGGGTAAAGATTAAAGCAACCTGTCCGAACACTGCTTCCTAATTTCTTAATCCATCTAACTTTTACATAATCAGATATACACAACTCAAACTCTTTCTATAGTTTGAACTTTGCTTTCTCACAACACATTCACCATACATGCACAACCAGAGAAAGATGTCTGAAGAAAATAAAACAATACTGGAAAACACAAAAAAAGCACGCACAGATGCAAAATCATGATAGAAGCTTCACTTTCATAGTTGTCTTCCTCCGTCAGCTATCATTCAATGCAAGCAACCCCCTAGTGCATAAACTTGAAATACAGGATCACTAAGATCGCCAGGACCAGGAGAGTTATGATGAGACCAGCAATCCACTTATTTCTATCCATTCTCCGCACCATTGCTCCAATAATCCTTCTGCTCTTGCCAACATTATCATCAACAGCGTGCAACTGAAGTGGCAAACAAGGTTTGAACAACAAAGGTTACAAAGATATGCACATAAACAGAAAAAAAAAAGGTAAATGTTGGTATTGGCAGATACAGGATATGCATAACTGCTGCACAGCAGCATGACTCTGGCATTATTGCCTATAATTGTTTGAACTTATATTATGTCTACTCTTACAACATCAAGTCGAAAGACAAGCATATGCCATGTTTTGTCAATCAAAACCGAAACATTATAAGATCCTGTGATCAATACACCTGTGGATGGTTGGTTGAATTCGTCTAATTTATCATGGTGCCCACCTATTAAAACACAAACTTTCAGTCTTTTAAGCATGTTAGGCTGTTAGCGTAGTGGTGAGCGCTTCTGTGTTTGACACGTGGTGTGAGTTGCGTGTGCCTTCCTTGTAATTGAAGAAAAAGAGTTGCGTATATAAAGACATCAATAAAACCACCTAAAACTCACAAGAAAAATATATTAAGGATCTATCCATGAAAATAAATGGTAAGCCATGACAAGTTATTAGAAAACAGAGAACAAAAGTATGTTTTGGTTATGTAGTATCTTGTTTACTAATAGGGAAAGGTATAAGAAAGTACACACATAGAAACTTGCATGCGTACAAAATTGCTTGACAGTTGAGTACTTGAGTATGATAGGTGGCTAAACACATTAAGGCTGAACCTTAACAGAACTGTGCCAATTATTTTCTTCAAGTAAACTGCACGATTGGGGATCAAGAATGATTCTCCAGTAAAAATAAAGAAATGCCCATGCCAAATAAAACTAATAATTGTCCAAACAGTTGGAATTCATTAAATAGTTCCTTACGTATCGTGAGCATGTAAGAGCGATTGCCGCTGTTGATGCAGGTCATGCAAGATGGAGACTCCAAGATCTTCAGTCTCCAGCATGGTTTTATGGCTATCCCTGAGCCTATCAGTTGTTTGGTTCTGCCTTTCTGTTGCCCTGAGCAGTCTTGACCTTTGATCAGCAGACACCTACGATTATCCATATGTATCATGGGACTTTCATGAAGATGCGGTCAACATTTGATTGAAAAGGTTGATGGGTACACAAATGCAGCTAACAAGTAGAATAAACTAAGGTTGATGATAATTGAAAACTCATAAATATACACATGCAGAAGCAAAAGAACTTCAAGGCATGATTAAAATATATTGTTGCCAGATGCTATGGCTAGCGCCTAGGATGCATGTAGACATCTGAACAGTCATGGTATGATGGAATAAGTCTTGTACTGTTGATCTTTGTTTGGTCTTTATGGTCCCAAGTAGGACAACATCTTAATTTTTAAGACAGCTAGGACATCATCTTAAAAACAGCTAGGACATCATCTTAGAACATCATCCTAGGACATCATCTTAGACTAGCATCTAAGCATCTTAGAGTAGCATCTTGGCGTATACATGGCTGCCTTGACTAGCTATAAATATGTAACTCCAACTCCTAGTGTCATCCTCTCATCCAATGAATAAGAACTCAGCTACTAACACTTGGTATCAAAGTCGTTCTATCATACAACATAAACATCTCCTGCTCATCTCCTTCTCACGCCTCTCTCTGTCCTCAGCCGACAGCAGGAACACCACTTGTTCCAGCTCATCTCTACTCTCCTGCATAGCGCGACATCGGTAGGAGGCCGAGGTCGCCGCAGCAGAGGAGCGCGAGCGAGCGGCGGCAGAGACTGCAGCGGCGGCAACAAGGATGGCATGGTTGGAGGCAGCGGAACTGGCAGTAACGAGGGCGGAAGTGAAAGCAGCAGCAACGGTGGATGCAGCGCATGCGGCTACAGCGGAACTCGAGGCTTTGCACGGCAGTAGCACCAGCGGCTCTATTTCTGCCGACGGCGACACCGACGATGAGCTCAAGCTAGCGAGGGAGGCAGCGCGAGCACAGGTGGCGCAGCGGGCAGCCGCGCACCCCCCATGGGCGCGATGACAGCAGCCCCGACAGGCGCGGACGCGCCGACGGCACTCACGACGGCAACGGCTGGGTCGATGGAGATCGCGGCCTTTACAGGCGGCGCGACTCTCTCTCCCCGGACAGGTACCACGATCACCGCAGGATCCATGTCATAGTCAGGGACGTCGGTCTCGGCGCTGGGTGGCCTACCCTCACCAAGACCAACTACGTCGAGTGGGTTGCAATGATGAGGATACGGCTCCAAGTGCGACGAATATGGGAAGCATTTTAATATAGCGACATCAATTACTACAAGGATCTACGGGTGCTGGATGCCCTCATTGCTGCAATCCCGCCCGAGATGCAGTTCTCGCTTTCCATGAAGCGGACTGCCAAGGAGGCCTCGGACGCCATCGCTGCAGCACGCATCGGCAGCAACCGCACCCTCAAAACCACATTGCAGGCACTTCGCAAGAAGTGGGAGAACCTAGCCTTCAAGCCAGGTGAGGACGTTGATGACTTTGCTCTCCATCTCAACACTCTGCTGCAGAAGATGGTGCAGTTCAGCCACAACACCTACGATGAGGAGAGAACCGTTGAGATGCTCTTTCATTGCATTCTCGAGAAGTACAAGAAGATCGCTTGATCGAGTCTCTGCTAGACCTCTCCATGATGTCGATCCAAGAGGCGATAGTCGCCTCAAGGTCGTCGACAGCGACGAACCACAATCCCTCTCAAGGCCTATCACCTTCGGTGGCAAGCTACATCTCACTCTGGAGCAGTGGGAGGCCGGCCAGGGTGACAAGAAGAAGAGGGAGTTCTCTTCCTCGACAGGCGGCTACAAGCGCGGCAAGTCGCGCAAGGGGCGCAGAGGTGCCCAGGCTAAGGAGCAAGGACGTGTCGAGAGTGGCGCATGTGGAGGCGCCCAGGGCGGCATCGCCGGCAACCAGAAGCCGACACAAGACGACACTTGTCATAATTGTGGCAAGCTTGGATATTGGGCCAGGGAGTATCAACAGCCACGACGTGGCCATGCCCACGTCGCACGGGTGGAGGAGGAGGCCCACATCGCATAGGTGGAGGAGGAGGACTCGACTCTGCTCTTGGCACACGCAAGCATCTAGCCACCTCTAGTGGCAACGGCCGCAGCGGCTCTCCTCCACCTTGACGAGTCGAGAGCACACGCCTTCCTCGGTGATGGCTCCAGCAACGACAAGACTGAGGGGTGGTGCCTCGACACTGGCGCCACCCATCACATGACCGATCGATGGGAGTTCTTGACCCCAATGTCCGAGGCTATGTCAAGTTTGGGGATGCCTCCGGCGTGGAGATCAAGGGTGTCGGCTCCGTCATCTTCACCGTCGAGTCTGTTTGAACATCGGCTGCTCATCAAAGTCTACTACATTCCCGCGTTGAGGAACTTATCATCAGCCTGAACAGCTAGATGAGAACGATTCGCGCGTGGAGATTAAGGACGAAGTTATGAGGATTTGGGATCGCCATCGTCGCCTTCTTGCCAAGGTAACTAGAGGCACCAATCGAATCTACGTCCTTAACATGCAGGTAGCACAACCTGTCTGTCTTGCTACTCGTTGTGACGACGAGGCGTGGCAGTGGCACGAGCGCTTCGGGCACCTTCACTTCGAGGACCTGAAGCAACTCAGTGCCAAGGAGATGGTACGAGGCCTGCTGTGCCTCGACCATGTGGAGCAATTCTGCGACGTCTGGGTATTGATGAAGCAAAGGCGGCTTCCTTTTCCCCAACAGTCGAACTTCCGAGCCAAGGAGCGACTCGAGGTCGTGCACGGGGACTTATGTGGCCCGATGACACCGGCTACACCGGGAGGACCTACTGCTCGTCGACGACCTCTCACGCTACATGTGGTCATGGTCCTTGGTAGCAAAAGAGAAGATGCGAACGCCATCAGACGCGCGCAGGCCACTGCGGAGGCGGAGTGCGGCCGCAAGTTATGTGTGTTGCGCACCCACAACGACGACGAATTCACGGTGGTTGAATTTGTGTCGTACTGCCTGGATGAGGGTGTTCATAGCCACTACTCTGCGCCGTACAACCCGCAACAGAATGGCGTCATCGAGCAGCGCAACCAGGCGGTTGTGGGAATGGCTCGAGACCTCCTCAAGCATAGGGGAATGTCGGCTGTCTTCTAGGGAGAGGCGGTGGTGACGACTATTTACATCCTCAATCGCTCGCACACCAAAGCTCTCCATAGCAGGACGTTGTACGAGGCTTGGCATTGCCACAAGCCGGGAGTCTCTTACCTACGGGTTTTCGGTTGCCTTGCGTTCGCCAAGGTGCTTAGCCACATCGACAAGCTCAACGACAGGAGCACCCTGGGGGTGTTCATCGGCTATGAGGAGAGCTCGAAGGCCTACCGCATTCTAGACCCAGGGACACAGCGCGTGCGCACGACGCGCCATGTGGTGTTCAATGAAGGGCGAGGATGGGCATGGGACAGGGCGGTGGACAACGGCTCGACTCCGGCGTACGACGACTTCACCATCGAGTATGTATACTTCAAGGGAGCTAGGGGAGTAAGCAGCTCTTCTCAACCGAACATGTCTACCCCAGCCCACGAGCGTCCACCTCCACCACAGTCGGCGACCTCGCGCACTCCAGCACTGACGGACACCCCTTCGAGCACGTCCACTCCGTCACCAGCTCGTGTCGAGCACGACCCGGTGGAGTTTGCTACTCCCTCTCCTACGAGGCTACGATGAGGAGTGCATCGACGCGTACCAGGTCTTTGTTTGGTCTTTGTGACCCCAACTAGGATAACATCTTAAAGACAGCTAGAACAACACCTTAAGGACAGCTAGGACAACATCTTAAGACAGCTAGGACAGCATCTTAGACTAGCATTTTGGCGTATGCTTGGCTGCCTTGGCCAGCTATAAATATGTAACCTCAACCCTAAGTTTGGCATGACATTGTGTGAGAAATAAACCAGAAAATTGTCCCAACGTCTAGTGTCGTCCTCTCATTCAATGAGAGTAAGAATTCAGCTACTAACACGGTACGTATTAGAACGTTGCAGTTGTACATTAATAGCTTTGGCATATCCATACTACAAAACAGTACTCTTCAGAGTTTCTACATCAGTAGAGTCCTTGTTCAACAAATATCAATCCTTATCTTTGATGATGAACATGGGACAATATGTATTTTGTGGTTCAGAGAGAGTTTATGGTGCACTTATTCATTGCGAGCATATGAAACAACCAAAGACAGCACATCATTCCATGATATACTCATGTTACGGTGTCTTCCTTTGCCCCGCATCTCTAGCTTGGAGGATTATTGGGGTACGATTCCAGGAGTTAATCTGAAATAACCCTGACCAAACAGGTTCTTATTGTGAGTTTGTGAGTCTAGCCTGTACAAGAAAATTCCGTTCTAGGTGTGCCATGCATGACATGGTTAGCCAGCAAGATTAGTACGCATTGCAAGTATGAATCATTCATTAGCGCATAATAATCAACATACCCCTAGTGTATCTGCCATTCCTGACTCCAGCAACTCTTCCCTCAACCCTTGTTGCGCATTACCACTAGAGATCCTCTTCAATGCACCCTTGAGGTTGTTAAGATCCGACTTGTACTCCCTGAGCTTTGCTAGGAGCCCAGCTCTTACACTGGGTTGGAGGTCCCTTGCTTCAAGATCCATCTTTCTTATCTGGCAAAGTAAAAAATGTGTTACAGAGATTTCGACAAATCATGTGTTACCGAGATTTCGACAAATCCAACTTATGCATATCTAGCGCCCCAAAAGAAAATTCCGTTTGCACGCTCCCTGATCCTAGGTACGAAATGCTCCCTATATTTTGACCATATCAAGGAGTTTTCCCACTCAAGACGATTGAACATAATTACTTAACCAGATTTCTTTTGGTTTGAGGGATCAAAATATTAGTTACCAGTTTAACAAAAAACAAGCGGCTCCCTCACAGAAAACAAAGTAACAAGAAGGGTTACCACTTACCAGTGCCTCGGCGACATCGATGCCTGATTTTATCTCCGCGGCCTTCTGCTTCAGCTTCTCTTCGCAGGACCCAAAACGACGCTCAAACAAAAGACAACAGAAGAGAATTCGAGCGACAAGGATTTCAGAAACAGAGATTTCGGGGCGATTACGGATTACCTCCTTGGAGGGCGGCCGCGGCGGTGCATTTGCGGGCGAGGGAGGCTGAGGCCTCGCAATACTGGCGCTCGTAGCTCTCAAAGACCTCGCCCATGCCGTTCCACTCCCGATCTCAGTGGCTGGCAGGCTAAACTTCTCGGAGTCTCGGACTCTCCTCTCCTTCGGAGCGATCCAGAAGCGATAGAGCCGGAGCGGAGGAGCAAACAAGGGGGGAGAACACAGACTCTGCTCTCGAAGGAGTGCTTTACGCGAGCCTCCTTTGAAAGCGTATTACATGATGACTCCAATCTATATTGGGCTTTTCAACCATTGCTCATCTTTCTAAATTATTGGCTTTGCCAAATTTTAGTGGAGAATTTGGTCATCCAAATTTTGGTTAATATTGGTAACAAAAATGAATTAGCTCAACACGCTCTATGCATGATCAACTACCAAAATTTGATAAGGTAACCATTGGTAACAAACCAAACAGACCCGTTATCTTTTTGTATTTTTCCCGTTATATAAGAGACTATTTGCATGTACCTCTATATATTTGGACGTTCGTTCTCATATACAAGCATTATTCACAACATGGTATTAGAGTCATATAATTAAGGTTAGAGTTTTTCTTCTCCGCCCATGACGGTTGTTCATCTCTACAGTTTCGTCTCGCGCATCCCCGATTGGTCGCTACTCTCTGCGGCTCTGCACGTTTCATCAAGGCACTCTGGCAGGCTATCTCCTTTGTTGCCCCGCGTCTCTTCGTAGATCATGACGCTTGCCTGGCGGCTTCCTGTCGGAACTCCTCACTGTTGTTCTGTCGAAGTCAGCGCCTGGTGCAAATCCGCCGCCTCGCTCAGCCTTTGGGTTCCTTCATTCGCCGGTATTGGTTCACCTAAGTATTGAGTGTTCTGCGGTCTTCCACGGTCGAGGTCGTGCCTTGTTCCCTCTTCTCGCTTCCTCTTGATACATCATATCTCTCTGAAATTTGAGATCAGCGATCTTCTTTGTTAGTATTCACCAGCCGCCACCCGGTAGGTTAGGGTTAAACAAGAATTCAAAAAATTTGCAGCTTGCGCCACTTATTCTTTTATGCTATCATTGTCGCTCGTCGCTGCTTATTTTATGCTCTAGCTGTTGTCGGTTGTCGTGAAGGATGACTTATTCGTCAGGTAGTGTTCCAATCTCGCGATGTCCAGTGCTTTTTAGTGGCACCAACTATCGCGATTTGGTACTCCGCATGCGTTTGCATATGTGTGGTTTCAACTCTTGAAGTTTCTTACACACGATCTCAAATGTCCGCCTTGCCCTGCTGCTCGCAGACTGTTGTTCCAGATAAGGCTATTGATCAATGATGAGAAGAAGAAGTGGTTGCATTTTTCGAGACTCGACTATCTTTCTACGAGTTTGACTTCAGCGTGTATAGGGATTGGTTGGATGATGGTGCTCGAACTGATGTTCTTGCTGTTATTATAGAGGTTGTCTTGCTACGAACATAGTTGAGTTTGTGTGTGCACACCAGATGTGGGCTTTTCTACATCATCGTTACGAGCCTACTAGTAAGTCTATTTATCTTGTTGCTATTCGTCAAGAGCAACTGTTACGACAGGGAGATGCTATAGTGAAGGAGCTCTTTGCTCAAATGTTTGTTATTTAGCACTAGATTGATACATTTGATCTTAAGTTGTCACCGTATACCTGTCAATCTTGTCAGAGTCAGAAGGATGCACTTGAGCTTCGTTGCACTCATAACTTTTGACTCGACTTTGTGATGAGTTTGAGCCTCTTCGTGCTCAGGTGCTTGCCCGTCATCCTTGTGTCTCTCTTATGAACGGTCTGGCTAACGTTCGTGATGAGAATACTTGTGTTCGTGCTGCTAGTTTGCTACAGTCTTCTTCAGTTTTTGTTGTTCGTTCTTTGACTCCTCGACACACTTCTCCTCCATTGACATTACCTTCTTCAGTCGCTCCTCCTTCTGCATAGGGGGCATGGTGGTCTTCACTTTGACTACCGTAGTAAAGATGTGCATGTAAAGGCATACTGTTTTTGAAAGAGGAAAGCTCAAACTCGCTGTTCTTCATAAGGTGCTTGTGGTGCTGGTATTGGAGGCTTTTAGGGGGTTCTTCTACTAAAGAAGCATAGTTTATCATGCTTATTCATCGTCTCATTGTCTCTACGCTGTTTGTTCTATGACTCGGCCTTTTGCATCTTCATGTGTTGTTGCTTCTTAGTCTTACACTGAGGGATCACCTTCCACTTCTACTCTAGGTATCCATCCATAGATTTTTGATTTTGGTGCTTCGTTCCATATAACTCCTTATTGTACCGGTCTGTCTACTTTGAGTTTCTCCTCTCATTCTCTTACTGTTCATACTGCATGTCGAAGTGTTTCTATGACACTTCCCCCGACACCGCTACTGGAGCACCCCGCGGAGGTTCATTGATTGGAGGGGCTACAGTTCTTGGGAAGCTCTTGCACACTCAACTGGATGAACACGGGTGAACACGGGGATTTACGTGGTTCGGATCGCCAGAGCGTAATACCCTACATTCACAGGAGTATGTTGTATTGCTCTTGCTTGTGTCCGAATGGAGTTGAGTGGTGTGTAGTTCGAGTTGTCCTAGGTCGGTGGCTGCCCGATTCTTTTATAGTTCAAGGGCAGGCAGTTACACAAAGACACGGGGCCCGACAGGCAATTTGTACCCTATACATAATCTAGAGTACATTTTTTAAGTCTCTCAACTAGGTATAGTTGTAGTATCTGTACATATACAAATTCACTTAACACACTAACACAAATACGCACATGATCAACTCTACATCTACACATAATTTTGGAATCGCATTCATGAAGAGATAATCAAAATCATCAGAATTAGATGCATGACAGGGATGTCACCCTCCCATTCTAACTCCACATGTGCTAGATATTAAGAGAAACTTTTTATGAGCACAAGCTAGATAATAATGTCGGGTGTCCAATCCACAGACCAAACCTCCGACGGGTAAATAGTCAGCACCCATCCTTACCGCTGAACCATAGGCTCGATCTTCACCAATTTATTTTTTGAAGAAGAAGAAAAAAACAATCTCGGTCTTGGTAAATTTGGATGGAGTAACTGTAGATTCTCGATGAAGAAATTGAGTGAAGAACACATGAGGGAAGCGTGCCCTCAACCACCCTCTCAAAGGAGTCCCAACCGAAGAAATTGTCAATCACCGAAGCGAAGCAAAGTCTTGGCTAGACATTGAGCGCCAGTCACCTCTCTCCTTATTTGGAAAGAAAACAACATCGAGAATTGGCACTATACCATGAACACCATCACAAAACAAATCTTGAATCTCATCAAACATAGTGGCACCTGCTATTCAAGCATGATGTAATCCAATCCGACGATCTCCATAATTAACCCCTTGCCACGATGAAGATACAGGCACAAAAGCATGGTGAATGCCTCCTTCCCACGAACCCGCGCTATGGCCATGCGTGTGCGCATCATCACACTCAGCAGCGGGCGCTAGAAAGTCCGCGTCGTGGGGCGAGATGGTCCCTCGCCATAGGGAGATGCACGGGAGCGGTTGCCCGCCCCGCTTTGGTTCCGCACTTGTGCACTTATATTTTGGGCGTAAGATCGTCTTATTCTAATGTGATAATCTAGAGTACTCAATACTTATGCCTACTTGCAGCATCCTCTGATGATGGCTTTAAGACGCGATGTCCTATCACGTCGAATGCTAGAGGCTAAGCATAGATGGTGATGATGGTGGAGAATGTCCTATCCTGTCACTTCATCATGCACAGCTCTGTCCGCTGCACGACGCTGTACTGTTGCGCCATCACTGGGGCCCAACCAGTCACTATTGTGCCTGAAAAGCAGCATGTGTTGTGCATCGTGCGTCTTGGGAACGCGCAAGTGTTAAATGTGTGACTTGGTAGGGCATGACCTCCTTTACTCTCGAGGCCTACCACCCACAATGGGTGGTTGGACACGTGACAACACGTGGCGGCACTGGAGCCCGCCTCAGCGGGGATGTAAGGCTGCCACTGGAGCCCGCCTCAGCGGGGAGGTAAGATCCAGTGCCGCAAGACACGCGGGTGCGCTGGAGCCCACCTTAGCGGGGAGAGCGGGTCCGGATCTGTAGGACAACGTGACGACGTTGAAGCCCACCTCTGCTGGGAGGTTGGGTTCGGAGCCATAGGACACGTGGCAACACCGGAGCTAACCTCTGCAGGGAGGTCAGGTCCAGATCCACTCGACACGTGGTGGCGCCAGAGCCCGCCTCTATGGAGAGGCTGGGTCCGGAGCCGCTGTACACGTGGCAGCGCTAGAGCTTTCTCAGTTGGGAGGCTGGATCCGAGGCTGCTTCATGCTAGTATGCGTAGGTACCCGGTCTGCAGGGTACCGACACTGCCGATGGTTCCTCTCTTTCTGTTGTTGGATAGGCCACTCTTTTATCTAACTCTTATCATATTCCTGATGCACCTTATATCGGCTGGTCAACTAAATGATCATGATTGTTGAGTGATTCTTGATCTTTATTATGTTCAGAATCGTTGCACGGGTCACCTAGTTGGTATTGGCCCCCTCGTCGTGACTCACATCATCTTTGAGAGTTTGACTTGCTTCATCTTCCTTTTGCTGCGCTTGCTAGTCTTGTTGGCTTCACTTTTGCTTCTTTATTCACCTCATCATTTGCTTAGTGGCACCATCGATTGGATCATTTGTGTGGCTCTCGTCTATCAGTCCTAGTTCGTAGTTGTCTTTTAGGATCGGTTTCAGATTTTGGGTTTGTAGCTCGGTCTTAGGGTTGTCGGTTAGGGAAGCAGATTTATCTCCCTTATCATTCTAGTAATTCAAGTGTCTCAGTGTCTGTTTTATCTTGTTCATTCAAATGTATGGGATCTAACTCCTTTTATTTCTAAAGGGGACATCGATATTACATTATTTTTGTAGATAGTTTTTCCCGCCACACATGCATTTACTTTATGAAACATTGTAGTGAGGCCTTGCTTATCTATAAAACTTTTTCGTCTATGATCCACACTCATTTTGACACGTCTATTCATGTTTTCGTGCTGATTTTGCTGGTGAGTACCTTTCTGATGCTCTTCGTCATGTTTTTCCGGATTAGGGGTGGGCGTTCGGTCTACTCGATATTTCGTTTGGGTATTTTGGTATTTTTCAAAATTCGGTTTCTTAAAAATCAATAATTGTTGTAATAATATTAGGTACCTAAAAATTTTGGATACCAAAATTTCGGTTCGGTCTTCGATCCTACACGAAATATTCAAATTATACACTATATCCATATCATGTACGCACAAGTTCAATATTATTCACGAATTTAATCACATGAGGTAATTTATTATAAGTTGACAAATGACAAATCACGAATAAACGGGTAAATCCAACGACTTCACATATCACAACTTGAAAATAAAATATCAAAATTTGAATTATTCATAGTTTACCACACATAATTTATCTTAATACTTGATGGACCGACCTTTTGGTTATTTCGATTACCCGAGGGTGGTACACGAACTCCAAATTTATTTTTCAGTTATTTCTATTCGCTACCCGAAAAGTACCCGATACCCGATATTTTGGTCTTTTTTATTCCGGTCTCAGTTTTCTCGATTTCAGTTTTTCGGTCTGGTTTTTATGCCCACCCCTATTTCTGAGCAATGCACTCTTGCTCAATTTTCTTGTCCTGGCGCTCGTGAGCACTCATGCACATAATGGTGTGGCTGAGCACAAGCATCCATATCTCCTTGAGATTGCTCGTACTCTTCTGCTCCCTTCCTTCGCCCCCCCCCCCCCCCCTCACTTTTGGATGAGGTTGTTTCTACTACCACTCATCTGGTTAATATTTAGCCTTCGTTCGCTCTTTAAGGTGAGATTAATTTATAGCGTCTTACTGGAAATGACACCTAACTATGTCAGCCTTCATCTTTTTGGTTGTGTGTGCTATATGTTGCTCGCACCTCGTGAGCGCACTAAGCTCATAACTCAGTCGGTCGAGTATGTTTTTATAGTATACAGTGCTGAGCATAAGGGGTATTTGAAAGTGCATCTAGGACCCTTGTGGGTTTTGGATGATTAATGACAAACAATTAAAGAGCTAACGAAATTGTTGAGATATTGCAGAAATGAAATGTATGGAAAGCTTTTATTGAAAATACTTCAAAAAAAGGTGCGAAAAGGAAGGACTCATACAATTAGGTTTTTATTTTATTTTTTGAGTCATAAGAAAAAGTGTACTATCAAGAGGGACACACCTCTTGTTAACTTAGGCAATTAATGGGAGCTCAACCCCTTGGGAAAGATTTCAAAACATTTAAAAAACCTAAGTCCGGACTTGTCCGAGCCATGGGCTCGGATATGTCCGAATTGTCCCTGCACAGTTCCGGACTTGTCTGAATTGAGTCGGACATGTCCGTGTTTTTTCTGCATATCCAGGAAATAGAAAAATTATGAGTCCTCTGGTCCCTCAAACCTGTTCGAGTTAGGCCAGATATGTTCGAGTCCTCACTGCACAGCCAGGACTTAGAAAAATTCTAAGTCCTCTAGCCACTCGGACTTGTCCAAGTTTGGCCAGACATGTCCGAGTTCACTCTATCTAAACCCGGACATATCCGAGGTATTTCGTACTTGTCCGATGCGGGCGGTTCCGAGGGGTACAATGTCGGATAAGTCAGACAAAAACCCTAACTTGGTAATTCGAACTTGTCTGATTCAGTCGGACATGTCTGAAGCGGCTTCTAAGCACTAATTCAAAATAAGGACTCAACTGTACTATCACTAGTCCCATCAGCTCGGACATGTCCAAAACATTTTTGGACTTGTCCGACTTGGGCATCCTAACAACGGTCAAAATTACTTTTTAGTTATAAATAGGGGACCAAATCCCCTCTCAGCAATACCCTAACCTCTCAAACTTTCACCTGCGCACAGGACTCCCTCAAGAGCACTTCTCCACCTAGTTTTCACCTTCAAGAGACAAAACTTGAGATTTTTGGGGAGATTGAAAGAGTGGTTGTGAGATTGAAGATGAAGTGTCTTTGGGGTTGGGCTTGGATTCAATTCACTTTATTTGCGTGAGTTTTTCGTATTTGTTACTCTTGGGTGCAAAGCCTAGATGGTTAGGCATCGTCCGATGATTTCTTGTGTGATTTCGGTTCTCGGGAAGTTTGTATCACCCTTGTGAAATAGTGGGAAAACCCAGACACGACCTTAGTAGTCTCTTGGTGAGGGAAGGGCTAGTGAAAGCCTGGTCCTTTATGGACTTCTCAACGGTGATGTAGGTTTCTTTGTGAAACTGAACCTCGATGAAAAATCTCATGTTCATTGTCTCTCTTTTGATTTTTGCACCATTTTTACCTTTTCGTGATTATCTAGGGCTTTACCTTCATCTACTTGTTCTAACACGTTTAGATCTTGTTTCATACTCTCTACTGCTTCTAGAACTCATAGGGTGCATTTTGTTTTGTAAAAGTTGAGAAAAATCCCTCCTTTGATCAATTCCTGCGTAGAAGCTTGGACTTATCTGACTTCTGTCAGACTTGTCCGAGCACTGTCGGACAAGTCCGAACCTAGCTCAAACTTATCTGAAATCTGGGATTAGGCAGAGTTAATTAACTACGTATTTGTTTTAATTGCCTATTCACCCCCTTAGGCCACCTTTCAGTATCGTTGTTGAAATCCTATTGGTCGATGGATGAGAATCTCATGAGATGTTGTCTTTGATGAGACGTGTCCTTTCTATCATCGTCCTTCTTCATATACTCCTTTTGTATCTATGGTCAATCTTATTTTATTCCTATTCCTTCTAGATACACACTTGGTGTCGCGTCCCGCAATGTCTTCTCTGAAGCCTTCTTCTATGGTCCCTGACTATACTATGGAGCTTCCTGTGACACAGATCTACACTCGATGAGTTGTGCCTTCTTCTCATGAGCCATCTACTTTGGTTGAGTCAACTTCATTTGTTGACCATCTTCTTTTCATGCACCATCTTCTCCTTAGGAATTATCTCATTCTAATGATTCTTCTGCTGAGCATCCTCTTGTATGTGGCCATCGCTCTCGTGAGCCTCCTGATTGGTACTCTCTTCTAGTTCTGCTTCTACTTTTTTCCTGAGATGGCTTCGTATCGTGATGTTGTTCTTCATCTGGAATGACAGCATGCATGCTTGAGGAGATTGATTCTCTCGAGCACACATGCATGTGAGATATTGTGCCCTATCTCCCACGTGTTTGCCTTATCATCTGTAAGTGGCTCTATAAGGTTACGACCCGCTCTAATGGTTCTCTAGAGCGTTATAAAGCTTGACTAGTCGCCTGCACGTGGCTTCTAGGAGGAACACAGTTGTGACTATGATGAGAAATTTGTCCATGTTGCTCACATAACTATTGTTCCCACTCTTCTTATTGTAGCCTCACTTCGTGCGTGATCCATCTCTCAACTTGATATCAAGAATGGCTTTCTTAATGGTGAGCCGCGTGAGGAGGTTTACATGCAGCATCGTCTGGGCATTCTATTTCTGATAGTATGGTTTGTTACTGAAAGTCACCAAGAGGGGGATGAATAGGCAATATGACCTGAAATAGCTTAATCAAATGAGATTAAAACTCTGAGGTCGGACTAGTCTGGTCAAGGTCGGACTAGTCCGCTAAGCATAGGGTGAAAACCTAAAAATTTGATTTTTACAAGTTGTTTGCGAAATTTAGATTCACGAAAGATAGATGCAATGTCTAGCAACCTAGTACAACTTAGATTAACAATTATAAGCAATTAGGTTGCAAGATTTCAATGAAGAACAATACGAAGAACGATATGAACCCTAAAAACAATTCTAGTGATTACGAAAGGTAAAGAGAGAAGAGAGATATGATTTATCCCGTGGTTCAGTTCCACAAAGAAGCCTACATCCACGTTGAGAAGTCCACACAAGGATCGGGTCTCGCATGACCCTCTTCTCACCAAGCCACCACAAATCACCAACCAAACTCGGACAAGTCCAAACTCGGACATAAAGCTTTAGTCTGTCCCAAAACAGAATACTCTAGGTGGTCTGTACTAGTCCGACCTCTGTGGCATACAAATCCGCCCTCCCAGGACTTAGTTTTAGAAACTCTAACCAAGGAAGAACGGATTAGTCCGTACCCATACGGACAAGTCCAAACTCGAACAAAGACCTTTAGTCCGTCCCAAAATGGACTAAACTAGCCACCCAAACTAGTCCGGGCTGAGGCCCGGACAAGTCCGGTCTCTGAGAATTTTCTCTCAAAGGTTTATCACTTAGGTTTTTCTCTCAACCACCACTTTGATCCCTCTTTGATGATCTCAATGCACTTGATACACACACCCTCACACTGATACGGCTAGTCTAAACTCAACACAATAGAAACCCTAATTTCTATGCTTGAGTCTTCGACGCTCGATTCAACCTTTTCTTTTTTGAGGGATTTTGTCTCATTTCAATCGTCACACTTGTGCTTAAGATCAACTCAACTCATTAGTCTCTTATTTGTCGTCATCAATCATCCAAAACCTACAGGGATGCCTAGATGCACTTTCAGTTACCTTCGTCGCTTCCTTTATGGTCTCAAGCAAGTTCCTCGTGCTTGGTTTCAGTGATTCACATTGGTGATCACTATTGTTGGCTTTTCTCCCAATGCTCATGATCTCGAGCTCTTTGTGCATGCCTCGTCTCATGGTCGTACTCTTCCTATTCTCTATGTTGATGATATGATCATCACTGGAGATGACCCTAAGTATATAGCCTTCATGAAGGCTCGCCTAAGTGAGCATTTTCTCATGTCAGACCTTGGGCCTCTTCATTAGTTCCTTGGGATTGAGGTTTCCTCTACCTCTAAGGGCCTCTTTGGTAGCCCACTGCCAAAATCCCAGGCCCAGAAAACCACGGGCCAAAAGTTTCCGCAGGTGCACTTGCCAGCCTCAGTTCCTGGGTCGATCCAGGGGGGAGCCTAGGGCTTCCAGCCCCGACCTCGCGAGGTCGGGCAGGAAAACCAGACCTCCTCGTGTGCCCCCCACCCCCCCCCCCCCCCCCCGCGGGCCGCTCCTCCCACCCCCAACTCGGGCACCAGCGCCTCGTTTTTCCACCCCCGGTCGCCCTTCCTGCCGCCGCGACACCTCCCCCGACACCTCTTTCCTCCACCCTCGGTCGACTTCCCACCGTCGCGGGCACCTTCCTCGGCGCCTCTTCCCCCCTCCACGTCACTCACCCCCTTCGTTCCTCGCGGTCACGCCGCACTCCTTCCACCCTCGACATCGACGTGCTTTGCCTCGCACAGCGCCACTCGCCTCTGCCCCCCACACCACCCGACTTCATGCCACCCCCGTGCCCTGCCCGCCCCCCCCCACCCCCACCCCCGGCCTCGGCTCACCTCCCCTCTCCCTCTCCCTCTCGCGTCGGCATTAGGAGCCAACGGGGGGTAGATCTTCGATTCATTTTGTTAGATCGTGTTGTACTGCTACTAGTTCGTCACTTTATGCTATTTAGTTCTTTGCTCCGTGGAGTCTGCTAATTAGGCTACTAGAATTTTTTGAATGTTCTTGATAAAGTACCCCATCGTGTTTGTTATGCTATAGATCAATGTGGTGATATGGTTGTATTGTTGCTTATATGTATTTATATGCATTTTTGCCATAGATCTTTCTCCATAAATCAAGAATGTCCTGTGTTGCCCTTTACATGAAAATGGTTCAGACTTTCAGCTACCTTTGTATCTAAATTTTTCATTCTTTGCTACTCGGTTGTGAAGGCACACTCAGTTGAAGTACGCCTTGGCAAAGCTGAGCAGCTGCATTGGACGTCCCTCTAACAGGTCCTTGTGCAGAAGATTAATGCACCACGTAACTCTGAAGCATCGATGTAACACCCACATTTTATGTACAAAATTTGCTCAAACCCTTGATCATTGTAGCATGCATTTTGGGTGAATTTTTGGTGTTCAAGCGAGTAGCAAACGGTTCAAATTGAATTTGAATTCAAAATCAAAAGAAAAGAAACGAAAAAGAAAAAGAAAAAGTTAAAAACCCCTTCCTGGGCCGATTTCTCCTCCCTGGCCCAATTCCCTTTTCTCCCCCGCCAGCCCACTGCGCCCTCCCCTCCCTTCTCTCTCTCTGCACCCCGGGCCCGCCTGTCATCCCTCCCAGGGGGCAACCGCCACCTCCCTCTCCCGCGTCCCGCGCAACCGCCGCGACCCCCCCGCGCCCACGTTCATCCACCCCCGAATCCACTCCTCCCCGGCAGTTTTCGTGCGCCCATCGAGACCGCACACCCCCTCCACGCTTTAGAGGAGCCGACACCCCATTTTCCCCTCTCCCTGAGCTCTCTCTCTCTCCCTAACCCTTCATCGCCGGTGAGTACCTCTGCACACGCGTTCCCGCCCACGGCAGTCCCCCCGCTCCCCACTTTCTTGGCCTCACGTGCTCACCGCTCCACCAGGAACACACCGGGCAAGAGGTCGAAGGGAGATCACCGGAGTTTCACCGAGCTCGACGTGCACCGACGCCACCCGCCGCCATTCCTCGTCGCCGACTACCCTCCGGCCGAATTCAACCTCTGCTACTCCCCTAGGTGAGTCCCCCTACTTCCCCTCTTTCGTTCCATGCCTTTAGCGCCATGTTTGGGCGTCTGTTTCGCCGTTTTGGCCGTCTCCGGCGAGCTCGCCGCCCGCGGGCGTCTAGCGCCGCCGCGCCGGGCGCCGCCGGCGTCGTCGGGGGCGACGTGGCCCCATCTGGAGCCGTCCATTTCCGGCCAACGGCCACGATTAGAAGTTCATACCGGTTCGGTTATTTAAAATCCTAGCCATCCATCTCTGATCCAACGGCCTGCATTCAAAGCCCCATTTCCTGCCTGCGCATTTGCACCGGAGCCCCTGGAATTTCACTAGCTACCCCCTGTGCTTCTCGGTAATCCGAATCTAGCCCCCAGAAATCACAGACTAGCCCCTGGAACCCTAAAAATTGGTTTTAATCATTTAATTAAGCATTCTAACCCCTGTAATTTGGTAGAATAATGTATTTAGACCCTGTAAAGTGTAGAAAGCTATTTATTTAGCCCCTGGACTTTTATTTAATTGCTGAATAGGGTTTTTAATTGTATTTGAGGTGTAGAAATTAGATTAAAATGGTAATTAAGTGTAGGAATATTATGAAAAATGGTTATAATCTATTTTATGCTGTGAATTAATTGTAGTGTTCAGATAAAATATAATTGGTCCCTGGAATATTTATTATAAAGGTTTTAAAATACATTTTTGCTATAGAAAATTCAATAAAAATGGTTTTAGGCTATAATAAAATCCCAAAATTGTAGGATAAATCTAAAATGCATACTTTGGCCATGTTAAGTGATAAATACCTCGTAGGGATGCATTAGGGTAGGATTTTGTGCTTATGTGTATGTGTGAATGCATTGTTTTGCGTGCCTTTACTTATTTTAGCTTTATTCTATTCTTGCCATTGCTTGGGCATATATCTAGAGTCGTTCTACGACCCTAACCTCAACTTCCAAGACCAGGACTTCGTCAATTCTCAAGTCTCCAACGAAGGCAAGTGCCCTTGACCATCTTGTACCTATTTTAGGAAATTAGCTAGTTGCATGCTAATTAAATTGATGTCCTACTTCATGTTTACATGCCCTGTTCCTTACCATTCCTTGTTACCTGAAATGGGGTGGGAAGTAGATAGGCTTTATTTATGCTTAGCCATGCTTAGATGCTGGGATTGGGATACCATACAAATGTTCTATGCTCAACTTTATGGATTACTTTAATTTGGTGATGAATATACATAATGTTAGTGGATAGGAATCTGGTGGTTGGTTAGCTTTGGTATGGTGCATTTTGCACGAGACCCGGGATTGGGGTTTGTTACCACCGGATTCTAAGGACCGGTTTATGGAGGAAGCCACTAAGCTTTATAGTACCACCACGAGACTGAGATGGGGCAGCATGGTTAATTAATTAGGTTTCTCCCGATGAACTGCTAGTGGCTGGATGGTGCGGGGAATGAGGCGGGTGATCCGCTCTTGGAACCGCAAGGCTCAAGAGGGGGCTCTGGGGCGGAGGGTTACTCCGAGAATCTCCAGTGGTGGAAACCTTAGAGAGCTAGCACTAGTCGAGAGTGCCTTTGTAAAGACCATGTAGTGATCTCCGGGCCACACACCTACGGAAGTGTGTAATGTGACCGACGGGTCACGGGCATCAGGGAGGTTTACTTAGTCCACCTGGCAACAGGGGATGGAATCACTGCTTGTGGGGAAAGGGTACACTCTCTGCAGAGATTTGGTCAAAACTGTCATGACAACCGTGCTCACGGACAAGAGCGGCTTGGGGCCAGTTCATAATTAGTCTATGGTTGGGAAATGATGGTTCATTATGGTTCAAGTACTTTCATTATCATTAATCATGTGTTGATTATTTATTGAATTATGATATTGATAATTGAAAGCTAAGGATAGGTTCTAAGCATAGTGCTAAGCCATAATTGGCCTTTCCTTACCCTAGCCAATCATGTCATTCTCTTTCCGCACTTGCTGAGTACTTTATGTACTCAAGCGTTTAATTCTCCTTTAGAGTATGAAGAGGAAGAAGCTGCACCGGAGGACTTCTACGTCAACCCGGAGGACTTGGTCTAGGCTGGCGACCTCACGCGCAACGGCTGCCTGTGGAGATGAAGCCCGCTTTCTTATCTTGTTTTCTGTAGTGTTGAACTGTTTAGTGTTGTAAATATTTGTGGTGTGTATTTGTAGACCTTCGGGTCGTTCTGTAAGACTATTTATGTATTTCGAACATGGCAATGTATGATATTTCACTTTCGTCAACGCATGTACGATTCAACTGATCCTGGCGTACATGTGATTAGCGTCTGTTCATCTTTACGATGACCGGGCGTGACAAAGTGGTATCAGAGCCGTGTTGCCCGTAGGACGCAAGCCTAGTTAGAAATGGCCGAAAATTAAGGACTATACTATTTTCATATGAAATAGTATTTCCAAAACTTTGTGCTCTCCATCTCAACCCTTGTGCTTCTTACCTTGCTTTGCCTATTGTTTTTATTCTAACTTGATTTATGAATTATTAATCTCACTCTCTTCTTTTCAAATGTTTGTAGATGGCGCGGACCAAGCAGACGGCCCGTAAGTCGACTGGAGGTCGTGTTCCTCAGCACGCCCTAGCCAGTCGCTCCGCACCTCACACACACCGGAGGGAGACGACACTGCTCTCCAACGGGAGTGCTGCTTCGAGGATGCGCGTCCGTCTTCGTTCTCTTCTTCGAGCTGCGGGGTACCGTGAGTACCGTGTCCGCTTAGTCTACCACACCACTAGGGTCTTTGCACCCTATACTGGTGAGCTGGAGTGGACTTCTCAGCTGGCCGTCTACTACGACTCGGAGTTGCTGCACTCGCACTTCTCTCCGGCTTGCAGGAGCTCCCAGCGTGCAGCTGAGGAGGACGCCACGTGGGAGGCGACCACCTACTGGAGCCACGCCCACAGGTTCCTTCTTGGGTGCACGGAGCACGCGTACACCCCTCAGCGCCCTAGTGGCACAGCCGCCTTCACTGGACGTGACGTCGAGGGACGCTTGACTCACCCCCAGTGCGAGAGGCTGGTGGACGACGTTGTGGAGTTGTCTTCGTGACTCCAGCGTTGTCAGCAGGAGCTGCAGGACAGCAGGGACTTGGTCGACCGCTACGAGCGACTTCGACGACGCTACACGAGGATCACTGGAGTTGATCCTAACTCTCCGCAGTACGCTTCAGACGTGGAGCCTTGGGACCCGAACTCTCCGGATCGCCGCATGAACTCCCCCGAGAACTCAAGAGAAGACTCAGAAGAAGAAGACCCGGAGATGGAGGTTGAGGAGGACTCCGACGAGTAGGAGTGGACTCGTTTCCCCGCTGGACGACTCAGGACAGTTATCCTTAGTTTGTAGGAGCGTGTAGCTGCGCCCTCCCTAGTCTTGAGTTGTGTCATTTATGTTGTTATGCTAGTAGTTTGCTTTATGTTGTGTGTGTTGGTTGCGACATGAGTTGTGGAATGCTTCGGCATCCTGTCCACATCCATGTCTTTAGTCTTGTTTAGGTGTCGTGTGAGTGGTGGAATGCTTAGGCATCTTGTCCACCTCCACACTAGTTGATTAATGAACTTGCTTTATATCTATTACCCTTGATGCATGTAGTTGGGACCGTGTTACCCTAGTGTATCCTTTCCCATCTCACCTATTATTCTAAGACCTCAATGAACTTTTCTATCACAGATGGCTGGACGAGGTAGAGGTAGGGGTCGTGGTCGTGGTAACCCACCTCTGGATGAAGAACTTGGAGGTGTCCCTGGATGGAATGCAAGGGGTGCTCGAGGAGCCCCAGCCTCTCAACAAATGCAACAGATGATGGCTCTTCAGACCCAGTTGCTTAACAACCTCACCAAAATTGTCACCAACCTGCAACAAGCCCCACCCCCACCACCACCAAACTACAACCTTCCACCACCACCACCTTTTCCACCTAGGTCCTTCCTTAGGGACTTCCTGAACACCCATCCACCCACTTTTGCCACCGTTACCGAACCCATGGACGCCGATGATTGGCTCCGCACCATTGATAGCAAGCTGAGGCTCATCCACTGTGAAGGAAGGGAGAAAGTGCTACTAGCCTCTCATCAACTTCAAGGACCAGCAGCTGACTGGTGGACCGCCTTCACCGAAGCCCACCGGGACCCGGAAAATATTACATGGGAAGAATTCCGAACCAACTTCCGCAATCACTTCGTACCTGAAGGAGAGATACAAGCCAGGCGTGAAGAATTCCTGATGCTAAAGCAAGGCCGTATGACTGTGAGGGCCTACCTGAATGCCTTCACCCAGCTATCCCGCTATGCCCCAACAGACGTGGATACCGACGCCAAGAAGCAATTCCGCTTCAAGAATGGGCTGGACAAAGAGTTAAAGTTTGCCATGTCTTCCAGCGACTACGACGACTTCCAGAAGTTAGTTGACAAAGCTTTTGAAGTGGAGAGGACTAAGAAGGAACTGGATGATGATGAAAGAAAGAGGAAGTTGACTTTAGCAGCACATGCCTCCAGCAGCAATGTACGCCCCCGTCTCTACCCTCAGCCTACAACTCATATGACTCGTCCCATGAACTACTCGGGACAGAGGTTTCCCAACTCCAACTACAGGCCACCCACTCCCTACAACCAGCCAACGCGCCAGCAGCAGCAGCAGCCACCACGCCAGCCAATGCAACCCCCACGCCAACAGATGCAGCCATCCCGCCCTTCAGCCCCAGCTAACCGTCCAAGTGGCCAACCCCCAAGAAACCAATCAGGAGGCAACAAGGGTCCAAATAATGCTGCGGGAGTACAATGCTACAAGTGCGGAGAATGGGGACACTATGCCAGCAGTTGTCCAAAGAAGCAGCAAAACCCAACTGGCCGTGTAAACCATGTGACTCTGGAGCAAGCGCAGGAAGCACCTGATGTGGTGATCGGTACGTTCTCTGTCAACTCCCACCCCGCCACCATATTGTTTGATTCGGGTGCTACACATTCATTCATATCCAAGGATTTCATAAAGAAGCATGACATGGTAGTTACATTCTTGAATGGGCCATTATTGATAAACTCTCCTGGAGGAGAGATGGTGGCAAGGCATCTATGCCGAAAAGTGAGTATAAACATAAGGGGGGTAGTCTTTTGGGCCAACCTAATAGTTTTGGACTCACAAGGATTAGATATCATTCTGGGAATGGACTGGTTGACAAAGAATCAAGGAGTAATTCATTGTGCAACTAGAACAGTCTGCTTAACACACCCGGATGGCACCACAGTGGAATTCAAGCCAGATCAGACACAAGAGGCAGTAGTACAACTCAACCATCTTGAGAGTACCAAAGACATCAGGATTGTGAAGGAATTTCCGGATGTATTCCCAGATGACTTACCAGGTATGCCCCCTGATCGAGAGATTGAATTTATCATTGAATTAGTACCTGGAACGACCCCAATATATAAGAGGCCGTATAGAATGGATGCTAAACAACTAGCTGAACTAAAGGATCATATTGAGGAATTATGGGCAAAAGGATATATTCGTCCTAGCTCATCGCCTTGGGGAGCACCAGTTATATTTGTACCTAAGAAGGATGGAACTCAAAGGTTGTGTGTGGACTACCGTGCTTTAAATGAGGTAACAATCAAGAATAAATATCCACTACCAAGAATTGAAGATTTATTTGATCAGTTAAGAGGAGCATGTGTGTTTTCCAAGATTGATCTTCGATCGGGCTATCATCAACTGAAGATTAGACCGTCGGATATTCCCAAGACGGCATTTGTCTCTCGGTATGGATTATATGAGTATACAGTTATGTCGTTTGGATTGACCAATGCTCCGGCATATTTTATGTATCTTATGAACAAGGTATTCATGGAGTACTTGGACAAGTTCGTAGTGGTGTTCATCGATGACATACTTATCTACTCCAAGACCGAAGAAGAGCATGAGGAGCACCTCAGGATGGCCCTACAGAAGCTTCGCCAACATCAACTGTATGCCAAACTTAGTAAGTGTGAATTTTGGCTAAAGGAGGTATCATTTTTGGGACATGTTATATCCGAAGGAGGAATAGCAGTGGATCCGGGCAAAGTGGCCGATGTCCTTAAGTGGGAAACACCTGAGAGTGTACATGATATACGGAGATTCTTAGGTATGGCTGGTTATTACCGTCGATTCATCGAGGGATTTTCAAAGATCTCTCGACCACTAACCAAGTTGCTTGAGAAAGGAGTTACTTTCAAGTGGACCCCCGAATGTGAAGTAAGCTTTGCCGAATTGAAAAAGAGGTTGACCAGTGCACCGGTATTGGTGATGCCTGATATGCAGAAGGAGTTTGTGGTCTATTGTGATGCATCGGGTCATGGTTTAGGATGTGTATTAATGCAAGGAGGACATGTTGTGGACTATGCTTCAAGACAGCTTCGGAAACATGAGAGGAACTATCCAACACATGATTTGGAATTGGCAGCTGTTGTCCATGCTTTGAAGATATGGAGACATTACTTAATGGGAAAAAGGACGGAGATATATACAGATCACAAGAGCTTGAAGTACATATTTACACAACCGGATCTTAATCTCAGGCAACGTCGCTGGTTGGAGTTAATCAATGATTTTGATGTGGGAATCAACTACCATCCAGGCAAGGCTAATGTGGTCGCTGATGCTCTAAGCAGGAAGGGACAAAGCAATAACTTGTCAGTACAAGCTCTTCAACCCCAGCTATGTGAAGAGTTTGCAAGGTTAAATCTATGTCTAGTGTCTAGCACTGAAGCAGTTGCTATGGAAGTGGACTCAACCCTTGAGCATGATATACGAGAAGGGCAGAAGAATGATGAGAAGGTCAAGGAGATCAAACAGTTGATGAAGAAAGGGAAAGCTCCGAACTTTAGAGAGGATGAACAAGGAACCTTATGGCTTGGAAAGCGGATTTGTGTTCCAGATGTCAAGGAGATTAAAGAGTTGATATTAAGAGAAGCTCATGACTCATCATACTCCATTCATCCCGGAAGCACAAAGATGTATCAAGACCTTAAAGATCGATATTGGTGGCATGGAATGAAACGGGATGTAGCCGAATATGTGGCCATATGTGATACATGTCAATTGATTAAGGCGGAACATCAAAGACCAGCAGGATTATTGCAACCAATCAAAGTGCCAGAATGGAAATGGGAAGAAATTAGTATGGACTTCATTGTGGGACTACCAAGAACACAGTCTGGATATGATTCTATATGGGTTATTGTGGACCGTCTAACTAAAGTGGCTCACTTTATTCCTGTGAAAGAGACCTACAATGGTCCCAAGCTGGCGGAACTGTACATCTCCAGGATTGTATGCTTGCATGGAGTTCCTAAGAAGATCATTTCAGACAGAGGCACCCAATTCACCTCAAGATTCTGGCAGAAGTTGCATGAATCAATGGATACCCGTCTAAATTTCAGTTCGGCGTATCATCCTCAAACTGATGGTCAGACAGAACGCACCAACCAGATATTAGAAGACATGTTGAGAGCGTGTGCTTTAAAGAATAGCAAAAGTTGGGACAAGAATCTGCCATATGCCGAATTTTCTTACAACAACAGTTATCAAGCCAGTTTGAAGATGTCTCCTTTTGAAGCATTGTATGGGCGAAAATGTAGGACACCGTTGTTTTGGAATCAAACTGGGGAAAGTCAAGTCTTTGGGCCTGACGTATTACAAGAGGCTGAAAGACAAGTACAAGAAATTCGGAAGAATCTAAAGGCAGCTCAAACAAGACAGAAGAGTTATGCGGATACTCGAAGACGCGATCTCACATTTGAAGTTGGTGACTACGTATACTTGAAGGTGTCACCTATGAGAGGATTGAGAAGATTCAAAGTAAGAGGCAAGTTGTCACCCCGATACATTGGTCCGTTCAAGATACTCGAAAGACGAGGTGAAGTGGCATATCAACTTGAGCTTCCGCCACACTTGTCAGATGTGCATAATGTGTTTCATGTATCCCAGCTTAAGAAGTGCTTAAGAGTGCCTGAAGAGCAATTTCCTATGGAAGCCGTGGATGTACAGGAAGACTTATCTTATGTGGAGCAGCCTGCCAAGATACTCGAAACACTGGAAAAGGTCACGAGGAACAAAGTCATTCGCATGTGTAAAGTGCAATGGAAGCATCACTCTGAGGCAGAAGCAACATGGGAAAGAGAAGAAGCTCTCAAGGCGGATTTCCCTCATCTATTCTCTTAGAGCGTCCGAATCTCGAGGGCGAGATTCCTTTTAAGGGGGGTAGAGTTGTAACACCCACATTTTATGTACAAAATTTGCTCAAACCCTTGATCATTGTAGCATGCATTTTGGGTGAATTTTTGGTGTTCAAGCGAGTAGCAAACGGTTCAAATTGAATTTGAATTCAAAATCAAAAGAAAAGAAACGAAAAAGAAAAAGAAAAAGTTAAAAACCCCTTCCTGGGCCGATTTCTCCTCCCTGGCCCAATTCCCTTTTCTCCCCCGCCAGCCCACTGCGCCCTCCCCTCCCTTCTCTCTCTCTGCACCCCGGGCCCGCCTGTCATCCCTCCCAGGGGGCAACCGCCACCTCCCTCTCCCGCGTCCCGCGCAACCGCCGCGACCCCCCCGCGCCCACGTTCATCCACCCCCGAATCCACTCCTCCCCGGCAGTTTTCGTGCGCCCATCGAAACCGCACACCCCCTCCACGCTTTAGAGGAGCTGACACCCCATTTTCCCCTCTCCCTGAGCTCTCTCTCTCTCCCTAACCCTTCATCGCCGGTGAGTACCTCTGCACACGCGTTCCCGCCACGGCAGCCCCCCCGCTCCCCACTTTCTTGGCCTCACGTGCTCACCGCTCCACCAGGAACACACCGGGCAAGAGGTCGAAGGGAGATCACCGGAGTTTCACCGAGCTCGACGTGCACCGACGCCACCGCCGCCATTCCTCGTCGCCGACTACCCTCCGGCCGAATTCAACCTCTGCTACTCCCCTAGGTGAGTCCCCCTACTTCCCCTCTTTCGTTCCATGCCTTTAGCGCCATGTTTGGGCGTCTGTTTCGCCATTTTGGCCGTCTCCGGCGAGCTCGCCGCCGCGGGCGTCTAGCGCCGCCGCGCCGGGCGCCGCCGACGTCGTCGGGGGCGACGTGGCCCCATCTGGAGCCGTCCATTTCCGGCCAACGGCCACGATTAGAAGTTCATACCGGTTCGGTTATTTAAAATCCTAGCCATCCATCTCTGATCCAACGGCCTGCATTCAAAGCCCCATTTCCCGCCTGCGCATTTGCACCGGAGCCCCTGGAATTTCACTAGCTACCCCCTGTGCTTCTCGGTAATCCGAATCTAGCCCCCAGAAATCACAGACTAGCCCCTAGAACCCTAAAAATTGGTTTTAATCATTTAATTAAGCATTCTAACCCCTGTAATTTGGTAGAATAATGTATTTAGACCCTGTACAGTGTAGAAAGCTATTTATTTAGCCCCTGGACTTTTATTTAATTGCTGAATAGGGTTTTTAATTGTATTTGAGGTGTAGAAATTAGATTAAAATGGTAATTAAGTGTAGGAATATTATGAAAAATGGTTATAATCTATTTTATGCTGTGAATTAATTGTAGTGTTCAGATAAAATATAATTGGTCCCTGGAATATTTATTATAAAGGTTTTAAAATACATTTTTGCTATAGAAAATTCAATAAAAATGGTTTTAGGCTATAATAAAATCCCAAAATTGTAGGATAAATCTAAAATGCATACTTTGGCCATGTTAAGTGATAAATACCTCGTAGGGACGCATTAGGGTAGGATTTTGTGCTTATGTGTATGTGTGAATGCATTGTTTTGCGTGCCTTTACTTATTTTAGCTTTATTCTATTCTTGCCATTGCTTGGGCATATATCTAGAGTCGTTTTACGACCCTAACCTCAACTTCCAAGACCAGGACTTCGTCAATTCTCAAGTCTCCAACGAAGGCAAGTGCCCTTGACCATCTTGTACCTATTTTAGGAAATTAGCTAGTTGCATGCTAATTAAATTGATGTCCTACTTCATGTTTACATGCCCCGTTCCTTACCATTCCTTGTTACCTGAAATGGGGTGGGAAGTAGATAGGCTTTATTTATGCTTAGCCATGCTTAGATGCTGGGATTGGGATATCATACAAATGTTCTATGCTCAACTTTATGGATTACTTTAATTTGGTGATGAATATACATAATGTTAGTGGATAGGAATCTGGTGGTTGGTTAGTTTTGGTATGGTGCATTGTGCACGAGACCCGGGATTGGGGTTTGTTACCACCGGATTCTAAGGACCGGTTTATGGAGGAAGCCACTAAGCTTTATAGTACCACCACGAGACTGAGATGGGGCAGCATGGTTAATTAATTAGGTTTCTCCCGATGAACTGCTAGTGGCTGGATGGTGCGGGGAATGAGGCGGGTGATCCGCTCTTGGAACCGCAAGGCTCAAGAGGGGGCTCTGGGGCGGAGGGTTACTCCGAGAATCTCCAGTGGTGGAAACCTTAGAGAGCTAGCACTAGTCGGGAGTGCCTTTGTAAAGACCATGTAGTGATCTCCGGGCCACACACCTACGGAAGTGTGTAATGTGACCGACGGGTCATGGGCATCAGGGAGGTTTACTTAGTCCACCTGGCAACAGAGGATGGAATCACTGCTTGTGGGGAAAGGGTACACTCTCTGCAGAGATTTGGTAAAAACTGTCATGACAGCCGTGCTCACAGACAAGAGCGGCTTGGGGCCAGTTCATAATTAGTCTATGGTTGGGAAATGATGGTTCATGATGGTTCAAGTACTTTCATTATCATTAATCATGTGTTGATTATTTATTGAATTATGATATTGATAATTGAAAGCTAAGGATAGGTTCTAAGCATAGTGCTAAGCCATAATTGGCCTTTCCTTACCCTAGCCAATCATGTCATTCTCTTTCCGCACTTGCTGAGTACTTTATGTACTCAAGCGTTTAATTCTCCTTTAGAGTATGAAGAGGAAGAAGCTGCACCGGAGGACTTCTACGTCAACCCGGAGGACTTGGTCTAGGCTGGCGACCTCACGCGCAACGGCTGCCTGTGGAGATGAAGCCCGCTTTCTTATCTTGTTTTCTGTAGTGTTGAACTGTTTAGTGTTGTAAATATTTGTGGTGTGTATTTGTAGACCTTCGGGTCGTTCTGTAAGACTATTTATGTATTTCGAACATGGCAATGTATGATATTTCACTTTCATCAACGCATGTACGATTCAACTGATCCTGGCGTACATGTGATTAGCGTCTGTTCATTTTTACGATGCCCGGGTGTGACAATCGATCCTAAATCCATTGTGACTTGCTCATGTCCATGTTGCCATAATTGTGAAAATATAGTTGTGATGAAAATTGTTATTGCCAACATTTTCAGTTGTAGTTTCAAGTTGCCAGCATCCCATATGAAAATTGGAAGATGTACTTTATTTTCTTGGGCAAATGTTGTTATATTAATAACTTTATTACTATATATCTTGTTCCTTTCCTGTTCTCAGCTCCATCATCTTACTCTGCTTGTAGGTTGCAGTGAACCCGTTCCCTGAAACTAGTTTAGTGTGTTTCTAAGAGCAAATACTCGAGGAGACAATCTGTTCAATGAATGGTTTGGAAACATTTTCTATCTTGTGGGCATTATAGCTTTCTTGGTTTGTACACTGCTTGTTATGACTTCTGTTTAACATTTTAACGTCTCTATATTCGTTTTCACTGTTTTTGTAGCATTTGCTATAATGCTATTTTCCCTCCTTTTTGTTGTAGGAGATAATATAATACTATTTGATGGTGCAAACAACTCCTCACTGCAACCCCTTGTGGCTCACAGGGTTAAAAAGTTTGACCTCATATGTGTGAAAGCGGTCTACCAGAAAAGGTAAGCTAAAGGCAAAGTGAGTTTTAGAATATTCATATTTGGAAGGTTATTGTTTGCTTTTAAATGATTAGAGGCATCATCATTGTCTCTCTGGAATGCATTTTTAATGCATTAAAAATATACTTTGTGGTTTCTAATCAAGATGCAAGTTGAATCAAATGAATATTTGTAACTATTATAATGAACTTTATAGTTATTGTCTTATCTTGACTCACATTTTATTCTTCTCAATCTAGCATTATGCATCCCCACTGTTTCTCACCTCCTTGTTGATCATAGTGTTGGCCTGTTGGGTCCAACTTTTTTTTAAAGAAACAACACTTTCTAAAGCATGAAATGCGATGATTTCATTAAAGCCTCAGGCATGTGACACCAATATAAATCTCTCTTTCTATTTTGTTTTGTAAAGCTCACTATACTAAGTCAAAACCAGTATGTGTGCTACAGGTACTACACGGGCCCTTCTGGTACCTTTTGGCAATGCATGTGGGGGCAATTGGATCTAGCTCTGAAGGAGCGGCGGATAGCTACTAGAGAAGGTTTTTTGTGATGTTGCCATGTAATATTTAACAGTTGTAGGATGCTTTTATGATGCACATATAATTTAATGGTGTTTTCGTTACATTATGGCTTAGTTATAAGTCTTTCATGTTAGAGGATTTTCCTGATCTTTTTAGTTTTCTGTAGTGTTTTTTTTTCAAAATTTTAGAATGCATTTTTTGAATTTCTGAATATTCTGAACATTTTGTTATTTTTCTGAGTTTTACTCAATTTCCTGATTTTTTAAGATTATTTTCTATATCAGTGTTCAGTGATGTTTGCATAAAGGAAAGCACATCTTTATCCTGGGGGGCTCTTCCCCTTCATTCCTAAACAAGCAAAGGGAACATAAACACTGGGTGGAATTCCTGCCCAGGGAACAGGGAAAATCTCCCTAGGGATTTGCTACCCTAGGTTTTCTTACCCATGCTCCCAAACGAGGCCTAAAGGAATTTATATGTCTCAAAAGAAGTACATTCATAATCTTCTTGATCGAGTTTCTCTTACTGATTACCGCATTGTTGAGACTCTCATATAGCTCAATATTCACCTTCGACCCACTTATAGTGAGTCGTTTGATGATCCTACTCGTTATCATCATATTGTAGAAAGTCTAGACCATCTCGATGATGGAGTTCTAAACCCAGGGTACCAAATCTACAAGACCCAATGGTACGTGCCACTACGCGGCTATAGACCGAAGCTACTCCCCGCTCGAGGAGGGGGCCACCACCAATGCACTTGCCTACCAAGGTCAGGGTATCTAGCCTGCCGAGATCAGGGTGTCTAGCCTGCCAAAGTCCTGAGCCGAGGGGTCGAGCAGACGATTCCTCTTGAGCTCGAGCCCGGAAGAGGCAGGTAGTTGGAGGCATTTATGATGGACGGTGGACGTTATAACTTCAGCACGGGGATGAACCCACGATGTGACTTGTTGCATGATAAGTTTGTCATCCGTCCCATCCGTCATCATAAGGACGGTTACCTCACACATAAGACGGTGACTTGGAGACCAAGAAGGAGCCAAGACTTAAGCTTCTGCATCCCCAATAGACCCAATACTCAGAACCAACACTGTAAATCCAGCCCTACTATGAGGAATATAGGTTAGATAGGACCGCTGTCAGTATTTCTTAACATCTACAGCTCATCCTAGCAACAAGTGCTAGTCATGCAGCTGGCACTAGGCTAACCTAAGTCAAATAAGATGAGTTCCGCAAGCGCACAGAAAATATCGATGTAGCATTTAATCCGAGAGTATTCCCTAGGGTATCATATTTATTTTATCCCAAAAGAAGGCAAGTGAAGTTTGGCAAGATCATAGGAAGAGTAGGGTGTTCTAGTGAGGATTCCAGTAGGATGGGTAAATGATGTAGTAGGAGTAGTATGACACACACCTAAGCAATCTACTCTAATAGGTAAGGATGTCCTAGTGAAGGTCGATTTATGAGATGGAGCTACTCTTACTGTGCTCTAATTACTCATATACATAGCCTATTAGTGTACACATGAATATGCTAACGATGAATACTAGGGCTTAGCGGTCCAACACATCGGGCACGATTTTACCCCTGACAAAACTAGACGATTCTGGCAAATAGCCTGTGGTGTAGCCAAACACGGGGGAGTAGACAGGGCTATCACACCTGCTGCCCAACCCTACAACTCGTGGGTCTAAGAGACATCCAGCGCTATTTAACTATCTAAGCACCACAGTTACATTTTAAGTAAGTGTCTTCAGAGCTGCATTACAAGTACCTTCCTAAGGCCATGAATAACCTAAACATCGTTGAACCAATATTAGAACCAAGACTAACATATTCATATTAACATAATCATTTATTATCTAATTAAATTATAGTGGTAGTGTATGATGTTTATGATAATATGATATGGACATTATGATCAGATCATATAACATCTACACCTAGCTCATACATGGACTTCACAATCAAACAAGAAATGCTCTACCCAATTATATGAATAAAGAGAGACTAATAATAATAGTATTATAACGCATAAAGTCATAAAATAAAAGAAAGATACATGAGTCATACCTTTCCCAATTTGGACTTAGGACTAAAGACTTCTCTCTAGAACCTAACCTCCACTAAGAACTAGAGAGAACTAGTGCATACAATGAGATAATGCTTGAGTGTTGTGTGTATTGAGGTGAGGGATATGAGGTCCTATGTATACTAGTGTTGAGATGGTTTCGCGCGCTAATCTCTCGAGCTTTCACTTACTCTCGCGTCAAGGAAACCACCAGAGGTCGACACGTGGAAGGAAACCGCTTCCACAACGCTTACCAGTTTGGCCGAACGAGGGGCTCGGTCGCACTTGGTTTGGTCCCAGTCGTCCTGGTTTTCCTCCGGGTGACAACCATGTGGGCCCTCCTACCATTCCTCAGCGCTACACCGTTGGATACACTCAAATACTTCTGTAGGTGAGCCATTTGATTCATGTGTTGCCATGTGTCGGTGTCTGATTGGCTGGGAGTATATTATTTATGATTTCTCCCTTCATTCTTTATCAATAAAATACATGCATGCACTATTTCTCCATGCGCAAGTGGAATTATGTCAAATCTAAAGATGATTCGTGTCAGAAATATTTGTTCTTTCACATAATTGAGTTATTTGACAGTCAAAATTGATATATAACGACCATCAACAACCGCCTCACCCTACTATGAAAGGACCCCAAGGCCTTCCACGAGGGGGGCGAATTCACTGTGTATTCGTGTTACTTACACATTTATTTTACACACTTTTTTACGCACTTTTCCTTTGATGCACTTGCGTTTGTGCCTTATTTTTCATACGCTCGTGTGCGTTTTGCTTACACATTACTTTCATATAAGTTCTTAATTTCTTATAGTTCATATACACGAGCAAGACTCACCTGTAATATGTTCTCTCGCCTTTTGAGCTAACAAATATCACAAATAGACTACCTCTGGGCGTAGGACCTTTTCTACTCGAATGAGGATAAATATTTTGTCTTTTGCAGCTAGCCATACGAATACGAACGTGATCCAATACAAATGTACTAGTTGATTTCTGATACACCGACACTCGGTGTCACTCATCCTAATATTTCATACTTTCTTCACTTTCTAAGTCAGTCTGTTTCGGTTCCGACTCAGATCCACTATAGTCACTTACTTCATATCTTGCGCTATCTTTATGGGATTATCTCTAGACGGTTGCTCTTTCCATGCTCTAGCTCCTTATAGCTAAAGGCATATTGTGAAGCCACTTGTGCTAGTGATTCATCTAATCGTTGATCTCTTTCTGCTTATTGTGTTTTTCTTGGTAGTTCCCTCTTTTCTTGGAAGACTAAGAAGCAGGTACCAGTTTTTCATTCGAGTGCAGAGGCTGAGTTACGTGCTATGGCTCTTGTGACTGCAAATTTTACTCGATCACGATGGTCGCTTGAGGATTTTGGTATTTCTGTTTCTATGCTGACTCATCTTTTGTTCGATAGTATAGGCGCTATCAGCATTGCTCTGATCTGATCAAGCATGAGTTTACCAGCATATTGGTGTTGATGCTTTTTATACACGAGCATAGATACATGATGTTGTTGTTGATCTTCAGTATGTGCCTTCAGATTTTCAGTTGGTTGATTTTTTCGCAAAGGCACAAACCCGAGATTAGCATGGTTTTTATGTCTCCAAACTCAGTGTTCGTGACTCACCTTGAGTTTGAGAGGGAGGTGGAGTGTTAGAAGTATATTCCACTTTTGTATTTTCCCCATTGTATAAGGGGCTCTTTGTATATTGTACCTCTCCCGTACCTCGATATATTTAGGCGTTCACCCCTATAATAATACAATCACTATTCATAACAATTCTCTACTTCTCTTAGGGATCCCAATCAAAATGTTGATGTTGGATGGCATTGTTCCAGAGCGAAAACATCAAAATGGAAAATAAAATTTAGGCCAAACAATATTCTTGTGGCAGATTTCTTGAAACAGAGGTAGAAACAAGCATAAATATTCTAGAGATAGAGTGCATAATTTGGAGCTAGAGTAGACAAAAAAAGCTCTTTAGATTGGCTATGCTCATGACTGAAATTATTCAGTAGAAAGAATGTATCGGATATCCACACAAATGTACATATCAATATCTTTTTTTCGAAAGATCGTACATATCAATATTTATCATGGAAGTATTTCGTTTGTACAAAGACATCATTACATTATACATGATATAAGAATTGTTTTAACCGGAATTTACACTTCCGTTCCGATAAGAATATATGATACAAGAACTGAGAATAATAAACTTTTTTCGACAATGATGTTACCACGATTTATATTGCTTATGACTATCATTTTTGTGTTATGCATCTCCTGTATCTTCTTTTTATGCTACCTCTGTATTTTATTGATGTCACTAAACAACATAAATTTACTACGCCCAACAAAATAAAAAATAGAGATAGTATGTAAAACTAAAGGCAAAATTTGCTTTTGGATACTATGATTTCGTAATACTAGTAATGGAACACGACCAAAATCGATGTTTGAGAGAAAGCATTGCTAAAATCTGATGGGATCACATCAATTAAAATACCCATTTTGGGATAAGAGAGGAATGTTATGGAACTTGTTAGATTGTGAACTTGTATGTCACTCTCTTTCGATGCATCTACCAAATGTAATGTAAGCATAGACCAAATGGAGTTGGCTTGACGGCTGAATTGGCGGGTGCGATGAATGAAAATGCGTCGAGCACAACTAACATGTCAAGGAGGTATGCCTCAATGTTGAACATTTGTGGGTACGAGGAATCAGTCAACAACTCATCAGAGTGTATTTGATGGTGGCACAAAATGTGCTCGGTGGTTGGGCAGGAAGAAGAAACAACTTGATATCCTTCCTCGTGATTGAAATAGGATGAATGAAGGTCATGAACAACTCCACAACCTGATGAGGAAGCATCCTGTGGTGGTGCCTTGGATGGGGATGCATTGGAGCGACGGGATGGCAACCCCGGCATTGGCCATGCATTGACAATGGGCTGCACAAGGGAAAATAATAGAGAAAAAAAGAGATCTCGAATGTGACGATTTGGACAATGATACCGCCACGTAGAACCTCAAATGTGCTCACCCTCCGTTGCTTCTAGGCTTAGGTGCACTCATCAACTCAGCCACATGAGAAAAGAGTAATAGGGAAGATTGATAATAGGGGTAGGTACTAAGGTCACTTTAAAACTATTAATCTCTTCAATGAGTCATTATGGGGGACAATAATAAAGTGGACATAAGATACCTTTCTTTCTTCCATATAAGTGTAGAATATACTAGCTCTGATTTTGAAAAGAAAGTCACTTTAGACAAGATTTCGCATATCAAAAAAATTTTAATTTTATCACAATTTTCCTTCTTTACCCATAACAATTACATGGGCATTCAAATCTGGACTGATTGGTTGAGTGTGTGAAACGAAGAGAACCATGTAGAGACATATTTGACAAAAATGCATTAGAAAATGAAACAACTTTTTTATACAACTTTGAGTACAAGGCTAAAACTACTCTTTTTTGAAACCGGAGAGAGCATAAAAGAAACACATCTCCATTCAAGAAGCATGATTTAACGGTTGAATGAGAGATGCGGAAAAACTCTTCTAAATATGCTACTAAACTTCTAAATTTTCTGTCGCAGATGTTTAAGAAAATAGAGAAAACGCTTCTATACCTGCTTTTCATTGCAATCATGCATAGAGGTGGGCTCAGGCCGTGCTTGGGCCGGCCCGGCACGGCCCGTTCGTGCTTCGGGCCAAAATGGCCCGAGCCTGAAAGCACGTCGGGCCGGCTCGGGCTGGTTCGACCGAGCCGGCGACCGAAAATCCAGGTCTAGGCCCGACCCGGAGCCCGACAGGCCACCTTCGGGCCGTTCTAGGCCTGAGCCCGACCCACTTTACTGGTTTTAACCCACGAACAATTAAATTTTAATATAAATAAAGGTTTCTATGAATTAAATGGACAAAAAATATGAAAAATATTGAGATAATATTTTTGGAAGAATTTAGGAAAAAAATCATCAAATTTGGACCAAATTTGAAGAAATTATACAACTTTGAACTTTCAAATTTGAATCGAAATAAAAAAACAACCTCAGCTCAGCAGCAGCACAATACCATTGGGCATGGCCCAACAGCATTTAAAAATGGATTTGAGGATTTTTTTTTGAATACATAGCCAAAAAGCCTTCAAAAAATATGAAAAAATTTGTAAAGATTGAGAGAGTTGAATTAAATGTTTTTAAAAATCTTGACATTCAAAATAATAATATATTGCAGGGAATAAAAAACAAATAAAAATGAATTTTGAGTTTTTTATGCAATACATGGACAAAAAAATTTCAAAAAATACTAGAGTCTACGGGTGTTGCATTTAATGTGTCCACTGAACTTGAATTTGAGAAACATAATAAATTGACCTGAACAAAAAAACAAATAAAAAAGAGATTTGGGGAGTTTTTGTCATTTTTATATCTTGAATAATACATCGATTTTGTGAGTAAAATTTTTTGTGAGGCTTTTTAATGATGACACCAACCACCATGAATTTTTAAAGATTTTTTGAACTTTGTTTGAAGGGAGGTGTGTTTGAATTTGAATATTGCCTCATATGCTTGTGAGCTTTTGAGTGAGATGAGAGAAAATGTGAATCTTCATATGTTGAAGTACCTAAAAAAATTATAAAAAATGCATGCATGTATAAATATAGAACATACACATACAAAACAAAAATTGATACAACATATTTATTTTTTAGAGATTTACAAAATAGTGAAGAATATGTACAAATGATTTGTTTTGGTTGTTTATACAAAAGTATAAAAAAGAGTTATATAAGTTTGAAAACAACTGTTCCAAGTGGTAAATAATATTTTTTTAAGAATATAGAAAAAAGAATTATCAAATTTGGATTTTAATTTGCGAAATCTATACAAGTTTAAATATTTAAATAGGAATCAAAATAAAAAAGACCTGCAAACTCAAGAATAGCCGTCAGGCTGTGTCAGACCGCCAGGCCTCTTCGAGCCGTCAGACCATTTCTGTATCGTGCTAGCCCGAGCACGACCCATATCGTCGTCCCGGGCCATGCCACCCGCTGTGCTCAAAATCCAAGCACGACACGGCCGAACAACCTTCATGCCGGGCCGGGTCAGACCTCAGATCGCGGCATCGTGCTTAGGGGCGCCCCAATCTAGCCCGGGCGAATTCCCACCACTCATGCACATTGACGAGACCTGACACCAGGAGTTCTAAAGAAGTACGAATGCATGACATTCCTCTTTCCTGCAAATGAGTGACAAAAAGGAACCAAATGAAACCGCGTGCCTCAAATGAAATACACTGCACCGAATTTAATAAAAAAATGTACTGAAACAGCTGGCTATAAAAGCAGCAAAAGCAGAAATGAATACCCACAGAAGCAGAACGATGCGAAGAATGGACCAAAATAAAATTAGAAAAGGAAAGAGGAAAAAAAACAAAAAACAAAAGAGGCAGCCGCCCTCGTGTGCGTTTGCCCCGTTAAAAAGCATGTGCATCACTCGCCTGAATTCAGAGTACACGAGAGAGACTGACTTTGGGGTGCGCGGCCGTCTGTGAACCGAGCACACGAAACATAAGCCATGGCCGCCAAGCCGCCGCCTCTCTTGCTCGCCGCTCTCGCCGTGGCCGTCCTCGTAGCCGCAGTCTCGCAGGCGGCGCTGGAGGACCCCGCGGGGCTGCTGCGACGGGCCAAGGACCCGGCTTTCGCAGACTGGATGGTCGGCGTGCGGCGGCGGATCCACGAGAACCCGGAGCTGGGGTACGAGGAGTTCGCCACCAGCGAGCTCGTGCGTAGGGAGCTCGACGCCATGGGGATCCCTTACAGGCATCCCTTCGCCGTCACCGGCGTCGTCGCCACCGTCGGCACGGGCGGCCCGCCCTTCGTCGCGCTCCGGGCCGACATGGACGCGCTCGCCATGCAGGTCTGTTGCCGCCACCTTTTATCTTCTTCTTGTTCTTCCCCCTCTATGTTTCGCTTCCCTTTCCCTGCTCCTGCGATGTATTTCCATTGCACCTGAATTGTGCGCTTCTTGGTTCTGCTGCGGATGAGACGAAGGGAGATCATGCTCAAATTATCGGATCCGCTCCGATTTCGACCTAAAAGATTTGCATCTTCTGCTGGGTAGCCTAGCAGGATTTTTCCTGCCTGTTACCAAACTCATGCTTCTTTGTGTCAATGGTCATGTTTCAAAGTTTGACTTCTGGGGATCGGGATAAGGGATTACGAACTATGAAGATTTCTTAGACGGCTAGGGAATCAGCCCAGTGGCCCTCCAAATTTGAACGATCAAGCCATCACTGGTACGGTGGTACCAGTAGGGTGTTGTGCACCGGATGTCAGTCAGATGATTTTTTTAAACCGGGGTGATGCGTTGTTCTTTTGAAGTTGGTTGCAGACCAATTCAACGTAAGTACCATCTAGTGTGATATGGAAATGCTTTACTGGGTTTCTATAGATAGTTCATGGTCGCATCATATACAGCTATACACTCTTTCTGGTAAGAAAAAGCACGAACATGAGCTAGCCTACTCCTAGGTAGTTCCCTAACTGTCCTTTCATATTGCGAAAATACAAGGATAGGTTTTGGCTTCATACAGGAATGAATCACATAGGTGGCGATGCGCACATGTAACAGTAAAGTGGGGCTTTGCAGCCGGTTCTGAGGAAAATGCACTTTTTTGTACGAGTTGCATGATAATTATGTTCTTTTTTCTCTTTTTTAAAAGATTGATCCACATGGTTTCATTTCTGATGATTTACAAATCAGCATATTTTGTTTTACTGAGTTTGAAAATTTGATGTCCTCTTTCTTTTCTTTCCATTCTTGTTGTAAAGGACACACCACCATACTCGTGGACAACTTGCTTTTAGTCTGTACTGCATACACTATTTTGTGGATCAACATTACTGAACTGAGTAATATTGATGTTTGGTTCTTGTAATTTATGTACCCTGATTGGAGCTTCCATAGTATCCATTTCCAAGCAGTAATCTTCCTTTGGACAAACTGAATTACGCAGGGCTGTACTTACCTATCAACTAAGAATTGATGTGTGGCTTTTCAGGAAAGCGTGGAATGGGAGCACAAGAGCAAAGTGCCTGGGAAGATGCATGGATGCGGTCATGATGCACACACTGCTATGCTTTTGGGCTCTGCCAAGATTCTTCAGGAGCATCGTGAAGAATTGCAGGTTGACTAATGGTTTTTATGCTGTTATAAGAGGATATGAATATCTAACTGGGCATTGAGAAGGCCTGAATTAGTTGGAACCGTCTTTAAGTATTGGGAGTAATCAGAATTTGATTGTTACACATACATACGTTGTTTATGGTATCTTTTAAATTACTAAGCATTATTTCAGCATTAAACATGGATGTCTGTTTGGTTTGGTGTATTCTTTTCGTGGTGTATACGAATTTCATGTTTTAGCACTCCAGCCATGAAGAAACATTGTTTAGTTCAAAAGAGGAAATGTCCTCTGGAAAAACATACAGAAGATGCGTAAATCTTCCTTTTAGTTATGTTAAGATGCCAAGGTACCACGCATAACTTCAATGAAATTTGGCATAATGTGTGTTCGAGAAAATAATTTTGCATAATGTTAAAAGAAAAGATGAGGGTATGACAAATAAGCAGATTGTGTTGTGCATATTACACAATAGCGTTATGTATAACTTTCATATTTTGGTCCTTGCTTTGTATCCATTATGTTAAGTAAGGTTTTTTCCCATCCTTTTGGAGGTTTAGTCAAAAAATACATATGCCTACTCTGGTTTGCTTTATTTCTGACAGTGATACCTCATGTAGTTTTAGTGTCCTGGATCCTGATATTGCAGTGAGTGCATTGTGTTCTAGTAGCTGCCAATGAAAATATAACCTCATGTACTTCTATGTCCAGCTTAAACCGAGTTATATGTTTTGTAAGGGGTAGCTTCATTTGGTCCATGAAAGTTATCCAGCTTCTTGTCAGTTATGCTGGTATTGGATCAACTAATGGGACATTATAAAAGCGCACGTGTCACTAGTGATTGATGAACTACAATATTTTGCGTCTTTCTTAGTCTATTCCATTTTATATTTCTTAACTACATTTGTCATGATATTTTGACTTATGTCATTTACATATGTTGGCTGTTGCTCTTTGTTGGGAATGTGCATATAGACATTTATCTGGTCACAGTTCGATTCAAGCTATTATGCCTAAACAAAATATACCATACATTTAATCTGAGTGCTTCACAAGACTCAGTCACTTGGTTGCTTTATCATTGTCATGAATTTTCTTCACATATAAAATTTCCACCTTTATTAAATTATGAGTGCCTTGTTGATTATGGCAGGGTACTGTGATCCTTGTTTTTCAACCAGCTGAGGAAGGTGGTGGTGGAGCAAAGAAAATGATAGATGCTGGAGCTGTGGAAAACATAGATGCTATATTCGGGCTTCATGTAGCTGACGTTGTGCCTATTGGTGTGCTGGCATCCAGGCCAGGTCCTATCATGGCTGGGAGTGGATTCTTTGAGGCCGTAATAACAGGAAAGGGAGGGCATGCTGCACTTCCTCATCACACTATAGATCCAATATTGGCCGCTTCAAATGTTATTGTGAGCCTTCAGCAACTTGTTTCACGGGAAGCTGATCCCTTGGACTCACAGGTACTCCTCCATCCTTCACCGACTTATTAATTTTGTCGCTGCATGCTGTAGATTTCCATGCAAGGATGCATATTCTTCATTGACCTTCATACTTAGTTCCACTTGGTAGGAATTTGTTGCTCTACTGTTTTGGTCAACTGAATTATAGAACAAGAGATCAATCATTTATAAACTGATTCTAGCATGCAAACTGTACACTCTGAATTTCCTGTAATTTATAATTGTTACTTGGCAGCACAAAATGCTATCCATGATAAGATCTGTATCCATTAAATCTCCACTCTCGAGCCATTCAGTCTGTGTGGTTCACTGGTTCCATTGATGTCATTTGTAGTTTTGTGTGCAGAAGTGATATCACTGAAAACTATAAAAAATGTTTGTTCAGTTTTGTGCTCCCGGAAATGGCTGTCTATAATATTTTTGTTGCTTTATTCGTTGATGATTGGTCTGTATGTATATCAGGCTCATCATTTTTCCTTTGGTTCATAATCATTACAGGTTGTAACAGTTGGAAAATTTCAAGGAGGTGGGGCCTTCAATGTGATCCCAGATTCTGTTACGATAGGTGGTACATTCCGAGCGTTCCTAAAGGAAAGCTTTAATCAATTGAAGCAACGAATTGAAGAGGCAAGAGCATTACAACTTGGGAACTTTGTGTTACTTTGGTAGTAGTCAATTTATTATTTAGTATCTATGAATTAGGTTGCCTTAGAAGTTAGAGTAAAAAAAAACAAAATAACCAACCATCTGAGTCCAATACTAACTATTAGATCGTGCAATCCTCAAAATTTATCTATTATAACTTCAAAAAAGTGAGGTGCTCGCAATCTTGCACCTAAGCCAGTGGGTATTAGTCACATGCTATAGCTAGTGATATGGTAGACTAGTGAACTCATAAAAAATGGTGGATTTCCTCATTCCTTGTCTTTTTGTTAGGTTGTAGTGGCATTTTGAGCAGAACATTAGCATTTCCTGACACTTATGGAGCTTGAAGTTATAGGAAACCAGTAGTTGCAATGAATGTTGAACCTCTATTACCCTTACACGGGCAGTGTGCACTTTAAGTTGTTTCGATATTCATAAAGAAAAACCTCTTTTATATTTTACTTTGAACAAAAATAAATATGTTGTTGCTTTCACCTAAGTAAATTGTGTTGCTCCAGTATTAAAAAGAACTAGGTTCCAAATAGGGATTTAATATGTGTATCCCTGTAGATGGAAGCGTCAGGGTCACACTGCTCAGAACTCTTGACTGCTAGGATGCACAACGTCTTGTAGGCAGTTCTTAAATAGTCACATTGTTTCTCCTGTGCTGTGCCAGGTTATTGTGTCACAAGCATCTGTACAGCGGTGCAGTGCTACCGTGGACTTTCTCAACAAGGACCGCCCTTTCTTCCCCCCAACAATCAACAGCCCCGAGCTCCATGATTTCTTCGAGAAGGTGGCCAGCAAGATGGTTGGCGCCAAGAACGTGAGGGACAGGCAGCCGCTGATGGGCGCCGAGGACTTCGCCTTCTACGCCGAGGCGATCCCCTCCACGTACTACTACTTTGTGGGCATGTACAACGAAACTCGTGGACCACAGGCGCCCCATCACTCCCCTTACTTCACCATCAACGAGGATGTCCTTCCGTACGGGGCGGCTCTGCAGGCGTCGCTGGCCGCCCGCTATTTGGCTGAGCACCAGGCCGCCGCTTCCCCAGATAAGGCGAAAACCCATGACGAGCTGTAAATTTTTCTTGCTTCACTGAATTCTTGTAAAATGCAGATGCCAACTAAAATGGATGAGATTAGATTGAGCCATTGAGGCTGAATTTCTGGCTGATGGGCTAATAATTGTTATCAAGTTATACAGCAGCTGTATAACATTTCTGATACTTGCATCGGTACAAGATCCCAACATCCCATCAGCTGGACATCTCGGCATTATTCAGCGCAATTGTAGTAAGCAAATGGGCTCTCTTCAGTGTCTAAATAATAAGATACATTAATACCGAGATTCAAAAGTTAGAAGATTCAAAAGTTGAATACCATTAGAAGATTCAAAAGTTTTGGAGCAGAATTAACGCTACGGCTGGATTGTGGTGGCAATCATTTTTATAGTTTTTCATAGGAAAAATGGACAAATGAATAAACCCCAGGCGAAGGATGAAACGAGGGGGCACCGGTGGCAAGTGGCTTGGTGCGCCACCTGTTATCCAAAGCCGCCCAGCTCGCACCAGAGCAGCCAGCGACGCCGCCAGAGGAAGCCAGACGAAACAACAAACCCCGAACCCAACTGGTGCCATACTGCCATCCAGCCATGCCCTCCACCTCTTCCCGCACCCACATGAGCTGCTGCGTGTGTCCTCAGCGCGCCGCCAGCAAGAGCGACTCGTGCCTCCCGCCTTCCGCCCCTTGTTAGGCTTGGAAACCCGCGGGCCGGCTGGATGATGACGGCGGGTTGTGGCGCGGCGGCGCCCGTCGGCCTCCCCTCGCTGAGGCCGTCGCCGCCGAACCTGAGTCCCGGCAGTTTCTTGCCGTGTTCCTCGGACGCGTGGAGACGTGGCGGCGGCTCCCTGGGATGGGCTCAAGTGGCCATGAAGCGGACTCCCCCACCGGCGGCAGTGGCGAGGCTGAATCGGGTAACTGCTTCCTGTGGATATACCGGATTTGCTGTTTTTTTTCCACGGCTTGCTACCTCGCGTCGCGTGGGACTATAATTGCTAGGAATCCTAATGAAGATATCTACGGTTCTTGTTAAACTGTTTGTCGATAGCATGACTGTTGTGATGACAGATTCTGTGGCGCCTAGTAAGTTTTCACTTTTAAAATCGATCAAAATATAACAGTATTGTCTATTGACAGCTATTACAATTCGTTAAGCCAAAGGATTAAGCAGCTATGGCTGTTAGCTGCAAATCAAGTCTAGTTTCGCTTGATCATGTGCAATCTGTAACATTCCAGATTTTTTTTGTAGAAACGCCAAATTGCCCATTAAAAAAACCATCTTGACCATGTTAGCTGCAATGTTCACTCAAATTATTACTACAAATTAAAAAACAAAACAACTCAAAATTCTATCCTGTGCCTTAAAGTCAGATAGTGTCACACACAGATTCTCTGTGTAGCTATGCTCAATCCAAACTATATGGTTGCGATAAAGTTAAGGTCACTTCAGATTATCACCCACCTCAGTTGATATGAAGGTTTCTCGTTGATGGGTGATAAAAAATCCACCATTCAGAAAGGTAGTCATTTGTTGCTTATTTAAGGTGTGGGATACTCTCATTACAGTCAAAGGGATTTATATTGCCACTTTCTCAAGCATGCCCTCAAATGGCTAAAATAGATTTTCTTTTAAATATTCAGATTCAGCCTGACCTTGAATTCTGTTCCACCTTTATTGCTATCTTTTATGCAAATTTTCTGGTATGACTACAGAACGTTGGGCTTCAAATGGATAGCGTCTATATTAGTTCACCTGTTAAATTTGGATTGTGTCCTACATGGCTGGTGTGGTGATACTCTGTACATCGGGTGACTTGACAAATAGCTAATTTTGACGAACAGGCATGGGGGCGAACTAAAGTTCTAAAAGTACCCTTTTTATCTCAGAATTCTGCAATATATTTGGTTTTCACTAGTGATTTACTGTCAGGGGCTGTTTTTATTGTGCTTGTATAGTTGCTTTGCGGATACATGCGAAGAGATGGGCATGAAGGTGATGTGAAGAGTCAAGGAAGGGGTGAGGCTGGTATGTTTGGGCCGGATGATGATAATGGCACAAGGATTCCTTCTCAAGTAGAGACCCTCGTCAAGGGTACTGCAACAGCCATAGCGCCAGAGTACAAGCCAATCCCTGATCTTGATTACCTACAGGTGCCTTCTTCTGATCATTTATACTGTTTTGCTGATCTATTTATATTTATACTGTTTTCCTGTTCGATTTATTTAAAGCTAACTTTTGTGGTCACTAGCCTTTGAAAGTAAATTTTTGTACAATCAGAGTTTAATAGCAGCTTTGACTATTGATGAATGCTACTTAGCGTGTATGACTGTTTGGATTGTATATCCTATTGACAACTGGTCTCAGTTAACTAGTGCTCATGCAGGAGTTGCTGGCTATTCAGCAGCAAGGACCCCGTTCAATAGGTTTCTTTGGAACCCGCAATATGGGATATATGCACCAACAGCTTATTGAGATACTGAGCTATGCTATGGTCATAACAGTATGCCACTGATCTGTGTCTTGGTCAATTGTATGATCTTTTGACTGTTTTAGTTTGTCATTATGTTTGTGTAAATTGCAGAAAAACCATATTTTCACTTCTGGGGCTTCCGGAACCAATGCAGCTGTTATCAGGGGCGCTTTGAGGGCTGAAAAGCCAGAGTTGCTTACTGTAATTTTACCACAAAGTCTAAAGAAGCAACCTCCTGAAAGTCAAGAACTCTTGTCTAAAGTAAGAATTCCTGTTATTTATCTTCCGAGTTAGTCATTCTCATTATCTACCTATACCGAAGAGGGTAATGTCTGCCAATTTACATTTTGTATTTTTGTACTACATATTTGGTGTTGGCATTTGGTCACTCCGAATCGTTAGGCTGCACCTGGATGTTTTCAGCTTATTCACACAAACTTGTGGAAGGGTTTCTGATAGCTCCCCAAAAGGGGCAAGTCAAATATGCTTGTGATGAATCATGTTTTTCATATCCACGTGATGGCCAAAGTGATGCTGTCATGGTGTTTAAAATGATGCAGTCATAGTTACGATATTGAACTCATGAATTTCCTTACCTGTATTTTTTCCTATTAATGCACTGATGTTTGAATCAATGCTTGATTTCCCACTAAATCTTTTTGTTGTAAATTTCGAATTAAGTCGACACCTAATACCAAGGAGAATACTGGGTTATGTTATTGTTATTTAAGAGAAAGCTGTATGTTTTTTTTCTGCAGAGTAATACAAAGATAAATGTATGGCCAATTCATCTTATTTCCTACATTGAAATTTGTATAGTTTCTTTTCGATCCTTAGGATGTTTCATCCACATCCTTGTTAAGCTGGGTCATAAATATGCTTAGAAAGTTATGTGTTATCCACATCCCATGGATTCTTTGAACACCGGTAGCACTATACTAGATTATTGGGCATTTACTGTTGTATATGCTAATCCTAATAGCATTTTCTTCAGGAATGTAATAACATCCTGCTGATGTTCTATTTGTACGTGGCAAATTTATGCACTTCAGTAACTTTCTTTGAATTTTCTAGGTACAAAATTTGATTGAGAAACCTCAGTATGACCATTTGCCACTAATTGAGGCTAGCAGGTCAGTCAGCTAATTTTTCAAGTTAGCATTCTTACAACATTGTCACAAATTGTTGTCTTTCGTTTTTCTTTTTGTCCATGCCTGTTTAGTATTATTACCTCTTTCAGAGATTGCTATTAGGAAGTGCTATGTATCTGTAACTCTAGGACTATATATTTGTCAGAGTTGGAACAGTACTTCTTGTTTTGTAATTTTGTTAACCTGTCTATTTAGGATATTGAGCATTTGTCTTCTTGCTTTGTTGCAGTTAAATTTAGAAATAGTTTGTTTCACATCGCAAACATGAACCTTCTTACATGTATATGGGACCTGAAGGTGAATATCAGTTTGTTGTAACATTCGTGTGATTAGGATATCGCTTGGGTGCTTGATGAAATATTTTATTGGTCCTAAATGGCAACTTTTGTGATGTTCAGGTTATGCAACATGGACATCATCTCCAAGGTGCAGCAGGTGATCTGTTTTGCCTTCCACGACAGCAAGCTGCTTATGGAAACATGCCAGGAGGCCAAGAACCTTCGGAAGATCGTAACACTCTTCTACTTGGATTAGCTCCTCCACAGGGATCTTCTCTCAATTTTTTGTCTGTGCCGTGGGCTGGGGGTGGATTGAAGAGCATGCTGTTTGTTTTAGTTTTGACATATGGGGTAGGTGGTGCACGACCTTCCATTGAAGAGGAAAGTCTTTCTGTCGCCCATTATTTTGATTCTTGTCACAAATAAAAAAAAAATCTTGTCGATATGCCTAGCTCGTCAGTATAAAGTAATAAGTTTATATGTTAATTTTTATCGTTGGTAAGGTTTATTAGCTCAGACCTCAATGGTTTAGCTAGTCCATATGAAAGGAAATTTTCTCCACTTTTCCTTTGGTAAGGATTTCTGGCTTATGTTACCTTATTTTTCTTCAGTAGGAGGTTTATTTTGCTTTTCATGGAGTTGAAATTTTTGTTTTGGGTCAATTCATGTGTCTGAATTTTAGTTTACTTGTACTTTGTTTACTCTTATCTTTCTTTTACTTACAATCCTATCGGATTTTATATGGTAGCTTACCTGTACGTGCTTCAAAGGCTTTGTTGTTGTTAGGTCATGCTTGTAAGGCATGTTCTCGGCCTAAAATAGTGAAGTTTCTATATTAAGAAAAATCATTTTTTTTCCTCCATGGGCATTTTGAGGCGGTATTTGGCTGGAGCCTATTAGTGGTCCATCGTCGTATGTTTTTTAAACGAGTAATACCCACCTCCATTCATTATGAACGGAGATCAGAGTTTTTGTTACTATTACAGATTAAGGCAACAAAATACTGAGGAATGAAGTGAAACGACCAGGTATTCCCCATCCCCAAATAGACCACCGATTCTATAGATTGTAATTGGGGGTGATAATAAGGGAGCCGGATCAATAGTCGCAACAGAACTTCAACGCTATACTATTAATTACTGAAAGCCTTTCCAACATCCAAATATCCTCTTCAGACTAGGGCTCTTTTCAGGTGTCTTCTGGGTTGACACTTTCATCATCCAGCGTTTAAAAGGCGGTGCCTAGACGATGCCTAGACTTCTAAAGGCTCCAATCTGAACGTCGACTTGTTTGGCCGGCCATCACCCACGTCGTCACTGCTCACTGACTTGTTTGGCCAGCCATCGCCCATGTCGTCGTCACTGCCTCGGCTCCCCGCCTAGGCGCCTAGGCTGCTGCCTGCTCCCTCCGCCCACTTCCTTTGAGGCTGACATCGTTTTCGTCCGCCGCCTCTCAATCCTAGCCGTCACTGCCTCCACCTAGGCCACAACTCCGCCCACCCCTGCCTAGGGATGGCAATTGTACCCGCGGGTTCGGGTACCCGTCGGGTATTGTACCCGACGGGTAAAGGTTCGGGTACATATTTTTACCCGCGGTACAACCCGTACCCGATCCGTCATTTTTCGGGTATGGGTACGTGTTTTATTTTTTACCCGCGGGTACCCGTCGGGTTACCCGAATTTTTAGATTTGGGCCAAAACAGGGAGTCAGTCCATAAGAAACCCTAATCTTTTTACCCCGTACCCTACTCCCGACTCCCAGTCAGCGCCGCAACCCTCCTGTCCCGACTCCCTCTCTCTCCCACCGCCCCCTCCCGCCGCATGGGCATGGCGCGTCGGCGCCAATCTCCATGGACGCAGCCGCACCCAGCGCCGCCCCGACCTAGTCCGACAGTCCGCCGTCACCCGCCCTCCCACCGCCCCCTCCCGCCGTCGTAGCACCGCGCCACCGCCCTGAGCTCAGCACCGTCCATCCGCCCCAACCTCGACCCTCACCGCCACCTCAGATCTAACTTCCGCCCTCCGCCGCCCGACCGCCGCCCGTCGGCCTTGACCTGCGTCGCCACCGACGCAGCCTCGCAGGACGCAGGGCACTCGGGTCGTCTCCAAGTAAATCTGCACCGGCAACCCTCATTGCTCCTCGGTATTGTTCCTTCCAATCTTCCAGTCTTGATATGCATGCTCGATGTTGTGATGTTTAGTCTTACCCTAGCCCGTGATGTTTACTGAACTTGTGTGATGTATTATTTTCATATGTTGAAATCTGCATTATTCCTCAAATGTGCAAACTATATGTTGAAATATGCATTATTGTTGTGTATTAAAATCTGAAAACTGTATTATCTGTTGCATTTTGTTATACCCGGCGGGTACCCGAAACCCGCCCGAAACCCGTCGGGTACGGGTTCGGGTATGGAAATTTACCCGCGGGTACGAGTTCGGGTACAAAATTTTACCCGTGCATTGTTTCAATCCGGGTCGGGTTTTTGCTCTACCCGACCCGAACCCGACCCGTTGCCATTCCTACCCCTGCCTCCTAGGCCACCCCACCTCCCAAGCCGCCGCCACCTCCTTGATCCGCTAGGCAAATTGTCGGTCACTTGGGCGTACATGCGCCCGATAGGCATCTAGTGTTAGAATAAATGGGCTAGGCCTATCTAATATTTAGAATTAATTTCCAATAAATTTCAAAAGCCCATTAGTGTAAGAGAGGGTGATGCTAAATGTTTAGTCCCACATTGGAAGTAGAAGTGGAGCAACCTCTACATATAAGGGAGGTTGCTCTTCTACTCCTTAAGTGAGAGAGAAGAGAGGAAGAGAGGGGTGGCGCGTTGAAGACGGATGCCACGCCTACTCCTCCTCGCTCCTCCTACTCCTCCACGCTCGTCACGCCACGCCACGCCACGCCACGCCTCGCCTCGCACACGCGTGTTGAAGACGGACGCGTGACATCCCACGATCAAATTGTTTCCCACGTTCACGTTACCGACGTGCACCGTCGATTGGGAGAGCAGGTCTCCGGAACTGCTCGTCCTTGCGATCCTACACCGGGAGAGGGCGAATAAGGTTTTTGGGAAGCGCTCTGCGCGACTGTTCGCGTTCTTCACCATGGGTCGTCTACCGAGGAGATCGGGCGCTGCGGCCCAACGTCGTCAACAACGTCTGCAGCGGTTGTTCGCCGTCAGATCTACAACGGTTCGTTCGGCTTTAAATCGGTACGCGTTATTTCTCATTCCGCCTGTCTGCTGATCGCTGCTGTTTTCGCGTGTTTTTTTTGGAATTGTTCAGTAAATTGCCTCCTATTTTCTAACAATCCAAAAACCTTATTAGACAATTTCCTGAGTTGAACATGATGACTTTAGCCGATGCACTGAGGCCGAAGAAATTCTCTGATGTGCACTTCAAGAGGTGGCAAGTTAAGGCCACACTTTGGCTCCAATCGCTTAAGATCTTTTGGTTACCGAGGGCAGACCTCAATGTCCTTTGTCAATTGAAGAACAAACAAAGTTCGAGGAAGCCAATTCTGCGCTGAGAGGATGCATTTTAAGTGTTCTTGACAATAAACTCTGTGATGTCTATCTGACAGTCACACATGGTAAGGAGCTATGGGATGCACTTAACGCTAAGTATGGTGCAGCCGATGCAAGCGGTGAACTGTATATCATGGAGAATTTTTATGACTACAAGATGGTTAACAATCGTCCCGTAGTTGAACAAGCTCATGAAATACGGTGTCTTGCGAGAGAGCTCAGTCTCCTTAAGTGTCCTTTACTCGACAAGTTTGTGGTTGGGTGCATTATTGCAAAGTTACCTCCATCGTAGAGGAACTTTGCCGCAGCTCTCAAACACAAGAGACATGAAATATCAGTTGAAAACCTGATAACATCTCTTGATGTTGAGGAGAAGGCTCGAGCTAAGGTCGCTACTAAGAAAGGAGGCGAGGGTCAATCTAGCGCCAATGCTAATATGGTGCAGAAACCCAATGTCAGAAACAAAGGGAACAAGTCTCAATTCAAGCCAAACAAAACTACTGCTTTCAAGAAGAAGAAGAAGTCAAACAAAGCCAATGATGGTTGCTGCTACACCTGTGGGCAGCAGAGACATTTTTCCAAGGACTGTCTTGAGAGGGATGACCGCAAAGGGAAAAAGAATGTCAACATAGTGACGTCTAGCAATGCAGATGAGTACGGTAATTCTTTTCCTATTCTTCCTGTTTCTCAAACATCATCTTGGTGGTTTGATACAGGTGCTAATGTTCATGTATGTTCTGACATGTCTATGTTTACTTCTTACCAGTTTGTCCGGAATTCCACCGTCCTAATGGGGAATGGGTCACATGCTTCTGTTCGTGGTGTTGGCACGGTCGATCTGAAGTTCACTTCGGAAAAGATTGTCCAGCTGAAGAACGTGCAACATGTCCCTACTATGAACAAGAATCTTGTTAGCGGTACCCTTCTATGCAGAGATGGGTTTTAAGTAATTTTAGAGTTCAATAAAATAGTTGTGTCCAAGCATGGACAATTTATTAGTAAAGGCTATGAATGTGGAGGTATGTTCCGCTTTTCTCTTTCAAAGTTTAATAATAAGTCAGTAAACCATATTTGTGTCGGTATTAATGATGATGCAAGTGTTTGGCATCCACGTTTATGTCACGTTAATTTTGGTTTAATGAATCGGTTATCTAGTCTCAAGTTAATTTCGAAATTAACCATTGTCAAAGGTTCTATATGTCATAGTTGTGTGCAGTCAAAGCAACTTTGAAAGCCTCACAAGGCAGTCGAAGAGAGAAACTTGGCACCATTAGAACTCATACATTCTGATCTATGAGAGATAAATGGTGTGTTGACAAAAGGTGGAAAGAAATATTTTATGACATTAATAGACGATTCTACTAGATTCTGCTATGTTTACTTGTTGCAAACTAAAGATGAAGCTTTAGACTACTTTCAAATCTATAAATCTGAAGTAGAAACTCAACTAGAGAGAAAGATCAAACGTCTTAGGTCAGATTGTGGTGGTGAGTATTTTCTCAAAATATTTGATGATTTTTGTGCGGAACACGATATTATACATGAGAGGACGCCTCCCTATTCACCCCAATCAAACGGGGTAGCCGAGAGGAAAAACTGCACATTGTCTGACTTGGTAAATGCCATGTTATACACGTCTGATTTATCTAAGGCATGGTGGGGGAGGCTCTATTGACTTCATGCCATGTCCTAAACTGTGTTCCAAATAAGAATAAAGAGAAGACCCCTTATGAGGAGTGAGTTAGAAGGAAACCATCACTTTCATACTTGCGTACTTGGGGATATTTGGCAAAGGTCAATGTTCTAATTACCAAGAAACGCAAACTGGGACCAAAGATAGTGGATTGTGTCTTTCTAGGCTATGCTCAACGGAGCATCGCATATAGATTTTAATAGTTAAATCTGATGTACCTGATATGCATGTTGATACTATTATGAAATCTCGTGATGCAACATTTTTTGAGAATATTTTTTCTATGAAAGATATACATAGCACTGTTAGGATATCTTCTGAAATTTGTCCTGAATCCACCAAAACTAGCGAGTTTCTTGATACACCATTTGAGAGTGTCCCAGACGAGGAACACAATGAAATAACTCAGTCGAGTAAGAGATCACAGATTACAAAATCCTTCGGTGATGATTTCATTGTGTACCTTGTGGACGATACTCCTAGATCTATATCAGAGGCATATGCATCGCCTGATGCAGATGACTGGAAAGAAGCAGTTCACAGTGAGATGAACTCAATTCTTTCCAATGGAACTTGGGAGTTAACTGAACGGTCGTATGGGTGCAAACTAGCAGGCTGCAAGTGGGTGTTCAAGAAGAAGCTCAGGACTGACGGTACTATCGAAAATTACAAGGCAATGCTAGTTGCAAAGGGCTATACTCAAAAGGAAGGTGAAGACTATTTTGACACCTATTCACCTGTCGTCGCAATGACGACAATTCGCGCACTACTTTTTTTGGTTGCCTCTTATGGTCTAATGATCCATCAAATGGATGTAAAGACAACTTTCCTGAACGGAGAGTTGGAAGAGGAGATTTATATGGAACAGCCTGATGGGTTCGTAGTAAAAGGTGAAGAGATAAAGGTGTGTAAATTGTTGAATCCTTGTATGGCCTGAAACAAGCACCTAAGCAATGGCATGAGAAGTTCGACAGTACTTTGACGTCTGCGAGCTTTGTCATTAATGAGGCTGATCGGTGTGTGTACTATCGCCATGGTAGGGGCGATAGCGTTATATTATGCTTGTATGTGGATGATATACTCATTTTTGGTACAAGTATTGATATAATTTCTGAGGTCAAGTCTTTTATATTGAAGTGTTTTGATATGAAAGATCTGGGAGAAGCTAATGTTATTCTGAACATTAAGCTGAATAAGGATGAGAGTGGGATTACTTTAAGTCAATCTCACTATGTTGAGAAAATCTTGAGCCGGTTCGGCTTTATGGATAGCAAGATTTCTCCAACGCCTTTGTAGGGATCGAATGCCCAAGAGGGGGGGGGGTGAATTGGGTTTCTTTTCAAAAATTAAAGCTATAAAAACTTAACAACTAAAAGCCCAATTCCCTATGCAAACAACCTATGCATTCAAGTGAATAATAAGTTTGCGGTATATGAAATGCATAAGTGTAACGGGAAAGGAAGAGTGTGCAAACTCCCGAGGAGACATGAGGACACAGTGATTTATCCCGTGGTTCGGCAAGATCATCAAGACCTTCCTACATCTACGTTGTGGCACTCACCAAAGGGTATAGCCACTCCCAAGTCACCGAGACCAGGGATCTTCACTAAAAGTCTCCGTTCGCCATCTTCGGCAAGGTGGAGCTCAAGCCTTGTACAAGTTTGATCTTCCGGGCTTCCACAACCGACTTGGCAAGCTCCGGAAGGCTCTTTTCAATCACCGACTGTTACACAGTGAATGCAATCACCAAGAGTCACTCCCTTACAGCTCTCACTAGACTAGAGACTCCAATCACCAAGAATGGAAGCATGCAAGCATCATCTCTAGCAAGTTCTAGCCTATCTCTTGGTGTACAAGTGGTGTAAATGACGTGGAAGTGGTTTCTCAACATCTTGAATGCTTGGTAATGTGTAGAGTAGCTCTGGGCATCAAGACTTGTCGAAATGCCTTATTGAAGGGGTATAAATAGCCAGCTTCCACGAGATAGCCGTTGGAAAAGTAGGCTGATATCACTGTTCTGCAAACACCGGAAGATCCGATGTTCTCCCTTCAGTTGTCATCGGTCGAACACAAATTAGCTGATGTCATTGTGTCAGATATGACCGTTGATCGACCGATGTTGTATACATCTGTACATCGGATAATCCGGTGACACTTGATCCAGAATGGTCCAGAAATAATGCTTACTGGAATGATTGACCGATGTGTTATAATTGTACATCGGATGGTCCGGTGTTACACTTGGTCTAGGGAAATTGCTTACTGGAATGATAGACCGATGTAACACTTGCTTCATCATCGGATGATCCAGTGTATACCCAAGTGTGAGGTATTTTTCTACTGTTGAGCCAACTCGACCTATGTATTGTTTTCTGGATACATCGGATGATCCGGTGAGTTGATTTTGTCTGCTTTGAGTTATTCTAAGTGACTCTTTTGGAATTTGTTCGAGTGACCTCTTATACATTAGTTTGAAATGTTCTTCTGATGACGACCAAGTCTCAAGTGCCATCAATTTTGATGGAATGATTTTGACATATGTTCTTTTTCTTTTAGTCTTCATGAAAATCGATTGACCTCGTGAAAAAGTTTGTTTAGGGGTCTCTAATTGTATCCAATGAGCAGTAGATGATATAAATATAAAGTCCATTAAGTGTGATGAGTTATACGAGAGACCTTGCATCCACAAACTCATTAGTGCTACCCAACGGTTGTCATTAATCACCGAAACCATACCTCATGGGGGCCTAGATGCTTTCAATCTCCCCTTTTTTTGGTGATTGATGACAACACAACGAGTAAAGCATAACAGTAATGAAATTAAGAATACGATACTCAAAAGGATATGCAACAAGTACAAGATCCAGCACACGAAACTCGAAGGATCAAAAACAATCAATAACACATGAGAGAATTAAGTGGCACACGAATACTCAAAGATAGCAAAAGAATATCAAAGCTCCCAAATTACAAAAGCTCCCAAAACAAATACCCCCCCTACAACTAGGACTCCCCCTAGGACTATGTTATCCCTCCCCCTGACTCTTCTCCCCCTTTGGCATCAAGACACCAAAAAGCGAAGCCGAGTGCCTAAGGATCCTGAGCGCTCGGGGCGATGACGAACTGGTCGCCGTCGGGGGTGTTGTCGTCGGAGTTGCTGCCTGCTGCAGCTGAAGCTGGAGTGGAGGAGACCAGGGTTGTGGGAGCTGTTGTCAGTGCTGAGGGTGCCTTCTGAGTCTGGACTGCCGGTAGCGGGGCACTGACAACTAAAGTCGGAGTCTGCTGAAAGAGTGTCGAAGCCGGCAGGGGAGAGTGAATCGGTGCGCCTGGAGCAAGCAGTGGTGACATGCTGATAGTCGGTATCGGCGTGGTCGACACTGGTGTTGAAACTGGTGCTAGAACAGGCGGACCTGTAGCTAGAGCAGGAAGGTGTGAGGGCAAGGTAATCCCAGTCTGAGTGTAGAGGTTGGTGATGAACCCCAGGATGTCCATCATGGCCTACTGCGTCTGCTGCTGCTGGTCAAGAGAACACTGATGCATCTGGTCAATCAGTCCAGTGAGCCTTTCAGTGTCCTCTCGCCTCTTGCGGGCTATCTGGCGCTGCATCTCCTGCTGCTGCTGCTGGAGCTCCATAAGACGCGCAACCTGCTCAGCTCTGGCTTGCTCAGCTGCAAGCCGATCCAGTCGCTGCTACTCAACCATCTGCTGAAGTAGAGAGGTAAGCTCGGATGGCTGAGAGACCTGTGCCTCGGACACTGGAGGTGGGGTAGGTGGTGGTGCAGTCGAGCCTCCAGCCTCCGCGTCGTGCTGCCTGGGTGAGGGAGGAGGTGGGAAGTACTACTCGACACTGTCACTAGTCTCACTCTCTGACCAGATGTGCTGTAGATCCCCTCCCTGAGCTTCAACCTGTGCTAGGATCTCATCTTACTTCTCTAGGTATGACCAGCCTTCTTCTGATAATCGAGCTCGGACCTGACGCCCAACTGGGCGGCCAAGGCGGCGGTCTCCAGGAGCTGGAGCATGGTAGTGTCCGAACCGAGTGACGCTCTCGTCGGTGAGACTGTCACGCACGGCGGACCCCTCTAGAGCCAATAGGTGGAGTAGGTGACTGATCCAGTGGCCAAACACAAGATGCCTCATCATCCCAACTCCATCGATGATAACATCCTCCATCTCACAGATGAGAATATCCACGATGTCTAACTCCATCCCGTTCGTGACATAGAACAGGAGGGTCTGCTGCAAACTGGTGAAGCCCTCAAGATATTCGGACCTGGGTAGAAGCGTGCGGCGCAAGGCAAGGTGCACAGTACGCGCAGCCGGAGTGAGTAGAGAAGGTACCCTCGGCTGGTCAGGTGAGAAGGGCTGAGCAAACAGTGATCGAATCTCCTCAAGAGGTGGTGCCACACCTCCAGTGAGCAGCCTCCTCGGTGGGTCAGCCTGTCCATATACTATCTTGTGTAGGCAGGTCTCATGGAGATCCACGCCTAGCAGCTGTCCCAAGGTCTGTCGAGTCATATGGTGATGCTGGCCCATGAACATAAAGTTAATGGATCTGTAGCCCTCTAAAACGTAGAGTGTGGCATAGAACACTCAGACCCAATCCTCCACGTAGGCACTCTACTGGAAAGACACTAGCTCCACTAGCCCTCTGTACCTCTCAAAGAAAGGGCGAATCTCAGTCCCGGCTGCAAGTGCGAGTTGATCCCAATCAAGGAAGTTGTGCTGGAAAAGCTTATGGCCCCGACGTCTGTAAGTCTCATACAGCGACGCATGTGTCAGGGTCCAGAAGCGGTTGTCCACAAGTGGCTCTCTGGGCTGCGGGGACCACTCCTCAAGCAGAATGCTCCATCTAAGCTTCCTGAGTTGCTTTGTCTTCAACTTCCTGTAATCAGTCAGGCGGACACCCTCACCAACCTGGACATTGGTGTCCATCTCATAGACGGCTCTCTCGGCCGCTCTGTCCTCCCGAAGCTCAGCTGCAAAAGGTCTCTGTCTCGAGGCTGCAGCTGGATGACCTCCACGGGTCCTGACTGAGCGCCGGTGAACAAGCGGCACCTCAGGCTCCTCTGCCTCCTCTGTCTCTGACTGTTGTGGCTGCCTCTGTGAGGCCTCCCGGATCCTCAGCAATCTGCCTCGGCCACGCTCTCGCTCCTCAGCGGCGCGAGCGGCCATCAGGGCTTTCTTCACCTCTTTCGACAGCTTCTGCTTCTTAGCTGTCGGCTCATCAATGGCCTTTTCCTTTCCTTTCTTGTCACGGCCCATCTTGAGGAGAAAAGTGACAGCGACGAAGATGCGATCCTGGGCTAGGGTTGACGACGGCAAATGGCGAATGTGTGACGGCGCGTGGCCGGCCGAGCCCTAGCGGCGAAGAGGAGTGGCAGCGGCTCGAAGGACGGTGGCACGACGGCCAGAGGGCGGCAACGCGACGAGGAGCGCGGCAGCCGGAGGGCGGCGGTGCGGCGACGCTGAGGGCGGCGGCGGCGGCCGGAGCGCGAGGTCGGGCAGTGGCAGGGCGAGGGGCACGGAGCGGCGGCGGAGGTGTGGCATTAGGGACAGAGAAAATGAAAAACGGAGAGGCGCTAAATAGGTGGGGCCCGAACCCTAGTTTGATTTTTAACATCGGATGGTCCGACGTCAGATGGGATGGTGCATCGATTGAGTAGTACAGTAAGGGTATCCAGAGGCACCTTCAGCATCGGATGATCCGACGTGGAAACGATTATCATCGGTTGAATTTGGCACAACTCCAGAAAAGTGAACATCGGATGCTCCGATGTTTCTTAGAATGAACTCATCGGTTGATTTTACTTTCTGTGTGAGTTGACCCTTGTACTTAAGCACAAACTGATCCGATGATGCTTCTGCCCTAAGCAACGGATAATCCGATGACTATAAAAGATCAGCAACATCCCATATATGTCCTTTTACTTAAACAAACAAAGAGAAACACAAGTCTTAGGACTTTTTGGGCAACCCCTAACCCCTCAAAAAGACTTTAACACTAGTTGCCAATAACTTAGCTAAGCCCTTAAAGAAAATAGAACACCAGAAAAACCAACAAGGAAAAAAAATCCAAATAAAATGTAAGGCCCATGCTTTGTGAGTTAGAGGATGAAGACTTCTATCTCTTTAAAGCTTGTTCCTTTAGGCATTAACGCACCTAACACTTTGTTCTTTCCACATCATATGAGTTGAGATATTGCATTTCAAATAAGTCTCTTTCTCATGAAGTGGCTTCCCCTTTGTGACAATCTACCGTATGCAATGCCAAACAATTTATAATGCAGGATATTAAACGTGAGTGCAAGTCTATATGGCAGGCATCATGCAAGATATAAATTAAATCTATCTTGCCAAATTTGAACCTTTCAAAGGCTTCTTCAGGGAGAGCCATTCTCCAAGTCTTGGGGATACCCAAAAGAACTGCCATCTCAAGCTAACCCTTGCTCGCCCCTATCCTTTGAAAGTTAGACAAGACCTATATGTGATGCATTCTTACATGACCATAGCAACTTACGTGACGTTCGATGCATCTAGCATATTTAATTCACTCCTAAGTCTAGAAAAGGTTTTCTCATCAAGTGGTTTAGTGAAGATATCCGCCAAGTGTTCTTCGGACCTAACACCTTGCAAGGAAATGTCTCACTTAGCTTCATGGTCCCGCAAGAAATGATGGCGAATATCAATGTGCTTAGTGCGGGAGTGTTGAACGGGGTTTTTAGAAATCTTAACCGCACTTTTATTGTCACAAAGGAGAGGCACACAACCAAGTTTAACACCAAAGTCCAAAAGGGTTTGCTTCATATAAAGGATTTGGGCACAACATGCACCAGCCGCTATATATTCCGCTTCTGCAGTGGACAAAGCAACGGAGTTTTGCTTCTTGCTAGACCAAGATACTAGGGAACGCCCAAGCAAGTGGCACCCTCCGGAGGTACTCTTGCGATCCATACGGCATCCGGCAAAGTCTGAATCCGAGTAACCCAAGAGATGGAATTTAGCACCTTTGGGGTACCACAAGCCTACACTTGGAGTATGCTTGAGATACCGAAGTATCCTAAAGACCGCCTTCCGATGTGATTATTTAGGTGCCGCTTGAAAGCGAGCACACAAGCATACAATAAACATGATATCGGGCCTAGATGCGGTAAGATAAAGCAATGAACCAATCATGGAACGGTAATTAGATTGGTCAACAGATTTATTGTCCTTATCCGCGTCGAGATGACAATTTGTTGCCATTGGAGTACTTCTTGAGCTACAATCTCCCATCTCAAATTTCTTCAAGAGGTCTTTGGTATATTTTTCTTGATAGATGAAGGTCCCCTCTCGAAGTTGCTTGATTTGAAATCCAAGGAAGAAGTTGAGCTCTCCAATCATCGACATCTCGAATTCCCTAGACATCATTTTGCCAAACTCATGGCTAAGAGCTTCGTTAGTTGAACCAAAAATAATATCATCGACATAAATTTGACAAACAAATAGTTCTCCATCGATGTCTTTGGTGAAGAGTGTAGTGTCCACCCTCCCGATCTTGAATCCTTGCATTATCAAGAAATCCCGTAGTCGTTCATACCACGCTCCAGGTGCTTGATTGAGCCCGTAGAGCGCCTTGTACAACCTATACACATGATTAGGATTACATAAACAAGCTCGTTAATGTAACCATTAAGAAATGCACTTTTCACATCCATTTGATAAAGCTTTATATTAAGATGTGATGCAAAAGCAAGAAGTATACGGATGGCTTCTAGTCGAGCGACCGGAGCAAATGTTTCTCCAAAGTCTAGTCTTTCAACTTGCGAGAAACCCTTGGCCACAAGTCTTGCCTTGTTGCGGATCACAACACCGTTCTCGTCTTGGTTGTTGTCGTACACCCACTTTGTCCCGATGACGTTCTTGTCCTTGGGTCGCTCCTCCAACACCCAAACTTCATTGCGGATGAAGTTGTTGAGTTCTTCTTGCATGGCCATTACCCAATTTGGATCTTGGAGTGCTTCCTCAATGTGAGTGGGTTCTACACATGAAACAAACGAGTAGTGCTCATAAAACGTAGCGAAATGGCGAGAACGTCTACTTACTCCCCTTGACGGACTAACGATAATTTGATCAATCAGATGCGCCTTGGAGATGCGTCCATGCCACATAAGTGGTTGTGAAGCACTTGGCGGTGGTGATGCGTGTTGCTCTTCTTGTGGTTGGACTTGATTATGGACTTGTTCTTCTTCTTGATGTTGTGTGGCATGTGAATCTTATGTCGGCAATGGATCATGTTTTTCTTCTTTGTCAACTTGAGGTGCCATAGATGTGTTTATGTTGGAACTTGAAGCTCCCCCTTGATCATGGCTCTACTCAACTGTAGGCTTGATGTCTCCAATGGTCATGTTCTTCATAGCTTCTCATAGAGGCTCATCATCTATTTCATCATGATCAAAACTCTCCTCTTGGGAGCCATTAGTTTCATCAAACTCAACATCACAACTTTCCTCAACTAAACCGGAGGTTTGGTTGAATACTCGATATGCTTTTGTGTTTGATGCATAACCAAGAAAGATACCAACATCACATCTTCTTTCAAACTTATCGAGCCTTTTCTTGTGGTAGATATAGCACTTGCACCCGAAGACTCAAAAATAGGAGATGTTGGGCTTTCTTCCAATGAGGAGTTCGTACGGGGTCTTTTGAAGTAGTCGGTGTAGATAGACCCGATTTGCGGCATGGCACGCCGTGTTGATTGCTTCGGCCCAAAACTTCTCGGACGTGCCATAGTCATCAAGCATTGCTCGTGCAAGAGTGATGAGAGTCTTGTTCTTCCTTTCAACAACACCATTTTGTTAACGAGTGTATGTGGATGAAAATTCATGCTTCACGCCTTCACGATCACACCACTCCCCAATGTTGTAGTTCTTGAATTCGGTGTCGTTGTCACTCCGGACCTTGATGATGGGAAGTTGAAATTCCCTTTGAGCACGTTTAGCGAAGGTCTTGAACACTTCCGGAGTTTCACTCTTGTTAGCCAGAAACAAAGTCCAAGCATACCGAGAGTAGTCAAAAACTATAACAAGATAATAGAGATTACCACCAAGACTTTGATATGTGGACGGTCCGAAGAGGTCCATGTGGAGCAACTCAAGTGGCTTGGAGGTTGACACCATTGTCTTCATCGGGTGGTGTGAAGCAACTTGTTTCCCGGCTTGACAAGCGCTACAGAGCTTGTTCTTCTCAAATGTGACATCCTTCACACCGGTCACCATCCCGAGCTTGAATGACCTCTTGAGCTTGCTCATTCCAATGTGAGCGATGTGTCGATGCCATAGCCAAACCAAACTCGTCTTGGTGAAAAGACAAGTGGTCAAGCTAGCATCCTTGTCAGAGAAGTCTACTAGGTAGAGATGTCCATGTCGAAACCCTTTGAAGATTAGTTCTTTGCTTGTTTCACTAGTCACAACAATATCATTCTTGCCAAAGGTGCACGTTAGTCCAAGATCACATAATTATGCAATAGAAAGCAAATTGAAACTAAGTGACTTAACATACAACACATTGGAAATAGATAAATCATGTGAAATTGCAATCTTACCCAACCCAATTATCTTCCCCTTAGAGTTATCACCAAAGGTGACTTGTTCATGATTGTCGGGGTTCTCTATGGAGGTGAACATATCATCGTTGCCGGTCATGTGTTGAGTGCACCCGCTATCGAGTACCCAATGCTTTTCTCTGGCTTTGTAGTTCACCTACACACATGAATTCAATTTTCGATTTTAGGCACCCAAGCCAACTTAGGTCCTTGTATGTGTGATACAAGTGTTTTTGGGACCCAAAGTTGCTTGGGAAGCTTCCCCTTCATGCCCTTCATGTCCTTGCCAATGAACCTTGCCTTCACCTTGCCATCTACTTTACTCAAGAGATAATAGTGATCATTAAAGGTGGACTTGTAGTTAGTAGGCAATTTTGGAGAAGGCCGGTTAGAAAGAGGACACTCCCTTGTATGGTGACCGGTGACCTCGCAATGTTGGCAATAAGAACTAACTTCCTTGATGAAGCTCGTTTTAAGCTCCGGTGAGGACACCTTTCCTTTGTTAGGCACCGGAAAGGATCCAAGTCCTCTCTTGTTCAAGGCCCTTGCTTGTTGGAAGAGGATTTCTTTGTGCTTGACTTCTCCCTTAGATAGTCTTTCCACACTAGTGCAGAGACTTTCAATTTCATCCATCAAATCCTTCTCCCTAGCATTTTCTTTCAAAGGCAAAGACTTATGCAAGACATTAGTGGCATGTGAGACAATGGATACCTTATCATTAAGGGTTTCTTTCTTTAAGGTTTTCAATTCTTGATCAATGACTTCATAAGAAAGGTTAAGTACTTGATGCTCTTGGATTAACTCATTGTGCTTTCCCAAGAGTGCTTAGTGTGTTACGTCAAGCTCATGATGATCTAGCTTGATTTGAGCCTTATCCTCCTCAACTTGTTTGACATGAGATTTGAGCGTGTCATGCTCCTTAAGTATGCTTTCATACTTGTCAAGCAAATCGAGGTTAGCATTCTCGAGCTTAGCACGAGCTTCTTCAAGAGCCTTGACCTTACTCTTTTCCCTTTTAATGACAGTGTGGTATTCATTTATCAATGAAGCTAAGTCATCGGCGGAAAGCTCGCTAGAGTCATCACATACATTGGTGTTACCTTTTGCCATGAGGCACATGGGAGGTGGACGAAGAGATGAATCATCATTGTTGGCAATGGCAAGGCCGGCGAAGCTCTCTTCTTCAACTTCACTCTCTTCATCACTAGATTCTTCGTCGGTGACCCATTCATTTGCCTCACACATGAACACCTTTTGTGGACCTTTTCTCTTCTTTGTAAAGAGTTTTGCCTTTTTGCCTTTGTCATACTTCTTCTTCCCAAAAAATGTTGGCTTGGTCTTGACCTCTTCTTCATCATCCTCACTATCCTCAAGCTTGCGATGCTTGCCCTTATGATTCTCTCTTCTTTTGTCCGGTTTTGGACAATGATGGGAGATGTGGCCTTGATCACCACAATTATAGCAAGTCTTGTTATCATCTTTTCTTGGTAGAAATGTTTTCTTTTTGGGATCAAAGGTGTATCCCTTCTTGGCAATCTTGGAGTTCAAGCGAGAGAATTTTCTCATCATCGATGCAAGCTCATCATCGTCATCTTCACTTGATGCTTGTTCTTCTTCACTTGAGCTAGGCTCGACCACTTTCTTTTTATTGAGATTTGTTCTCTTGGTGGAAGCCTTTAGAGCAATTGTCTTTGAAGATGATTCCTCTATCATCCCAAGCACACTCATTTCATGAGCGTGAATCTCTCTAATAAGTTCTGAAACTTCAATGTGATCAAGAGACTCCTTTTGAAGCATGAAGTTGATGATGTTGTAATTTGGCTTAGGAAGGAGCATAAGAATCTTGCGGTTGATGAGTCCCTTGTCAAGAGAAGCAATATCAAGAGCATTAATTTCCTCAATGAGAACATTCAAGTGAGAAAACATTTCATTGACATTTTCATGAGGTAGCATTTTGAACTCATCATATTTGACCTTAAGCATATGATACTTTAGTTCTTTAATACGAGAAGAACCCTCATGAATTTCAATCAAGCAAGCCCAAATTTCACAAGCCTTTTCTTTGCTAGCAATCCTAGCAAACACATCTTGACTAATGCATTCGTGAATAGCATTTCTAGCTTTTGCATCCCACTTGATTTGATCACCTATATAGTTATGCTCACCAAACCCCACATGGGTCGCTTCCCATACCTCGGGAGCAATAGCCTCTAGATAAGCACGCATACGTGATTTCCAATAGGCAAAGTTCTTGCCCTCGAAGATGGGAATCGAATCCCCAATCTTGGCCATTTTAGCTCTCTAGCGGTGAAGCTAGAATGATCCAATGAGCAACCTTGCCCTGATACCAATTGTAAGTATAGAATGCCCAAGAGGGGGGTGAATTGGGCTTCTTTTCAAAAATTAAAGCAATAAAAACTTAACAACTAAAAGCCCAATTCCCTATGCAAACAACCTATGTATTCAAGTGAATAATAAGTTTGCGGTATATGAAATGCATAAGTGTAACGGGAAAGGAAGAGTGTGCAAACTCCCGAGGATACATGAGGACACGGTGATTTATCCCGTGGTTCGGCAAGATCATCAAGACCTTCCTACATCCACGTTGTAGTACCCACCAAAGGGTATAGCCACTCCCAAGTCAGCGAGATCAGGGATCTTCACTAAAAGTCTCTGCTCGCCATCTCTGGCAAGGTGGAGCTCAAGCCTTGTACAAGTTTGATCTTTCGGGCTTCCACAACCGACTTGGCACTCCGGAAGGCTCTCTCCAATCACCGACTGTTTCACGGTGAATGCAATCACCAAGAGACACTCCCTTACAGCTCTCACTAGACTAGAGACTCCAATCACCAAGAATGGAAGCACACAAGCATCATCTCTAGCAAGTTCTAGCCTATCTCTTGGTGTACAAGTGGTGTAAATGATGCAGAAGTGGTTGCTCAACGTCTTGAATGCTTGGTAATGTGTAGAGTAGCTCTGGGCATCAAGACTTGTCGAAATGACTGGTTGAAGGGGTATAAATAGCCAGCTTCCACGAGATAGCTGTTGGAAAAGTAGGCTGACATCATTGTTCTGCAAACACCGGATGATCCGATGTTCTCCCTTCAGTTGTCATCGGTCGAATACAAATTAGCTGATGTCACTATGTCAGATATGATCGTTGATCGACCGATGTTATATACATTTGTACATCGGATAATCCGGTGACACTTTATCCAGAATAGTCCAGAAATAATGCTTACTAGAATGATTGACAGATGTGTTATAATTGTACATCGGATGGTCCGGTGTTACACTTGGTCTAGGGAAATTTCTTTCTAGAATGATAGACCGATGTAACACTTGCTTCATCATCGGATGGTCCGGTGTATACCCAAGTCTGAGGTTTTCTTCTGCTGTTGAGCCAACTCGATCGATGTATTGTTTTCTGGATACATGGGATGATCCAGTGAGTTGATTTTGTCTGCTTCAAGTTGTTCTAAGTGATTCTTTTGGAATTTGTTCGAGTGACCTCTTATACATTGGTTTGAAATGTTCTTCTGATGACGACCAAATCTCAAGTGCCGGCAATTTTGATGGAATGATTTTGACATATGTGCCTTTTCTTTTAGTCTTCATGAAAATCGAATGACCTCGTGAAATAGTTTGTTTAGGGGTCTCCAATTATATCCAATGAGCAGTAGATGATATAAATATAGAGTCCATTAAGTGTGATGAGTTATACGAGAGACCTTGCATCCACAAACTCATCGGTGCTATCCAATGGTTTTCATTAATCACCGAAACCATACCTCATGGGGGCCTAGATGCTTTCAGCCTTACGATCTCAGCGTGATACTCAGAAAGAACAAGAAATAGTCGATAGATCAACTTAAATATTCTCATATGATCGGTTCACTCATGTACTTAGCGAGCGCAACCCGTCCTGATATCTCGTTTGTTGTGAGCAAACTGAGCAGGTTCATGTCAAACCAGAGTATAGATCATTGACATGCACTTGAAAGGGTTATGCGCTGCTTGAGAGGTACAATGAGTTATGGAATTCACTATACTGGGCATCCGGTCGTGCCTGGGGGTTATAGTGATTCGAACTGGATCTCTGATGTTGATGAACTCTATACCACGAGTGGATATGTGTTCACTCTAGCGGGTGGCGCTATATCATGGAGGTCTTGCAAACAGACCATTTTGACGAGGTCAACCATGGAAACAGAACTCACTACTTTAGAGACAGCAACTGCAGAGGCAGAGTGGCTGCGAGAGCTCTTGATGGATTTTTCTGTAGTTGAGAAACCATTGCCGGCAATCCTTATGAACTGTGACAATGTTCTAAGGATAATGTGACCAGTTCTAAGGATAATGTAAAATCATCAAGACACGTCAAGAGACGTTTAAAATCTGTCTAGAAAATGAGAAACTCCGGAGTTATTACTATTTCGTACATACAAAAACCTGGCAGATCCCTTTACGAAGGGTCTATCATGTAATGTGATAGAAAGTGCATCGAGGGAGATGGGTTTAAGACCCATTGATATGACACCATAGTAGTAATCCAACCTATGTGATCCGAAATCCCGTGAATTAGGACATGGGAAAACAAGCTAGTGGTTCACCGAGGAGAGTACTTCCTTTATACCCTCTCTATGTGAAGATGCACACTTGTACTCTCAAACTGTAAGACAGGTTGGCGATTTGCCTTAATGTGTTTCTGTTGGCTATGTGTAGAAAAGATGTCGTCCTACAGGGCAGTCTTGAAGGAAACACACCTATATGAGCTTCGACTGTCTAACGTCACAGTCTGTGAGATTTCGGTGATCTCTAGAAAGCTCATGAAAAGACCAGGGAGTACGACGCATATGCTCCACCCGCGGGGTAGACTACTTGTAGTCAAGTGGTAGTCAAGTACTAGTAATGGTCTTTGGGTGAAGTCAGTTCACACAAAACTTGCAATTCAAGCCGTAGTCCATTGTTCAAGTTGTGACCTGACGAAACTTGAGGATCAAGGCAGAAGTTCAACTTCACAGTCTCTGTCGAAACACTAGTATATCAAACAAGGAACGAGAATGACCTCTCTCCTAATCGCTTTGAGATATGGTGGGGGATTGTTGGAATAAATGGGCTAGGCCCATCTAATATTCAAAATTAATTCCTAATAAATCTCAAAGGCCCATTAGTGTAAGAGAGGGTGGTGCTATATGTTTAGTCCCGTGTGGGAAGTGGAAGTGGAGCAACCCCTATATATAAGGGAGGTTGCTCTTCCACTCCTTCAGTGAGAGAGAAGAGAGGGAGAGAGGGGTGACCCACGCGCACTCCTCCTCCTCCTCACCCGCTCGCCTCGCCACACCACGCCACACCTCGCCCCGCCCCGCACACGCGCGCACACGCTTGTGTTCGTGTGAATTCGAGCCTCGAGCCGAGCTCAGATTTTATATTTTTGCAGAAAATTAAATTGAGCTTTGGACTTTTGGGCTTCCGAATTTTTTGGGGCTACCGAGACAGAGTCCAAGTCGTTGAAGACGGACGCGTTTACGACCGTGGAGTCAGCTCGAATCCGGATCCTCGGGATCGCACACGAACCGTCTCCGTGGGGCTTTGTAAATACGGGCGTGCGCGATACGGCAGAGGACATCCTACGATAAGATTGTTTCCCACGTTCGCGTTCCTTGCGCCGCCTTCTAGTCTACTTCATCCCGAGTGCCGGCGTGCACCGACGATCGGGAGAGCAGGTCTCCAAAACCGCTCGCTATTGCGATCATGCACCAGGAGAGGGCGAATAAGGTTTTTGGTAAGCGTTCTGCGCGACTGCTCGCGTTCTTCACCACAGGTCGTCTACCGATGAGATCGGGCGTTGCGGCCCAACGTCGTCAACAATGTTTGCAGCGGTTGTTCGTCGTCAGATCTACAACGGTTCGTTCGGCTTTAAATCGGTACACGTTATTTCTCGTCCCGTTTGTCTTCCGATCACTGCTGTTTTCGCGTGTTTTCCCGGAATTGTTTAGTAAATTGCCTACTATTTTCTAACATCTAGGACCATCCGCAGTGTTCACTGTAAAGTTTAGACTGTAAATATAGAGTAGATTATTGGAAGTATAGAGTAAGTGTTCAGAATGAAATGCTGAAAGTATAAAGGAATAGAATAAGTTTTAAAAGAAACCGCTGCGGATAGTCTACCGCTGCGGATAGTCTAAGAGTCCAACGTTCATTTAAAACCTTGCCATCATCAACTTCATCTTACAGCACGCTGACCGTTGCCTGCAGCATGGCCAAAGTGCCTGACTTCATGATCTCCTTAATGTCCATCAGATGCAAGCCTACCTAATATTTCAATAAACCACACGCATGGAATAGACTATTGTAGTGTCGTCTAATCGTAAGCTTGTCGACTGTGCGCTAAAACTTTTTGCCGCCAGACTTCTAGCAGCTCGTATGAGCTTGGGTTTATTCAGTGAATTGAAACACCAAGCAACAACCCTCCAAACCATTTTCATGACTCGGCAATAAAAAATGATCTTTTAATCATATTGTCTTTGGTTAGAACAGCTCCATTTTCCATTAGCAACATGAAAATTTTTATCTTTTCTGGAATCTTAGCTTTTTCCAGATTAATATGTGTGCAGGGCCACTATCATTGTTGGTCATATGATTATACATGGACTTGGTAGAGAATTTGCCACTCTCAGTCCACTTCTACATAGCTGTCTTGCTCAGGATAATGTTTTGGGAGTTCAAGGTATCAGCCAATTTGTCATGTAAGCTGTGAGGTAGCCTCACTTTAAAATTGGATCGCCCAACCTTTACTAGCAGTCTGCTATAGATTGTTCTTGATCACTACAAACAGAATGCAGAATAAGACCGTCCGCAGTGGTGATGCTGTAAAGATTGTTGGATAGTGTAAATTTAGAGTAAATATTGTAAAAGTAGAAGGAGAATAGTGTATAGAGTCATAGTGTGGATAGCCTAAGGTTTGTAACACACAAAGGTTCATAACCAACCCAGAAATCTTGCCATAGCCTGATTGAATTTCCACCTTGCAGGAGGAATTTCCTCCCTTACAGGTAAAATTTCCTAAACTTTAGGAGGTATGACCAAATGGGGAAATCAGATTGCTTGGCTAACATTTCCAATAGGTTTCCGTTCAGGTATTTGGCTTTAATGATATCCTGCCATAATCCTTACCAATCTCTAATTTTCACCACTATTCGCACTACACTTATGTTCATTTTTCTAAGATTTTTAACCCCTGACCATGTTTTTTTTTCGGATTTACACACTTTCTCCCATTTTGACTAGATACCTTTTCTTCATGCTACCTCCTTGCAAGAGGAATTTACTTCATCGTTGTCTTAGCCTTTATAATCATGTCTCATCTACCATCATCAGCTTCTGCTGTCATTCCACCGCCGAGCCACAGCAGATGGATGGTTCTATATTCCAGCGACATGATGATGCCTTTGATTGAGTGTCAAGGATGGATGAAACGAAATCATTTATAGTATTGTGAATGAGCTTATTCAGTGTAATTAATGTTTTGGTTGGATGGATAGAGTCATCTCTATGTTTACTCGCGGATGAGGAAATACATGTTAAACAGATTAATATTATCTTGTCGTAGTCATTACAGTCAATTAAATATAGTAATTAACACTAATTATACTAAAAAAAGTTCACAAATTGCCCACTGAGTAGCATATTGACACTCCTAAATACTACTCCCTTCATCCCTAATACAAATACTACTCCCTCCATCCCTAATACCTGTCACTAGAATAACAATTTTAATTCAAAAATGAACTAAATTTTTGCCTTAATGACAAATATTATAAAATAGTGTATCCAGTATGTTTTACAGCTGCATAGTGTATCCAGTATGTTTTACACATGCAGACAGTCTTAGCATCTACTTCAATTTTCAGCACTCGGCTTCCGAAAAAAAATCCAAATGGCACTGTTGCAGGTTATCACGACTGCTTTTTATTTATTTTTTTCTGATGGCGAGAACGCGTGACAGGTGTCGAGGTGGTCACAACTACCAACTGCTACCCATGTGAAGCAGGGGGGCCACTGCGTACGGCGCATCTCCCCACTTTTCGCCTCGGCCTCCCACGCACGATGCGTGTGCTTGCTTAGCATTTAAGCTTTGCCCCCAATGGCAATCCTGCCGGTACACACGTTACGCAAGAGGCAAGTTGCAAATCAAATCGATAGGCAAGGCATCGAGCCCTACACATCACACCATGTCGATCACAAGCCCAATTTGGTACCAGAGACTACAACGATTCTTCGCAGCAGCTAACCATTAGGAATGTATTTTTGTTTCAAGATCAGATATGCACTGCGGTATGCGTTCGAAACATAAGAGAAATTAACTGCAGTGATCAGAAGACGCAAGAATAATGTATAATCATAGATTCATACTAATAATAACCATAATCCTCTCAGAGCGGATGAGCAGTACGTACAAATAATGATAATAATAATAGACTCCAAACATCGAATCGAATCCACATGGAAAACTCAAAAGAACCTCACACAAAACCGATGATGGTCTCTGAAACCCGCAGATCCATCCCATCCGCCCGACACCACCAACTCACTAGCAACACTACCACTACCACGAGACTCTGACTGCTACAGTACTGCTAGATCCGACGACGAAGGCGCGCGGGCTCTCAGTAGCGGAGCAAGGAGGCGAGGAACGCGACGACGCAGCACACCGAGATCGGCACCGAGACCGCCGCAGCACCCGCGCCGGAGACCGGAGCGGGGGCCGGTGCCTCAGCGGCGGATGCCGTGGCGGCCATCGCAGCCACGGCCACGGCGACGAGGGCGGCGAAAGCGACGGCGGAGAACCTGGCCATTGCTTCTGCTGCGAGAGGCGGCGGCGGCGGCGGCGGCTCGGGAGCTAGGTTTTGGAGGGATGGGTGGGTTGGATTCGGAGGGAAGGCTGAAGGGGGCAGTTTTATAGAGGGGGGTAGCGGAGGCGGGTAATTGACAGCCTGGCATACAGGGCGGTTGCGCTCTAATCTCACATTTGACAGGTATTCCAGATAGTTTTAGGTTCGATTATCGCTGTGGTGGGGCCCATGATGACAGCTCGTACCGGCGCTGCAGGGTTTGGTGCCGGAAAAGGAGGACACGGCTTCTCTCTTCCCTTTTGTCCTCCTATGTGTCCTACCTCTGATGTGTCATCATCTTATTTGCTGTAAAGATATAGTAGTTAAACTGAGTATTAATGAAGAACCAATAATATTTTGGCACGTCAACGGAAGGACGCATGGGAGGACCGAATGAGAGGAGGGAAGCCGCATTCGGAAAAGGATGGATGGTGGTGGCCCACGATTCAGAAGTACGGACGCTTCTCTATCAAGTTCCTCGTCTTGGAAGAATTTGATCGTGTAAGCTATGATCTTTTTTGTTGAAATCATGTACTGATACTTAATAATGTGTTGGAATTAATGGAATTGGCCCAATATTAATTCAGAAATAAATCCTAGAAAATCTCAAAGGCCCATTAGGGCAAGAGGGAGTGGTGCTAAGTGTTTAGTCCCACATGGGAAGTGGAAGTGGAGCAACCCCTACATATAAGGGAGGTTGCTCTTCCACTCCTTGAGTGAGAGAGAAGAGAGGAAGAGAAGGGTGGCCCACGCGCGCTCCTCCTCCTCCTCGCTCGCTCGCCTCGCCCCGCCCCGCCCCGCCCCGCACACGCGCGCGCGCGCGTGTTCGTGTGAATTCGAGCCGAGCCCAGATTTTATATTTTTGCAGAAAATTAAATTGGGCTTTTGGGCCTCCGAATTTTTGGGGCTACCGAGTCAGAGTCCAAGTCGTTAGAAACGGACGCGTCTACGACTGCGGAGTCGGTTCAGATCTAGACCCTCCGGATCGCATACGAACCGCCTCCTGGGACTCTATAAATACGGGCTTCCGCGGTACGATAGGGTATCCCACGATCAAATCGTTCCCACGTTCGCGTTCCTTGCACCACCTTCTAGTCTACTCCATCCCGAGCGCCGGCGTGCACCGACGATCGGGAGAGCAGGTCTCCGGAACCGCTCGCCCTTGCGATCCTGCACCGGGAGAGGGCGAATAAGGTTTTTGGGAAGTGCTCTGCGCGACTGCTCGCGTTCTTCACCACGGCTTGTTTACTGACCAGATCGGGCGCTGCGGCTCAACGTCGTCACCAACGCCTGCAGCGGCTGTTCGCCGGCGGATCTACAGCGGTGCGTTCGACTCCAAACCGGTACGCGTTAATTCTCGTCCCGTCTGTCTGCCGATCGCTGCTGTTTTTCTCGTGTTTTTCCGGAATTATTCAGTAAATTGCCTCTTATTTTCTAACAATCCAAAAACCTTATTAGGCAATTTACTGAATTGAACATGATGACTTTGGCCGATGCACTGAGGCTGGAGAAATTCTCTGGTGTGCACTTCAAGAGGTGACAAGTTAAGGCCACGCTCTGGCTCCAATCGCTTAAGATATTCTGGGTAACCGAGGGCAGGCCTCAAGGTCCTTTGCCTGTCGAAGAACAGACAAAGTTCGAGGAAGCCAATTCTGCCCTAAAAGGATGCATCTTAAGTGTTCTTGATAATAAGCTCTCTGATGTCTATCTGACAGTCACAGATGAGAAAGAGCTATGGGATGCACTTAACACTAAGTATGGTACAACCGATGCAGGTGGTGAACTATATATCATGGAGAATTTTCATGACTACAAGATGGTTAACAACCGTCCTGTAGTTGAACAAGCTCATGAAATACAGTGCCTTGCGAGAGAGCTCAATCTCCTTAAGTGTCCTTTACCCGACAAGTTTGTGGTTGGGTGCATTATTGCAAAGTTACCTCCATCATGGAGGAACTTCGCCACAGCCCTCAAACACAAGAGACAGGAAATATCAGTTGAAAACCTGATAGCATCTCTTGATGTTGAGGAGAAGGCTCGGGCTAAGGACGCTACTGAGAAAGGAGGCGAGGGTCAATCGAGCGCCAATGCTAATATGGTGCAGAAACCCTATGTCAAGAACAAAGGGAACAAGTCTCTATTCAAGCCAAACAAAACTACTGCTTTCAAGAAGAAGAAGTCAAACAAAGCCAATGATGGCTGCTGCTACACCTGTGGGGAGTAGGGACATATTTCCAAGAACTGTCCTGAGAGGGCAGATCGCAAAGGGAAAAAGAATATCAACATCGTGACATCCAGCAATGCAGATGGGTACGGTAATTCCTTTACTGTTCTTTCTATTTCTCAAACACCATCTTGGTGGTTTGATACGGGTGCTAATGTTCATGTATGTTCTGACATGTCCATGTTTACTTTTTACCAGTTCGTCCGGTATTCCGCCGTCCTAATGGGGAATGGGTCACATGCTTCTGTTCGTGGTGTTGGCACGGTCGATCTGAAGTTCACTTCGGGAAAGATTGTCCAGCTGAAGAACGTGCAGCATGTCCCTACTATGAACAAGAATCTTGTTAGCGGTACCCTTTTATGCAGAGATGGGTTTAAAGTAGTTTTAGAGTCAAATAAAATAGTTGTGTCTGAGCATGGACAATTTATTGGTAAAGGCTATGAATGCGGAGGTCTGTTCCGCTTTTCTCTTTCGGAGTTTAGTAATAAGTCAGTAAACCATATTTGTGGCGGTATTAATGATGATGCAAGTGTTTGGCATTCTCGTTTATGTCACGTTAATTTTGGTTTAATGAATCCGCTATCTAGTCTCAAATTGATTCCGGAATTCACTATTGTCAAAGGTTCTAAGTGCCATAGTTGCGTGCAGTCAAAAAAACCTCGAAAGCACAAGGCAGCCGAGGAGAGAAACTTGGCACCTTTAGAACTCATACATTCTGATCTATGCGAGATGAATGGTGTGTTGACAAAAGGTGGAAAGAAATATTTTATGACATTAATAGATGATTCTACTAGATTCTGTTATGTTTACTTGTTGCAAACTAAAGATGAAGCTTTAGACTACTTTAAAATCTATAAATCTGAAGTAGAAACTCAATTAGAGAGAAAGATCAAACGTCTTAGGTCAGATCGTGGTGGTGAGTATTTTCCCAAAATATTTGATGATTTTTGTGCGGAACACGGTATTATACATGAGAGGACGCCTCCCTATTCACCCCAATCAAACGGGGTAGCCGAGAGAAAAAACCGCACATTGTGTGACTTGGTGAATGTCATGTTAGACACGTCTGGTTTATCTAAGGCATGGTGGGGGGAGGCTCTTTTGACTTCATGTCATGTCCTAAACCGCTTTCCAAACAAGAATAAAGAGAAAACCCCTTATGAGGAGTGGGTTGGGAGAAAACCATCACTTTCATACTTGCGTACTTGGGGATGTTTGGCAAAAGTCAATGTTCCAATTACCAAGAAACGCAAGCTGGGACCAAAGACAGTGGATTGTATCTTTCTAGGCTATGCTCATCGGAGCATCGCATATAGATTTTTAGTAGTTATATTTGAGGTACCTGATATGCATGTTGATACTATTATGGAATATCGTGATGCAAAATTTTTTGAGAATATTTTTCCTATGAAAGATATGCATAGCGCTGCTAGGATCTCTTCTGAAATTTGTCCTGAATCCACCACAACTAGCGAGTTTCTTGATACACCGTTTGAGAATGTCCCAGAGGAAGAACACAATGAAATAACTCAATCGAGTAAGAGATCACGGATTGCAAAATCCTTTGGTGATGATTTCATTGTGTACCTTGTGGACGATACTCCTAGATCCATAGCAGAGGCATATGCATCACCTGATGCAGATGACTGGAAAGAAGCAGTTCATAGTGAGATGGACTCAATTCTTTCCAATGGAACCTGAGAGTTAACTGAACGACCATACGGGTGCAAACCAGTAGGCTGCAAGTGGGTGTTCCAGAAGAAGCTCAGACCTGACGGTACTATTGAAAAGTACAAGGCAAGACTAGTTGCAAAGGGCTATACTCAAAAGGAAGGTGAGGACTATTTTGACACCTATTCACCTGTCGCCAGAATGACGACAATTTGTGTACTACTTTCTTTGGCTGCCTCTTATGGTCTAATCATCCATCAAATGGATGTAAAGACAGCTTTCCTGAACGGACAGTTGGAAGAGGAGATTTATATGGAACATCCTGATGGGTTCATAGTAAAAGGTGAAGAGACAAAGGTGTGCAAATTGTTGAAATCCTTGTATGGCCTGAAACAAGCACCTAAACAATGGCATGAGAAGTTCGATAGTACTTTGACGTCTGCGGGCTTTGTCATTAATGAGGCTGATCGGTGCGTGTACTATCGCCATGGTGGGGGCGATAGCATTATGTTATGCTTGTATGTAGATGATATACTCATTTTTGGTACGAGCATTAATATAATTTCTGAGGTCAAGGCTTTTCTATCAAAATGTTTTGATATGAAAGATCTGGGAGAAGCTAATGTTATTTTAAACATTAAGCTAAATAAGGATGAGAGTGGAATTACTTTAAGTCAATCCCACTATGTTGAGAAAATCTTGAACCGGTTCGGCTTTATGGATAGCAAGATTTCTCCAACGCCTTATGATCCCAGCTTGATACTTAGAAAGAACAAGAAAGAGTCAAGAGATCAACTCAGATATTCTCAGATGATCGGTTCACTCATGTACTTAGCTAGCGCAACCCGTCCTGATATCTCTTTTGCTGTAAGCAAACTGAGCAGGTTCATGTCAAACCCGGGTACAGATCATTGGCATGCACTTGAAAGGGTTATGCGCTATCTGAGAGGTACAATGAGTTATGGAATTCACTATACTGGGCATCCGATCGTGCCTGAGGGTTATAGTGATTCGAACTGGATTTCTGATGTTGATGAACTCTATGCCACAAGTGGATATGTGTTCACTCTAGCTGGTGGCGCTATATCATGGAGGTCTTGCAAACATACCATTTTGACGAGGTCAACCATGGAAGCAGAACTCACTGCTTTAGAGACAGCCACTGCGGAGGCAGAATGGCTGCGAGAGCTCTTGATGGATTTGCCTATAGTTGAGAAACCATTGCCGGCAATCCTTATGAACTGTGACAATCAGACGGTGATTGCCAAAGTGACCAGTTCTAAGGATAATGTAAAATCATCAAGACACGTCAAGAGACGTTTAAAATCTGTCAGGAAAATGAGAAACTCCGGAGTTATTACTGTTTCGTACATACAAACAGACAAAAACCTGGCAGATCCCTTTACGAAGGGTCTATCACGTAATGTGATAGAAAGTGCATCGAGAGATATGGGTTTGAGACCCATTGATGTGACACCATAGTAGTAACCCAACCTATGTGATCGGAGATCTCGTGAATTAGGACATGGAAAAACAAGCTAGTGGTTCACCGAGGAGAGTACTTCCTTTATACCCTCTCTATGGAAAGATGCACACTTGTACTCTCAAACTGTAAGGCAGGTTGGCGAATTGCCTTAATGTGTTTCTGTTGGCTATGTGTAGCAAAGATGCCGTCCTACAGGGCAGTCTTGAAGGAAACACACCTATATGAGCTCCGACTGTCTAACGTCGCAGTCTGTGAGATTTGGGTGATCTCTGGAAAGCTCATGAATAGACCAGGGAGTACGATGCATATGCTCCACCCGCGGGGTAGACTACTGGTAGTCAAGTACTGGTAATGGTCTTTGGGTGAAGTCAGTTCACACAAAACTTGCAATTCAAGGCGTAGTCCATTGTTCAAGTTGTGACCTGATGAAACTTGAGGATCTAGGCAGAAGTTCAACTTCAAAGTCTCTGCCGAAAACACTAGTATATTAAACAAGGAACGATAATGACCTCTCTCCTAATGGCTTTGAGATCTGGTGGGGGATTGTTGGAATTAATGGGCTTGGCCCAATATTAATTCAGAAATAAATCCTAGAAAATCTCAAAGGCCCATTAGGGCAAGAGGGAGTGGTGCTAAGTGTTTAGTCCCACATGAGAAGTGGAAGTGGAGCAACCCCTACATATAAGGGAGGTTGCTCTTCCACTCCTTGAGTGAGAGAGAAGAGAGGAAGAGAAGGGTGGCCCACGCGCGCTCCTCCTCCTCCTCCTCCTCCTCGCTCGCTCGCCTCGCCACGCCTCGCCTCGTCCCGCCCCGCCCCGCCAGCACACGCGCGCGCGCGTGTGTTCATGTGAATTCGAGCCTCGAGCCGAGCCCAGATTTTATATTTTTGTAGAAAATTAAATTGGGCTTTTGGGCCTCTGAATTTTTGGGGCTACCGAGTCAGAGTCCAAGTCGTTAGAGACGGACGCGTCTACGACTGCGGAGTCGGTTCAGATCTGGACCCTCCGGATCGCATACGAACCGCCTCCTGGGACTCTATAAATACGGGCGTCCGCGGTACAGCAGGGTATCCCACGATCAGATCGTTCCCACGTTCGCGTTCCTTGCGCCGCCTTCTAGTCTACTCCATCCCGAGCGCCGGCGTGCACCGACGATCGGGAGAGCAGGTCTCCGGAACCGCCCGCCCTTGCCATCCTGCACCGGGAGAGGGCGAATAAGGTTTTTGGGAAGCGCTCTGCGCGACTGCTCGCGTTCTTCACCACGGCTTGTTTACCGACCAGATTGGGTGATGCGGCTCAACGTCGTCACCAACGCCTGCAGCGGCTGTTCGCCGGCGGATCTACAGCGGTGCGTTCGACTCCAAACCGGTACACGTTAATTCTCGTCCCGTCTGTCTGCCGATCGCTGCTGTTTTTCTCGTGTTTTTCCGGAATTATTCAGTAAATTGCCTCTTATTTTCTAACATAATGTCCATTAAAAAAAATCACAGATAGTGAGTTGTGAATCAAATTGTTTTGTTGAGGTTGTTTTTAGTGGCGGAGATAGAAGATTTTGGGCCTGTTTGGTTCAATGCCTAACTTGCCTAAGCCTAATGTTAGGCATGTCACACTGTTTTAGGCTGGCGTTTGTTTGTTGACTAAGGTTAGGCGTGCCACAAAAGTTAGGCAACTTTTGCTTCCATTACCTAACAAAAAATTGCCTCAACTGTGGCGCTCAAATCAACCGCCTAAGCTTAGCTATTTTCCTAAGCTTAGTCATGATAACAAAACAAACACATGTCAAACTTTTTTAAGCACGCCTAAGCTTAGGTTATAGTAACAATCCAAACACATGCTAACATTAGCTAGCTTAGGCGAGCCACAAGTGTGGCAAGTGGCTAAGCTTAAGCTTAGCCAAGTTAGCCACCATCCAAACAGACCTTTTGTCAATGGGTTCATTTAAGATTTTTTTTCAAAGTTTTAGTAGGTTCAAGCTAATAGATATTAGCTAATCATACTTGTTTTGTAAAATTTCATTGGGTTCATTTGAACGCAATGGGTACACTGCAGTTCGCCACTAATTGTTTTTAGTATCTCGACATTTCCTCTTCTTAATGCAATTATACGCGTATATCTCTTGCATATTTTAAAAATTATGAAACGGAATTCAGAATCAATTCTAAAAGATGAAGATATTATAAGTTTATCTATAAGTAAGTATAGCGGTTTCATTGCAAAATAAAAAAGTACATAATATCGGTTATGTGACGACCGTCACCGCTAACTGTAAGACACCTGTATCTTAGGATTTTGAGCATCAAGTTGACGCTGTGACTGCTAATAACTATAAGACACGAGTGTGGTAAGATTCGAGTATTAAAAGGTTGGCAAGATGACGATTTGTTGGCTCGTGTCGACACTTCTATCTGTAGGGCAAATTCTAATAAAAAACCGTCCAAATCCTACATGGAAGCATCTGAATGTTGACATGTTTTTTTATTTTGAAATGGCTGTCAAAAGAATTTTTTGAAGGGCCGGTTGTTTTTTTAGGTCCGCAATTACCGGCAATATCAAGAGCTCCATTATTACGGAGCAAAGTCAAGATCCAACAATTGACGTAAGGCAACGCCGTTTGGAACGGGAAGGCCCAACATTTGGAGTCTAGCCTGTCTACCAGGCCAGGGCTGTCTTTCTACTGTAGCAAGCTGGGACCGGCAACGTGTGCAACTTCTCTTCCTCTCTAGAAATATAGCCATCTGTGTGTATGTTTGGTTTGTTACATAATATTGTCTCGTTGAACCTTTGTGATATCATAATTTTTTTGACAAGTGTTAGGTAATATTGCCTGTCATAACTTTGTTTTGTCAAATTGGTACTTCACGCATCATATACATATACCTTTATTAAACTTTATCAAAAGTGTCATAATAGAGTAGGGAAATGCAAACGATGATGTCTACAATTTCCGTTTCATCGTATGAAAGGAACTGACGGTTGAGTGTGATACTTGTACATCGAGGTATTATGGGCCTGTTTGGAACCCCTAAAACTAACAGTTAGCAACTAAAAAATAGCTCAGGGGTTCCAAACCCCTCAGCTAATAGGAGGACTAAAAATTAGCTAACCCCCAGCTAATGGCTATTTTATTAGCTGCTCCACCCCAGCTAATCTCAGCTAATAGTTGCCTAAAGTCCAAATTACCCCTATCTTCCCCTACTCTGTCCACATCCTTTCTTTCCATCTCTTTCCACCCGGTCGCCTCCAGACGCAGCCGAATCGTGCCCCCGCCAGCCGGCGACGCGGGCAGCCTCCGCCCCGCCGCCTCCCAACGTTTCCCGGACTGCGCCCCCGCCAGCGGGCGACGCGTGCGGCCTCCGCCCCGCCGCCTCCCGACCAGTCCCGATTCGCGCCCGCGCCAGGTCGGCGACGCGCTCTCTGCCCCGCCGCCTCCCGACCCACGGCCTCGCTCGGTCTCCGTCTCCGTCGGTGTGCGCCCATCCCGGTGTTGTCTCCATCCGTATCGCCGTCTCCGTGTGCACCGGTGAGTATCGTCCGTCTCCGTTCGGAGCATTGTTTCGATCGGAGAGCCTTCAAACGGGTAGGGGAATTAGTGACAATCTGCTTCGCATCACAGCTGATGGCGTTTCTCTGTTCCGGAGCTCACGGGTGGGAAGGATGAGCCAAGCGAGGTGAGGGAACGGGAGACGACCGCAGCTAGCGCTTGCCAGCTCCACGCGTCGCCGATGATGGAGTCGATGGCCGGGCCGCGCGCACTACCTCCAGCTAATGGGTGCGACTACGGTGCAATCGCATTAGCGGTGCAAGCGTGCAAGCGTGGACTCTCAGCCGCCGGATGCAGATTTCACGGTGATTTGCTATTTTGCAGATAAGCCCGTCTGCACAGGCTCTAGTATTTTGCAGAAAACCTCCCGAAGTGAGCCGAGCCGGTCTTTCATCAGAGCCGATGCCCGTTCGTTGTTCAACGCCCGTTGTGGCCTTCCAAGGACGACGCCGATGGAGCTCCGCCCAGTGACGACGCCGATGGAGCTCCGCCGCAGGCCGACGCCCCGGTCGAGCTCTCGCCCCATGTCGCCGCTAGATCGAGCTCCGCCCCAGGCCATCTTCGCCCCCTTCCCGCTTGACGTTTGGTGTCCCATGCTGTACTGGCCTTGCAAGGTCGACGTCGACCGAGCTCTCTGTGAGCGGTGCACGAAGGCTGCCGCCTGTCCTCTCTGTGAGCGGTGCACGAAGGCATTGGCGTTTGGAAGCTGTTCGACGTATTGTCTAAGTGACGCGCTGCCTTTCAGTTCGCCTGGATGCTGTTCAGCTGACTGTCATCAGCCTATAGAATCATTCTAGAATTGGAGAAGGGAAGAAGCACAAAGCTGCATCTATGTTTAGTGCAGCACACAAGGTGTTCGACATATTGATTCAGTGGCACAAATGTTTAGTGCAGTGCTTGCTGATGACTTTCCATTACTTGTATTTGCAATGTGAAGTGCTGCTAGTGCTCTGGTGATGGACTTGCACGACAGTTTGTGTATCAGGCACAACATGTACTCAACAATTGAATATCTGATACTGTACAGAAACTGAGTATAGTAACCAGCAACAAAGTATGATAATGAGTACAGACACTGAGAAAACACTTTTTTCAGCCAAATCATGAAGCAGTACATGTTACAATTCAATATCTAAAACAAAATGCAAACTTCATTCTTTTACATTGTTCATTAGAGTCTTACACTATCCTTTATCGGGCACTTACGACTATCATGTCCAACAGTTTGACATGTCTTGCATTTGCGGATACTTGGTTCTTTATTCTTTCTCTTCTTGCCTTTATCTGCATGTCCCAAAATTCTTCTGCACCTTCCTTTTGAACGAACATCATTAGGTGGCAATATTTGCACCTCGTTTGGAATGCTACAACCAATAAATTCCTCTTGCTCTTCTTGTCTAGTGCGAGATAGAGGTTGAAATAACAAGGACAATGATTCCAAATTTTGTAATAAAAGGTTCACGCCTTCTTCAGATGTCTTTGCTATTTGATAAATATCTGCGAATTTATTATGCACACATGACATCTTCTTTTTAATAGAATCATCTATGGAGGTTGTTGCCTTTTGCACTAACAATTTATCATACCTACAAAATTAGAGAACATAACATTAACATGATATTACATAAAAAATAATACTTGTCAGATATGACATTAAAAAAATTAGTATGCATATTACCTTTTACAGTATTTTGTCCATCTATCTGTTATGTAGTGCATTGGTAATTTATTCAATCTTGCACCTCTGAGTATTCGTATAATATGACGACATGGTATTCCTTTTGACTCAAAAAGCATGCACGAGCACTTATATATCTGATCTTTAGTGAAACAAATCACCTCTATAATTTTGTTGTGATTGTCAGTGATGGTAACAATCTTTCTGTCCTCCATTTCAATTGAGCTATGAACATCACAATACTCCCTTGCAGCTAACACCTCTTTTTGAAAGTTTCTGAATACTTCATGTGTAAAAAACAGTGGCACCATGTTCTTCTATTTCCCATGAAGTAAATAAACTAGCATTCGTATGCATAGAGGTGTTATCATGTATGAGTTCTTCATGTCGTTGACATTTTAATGCAGTGTCAAACCGTAGCCAAAACTCTACAAATGCAAGTTTGCGACCTATAAAGCGATTAAAAAATGAATTTGCACTCTCTGACCTTGATGTTGTCCGAAGAATACCTCCAAGCCAAATGTGAGTAAAATATGCTGGAATCCATGACTGGCGAATTTCATATCTGTTGCGTAGCCATTCATTGTCCTCCAAATTATAAGCTGTTATCATGTAATGCCATTGATTTTCAAACTCATCTACTGTTTCTGAACCCCATACACATGAGTTCACCGTTTTCCAGAACTGATCATCCTGTGATAATCTTGGACCAATTTTCTCAGGAAATTTCTTCATTATATTCCACATACACAACCTATGCATGGTCTTTGGAAAAACTGTAGCAATGGCAGCCCTCATAGTGGCATCCTCATCAGTAACGATAAGATTGGGAGCCTTCCCTCTCATAGCTCGAAAAAATGTTTCAAATAACCAAATGTAGCTTTCAATCTTTTCATCAGCTAAAAAATCAGCATCAAAAAATATAGAACACATATGATGATCCACGACAGTGAAAGGTGTAAATATCATATCATATTGGTTAGTGCTATAGGTGGAATCAAAACTGACCACATCACCGAAATGATCGTAGTTCTTCCTACTAGTTGCATCTGCCCAAAAAACACGAACCAAACGACCATCATTCACTTCATATTCATAGAAAAAATCTGCATCCAACTCTTTTAATGTCTCAAATTGGTCAATGAACATTTGAGCATCCGCATTTTTTATTTTCTTTCGAAAATCAGTATAGAAGTTTTGTAGATCCTTTTTTGTGCAATCCACATACTCAAAACCCCCAGCACCCACATGTAGCAGCCTATATGCTTGTGATGTTCCGATGCTTGCTTTGTGACAATTAAAAAGGGTTGTTTTAGCCTTCTCACTGACATGTCGCTTGGATCTAAGTAGATGAACTTTGCTAGGTGTAACAAGATCATGGTTATGTTCCTCATGAAATCTTGCAATCTCATATTTTCCTTCAATAGTGCGTTTCACATAAATATAAGCTCCACATCCACATCTACTCTCCCTAGTAAATCGCAAATTGGACAAATCATTGGATGTACTACCTTTTTCTGATCTGAAACCTTCTCTTGCACATAAGTACCGTTTCCATTTAACAAATCCTCTTTCATCATGTCTTTGTTGTCCAATACGAACAGAAAAACCAATATCATGTGCATAGTTCTTGTAAAATTTCTCTACAGATTCAACATCATCAAATGTCATGCCCACCTATAAATATAAATAATTATTATTCATTATCAAATGACAAATTGTAAACATATGAAAATTAAATATATAAAACACTCACTTCAAGAACATTTTTTTTCTTCGTTGGTGTTGTAAATCCATCAGTAATATTGTCATGTTCCGAATCATCCCAAGTAGTAGACTGTAATACAAGTTTGTACATGACATACAATCACCTTGCATTATATATTACTTAATAGTAAAGATATAATACAATATAGGAGTACAAAATAGTTAGTACCTATTATTCATGGCGCAATCAGAATTATCACCAAGTATTTCATATGACTCGACATTACCGAGAGGTATATGATCATGAGTTTCTCCTATTGTAACTTGTGGTCTGCATGAACATTATTGAAGTGTCAAATTTGTAGAACCAAATAATTGATATCTTGAACAATAAAGATCAGTTTCGAATTACCTATTCGGAGTACAATTCATCTGTGTTAAATCTCTGTTGCAGTTTGTGCCATCGTATTGGGATCCCATGTCACCCGCGGTTGCTTGCAGCACACCGGTCGGCAGGCGGCAGCTACACCTCAGAGCGATGTTCACGTACGGCTGCTTGCAGCCTGTACACAACACGTGCTGTTCACGTACGGCTGCTTGCAGCCTTCCTATCCAGGACACAGCACGCGTGCTGCGCCGCATTAACAGGCCGCGAGGCAGGCTTCTCGTGGCGGCAGGCGGCGTGCGCAGGCGGCGGCTGGCGGCAGCACGTACTAGGGCAGGCGCTAAGCACGACAGCGGTTATGAGGCGGCGCACAGGTCACGAGATCGATCGGGAGTCAAGCGTTTTCGGTCGGCTCGTTTCGGATACAAGGTCTCTTTTGCATATTTTGTGAGTTAAGGCGGAGGATTTATGTGTAAAAAATGAAAGCACCGTTAGATTGTAATCTGAAGGTTCAAAATATTTGCTTGCACGCTTGCACCGCATGCCTGCTTGCATAGCAGTCGGGCTCCCAGCTAATAATGGTCTAAATAAAGGGCATAAGAGTCAAATAATGTTTAAGGACACAATTAGCTCTAGTGGTTCCAAACAACCTCCAGCTAATAATTAGCTAGCTAATTATTAGTTGGCCCTATTCAGCTAATAGTTTATTAGCTAGCTAAAAATTAGTTTTAGGGGTTCTAAACAGGGCCTATTTCACACAGGTTGTCTCTTTCAGCACGCTGTCATGTTTGCGTCACTTGTCCGACATAACGGAGAGGACGAATACACATGACTTACTTCCAATCGAGATGTCAGTTGTTTGACAAAGTGAAAAAGGTGGATAACCTTCTTTAATTTACACACACGTCAGACGATAAACATGTTACGGAACGCGGTAAAGAACGTTCATTTCTTACCAACATTTGCGACAACTGTTGTCCAGCTGATGACATTGAGGTTACCTGTTTATCACCTCACCTCGGTTCACCGTCAGCATGTGTAGGCAGGATTCTCATTACAGAAGCGTTAATCTATTTGAACAGTGCCCCCCCCCCCCCCCCTAAACGTATAGGCACACAAGCTGTGTGCCCCACTGAGGGTCTGTTTGTTTCATAAACTGAATTGTATACTCCGTTTCATAATTTAGATTGTGTAAATAAATGGACCAGTCTCACAATCTGGATTGTGGAATTCATATTCAGTTTGTGTCAAAATACACAATCCATCCGGAAAGAGGCTTTTGCTGGATTGTGTGAAGCATCATAATCTTTTAACATGAGATCAACAAATTAGTACTTCTAGAATCCAGTTTTACCAGCATCAGCTTTTACAGTCCAACTTGTGCACAATTGAACATATAAAATCTACTTGCACAATCTGAAATCAGACAAAGAAACCGTGAAGACTGAAGAAGGAAGACAGACGAGCACAGCAGCATGCTTTGCCTGCAGGGCCACAGCCACGGTCGCATGGACCATGGATGATGGTTTCCACATGCCGTGGGCATGGCTTTGGCGGCTCCTACCTGCTTTCCCGTCTGCGACACTGTTGCTTTGCTTTGGCCGGTGCATGAGCCCACCTGCCTCAAAGCTCGAGATAGTACAGCCTACCAGTCTTGCCTAAGTGGCATGTAAACTATTTGAATACACAGCCCTGTGTTCTCTTGATCACTAGCTTTGTTCTGTCGCCGAGCGAGAGCGAAGAAAGTAGACCATTACATTAGAGTTGTAACAAGACCATACTAGCGCTGTTTAATTTAATGTGGTACTAATATACTGGGCGAGGCTCAAGAAGAAAATGAAGCTGCCCCATCTCCTGACGAGAGTGCCATCGTGGTGTGGTGAAGCGGCAATGCTACTGTCGATATTTCGGCCAAGAGAAAGGAGGCTCATGCCACAGATAGGTTGCATGCAGTTATCTATCACGGTCCATGTTTACTCTGCGTTGCGTTTATGCCGGGATGTTGCGTCTCTGCTTTCGCACATGGACGGCATATTGTCCATACATCCAATTCGCAACCGAATGTTCTTCTCTGGTAGTGGAGAAGGGAATATCTAACAAACTACAGTGGCGTATTTCTCCTTTTCTTCTGCGACGCACTCGCGTGATTCATTAACTAATTACTAAACAAGCAAACATCTGATCTGACGACGATCCGTTCGCTCATCAGTCTTCAGATCGTGAAAAAAGTAAAATGAATCCTGCGCGAACTACCACAGATGCAAAATTCACGCCGCTGGAGCTAACTAACAGTATAGCAAAATTTCATCAATCGCATAGAATGGAAGCAATAATAATATCAGTATCAGTAGCAACCAAACCGAATGGATAAGAGAAGTATCTACAGGCACACCACACAAATGACGAGCCAGGGACAAGAGAGTAGTGGATCAGACCAAGATGCGACACAAATCATCAAGAAATCCTAACGACACCAACAAATAGATCTGCTAGGCGGTAACAGAGAGGTAATAGTAGGGCAGGCGTACACGGTACACCCGACCCCATCCTCGCTTGGCGGCTCAGTGACGGACGGCGGCGAAGAGGAAGGCGGCGGCGGAGGCGACGAGCGCGGCGGCGAAGGGCGCTGACGCGGCGCCGGCGGCGGAGACGGGGCTGGGCGCCGGCGCGTCGGCCGCGGAGGCCACGGAGAGCGCGGCAACCACCAGGACGGCCAGCACGGCGAGGGCGCTCGATCCGAATCCGGCCATCGCTTCGAGATGGAGGGCTTGAGGCGGCGCGGCGAGAAGGTACTGGAAGGCGAACTGCTCGGCGGCGGTGGTGGAGAATACCAACAGCAGCAGCTGGGCGCGCGAGACCTTTACCTTGTGTGGTGGTGAGGAAAGGCATGGGGCGGGTGTAATTTATAGGCCAGGGTGGGGGTGCGGGTTAACGGGTCTGGCTTCGGTGGTGACAGCTGGCTATGATGAATTTTGTTGGAATCGTTTTTTTTTTCTGTTGTGATTGATCGTTGGACGGTTGGGTTGGAAATTCTCGAATGGGGAGGAAGCACAAGGTCTCACGTTTCCATCGTGATGGGTCAGTCTTTGAATCGAACGGCTAACGTTAATCGGGCTGACGTGGCTCATTAGGGAATTAGGGGACGGACACACGCGTTTTAATACAGAAAGATTATAAAACGCATAAAATATCTTCGTGATTTGGCACCTGCAACTAACGAGACCACTGTGTGGTGATGCCGTGCACGACGACGCACCATCGATGGCTTCCTCTTCCTATGACCCCATCCACTCCTCTTTGCTAGCTACTGCCGTTCTCCGGTTTAATGTGGCGCGCGGACAGCTACAGCTTACCAAACGGACTTGCGCGTCACGCCGCACTCGCACGCTTTGATGCGAGCGAGGGAGAGAGAGAGAGAGTGTGTGTTGGCTTCATTGTTGCGTTGCTTAGTTGCGAAGGCAGCTTGCTGATGCTATGATGGAGTGGTGGTGCTTGCTTGCTGATGCGTCTGTCCGCGGAAATGGCAGCCGCGCGCAACGGCCGGCCGCTGTTGGGACGTACGAGGTGATCCCGGCCTCTGATCCCAGAATAGGTTTGAGATGCGGGTGCTGTCAAGGAAACCAAATGAAACACGTTTTGAAGAGTCGTTTTATTTACTCTTAGAGCCTGTTTGGAACCTCTAAAACTAATTATTAGCTAGCTAATAATCTATTAGCTGAATTGGGCCAACTAATTATTAGCTAGCTAATTATTAGTTGCTGGTTGTTTGGAACCACTAAACTAATTTTGTTCTGGACACTAAAAGACTGTTGTACCCCTTAACTAAACCTTGTTGTTGTGATTATGGAAACGTAGTGATTGCTAATACTATCATCACAGATCCCGGCTCCACATCAGGCATTCGGCTCCAGCCAAGTCGAATCGAAGAGGCACGAAGTACCTTACGCGGCTGGGGCGGCGGGGCGAGACGGGGCGACGGGGCCGGCAGGCGACGGGGCGACGGGGCCAGCGGGCAACGAGGCGGCGGGGCCGGCGGGCGACAGGGCGACGGGGCCGACGGGCGACGAGGCGGCGGGGCCGGCGGACGATGGGGCCGGCGTGCGGTGGGGCCGGCGGACGACGGGGCCGGCGGACGACGGGGCTGGCAGGCGACGGGGCGACGAGGCGACGATGAGACAGGGCCGACGGGTCGACGGAGTCGGCGCGTCGGCGGGGCGACAAGTTAGTACGGGAACCTTCGGGAGTAGATGGAGAGAGAGGAGCAGATGAGGAAGAGAGAGGTATTTTGGACTTTAACCAACTATTAGCTGAGATTAGCTGGGGTTGGGCAGCTAATGAAATAAGTATTAGCTGGGTGGTTAGCTAATTTTTAGTCCTGCTATTAGCTGAGAGGTTTGGAACCTCTAGAGCTAATTTTAGCAGCTAACTATTAGTTTTAGGGGTTCCAAACAGGCCCTTAATATCATCAGTTCACCGTACATGGAGTGCAGCCGGCGGTCGGTTCTCTCTTATTTGGTCCATCGATAACTGATCGGGCGACGAGGCCCGAACACGGATGCCTTTTCTTGGCCGTCGTGTCCGAAGGCGACGTGCCAAAAGTACATATTTTGCGACATTTGCTTGTTCTCGTGCGTCCCCAACTGAAGGCGTGTGCGTGTGCGTGTGCGTGTGCGTGAGCGAACAAACGAATAAGGCCCGAGTACGATTTGATTGTTCACTCGAAAAAGTCTACTTACCCTTCCAAACTATCCTAGAGTGTAATTCACTCTAAACTATAAAATCGGGTAAATAGCACCCCAAACTATTCAAAACCGGGTATTTTACCCCTTAACCTGTTTTTCATGGGTGGCTTTGCCATGTCAGTATCTTATGTGGTGCCCCCTGTATGTGATTGAAGGTGGGACCCAACTATCATTGAGTAAAAACAAAAAAACACCATCCCAAGAGGGGATTACCGTACCTGGCGGCTCCAGATCCCCGTCAGAAACCCAAGAGCCGGCTGCGCACGTACATATGAACCCTGGCGGCTTCAGGTCCTCATCTACAACCGGCGATCTGTAGAACTCTGGCGGCTTCAGGTCCTCATCTACAACCGGGCGATCTGTCCCTCCCCAGTAACTGTGGTGGTGATCTTTGCTTCTTCATAGGCCTTCCCTGAAGGCGCACTTTCTTCTCATCTCCATATGTTACAGTTAGATCAAGAAGACTTTCACTTTATGCATGCTTCAGATCATTCGAATCTAACCTGCACAAGACATTTACTTTATAATCTGAAGAATCAAATATGGAATTGTTGATAACCTGACTTGCCCTGCAGTAAAGCTGATAACAGATCAATTATTAACCTGCAGTCCAGTAAAACAAACTCACCTGCACTGCATTAAAAACAATTAATTATACAGTAAAAATAATCAATAAGTTTGGTTAGATAATAGATGAAGATGATGTACATATCCTTGCTCGTGATTGACTTTTACTTGTTATGTCTGTATGCAGAATATACAATGGACTCTCTAGAATTTTTTAGGATAAAATTTCATTATGGTGGTCAATTTTTATATGTGGACATTCATATACAGTACTTTGGAGGTACAACATGAATTTCATACATAGAGATGGACAAAGTTTCCTTACCTGAGGTGGAAGGCCATCTTCGTGATCATACGAAGATTGATTGTCTTGTACAACTACTGAAAGTGCATCTAGGATCCTCGTGGACAATTAAGTAACTAATGAGCTCAGTGATCTTAAGCACATGTGTGGACTCAAGTGGAATCACAAACCCTCAAAAAGGAAAAGGATGAAAACGGCGGTGTCGACTCGAAAAGAAGAAACTAGGGTTTCTAGCGTGTCGAGTTTAGACTAGCCGTATATGTATGAGGATGTGTGAGTAAAGTGCATTGAGATCAAGTTGGGAGCTCAAAGCGGTTTAGAGATCAAAACCTATTGAGAGAAGAGATCTAGAGAAGTCTGGCAGGAGTGGCCAGACTAGTCCGTGCTGGTGGTCGGACTAGTCCGCTCCTGGTCGGCCTAGTTCATTTTCAGGCAGACCAGAAGGGTCTGACTGACTTCGGACTAGTACGTAGTGGGACGGACTAGTCCGAACTAGTCATGGAGTGGGTTTTCGGGACTAAATACCAAAACCCTAGACTTGTCCGTTTTAGTCCGGACCAAGAGGTCCCGACTGAGATCGGACTAGTCTGCTCTAGAGGCCGGACTAGTCCGGTTTCGTGAGAGTTCGGTGCTTCAGCGACTAAGTTTGGGAGGCCGGACTAGTCCGCCCTGGGGGCCGGACTAGTCCGTGGTCTCCAGACTAGTCTGTTTTCACACAGAACAAAAGGTTCTGTGTGAGATCAGACTAGTCCGGTTTGGACCGGACTAGTCCGTTATGAAGTGACCGTTTGAATTTGATTTTGGCGGGTAGCGTGACGATTGTCGCGCAGTGTGGCAGCTGTCAGGGACGTCAGTGGTCTCAAAGGCTGGACTAGTCCGAGCCCTAGGCCGGACTAGTCCGCCCATCTGCTGACGTCAGCAGTATGGGCCTGGATCCTCTATAAATAGAGGATCCCCGGGTTCATTTGAACAACTTTGAAACCCTAGCGCCGCCACAGCAAACTTTAAGCCTTCAAAAGCCTCCTTCTTGCCTACTTTCCCTATAAAACTAATTCTTGTATGGATTAGGGTTTGGTGAGGTGAAGAAGAGGAAGAACACTGCTCTTTGGCTCTCGGTTTGATCTCTTGCACTTGTTGAATATTTGTGATCTGTGGATTGAGTTGTTCTTTGTGATTTGTGATCATATTTGTGGTTGGAGCCTCAGATTGTGAGAAGCCCCAACGAATCTTGTATTCACCCTTGTGATAGTGGAGAACCGGTTTGGCCCTAGTGACAAACTTAGTGAGGGAAGGGTTGTTGAACCCGGTCCTTCGTGGACTCCTCAATGGGGACGTAGATCCTTGTGTGAAATCGAACCTCAAGATAAAATCATTGTGTCCCTTGTGTACTTCGCTTTCATTTATCGCATATCGCTTCTAGGGTTAGCTTTATTGTTTTTCATTCATCGTTTTCATTTCGCTGTGATCCTTAGCTTCATACTTGCTCTATAACTTGTTAAGGTTCACTGAATCATTCTAACACATTTTGCATCACAAGAATCAAACTAAAACTGGTTAGAAACTCTTTTTAGGTTTTTCCTGCAGGTGGACTGGACTAGTCTGCCCCTAGACGGGACTAGTCTGCCTCCTAAGTGCTGATTTCGTTTTATTGAGTCATTTCAGGTCGATTAGCCTATTCACCCCCCTCTAGGCAACTTTAAATTGGTATCAGAGCAAGGACTCTCCCAAAGAGTCTAACAACTCGGAGAGAAGATGGCCCGAGTGTGGTATGATGAAGTCTCGACCAATGAGGTCCAAGCAACCCAAGAGGAGATGCTTGTCTACCAAGACAAATCGACGGATGACGAAGAGACTCGCTAGCTCAAGGCGAAACTTCGATAAAAGTTGAAGATTCCAAAGGTTGACACTTCGACCTCTACAACGGGTGGCACGACCCACTACAACCAACAAGGCTACAACTATGAACGTCTTGTCTCCAACAACCACTACCTTTCTATCCCATTGGGGAAGCCTCCCCAATTCGATGGAACCGACTACGAGATGTGAAAGCACAACATGAAGATTCACCTCGTGTCACTCAATCCTTCACTATGGCAAATTGTGTTGACCGGGGAGCATATCCTAAAGAATAAGGAAGATATCACTCCGGAGCAAGCCATGCTCCTTCACCACAATGCCCAAGCGGCCAGTGCGATCATCTTGTCTCTCTCAAGAGATGAGTTCAACTGGGTAGATGGACTTGAGGTGGCCAAGGATATTTGGGACACCCTTAAGACGGATCATGAAGGCAACCGAGTTGTGAAGGAGGCAAAGATTGAGCTCATTGAAGGAGAGCTCGGGAGGTTTGCCATTATGGATGGTTGAAAGTGCATCTAGGATCCCCGTGGGTTTTGGATGATTGATGACGACAATTAAGTGGCTAATGAGCTTAGTGATATTAAGCACAGGTGTGGACTAAGTGGAAGCACAATCCCTCAAAAAGGAACAAGATGGAAACGGCGATGTCAACCCGAAAAGGAGAAACTAGGGTTTCTAGTGTGTCGAGTTTAGACTAGCCAAATATGTGTGAGGATGTGTATGTAAAGTGCATTGAGATCAAGTTGGGACCTCAAAGCGGTTTAGAGGTCAAACCGACTGAGAGAAAAGCGTTGCAAGTAGTCTGGCAGTAGGGCTGGACTAGGTCGTGCAGGTGGTCGGACTAGTCCGCCCCTGGCTGGCCAAGTTCGTTTTCAGCCGGACCAGAAGGGTCTGACTGAGTTCGGACTAGTCCGTTGTGGGACAGACTAGTCCGAATAGTCGTGAAATGGGTTTTGGGGACTAAGTCCCAAAACCACGGATTTGTCCGTTTTAGTCCGGACCAAGAGGTCCTGACTGAGATCGGACTAGTCCGCCCTGGCGGCCGGACTAGTCCAGGTTTGAGAGGAGTCGGTGATTCAGAGACTAAGTCTGGGAAGGCCGGACTAGTCCGCCCTTGGGGCCGGACTAGTCTGTGGTCTTCAGACTAGTCCGTTTTTGCACGGAACAAAAGGTTCTGTGTGTGATTGGACTAGTCCGGTGAAGGTCGGGCTAGTTCGTTGTTGAAGTGATCGTTTGAATTTGAAGTTTGGTGGGTAGTGTGACGATTGCTGCGCAGTGCGCAGTTGTCAGGGACGTCAGTGGTCCCCTAGGCCGGACTAGTCCGGGCTGTAGGCTGGACTAGTCCGCCCATTTGCTGAAGTCAGCAGTATGGGCTTGGGATCTCTATAAATAGAGGACCCCTGGGTTCATTTGAACTAACCCTTTTGAGCAAGTTGAAACCCTAGCGCTGCCACAACAACCTTGAGCCTCCCAAAGCCTCTTTCTTGCCTACATTCCCTCTAAAACTAATTCTTGTGTGGATTAGGGTTTAGTGAGGTGAAGAAGAGGAAGAACACCGCTCTTTGGCTCTCGGTTTGATCTCTTGCACTTTGTGAATCTTTGTGATCTGTGGCTTGAGTCAATCTTTGTGATTCGTGATTGTATTTGTGGTGGGAGCCTCAGATTGTGAGAAGCCCCAACGAATCTTGTATTCATTCTTTGTGATAGTGGAGAACCAAGTTAGGCCCGTGCGGTAAACTTGGTGAGGGAAGGGTTGTTGAACCCGATCCTTTGTGGACTTCTCAACGGGGACGTAGATTCCTTGTGTGGGATCGAACCTCGGGATAAAATCCTCGTGTCACTTGTGTTCTTAGCTTTCATTCATCACATATTGCTTCTAGGGTTAGCTTTACCAGTTTTGCTCATCACCTTTGCTTCATTGTGATCCTTAGCTTCTGAAAGCATCTAGGCCCCCATGAGGTACGGTTTCGGTGATTAATGACAACCATTGGATTTTACTAATGAATTTGTGAATGCAAGGTCCCCATAATCACTCAATCAAATGAAATCTATATGTCATTGGAGACCCATATACAATCACTTTATGAGATCAAATCAATGATATGAAGACAAGAAGTGAAAGCTCTTATGTCAAAGTCATTCAACCACAATTGATGACACTTAATGCTTGACAACCATCAGAAGTACATTTCCAACAAAAGTCTAAGAGGTCAATCGAGCAAGACACAAAAGAATCACTTAGAAACAACTCGAAGCAAACAAAATCAATACACCGGATCAACCGATGTTTCCAGAGAACAACACATCGGTCGAGTTGGTTCAGCAGAAGAAGAAGACCTCAGAACAAAGCACTCACCGGATCATCCGATGTTAAGGGCTAGGCTACATCGGTCCATCAGTACAGTTTGTAATATCCTTGGACCAAGTGTAGCACCGGATCATCCGATGTACAGAAATATACACATCGGTCAATCACTCCAGTAAGCATCAAGTTTGAGCCAATTCTGGAGGAAGAGCCACCGGATCATCCGATGAGAAGACAAGTGCAACATCGGTCTAACAATGGTCATATCTGACACAATGACGTCAGCTAAAGTAAACTTGACCGATGATAACTAAAGGGGAGACATCGGATCATCCGATGTTCGCAGAAAAGTTCTGTCAGCCTACTTTTCCAACGGCTATTTCGTGGAGGCTGGCTATAAATACCCCCTAAACCTGTCATTTCGATAAGTCTTGATCACCAGACATTCTAAACACATCCACAAGCGTTCAAGACCAAGAGCCATCACTTCTACATCATTTTCGACCACCTACACACCAAGAGATAGGCTAGAGCTAGCTAGAGAGAGAGCTTGTGTGCCTCCATTCTGGGTGAGTGGAATCTCTAGGATAGTGAGAGCCTCAAGGGAGTGCCCCTTGGTGTTTGTAACTGTGAGGGACTTCCGGAGCTTACCAAGGCGTTTGTGGAAGCCTAGAGGGTCAAAGTTGTACAAGGCTTGAGCTCCACCTTGCCGAGGTTGGCAAACGGAGAAGAATAGTGGAGATCCCTCGTCTCGGTGACTTGGGTGTGGCTATACCCTTTGGTGGGTGCCACAACGTGGATGTAGGAAGATCTTGACGATCTTGCCGAACCACGGGATAAATCCTTGTGTCTCCTCGAGAGTTTGCATCCTCTTCCTCTCCCTTACATTTATGCATTTTATATTCCACGAAGTTGCTATTTACTTCAATGCATAGATTGTTTGCGTAGGGAATTGGGCTTGTAGGAACTAAGTTTTATTGCTTAGAATTTTAAAAGAAGCCCAATTCACCCCCCCCCCCCCTGTTGGGCATTCGATCCTTACAATTGGTATCAGAGCACAGTTGCTCATAGGATCATTCTAGCTTCACCGCTAGAGAGATAAAATGGCCAAGGTTGGGGGTTCGGTTCCTATCTTCGAGGGCAAGAACTTTGCCTATTGGAAAGCACGCATGCACGCTTATCTAGAGGCTATTGCTCCCGAAGTATGGGAAGCGACCCACGCGGGGTTTGGAGAACACAACTATGTTGGTGATCAAATTAAATGGGATGCTAAAGCTAGGAATGCAATCTATGAGTGCATTAGTCAAGATGTGTTTGCTAGGATTGCTAGCAAAGAAAAAGTTTGTGAAATTTGGGCTTGCTTAATAGAGATTCATGAGGGTTCTTCTCGAGTCAAGGAACTTAAATATCACATGCTTAAAGCAAAATATGATGAATTTAAGATGCTACCTCATGAAAATGTTAATGAGATGTTCTCTCGCTTGAATGTACTTATTGAAGAAATTAATGCTCTTGACATTGCTTCTCTTGGCAAGGGACTCATCAACCGCAAGATCCTCATGCTCCTTCCCAAGCCAAAGTACAACATCATCAACTCCATGCTCCAAAAAGAGTCTCTTGACCACATTGAAGTTTCGGAGCTCATTGGAGAAATTCACGCTCATGAGATGAGTGTGCTTGAGATGATGGAGCAATCATCTTCAAAAACAATTGCTCTAAAGGCCTCCACCAGGAAAACAAGCCTCAAGAAGAAGAAGGTGGTTGAGCCTAGCTCAAGTGAAGAAGAGCAAGTATCAAGTGAAGATGATGATGATGAGCTTGCATTGATGATGAGAAAGTTCTCACGCTTGAACTCCAAGATTACCAAGAAGGGATACACCTTTGATCCCAAGAAGAAAGCGTTTCTACCAAGGAGATATGATCACAAGTCTTTCTACAATTGTGGTGATCAAGGCCACATCTCCTATGATTGTCCAAAACCGGACAAAAGAAGAGAGAACTACAAGAGCAAGCATCGCAAGCTTGAAGAGAGTGAAGATGATGAAGAAGAGGCCAAACCCAAACCAAGATCCTTTGGGAAGAGGAAACATGACAAGGGCAAGAAGGCAAGACTCTTCCTAAAGAAGAGAAATGGCCCACAAAAGGTGTTCATGTGTGAGGCAAATGAATGTGTCACCGACGAAGAAACAAGTGATGAAGAGAGTGAAGTGGAAGAAGAAAGTTTGGTCGGCCTCGCTATTGCCAACAATGATGACTCACCTCTTCATCCATCGCCCATGTGCCTCATGGCGAAAGGTAACACCAAGGTATGTGGCGACTCTAGCGATGATGAGCTTTCCCTCGATGATTTAACTTATTTGATAAATGAATATCATGCTATCATTAAGAGGGAAAAGAGTAAGGTTAAAGCTCTTGAAGAAACTCGTGCTAGACTTGAGAGTGCTAACCTCGATTTGTTTGACAAGTATGAAAGCATACTCAAAGAGCATGACACGCTCAAATCCCATGTCGAGCAAATTGAGGAAGATAAGGCTAAAATCAAGTTAGATAATCATGAGCTTAACTTAGCACACCAAACACTCTTGGAAGAGCACAACAAGTTAGTACAAGAACATCAAACACTTAACCTTGCTCATGACGTGCTTGATCAAGAGTTGAAAAATATAAAGAAGCAAACTCTTAATGATAGGATATCTATTACTTCTCATGTCACTAATGCCTTGAACAAGTCTTTGCCTTTGAAATCAAATGCTAGGGAGAAGGACTTGTTGGAAGAAATTGAGAGTCTCCGCACTAGTGTGGCTAGACTTTCAAAAGGGGAAGTCAAACACAAGGAAATACTCTTCCAACAAGCAAAGGCCTTCAACAAGAGAGGACTTGGATCCTTCCCGGTGCCTAACAAAGGAAAGGTGCCCTCACCGGAGCTTAGAACAAGCTTCATCAAGGAAGTTGATTCTTATTGTCAACATTGTGAGGTCACCGGTCACCACACAAGGGAGTGTCCTCTTCCTAACCGACCTTCTCCAAAGTTGCCCATTAATTACAAATCTACTTTCAATGATCGTTATTATCTCTTGAGTAAAGTAGATGGCAAGGTGAAGGCTAGGTTCATTGGCAAGGACATGAAAGGCATGAAGGGGAAGCTCCCCAAGCAACTTTGGGTCCCAAAGACACTTGTATCACACATACAAGGACCTAAGTTGGCTTGGGTGCCTAAAGTTAAAAATTGAATTCATGTGTGTAGGTGAACTACAAAGCCGGGGGAAAGCATTGGGTACCCGATAGCGGGTGCACCCAACATATGACCGGCAATGATGGTATGTTCATCACCATAGAAAACCCCGGCAATCATGAACAAGTCACCTTTGGTGATAACTCTAAGGGAAAGGTATGGGTTAGGTAAAATTGCTATTTCAAATGATTTATCCATTTCCAATGTTTTGTATGTCAAGTCACTTAGTTTTAATTTACTTTCCATTGCACAACTATGTGATCTTGGACTAACATGCACATTTAGCAAAAATGATGTTGTTGTGAGTAGTGAAACAAGCCAAGACATAGTCTTCAAAGGATTTCGGCATGGACATCTCTACCTAGTAGACTTCTCCAACAAGAATGCTAGCTTGACCACTTGCCTTTTCACTAAGACAAGTTTGGGATGGCTATGGCACAGATGCACAGCGCACATTGGGATGAGCAAACTCAAGAAGTCATTCAAGCTTGGGATGGTGACCGGCGTGAAGGATGTCACTTTTGAGAAGAACAAGCTTTGTAGCGCTTGTCAAGCCGGGAAGCAAGTTGCTTCACACCATCCAATGAAGACAATGGTGTCAACCTCCAAGCCACTTGAGCTACTCCACATGGACCTCTTCGGACTGTCCACATATCAAAGCCTTGGCGGTAACCTCTATTGTCTTGTTATAGTTGATGACTACTCTCGCTATGCTTGGACTCTATTTCTAGGTGACAAGAGTGAAACTCCGGAAGTGTTCAAGACCTTCGCCAACCGCGCTCAAAGGGAATTTCAACTTCCCATCATCAAGGTCCGGAGTGACAACGGCACCGAATTCAAAAACTACAATATTGGGGAGTGGTGCGACCGTGAAGGCGTGAAACATGAGTTTTCGGCCACATACACTCCTCAACAAAACGGTGTCGTTGAAAGGAAGAACAAGACACTCATCACTCTTGCGAGAGCAATGCTTGATGACTACGGCACGTCGGAGAAGTTTTGGGACGAAGCAATCAACACGGCGTGCCATGCCGCAAATAGGGTCTATCTCCATCGACTACTTCAAAAGACCCCGTACGAGCTTCTCATTGGGAGAAAGCCCAAAATCTCCTACTTTCGAGTCTTTGGATGCAAATGCTACATCTACCGCAAGAAAAGGCTCGGTAAGTTTGAAAGAAGATGTGATGTTGGTATATTTCTTGGTTATGCATCAAACTCAAAAGCATATCGAGTATTCAACCAAACCTCCGGTTTAGTTGAGGAAAGTTTTGATGTTGAGTTTGATGAATCTAATGGTTCCCAAGAGGAGAGTTTTGGTCATGATGAACTAGATAATGAGCCTCTACGAGAAGCCATGAAGAACATGACCATTGGAGACATCAAGCCTGAAGTTGAGGAGAGCCATGATCAAGAGGGAGCTTCAAGTTCCAACATCAACACTTCAATGGCTCCTCAAGTTGATGAAGAAGAGAAGGATGATCCATTGCCGATTCAAGACTCACAAGCACAACAACATCAAGAAGAAGAAGAAGAAGTCCATGATCAAGTCCAACCACAAGAGGAGCAACACGCATCACCTTTGCCAAGTGCTTCCCAACCACTTATGAGGCATGGACGCATCTCCAAGGCGCATCCGATGGACCAAATCATTGGAAGTCCGTCAAGGGGTGTAAGTACACGTTCTCGCCATTTCGCTTCATTTTGTGAGCACTACTAGTTTGTTTCATGTGTAGAACCCACTCATATTGAGGAAGCACTCCAAGACCCAAATTGGGTGATGGCCATGCAAGAAGAACTCAACAACTTCATCCGCAATGAAGTTTGGGTGTTGGAGGAGCGACCCAAGGACAAGAACGTCATCGGAACAAAGTGGGTGTACCGCAACAAACAAGACGAGAATGTCGTTTTGGTCCGCAACAAGGCAAGACTTGTGGCCAAAGGGTTCTCGCAAGTTGAAGGACTAGACTTTGGGGAGACATTTGCCCCGGTCGCCCGGCTAGAAGCCATCTGTATACTCCTTGCTTTTGCTTCACATCATAATATTAGACTTTATCAAATGGATGTGAAAAGTGCCTTTCTTAATGGTTACATTAACGAGCTTGTTTATGTTGAACAACCTCCCAGGTTTGAAGATCCGAGGAATCCTAATCATATGTATAGGTTGCACAAGGCGCTCTACGGGCTCAAGCAAGCACCTAGGGCGTGGTATGAACGACTACGGGATTTCCTTATCATGCAAGGATACAAGATCGGAAGGGTGGACACTACGCTCTTCACCAAAGACATCAATGGAGATTTGTTCATTTGTCAAATTTATGTTGATGATATTATTTTTGGTTCAACTAACGAAGCTCTTAGCCATGAGTTTGGCAAAATGATGTCTAGGGAATTCGAGATGTCAATGATTGGAGAGCTCAACTTCTTCCTTGGATTTCAAATCAAGCAACTTCAAGAAGGGACCTTCGTCTATCAAGAGAAGTACACCAAGGACCTCTTGAAGAAATTTGATATGGGAGATTGCAGCTCAAGAAGCACTCCAATGGCAACAAATTGTCATCTCGACGCGGATAAGGACGGTAAACCTATTGACCAATCTAACTACCGTTCTATGATTGGCTCATTGCTTTATCTTACCGCATCTAGGCCCGATATCATGTTTAGTGTATGCTTGTGTGCTCGCTTTCAAGCGGCACCTAAAGAATCGCATAGGAAGGCGGTCTTTAGGATACTTAGGTATCTTAAGCATACCCCTAGTGTGGGCTTGTGGTACCCGAAAGGTGCAAAATTATGGACTTTGCCAGATGCCGCGTGGATCGCAAGAGTACCTCCGGTGGGTGCCACTTGCTTGGGCGTTCCCTAGTATCTTGGTCTAGCAAGAAGCAAAATTTCGTCGCCTTGTCCACGGCGGAAGCGGAATATATAGCGGCCGGTGCATGTTGTGCCCAAATTCTTTATATGAAGCAAACCCTTTTGGACTTTGGTATTAAACTTGGTTGTGTGCTTCTCCTTTGTGACAATAAAAGTGCGGTTAAGATAGCTAAAAACCCCGTTCAACATTCCCGCACTAAGCACATTGATATTCGCCATCATTTCTTGAGGGACCATGAAGCTAAGGGAGACATCTCATTGCGAGGTGTTAGGTCTGAAGAACAATTGGCGGATATCTTCACTAAACCACTTGATGAGAAAACTTTTTCTAGGCTAGGAAGTGAGTTAAATGTGCTAGATGCAACGAACGTCATGTAAGAATGCATCTCATATAGGTCTTGCCTAACTCTCAAAGGATAGGGGTGAGCAAGGGTTAGATTGGGATGGAGGTTCTTTTGGGTTTCCCCAAGGTTTGGAGAGTGGCTCTCCCTGAAGAAGCCTTTGAAAGGTTCAAATTTAGCAAGATAGATTTATTTTATGCCTTGCATGATGCCTGCCATATAGACTTGTGATTTCTTGCACTATAAAATTGTTTGGCATTGCATACGGTAGATTGTCACAAAGGGGAACCCACCTCATGAGAAAGAGACTTGTTTGAAATGCAATATCTCAACTCACATAAGGTGTAAAGAACAAAATGTTAGGTGCGTTAATTCCTAGAGGAACATGCTTTAAAGAGATAGAAGTCTTCATAATCTAGCTCACAAAGCATGGGCCTTACATTTTATTTGGATAATTTCCTTCCCATTTTTCTTCGGTGTTCTATTCATTTTAAGGCTTAGCCAAGCTATTGGCATATTAGCATTTTTGAGGGGTAAGGGGTTGCCCAAAAAGTCCTAAGACATGTGTTTCTCATTGTTTGTTTGTTTGGTCAAAGGACATATATGGGATGTTGCTGTCATAGGATTATCCGATGCTTAGGTTAGACCGTCATCGGATCAGTTGGTGTTCAAAAGCCAAAAGTCAGACCAGTCAGCAACACAAATCAACCGAAACATTCATTTGGAGAAACATCGGTCCATCCGGTGTTCACAATTCTGGAACTGTGATGAATTCCACCGATGATATTCCCTTCCACGTCGGTCCATCCGATGTCAACGGTATCTTTTTGAATACCCATACTGTGACATTTGACCTATGCTATTTCTTTGCACGTCGCTCCATCCGATGTCAACGGTACCTTTTTGAATACCCTTATTGTGCCATTCGACCGATGCTTCTATCGTTTCTACATCGGTCCATCCGGTGTTAAAGTTTCGGCTAGGGTTTGGGACCCACTATTTAAACGGCGCTTCACCTCCTTTTCTTCTCTCTCCCCGATCCCGACTCACCCGCGCTCATCTCCGCCACCGCCGTTCCTCTCACCCGCGCCACCACCGTCTCCGGTCGCCGCCGCCGCGCTCCGGCCACCGCCGCCGCCGCCCGGCCGTCGCTGCACCACACCGCCGCCGTCCGGAGCAACCGCCGCCGTCCGGAGCAACCGCCGCCGCCACTTGCTTCCACCACCGCAGTCACCGCCGCCACTCGCCTCTGCCGTAGTCGCCGCCGCCGCTCTCCCTCACCACCACAGCACCCAAGCACCGCCTCCTCCCGTGCACCACCGTCGCCCCAAGCACATCGCTGTCGTGGTGCTTCCACCGTCACCATCTCTTCATCGCTAGGGTTGCCGGCCGCGATCATACTTCATTCTCGTACATCGCCCGATCGCAATGGCTCGTGACAAGAAGGACAAGGGCAAGGCCATTGCGGAGCCTGCCACAAAGAAGCAAAAGCTCTCGAAGGAGGAGAAAAAAGCGTTGATGGCCGCTCGCGCCGCCGAGGAGCAAGAGCGTAGCCGAGGAGGATCACTGAGGATCCACAAGGCTCGTCCGAGGCAGCCTCCCGTGATCGATGAGTCCGAGGCCGAAGAAGAGTCGGAAGAGCCACTCATCCGCCGGCGCTCAGCCCAGACCCGTGGGGGGCATCCCGCGGCAGCACCACGTCCGAGACTGACGGCTACCGATCGTCGTGAGGACAGGGAGGCCCAGAGAGCCATCTACGAGATGGACACCACCGTCCGTGTCTGTGAAGGTGTCCGTTTGACTGATTATTGGAAGATGAAGGCCAAGCAGCTCCGAAGACTCATATGGAGTATCTTGCTTGAGGAGTGGTACCCGCAGCCCAGAGAGGCTCTTGTGGACAGTCGTTTCTGGACTGTGACACAGGCGTCGCTCTACGAGACCTATAGACGCCGCGGCCACAAGCTATTCCATCACAACTTTTTGGATTGGGATCAGCTCGCCCTGGCAGCAGAGACAGAGATACGTCCATACTTTGAGAGGTATCGAGGGCTGGTGCAGTTGATGTCCTATGAGAGGAGTGCATATGTGGAGGATTGGGTACGCGTGTTCTACGCTACCCTATACGTCTCTGAGGGCCGCAGGTCGATTGACTTCATATTCATGGGACAACATCATCACCTGACGAGACAGACACTGGCACAGCTGCTGGGAGTGGACCTGCACGACACTTGCGTGCATGAGAGGGTGTATGGTCAGGCAGACCCATCGAGTAGGCCGCTCACTGGAGGAGTGGCACCACCACTGGAGGAGATTCGCTCTTTGTTTGGCCCGACCTTCTCTCCAGACCAGCCGAGGGTACCAGCACTGTTGACTCCAGCTGCGCGCACAGTGCACCTTGCCTTGCGCCGCACTCTCTTGCCGAGGTCCGGTTACTTAGAGGGGTTCACCAGCCTGCAGAAGACCCTCCTGTTCTACATCATGAACGGGATGGAGTTTGATATTGTGGATGTTCTCATATGCGAGATGGAGGATGTGATCACCGATGGAGTGGGCATGATGAGGCAGCTTGTGTATGGACACTGGATCAGCTACCTGCTCTCCATGATGGTCCCTGAGGAGTCCGCCGTGCATGACCGTCTCACTGACGAGAGTGTCACACGGTTCGGTCACTACCGTGTCCCAGCTCCTGGAGACCGCCGCCTTGGCCGTCCAGTCGAGCGTCAGGTTAGGGCTCGTCTATCCGAGGAGGACTGGTCTAATCTGAAGAAGGAGGATGAGAGGCTGGCTGAGGCAGAGGCTCAGGGTGAGGACCTGCAGTATATATGGTCCGAGAGCGATACAGATGACAGTGTTGAGGAGTACTTCCCACCTCCTCCCTCACCTAGGCACCACGACGCGGAGGCTGGAGGCTCTACAGTGCCACCCCCTACTCCACCTCCCGTCACAGAGGCACAGGTCTCTCAGCCGACTCAGCTCACCTCGCTTCTTCAGCAGATGGTTGAGGAGCAACGCTTGGACTGACTTGCGGCTGAGCAGGCCCGAGCGGAGCAGGACACACGCCTTCTAGAGCTCCAGCAGCAGGAGGAGATGCAGCGCCAGATCGCCCGTGAGAGGCGAGAGGACACTGACCGACTGACTGGGCTGATCGACCAGATGCACCAGCGCTCCCTCGACCAGCAGTAGCAGACGCAGCAGGCGATGATGGGCATCCTGGGGTTGATCACCAACGTCTACACCCAGACCGGGATTGCACTCTTGTCGCAGCTGCCAGGAGTTGCTCCACCTCCACCTGTCCTTGCTCTAGCTGCCGCTCCGGTGCCGACCACGCCGATCCCTTCGATTAGCATGTCTCCACTGCTGGCTCCCGGCGCACCGATTCACTCTCCACTGCCAGCCACGACACTGTTCCAGCAGACGCCGGCATCCGTCGTCAGTGCCCCTATTCCAGCAGCTCCTACCCAGCAGGCACTGACGACAGCTCCTACGGCTCCGACAACTCCTTCTACCTCTACTCCAGGCAGCAGCTCCGATGACAGCACTCCCGACGGTGACCAGTTCGTCATCGCGCCTAGTACTCAGGGTCCTTAGGCACTCAGATCCCTTTTTGGTGTCTTGATGCCAAAGGGGGAGAAGAGTTAGAGGAGAGTCAGGGGGAGGATAGCTTAGTCCCAGGGGGAGCGTCCTAGCTGTAGGGGGAGTTTATCTATATGAGTTATCTTTTGTAATTTGGTGTGTTTGCTACTCATTTGCTACTTATTGAGCATTAATGAACTTGTCACTTATTCCCACTTTCAAGTTATTGATTGATTTTGAGCCTTTAGATTTTAAGTGTAATAATCTTGTATTCATTGCATATCCTCTTAAGCTTCATACTATCAAATTCATTACTATTGTGCTTTAATTGTTGTGTTGTCATCAATCACCAAAAAGGGGGAGATTGAAAGCATCTAGGCCCCCATGAGGTACGGTTTCGGTGATTAATGATAACCATTGGATTTTACTAATGAATTTGTGAATGCAAGGTCCCCATAATCACTCAATCAAATGAAATCTATATGTCATTGGAGACCCATATACAATCACTTTATGAGATCAAATCAATGATATGAAGACAAGAAGTGAAAGCTCTTATGTCAAAGTCATTCAACCACAATTGATGACACTTAATGCTTGACAACCATCAGAAGTACATTTCCAACAAAAGTCTAAGAGGTCAATCGAGCAAGACACAAAAGAATCACTTAGAAACAACTCGAAGCAAACAAAATCAACTCACCGGATCAACCGATGTTTCCAGAGAACAACACATCGGTCGAGTTGGTTCAGCAGAAGAAGAAGAAGACCTCAGAACAAAGCACTCACCGGATCATCCGATGTTAAGGGCTAGGCTACATCGATCCATCAATACAGTTTGTAATATCCTTGGACCAAGTGTAGCACCGGATCATCTGATGTACAGAAATATACACATCGGTCAATCACTCCAGTAAGCATCAAGTTTGAGCCAATTCTGGAGGAAGAGCCACCGGATCATCCGATGAGAAGACAAGTGCAACATCGGTCTAACAACGGTCATATCTGACACAATAACGTCAGCTAAAGTAAACTTGACCGATGATAACTAAAGGGGAGACATCGGATCATCCGATGTTCGCAGAAAAGTTATGTCAGCCTACTTTTCCAACGGCTATTTCGTGGAGGCTGGCTATAAATACCCCCTAAACCTGTCATTTCGATAAGTCTTGATCACCAGACAATCTCAACACATCCACAAGCGTTCAAGACCAAGAGCCATCACTTCTACATCATTTTCGACCACCTACACACCAAGAGATAGGCTAGAGCTAGCTAGAGAGAGAGCTTGTGTGCCTCCATTCTGGGTGAGTGGAATCTCTTGGATAGTGAGAGCCTCAAGGGAGTGCCCCTTGGTGTTTGTAACTGTGAGAGACTTCCGGAGCTTGCCAAGGCGTTTGTGGAAGCCCAGAGGGTCGAAGTTGTACAAGGCTTGAGCTCCACCTTGCCGAGGTTGGCAAACGGAGAAGAATAGTGGAGATCCCTCGTCTCAGTGACTTGGGTGTGGCTATACCCTTTGGTGGGTGCCACAACGTGGATATAGGAAGATCTTGACGATCTTGCCGGACCACGGGATAAATCCTTGTGTCTCCTTGGGAGTTTGCATCTTCTTCCTCTCCCTTACATTTATGCATTTTATATTTCGCGAAGTTGCTATTTACTTCAATGCATAGATTGTGAATTGGGCTTGTAGGAACTAAGTTTTATTGCTTAGATTTTTTAAAAGAAGCCCAATTCACCCCCCTCTTGGGCATTCGATCCTTACAGCTTCATACTTGTCATATAACTTGTTAAGGCTCATTAAGTTATTCTAACAAACTTTGCATCACAAGAATTGGACTAAAACCTGTTAGAAACCCTTTTTAGGTTTTTCTCTGTAGGTGAACTGGACTAGTCCGCCCCTGGACCGGACTAGTCCGCCCCCTGTGTATTAATCTCGTTTTATTGAGTCATTTCAGGTCGATTAGCCTATTCACCCCCCTGTAGGCAACTTTCAATTGGTATCGGAGCAGGACTCTCCCAAAAGAGTCTAACAACTCGGAGAGAATATGGCCGGAGTGGGGTACGAAGAAGTCTCAACCAGTGAGGTTCAAGCAACCCCAGAAGAGATTCTCTTCTATCAAGATAAGTCAACGTATGACGAAGAGATTCGCCAGCTCAAGGCGAAACTTCGAGATAAGTTGAAGATTCCCAAGGTTGACACCTCAACCTTCACATCAAGTGGTACAATCAACTACAACCAACAAGGCTACAACTATGAACGCCTTGTATCCAACAACCACTACCTTTCCATTCCTTTGGGAAAGCCTCCTCAATTCGATTGAACTGACTACGGGATGTGGAAGCACAACATGAAGATCCATCTTGTGTCACTCAACCCCTCACTGTGGCAAATCGTGTTGACCAGAGTACACATCCCCAAGAATGAAGAAGATATCACTCCGGAGCAAGCCGTGCTCCTTCATCGCAATGCCCAAGCGGCCGGAGTGATCATATCTTCTCTCTCAAGAGATGAGTTCAACCGAGTGGACGGACTTGAGGTGGCCAAGGATATTTGGGACACTCTCAAGACGGCTCATGAAGGCAATTGAGTCGTCAAAGAAGCAAAGATTGAGCTCATTGAAGGAGAACTCGGGAGGTTTGCCTAAAGATACTCATCAATAAGAGTAGATCTTACGGCTGTACCAAATGGATGGACCATGAGGTGGTGAAGAGGATGATTCGGGCATTCATGCCTAGGAACGTCTCTCTTTGCTCCATGATCCGAGAAAGCCTGGGGTTTGCCAAAATGACCCCGAAGGAGGTCCTTGGGAGGATCATCAATCATGAGATCATGGAAAAGGAGGCGCTCTTCTACAATGACCTCCAAAGGTTCACCGCCTCAAAGATGAAGGATGTTGCACTCAAGGCGACATCCTCTTCCAAGGAGCAGCATGAAGATGATGAGGAGAGCCTTGACACCGATGAGGAAGAAGCATTCTTCATCAACAACTTCAAAAGGATGATGAGAAGAAGAAAAGGAGGATACAAGCATGAGAGTAAAGGCAAGGAAAAGGCAAGATCCAAAACCAAGAGGGCTTGCTACAATTGTGGCGAGTACGGGCACTTCATTGTGGATTGCCCACATGAAGATGGCAAGAAGAAGAAGGAGGGCAAGCCACAAGAGAAGAAGTTCTACAAGAAAAAGAGGCCCTCCGATCATGCTCACTTAGGAAAGGAGTGGGACTCTAACGATGAGTCCTCCTCGTCCGAAGATGAGGAGAAGATGGCAACCATAGCCATCGAGAGGAGCTCCAAGGGAAGTAAGCTCTTCCCAAATCTCTACAACCACAAGCCAACTTGCTTCATGGCAAAACAAGAAAGGAGAAAGGTTAACTCTAACTCATCCTCTCCCATATCCTCCCATGATGATTTTGATAGTGCTAGCGAAAATGAACACATGTTTAAGGATATAAGTAAGAGCACATTGAGAAGAATGAAATTGCTTTTGGATGAAATTTTCGAGAAGGAGGAGCTCATAGATAGGCAAGAGGACTTGCTTATCCAAGAAAAAGAAAGATGTAAAGAGCTCATTGAGCTCCTTGAGTTTGAGAGAGAGAAGAGCAAGGCATTAGAGCATGAACTTGCTCTAAGCAAGAAAACATGCTCAAGTCTTGAGGAGACAACCATTGAGCTCAAGGATGAACTTGGCAACTTGGCAAAAGTTAACAAGATCCTTGAGACTCAAGTTGAGTCCCTTAAGACTAATGTAGCCTCTTCCTCCAAAAGCTCATCCTCCTCAAAAGTTGCACCCAAAGAAATATCAACTTGTAAATGTTCTAACTTGATTCTTAAATTAAAGGACGAGCTTAAGTTGACTCAAGGCAAGCAAGCACCTAAGGGTGGCATCTTTGACAAAGAGAAGGTGGCGTATGCACGAAGTGCATACACCAACACAAGACCTCTCAATGTCAAGGATGGTCTTGGTTATACTAGAGGTGGAAAGCAAAATGCCAAAACCTCCAAGTATGGCAAAGACTTGATTGTCTTTGTCAAAGGAAGCTCATCCCCAACTAAAATTGAGAAGAACACTTCAACTAGCATCTACTTGCCTAAATCTGAACCTCATCCTCTATTCATGACTTTGGTGCATCATATGTTTTGATGAGGAGCAAGTATGGCAAGGTATATGCTAGATATGTTGGGCCACTCCGCAAGAGCCCCAAGCCTTGCGTGTGGGTGCCCAAATGCCTCACTACTAACTTCAAAGGACCCAACTCCGCTTGGGTACCTAAAAGGAAGGCATAATCTTGTTTTGTAGGCATACTCCTCCGGTGGATCCAAATGGGTGCTCGATAGTGGGTGCACAAACCACATGACTGGAGAGAGGAAGATGTTCGAGGAGTATGAGGAACATGATGATCCAAATGAAGGAATCCTCTTTGGGGACAATAGCCGAGGAAAAATCCTTGGCTCCGGTAAAATTATCATTTCTCCCCAAACACACTCTTTCCAACGTTTTACATATTGATTCTCTAGACTATAACCTTCTGTCCATATCACAACTATGTGACAAAGGTTATAATTGTGTTTTCACTAATGAAGGTGTGAGCGTCCTTAGAAGAAGTGATAACTCAATCGCTTTTAAGGGTGTGCTCAAGGGAAAGCTTTATCTTGTGGACTTTGCCTCGGATAAAGCTCAACTTGACACATGCTTATTGGCGAAAACCAACATGGGATGGCTTTGGCATAGACGGCTAGCCCATGTTGGGATGAGGAATTTACAAAGGCTTCTTAAAGGCGAGCACATTCATGGTTTGAAGAATGTTGTCTTTGAAAAGAATAGGCCATGTAGTGCTTGCCAAGCTGGAAAGCAAGTGGGAGCTCAACACCACTCCAAGAACATCATGACGACAACAAGACCGTTGGAGCTGCTACACATGGACCTTTTTGGGCCCATAACCTACATAAGCATTAGCGGTAACAAATATGGTCTTGTTATTGTTGATGATTTTTCTTGTTTCACTTGGGTGTTCTTTTTGCATGATAAAGGTGAAACTCATGGTGTCCTCAAGAGGTTCTTGAGGAGAGCTCAAAATGAGTTCGCCTCAAGGATCAAAGCTATAAGAAGCGACAACGACACCGAATTCAAGAACACTCAAGTGGAAGAATTCTTGGATGAGGAGGGCATCAAGCATGAATTTTCAGCTCCATACTCCCCTCAACAAAATGGGGTGGCGGAACGGAAGAATAGGACACTCATCGAGATGTCAAGGACAATGCTTGATGAGTACAAGACATCGGATCGGTTTTGGGCGGAGGCGGTTAACACCGCTTGCCACGTCGTCAACCGATTGTACCTTTACCGCCTCCTCAAGAAGACTCCCTATGAGCTTTTAGTTGGTAAGAAACCCAATGTCTCTTACTTTCGTGTTTTTTGGAGCAAATGCTATATTCTTAACAAGAAGCCTAGGACTTCGAAGTTTGCTTCAAAGTCCGATGAAGGTTTCTTGCTTGGTTATGACTCAAACACCCACGCCTACCGTGTCTTCAACAAAACCTTCGGTATTGTTGAAATAGCACGCGACGTGGTGTTTGATGAAACTAATGGCTCCCAAGTGGAGCAAGTTGATCAAAGTGTGCTAGATCAAGAAGACTCCCCACAAGAAGCACTCAGGAGGATGGCACTTGGAGATGTTTGACCACAAGAACAACCTCAATGCTCAAGTGACCAACAACAAGATGATGCAAGCCACTCCCCACACGATCAAGTTGAAAATGAACAAGTGGCACCTCAAAATGATCAAGAAGACGAAAGTCAAGGGGGAAGCATTCATCAAGGGGGAGATAAAGAAGAATAAGAGGATGATGATGACACAAGAGCTCAACCTCCACATCCTCGTGTGCATCAAAGCGTTCAACGGGATCACCCCGTTGACAACATACTAGGAGATATCTCCAAAGGGGTAATCACTCGTTCTCGTATTGCAAATTTTTGTGAACATTACTCTTTTGTTTCCTCTTTGGAGCCCCATAAGGTTGAAGATGCTTTGAGAGACCCGGATTGGGTGGTGGCCATGCAAGAGGAGCTTAACAACTTTGAAAGGAACAAAGTTTGGGAGCTTGTCAAGCGTCCACAAGCAAATGTTGTGGGCACCAAGTGGCTGTTCCGCAACAAGCAAGATGAACATGGTGTTGTGACAAGGAACAAGGCACGACTTGTGGCCAAGGGGTACTCACAAGTCGAAGGTTTGGATTTTGATGAAACATTTGCTCCCGTAGCTAGGCTAGAGTCAATTTGTATATTACTTTCCTTTGCTACTCACCATGATTTTAAGCTCTACCAAATGGACGTCAAGAGTGCGTTCCTAAATGGCCCAATCAAGGAGGAAGTCTATGTGGAGCAGCCACCGGGCTTCGAAGACCAAGAGTTCCCAAACCATGTCTTCAAATTGCGTAAGGCTCTTTATGGCCTCAAACAAGCTCCTAGAGCTTGGTATGAGTGTCTTAGAGACTTTCTAATTCAAAATGGTTTTAAGATAGGAAAAGCTGATTACACTCTCTTTACAAAGCACTTTAATGATGATCTTTTTGTGTGCCAAATATATGTCGATGACATTATATTTAGTTCTACTAACAAAGTATTTTGTGATGAGTTTTCTAAGATTATGACGGAAAGATTTTAGATGTCCAGGATGGGGGAGTTGAAGTTCTTTTTAGGTTTCCAAGTCAAGCAACTCAAAGAAGGCACATTCATAAGTCAAACAAAGTACACTCAAGACATATTAAAGAAGTTTGACATGGACAAGGCCAAACCCATCAAGACTCCTATGGCAACAAATGGACACTTAGACCTAAACGAAGACGGTCCAAGTGTGAACCAAAAGGTATATCGTTGCATGATTGGTTCTCTATTATATCTTTGTGCATCTAGACCGAACATTATGCTTAGTGTGTGTATATGTGCACGGTTTCAAGCTGCACATAAGGTGTGTCACATGACCGCCGTGAAGAGAATTCTTAGATATTTAGTTCACACACCTAACCTAGGACTTTGGTACCCCAAAGGATTCAAGTTTAACCTCATTGGCTATTCTGATGCGGATTATGCAGGGTGCAAAGTTGATAGAAAGAGCACATCCAGGACATGCCAATTTTTGGGTAGATCATTAGTGTCTTGGTCCTCTAAGAAACAAAATTCCATTGCCCTCTCCACAGCCGAAGCGGAGTATGTCGCAGCCGGAAGTTGTTGTACATAACTTCTTTGGATGAGACAAACTCTAAGGGATTATGGTATAAACTTGCGCCATATTCCTCTCCTATGTGACAATGAGAGTGCCAGCAAAATAGCCCATAATCCAGTTGAGCATTCAAGGACCAAACACATAGATATCAGACACCATTTCTTGAGAGATCATTCATTAAAGGGTTATATAGTAATTTCCCATGTGAGAACCGAGAACCAACTAGCCGACATACTCACCAAGCCCCTAGATGAGAAGCGATTTTGTGAGCTTAGGAGTGAGCTTAATATCTTAGATTCTCGAAATGTGGCTTGAAACATGCACATCTGGATGTTTACTTTTTGCCTTATTCAAAAGAATGCATGTGATTGAAAAAAATTAATCTCTATCTCAATTTTCTTCAAAATATTTGAAAAACTAGTGACTTTATGAGTTATGGTCATAGTTTGAATGTTGAATGCTTACTGACCATATTCATAAAGTTTTGGTGTGGCAATATGTCCAAAGAATCATCTATAGTGGCCAAAACTCAAATATATATGTTTTCAGCCTCCCTGGACCGGACTAGTCCGCCCCCGGCCGGACAACTCCGGATCCGGACTGGTCCAGGTTTGGTCCGCTGACCGGACTGGTCCGGCCCTTGTACCGGACGAGTCCGGCCCCTGCGGACTTAAACCTCCTAGGAAGCGGCCAACTCCTCCACTTCCTCATCTAGCCTTCTCTCTCTCCCACGCGCGCGAAACCGTCCCCTTTCAACGTTTTTCGATTCCAACCACCAAAATTCGTTTCCAATCCGTGCATTGGAAGCCCCGGAGGTGTGGAGACTTTCCCCGATCACTCGCGACGCGATCGATCCCCGATTCCGTCGATCTCTCAAGATTTGAAGAGGTATTCCTCATTTTTCAAAAACTTGCCTCATTCTTGATTCATTGAGTTTTTGATAGATTCCTCTTCATTAAAGTCGTCTCTAGTGACCTTGTGATCATAGCCTAGGAGTATTGCGACTTGATTCCAAAATTTCTCGAAAAACCGTTAGAGTTAGGGTTTAGCCTGTGCAACCTGGACTAGTCCGGTGTCAGGTGGACTAGTCCGTCTGGCGGACTAGTCCGCCCCTGGAGCGGACAAGTCCGGTCTGCACAGGTCAAACTCACACTTTGGCTGTTTTTCGTGAATTCTTTTGCATTATTCCAACTCCTTGACCTTCTATCTTATGGACTCTATTTTTTTCAGCTAAAATGGCCGCTCCTCGGCGTTCCGCTTCTCCCCCCACTGACCCCGAGTGGGAGGCGGAGCAAATTCGTCTCACCGAAGAACGAGCAAGAGCCAAAGTTGAGGCTGCCGAGAAGTATCTCGAGTAGCATGAGAAAGCAAAAGCAGCTAAGAAGCAACAAGCTGCTCGGGTCGCAGATTTGGCCTACGACGAAGATGAAGCAATGGCTCGGGCCATTGAGGAGTCCCGAAATGAACTTCGGAAGAAGAAGCGAGAGGAGCGTGAAGCTCACAACTCTCAGGCCGCTGCTGCTCAAGTCTCCAAGAGGAAGAGACTTGTATCAATTGGAGAGAAAGACAAAGGCAAGCAGCCAACGCACGAAGAGATTGTTGAACGCCGGATCAGGAGAAATCCGAAGAAGGGCAAGGCCCCGGCTCCTGCTGAGCCAAAGAAAAAGAAGCCCTCGGTGAAGGCCTCGGCTGCGAAGGCTAAAGGCATTGCTATTGGAGGAAAAGGAAAAGCCAAACCAATTTGCCCCTTGGAAGTGCACACTCCCGAAAGGAATCCCAACAGGCAGCGTGACTTGGCTGCAAATGTTTTCCAAGGGAAGGGAACGGAGAAAGCTCGAAGGCTCCGGACGGACAAGGTCTACAAGTATGAGAGGAGCACCGCCGACCCTCGGTTTTGGTGTGACTTTCATTGCGATTATCATCGTCTTGTCTACCAAAGCATGAAGAAGCATGTGATCAAAGCACAGTGGGTAGACTGGGAGTACATGGCCAAGAAGCAACATTCTGCATTTGACGCCGTCATTGAAGCTGCTGAGCGCCATGAACTCAAGGAGATCATGGGGTTCAAGTATGACTGGAACGTCAAAGTGATCTTGCAGTTTTACTCCACCGTCTACTTCACCACCTCAGGTGATAGGAGGATCATATGGATGACACATGGCGAGCAATACTCAGTCACTTTCGAATAATTTGCCAAAATTCTAGGGCTTGAGGCACATTTGGACCATGAGATCATTATCTCTAACCTCAAGGCCGTTGACCGAGATGAGCTGGCATACATGTACCCCAGTCATGTCCAATATAATGCTGGACATGCTCGCAACATCAAGCCCTTCTACATCATCATGAACAGGATCCTCAGAAGGACAATAGCACCAAAGGATGGTGATGCTGGGGTGATTCAAGGAAACTTGAGGCACTTGCTACTTCTTGTTGATGGGGAGGAGAAGTTCAACCTCGTCGATTACATCTTCGACGATATCTTCAACATCTCGCATACCCCCAACCGTGCTTGCGGGTATGCCCCCTACATCATGTGCCTCATAGAGAAGGTGTCGGGCTTGTCCTTTGTCAAGGACGTGTCGCATCGCACGCTTCGTCCTCAGCAGCCCCCGAATGTGCCGGCTCCCCCACGCCGGAAGAATGCAGAGCCTCCATCTTGCCCCGTGGTGCCTCCTTCCCCGCCTCCGCCTCAGTCGATGAGCGCTTTTTTCAAGTGCTTCAAGGCGATCTTCACTTCCTGCCGGAAGTAGGAGATTAGGAACCAAAGGGCACACAAGCGCCAAGAGAAGTACCTCAAGGCAGTGTGTGACAAGCTGTAGGTTCCTATGTCCTCTCCCGAGGCGAGCGACGGGGAGATCACTCCTTTCCCCGACTTCACCGCTGACAAGCTCGCCCAGCTCCAAGAGGACGGAAGCTCTTCCCGGGCAGCAACTTCGGCTCGTGCCTCCGATGACGACGATGATGATGAGGATCATGAAGACCCGGAGGCCACGGAGAGCGACTCCCGCGACGACGACGATGACGAGGAAGACGACGACTAGGCTTTCGAGGTCGTGTTTCCCTTCTTCTTTTCCCTTTTTGGTGTCTTGATGCCAAAGGGGGAGAGTTAGTTGGGAGTCGGTTGGGGGGAGATAGTTAGAGTTAGATGGGGGAGAGTTATAAAGGTTGGGCAAGGGTATCTAGGTGTGGAGAGTCGAGTGTAGCTCTTTATTTTGGATCCTTGGACATGTTGCACTCCTTTTATTTTGTAATATTTATGTCATGTCAGATGTTTAAATTTGTGCAAGACTATGTTTTTAATGTTTTGAATGTTCAATATCAATATGATGCTTTGAATGTCTATTTTTTGATCATATTCATGCTTATTATGTCTTGTCACAAATTGTTGAGCACAACACGTAGGCACTCCACCATAACGTGTGTATGTATGAAGGACTCCCTCAATCTCTCTTTTATGATGCATTCATTGAGGGGGAGTCACTCATACACCCGCACGTTATGAAAACCACAAATTTATACTCTCTTATATGAAGACTTAATGTGTTGTCATCAATCACCAAAAAGGGGGAGATTGAAAGTGCATCTAGGATTCCGGTGGGTTTTGGATGATTGATGACGATAATTAAGTGGCTAATGAGCTCAGTGATCTTAAGCATAGGTGTGGACTAAGTGGAAGCACAATCCCTCAAAAAGGAAAAAGATGGAAACGACGATGTCAACTCGAAAAGGAGAAACTAGGGTTTCTAGTGTGTCGAGTTTAGACTAGCCAAATATGTGTGAGGATGTGTGTGTAAAGTGCATTGAGATCAAGTTGGGACCTCAAAGCGGTTTAGAGGTCAAACCTATTGAGAGGAAAGAGTTGGAAGTAGTCTGGCAGTAGGGCCGGACTAGTACGTGCAGGTGGCCGGACTAGTCCGCCCCTGGCCGACCAAGTCCGTTTTCAGCCGGACCAGAAGGGTCTGACTGAGTTCGGACTAGTCCGTTGTGGGACACACTAGTCCGGATAGTCATGAAATGGGTTTTGGGGACTAAGTCCCAAAACCACGGACTTGTCCATTTTAGTCCGGACCAAGAGGTCCTGACTGAGATCGGACTAGTCCGCCCTGGAGGCCGGACTAGTCTGGGTTTGAGAGGAGTCGGTGATTCAGAGACTAAGTCTGGGAAGGCCGGACTAGTCCGCCCTTGGGGCCGGACTAGTCCGTGGTCTTCAGACTAGTCCGTTTTCACACGGAACAAAAGGTTCTGTGTGAGATCGGACTAGTCCGGTGAAGGTCAGACTAGTCCGTTGTTGAAGTGATCGTTTGAATTTGAAGTTTGGCGGGTAGTGTGACGATTGCTGCGCAGTGCGACAGTTGTCAGGGACGTCAGTGGTCCCCTAGGCCGGACTAGTCTGGGCTGTAGGCTGGACTAGTCCGCCATCTGCTGAAGTCAGGAGTATGGGCTTGGGACCTCTATAAATAGAGGACCCCTGGGTTCATTTGAACTAACCCTTTTGAGCAAGTTGAAACCCTAGCGCCGCCACATTAACCTTGAGCCTCCCAAAGCCTCTTTCTTGCCTACATTCCCTCTAAAACTAATTCTTGTGTGGATTAGGGTTTAGTGAGGTGAAGAAGAGGAAGAACACCGCTCTTTGGCTCTCGGTTTGATCTCTTGCACTTTGTGAATCTTTGTGATCTGTGGCTTGAGTCAATCTTTGTGATTCGTGATTGTATTTGTGGTGGGAGCCTCAGATTGTGAGAAGCCCCAACGAATCTTGTATTCATTCTTTGTGATAGTGGAGAACCAAGTTAGGCCCGTGCGGTAAACTTGGTGAGGGAAGGGTTGTTGAACCCGATCCTTTGTGGACTCCTCAACGGGGATGTAGATTCCTTGTGTGGGATCGAACCTCGGGATAAAATCCTCGTGTCACTTGTGTTCTTAGTTTTCATTCATCACATATTGCTTCTAGGGTTAGCTTTACCGGTTTTGCTCATCACCTTTGCTTCATTGTGATCCTTAGCTTCATACTTGCCATATAACTTGTTAAGGCTCACTAAGTTATTCTAAAAAACTTTGCATCACAAGAATTGGACTAAAACCTGTTAGAAACCCTTTTTAGGTTTTTCCCTGTAGGTGAACCGGACTAGTCCGCCCCTGGACCGGACTAGTCCGCCCCTGTGTATTAATCTCATTTTATTGAGTCATTTCAGGTCAATTAGCCTATTCCCGCCCCATCTAGGTGTAACACCCTCATTTTCATGCATCATGCCCTACATACACTCATATACATGTTTAACATTAGCCCATAACAAGAGGAACAAGTTTAAAATTGATTTGGAACAAAACCGCACTTAAAAATGTAGGAAAGTGCGGACTAGTCCGGTTTTGCTGAGGACTAGTCCGATTTCTCTCTGTCTAGAAACGGACTTGTCCGTTTTTGCTGCGGATTAGTCCGATATTTGCCCCTGGAAAACTTCGGACTTGTCCGATCTTGTGCGGACTAGTCCGGTATTCCATGAATCCTTGAAAATTTGCTAAGTCCCTGGACTTTTCCGGACTAGTCCGGTGTTCCAGCGGACTTGTCCATTTTCCCTTCTGACTAAGATCGGACTTGTCCGATTTTTGGCCAGACTTATCTAATTTTCTCTCTGGACGACTTCGGACTAGTCCGGTCCTGTCCGGACTTGTCCGATATTTCGTGACTCCGAGATTGACCTTTTGTGTTATGACTTGTTTCTTGGGTTTCATGTCAAGTGGGCCTAGAGACGTCGTGCCCAACTCTTTTAGAGCCCATGTGGGACTCTAAACCGGCCTCTACTCATCCCAAAACTCGAAATCCATCTAACCCTAGCCTCCACGTCTATATAAACAACCCCACCCCTTGGTTTGACATCTATTTGCCACTTTTCCACCCACCCAAACCCTAGTTCGTGGGGAGCCACCATCAAGGAGGGAGGAGAAGATCCCAAACAAGAAGAAGAAGAGGAGGAAACGAAGGAGGATCAAGGTCTCCACCAAGTTTCGTCCTTCACCACCAATTCATCTCCAAGTTCATCACCAACCCTAGATCATCAAGATCCAAGTGTTACCTCCAAGTTTCTTGGTTCATTGGAGTTCTAAACACCTGGTATACCTTCTATTCTCTTTTCCTTATGTGAATTCAACCCCTAATCTCCAAATTCACGTCGATCTAGAAAACCCTAATCTGCTGATCTCGTCAAGTGCGGACTTGTCCGGTCCCTAGCGGACTAGCGATCTTTCTGGTTAAATTGTGTTGAATTAATTCTAAAATTTGATATAATCGAATCCAAACCTGTATAAACTTGTTAAAATCTATTAGAGATAGTTAGTGATCATTAAAAGCAATCTAGTGACAAGTTCTACCTTGCATTGCATCAATCATGCATGTCATGTCATATTGAGTAATATTTGTGCACTCTTTGATTGTGTTTCTTGTCTTGTATGTTTTTTTGTGTGGATTAGACGGATTTGCGCTAGAGAGTGCCGCGGAGGATCTAAAGCATCAAGAGTTTGAAGGCTTTGACCCTAATCAACAGCAAGAGCAAGGCAAGTGTCCTTGAAGCATATTGATCCTGTTTTTAAAATAAATGTTTTGTTTGCAAAACTGCATGCTTGTGTCAAATTGATGGGAAATCTTATGGTAGGAAGTTTACTAGATTTGCTAAACCACCCTTGTCACCTGGAATTTATGGTAGAGAGTCGGGAAGAGTTTTTACCTTTTTGCCTCGCTTGATTAATTGGGATGGGAAAACAACACTACAAATTTAATTATGTATTAATGATATTCTGGTTAATGTGAACTGGTCAGTACGGTTTGGTAATGGGTGATCTAAGCAAGCTTGGTATGTAGATGGGTTGGATGTCATGGTGGTTTTGCTTGCTTTAGATCTAAGGACCGGTTCATGCGAGAATAAGCCAGGACTACAGTGCCACCATGAGGCCAAGTATGGGTGCGGCGTAGCTGATTAATTAGGGCTTTGCTAGTGCTGTTTGGACCATTGTGGATGCTCGGGGAGGGGGTAGTCGGATTGGGTTTGTGATGATTGGTGGGACTACCCTGGGATCCGAATGGCTCAAGAGGGGGCCCTTGGTTGAAGATGTGCTCAGTTGGAGACATCGCCACCGGTGAAACCTCAGCGGGGTCTAAATAGGCTAGTAATCCCTTTGTAAAGGCTATTTTGTGATCTCTTGGCCACACACCAACGGAAGTGTGTAATGTGACCGACGGGTCATGGGCATAAGGGAGGTTCTTAGTCGCCGAAGGGTGATGAAATCACGAACACGTGGGTAAAGAGGTACAAACTCTGCAGAGTCTAAATAAACTATCATGATAGCCATGCTCCCGGTTATGAGCACCTGGACAACTTCCATGATTAGAGGCAAATTGGAATTTGGGATGGTTATGGTTTGGTAATGGTTATGGCTGGTTATGAGTTTATCTCTGGTATTGAATCTGGTTATTGGCAATGGTGAAATCTGGAATTTTTGATGATGGTAATGAATTCAGATTTGGTATTACGGTATTACTTATGATTATGATGGGTTTACTTCACATACTTATACTATATTGCTTTTCAAACGTTTTAATGTACTTTTCAGCACTTTACCATTATTATTGTCAACATTTGAATAAGCCACATGTCATACTTTCCACACTTGCTGAGTACGACATGTACTCACTCTTGCAATCCCCCCACCCCAACAGTTTCAGGTCAAGATTGGGAGTTTAATGGTGATAATGCGGATTTCTAGGCCGTGTCTACCGTCAGCTTTGCCTGTGGTGTTGATTGGAGCTGCGCATATGTATATACCCTGTCGCTTATGCTGCATAGTTGCTTTAGTTGCTTAATTAGTTTATTTCCGCTGTATTAGTTGAACTTGTCATTAATATTCATTAGAGCTTGTATTCGAGGATAATATGGTTCGTGTAATGAAATTTGGTTAATTAAACTTGTTCTGTGGTAATTTTTCTGTATATCCTTTTGTGATTGCACTCGTGTATGTGTGATGAACATCCTGGGCACACATATGCGTTAGCTTGGTTCATTTTCGGAACCGGGCGTCACACTAGGCAACTTTCAATGGTGAATCTCCCCAGGAGATGTACAACCGCTTAAAGCTCCTCATCAACAAGAGTATATATTATGGCTGCACCAAGTGGACGGACCACGAGGTAGTGAAGAGGATGATTCAGGCATTCATGCTTAGAAACGTCTCTCTTTGCTCCATGATACGAGAAAGCCCGGGGCTTGCGCAAATGACCCCGAAGGAGGTCCTAGGAAGGATCATCAACCACGAGATTATGGATAAGGAGGCACTCTTCTACAACGACCTCCAAAGGTTCACCGCCTCGAAGATGAAGGATGTTGCACTCAAAGCGACATCCTCCTCAAAAGAGAAAAAAATAAGATGATGAGGAGAGTCTCGACACCGATGAGGAAGAGGCCCTCTTCATCAAAAAGTTCAAGAGGATGATGAGGAGAAGGAAAGGAGGATACAACCACGAGAGCAAGGGCAAGGAAAAAAGCAAAGCTCAAAACAAAGAGAGCTTGCTACAATTGTGGCGAGTACGGGCACTTAAGAGGGCAAGAAGAAGAAGGAGGGCAAGCCTCAAGAAAATAAAAACTTCAAGAAGAAGAGGCCCTCCGGTCACGCTCACTTGGGCCAGGAATGGGACTCTAACGATGAGTCCTCCTCCGAAGACGAGGAGAAGGTGGCAACCATATCCATCGGGAGGAGCTCCAAGGGAAGCAAGCTTTTCCCCAACCTCAACGACCACAAGCCAACTTGCCTCATGGCGAAAGAAGGAAGGAGAAAAGTTAATTCTCACTCATCCTCCTCCATATCCTCTCATGATGAATTTGATAGTGCTAGTGAAAATGAACACATGTTTAAGGATATAAGTAAGAGCACTTTGCGTAGAATGAAATTGCTCTCGGATGAAATTTTTGAGAAGGAGGAGCTCATACATAGGCAAGAGGACATGCTTATCCATGAAAAGGGGAGATGTCAAGAGCTCATTGAGCTCCTTGAGCTTGAGAGAGAGAAGAGCAAGGCATTAGATCATGAACTTGCTCTAAGCAAGAAAACATGCTCAAGTCTTGAGGAGACAACCATTGGGCTCAAGGACGAACTTGGCAACTTGGCAAGAGTTAACAAGATCCTTGAAACTCAAGTTCAGTCCCTCAAGACTAATGTAGCCTCTTCCTCCAAAAGCTCATCCTCCTCAAAGGTTGCATCCAAAAAAATCTCCACTTGCAAATGTTCAAACTTGATTCTTAAATTAAAGGATGAGCTTAAGTTGACTCAAGGCAAACAAGGACCTAAGGGTGCCATCTTTGACAAAGAGAAGGTGGCGTATGCACGAAGTGCATACACCAACACAAGACCTCCCTATGTCAAAGATGGTCTTGGTTATACTAGAGGCGGAAAGCAAAATGCTAAAACCTCCAAGTATGGCAAAGACTTGATTGTCTTTGTCAAGGGAAGCACATCCCCAACTAAAATTGGGAAGAACATTTCAACTAGCAATAATATGCCTAAAACTGAACCACATCCTCTCTTTCATGATTTTATGCATCATATGTTGTAATGAGGAACAAGTATGGCAAAGTCTTTGCTAAATATGTTGGGCCACTCCGCAAGAGCCCCAAGCCTTGCGTGTGGGTGCCCAAGTGCCTCGCTACTAACGTCAAAGGACTCAACTCCGCTTGGGTACCTAAAAGGAAGGCATAATCTTGTTTTGTAGGCATACTCCTCTGGTGGATCGAAATGGGTGTTTGATAGTGGATGCACCAACCCATGACCGGAGAGAGGAAAATGTTCGTGGAGTATGAGCAAAACAATGATCCAAGTGAAGGGATCTTCTTCGGGGACAATAGCCGAGGGAAAATCCTTTGCTCCGGTAAAATCATTATTTCCCCTCAACATTCACTTTCTCATGTTTTGCATGTTGATTCCTTAGACTATAACCTATTGTCCATATCTCAACTATGTGACAAGGGTTATAATTGTGTTTTTACTAATGAGAGTGTGAGCGACCTTAGAAGAAGGTATAACTCAATCGCTTTTAAGGGTGTGCTCAAGGGAAAGCTTTATCTTGTGGATTTCGCCGCGAATAAAGCTCAACTTGACACATGCTTAATGGTGAAAACCAACATGGAATCGCTTTGGCATAGAAGACTAGCCCATGTTGGGATGAGGAACTTACAAAAGCTTCTTAAGGGCGAGCACATCTATGGCTTGAAGGATGTTGTGTTTGAAAAAGATAGGCCATGTAGCGCTTGCCAAGCGGGGAAGCAAGTAGGAGCTCAACACCTGTCCAAGAATATCATGACGACGACAAGGCCCTTGGAACTGCTACACATGGACCTTTTCGGGCCAATAACATACATTATCATTGACGGTAACAAATATGGTCTTGTTATTGTTGATGATTTTTCTCGTTTCACTTGGGTATTTTTCTTGCATGATAAGGGTGAGACTCACGGTGTTCTCAAGAGGTTCTTGAGGAGAGATCAAAAGGAGTTCACCTCAAGAATCAAGGCTATAAGAAGCGACAACGGCACCGAGTTCAAGAACACTCAAGTGGAAGAGTTCTTGAATGAGGAGGGCATCAAGCATGAATTTTCAGCCCCCTACTCGCCTCAACAAAATGGGGTGGCGGAACGAAAAAATAGGACACTCATTGAGATGTCAAGTACGATGCTTGATGAGTACAAGACATCGGACTGGTTTTGGGTGGAGGTGGTTAACACCACTTGTCACACCGTCAACCGATTGTACCTCCACCGCCTCCTCAAGAAGACCCCCTACGAGCTTCTAGTTGGTAAGAAACTCATGTCTCTTACTTTCGTGTCTTTGGGAGCAAATGCTATATTCTCAACAAGAAGCCTAGGACTTTGATGTTCGCTTCAAAGTCTGATGAAGGTTTCTTGCTTGGTTATGATTCAAACACCCACACCTACCGTGTCTTCAACAAATCCCCCGGGATTGTTGAAATAGCACGCGACGTGGTGTTTGATGAAACTAATGGCTTCGAAGTGGAGCAAGTTGATCAAAGTATGTCATATCAAGAATACTCTCCACAACAAGCTCTTAGGAGGATGGCACTTGGAGATGTTCGTCCACAAGAACAACCTCAAAACTCAAGTGATCAACCACAAGATGATGCAAGTCATCTCCCATGTGACCAAGTTGAAGATGGACAAGTGGCACCTCAACATGATAAAGAAGACGAAAGTCAAGAGGGAATCATAAATCAAGGGGGAGACCAAGAAGAAGAAGAGGATGATGATGACTCAAGAGTTCAACCTCCACATCCTAGTGTGCATCAAAGTGTTCAACGGGATCACCCCGTTGACAACATCCTAGGAGACATTACAAAAGGGGTAACCACTCGTTCTCGTGTTGCAAACTTTTGTGAACATTACTCCTTTGTCTCTTCTTTGGAGCCTCATAAGGTTGAAGACGCACTGAGAGACCCGGATTGGGTGGTGGCCATGCAAGAGGAGCTCAACAACTTTGAGAGGAACAAAGTTTGGGAGATTGTCAAGCGTCCACAAGCAAATGTTGTGGGCACCAAGTGGGTGTTCCGCAACAAGCAAGATGAGAATGGCGTGGTGACAAGGAACAAGGCACGACTTGTGGCCAAGGGGTACTCACAAGTCGAAGGTTCGGATTTTGATGAAACCTTTGCTCCCGTAGCTAGGCTAGAGTCAATTCTATATTACTTGCCTTTGATACTCACCATGACTTTAAGCTCTACCAAATGGACGTCAAGAGTGCGTTCCTAAATGGTCCAATCAAGGAGGAAGTCTATATGGAGCAACCGCCGGGTTTTGAAGACCAAGACTTCCCAAACCATGTCTTCAAATTACGTAAGGCTTTCTATGGCCTCAAACAAGCTCCTAGAGCTTGGTACGAGTGCCTTAGAGACTTTTTGATTCAAAATGGTTTTAGGATAGAAAAAGCTGACTATAATATCTTTACAAAGCACTTTAATGATGATCTCTTTGTGTGCCAAATATATGTCAATGGCATCATATTTGGTTCTATAACAAAGTGTTTTGTGATGAGTTTTCTAAAATAATGACAGAGAGATTTGAGATGTTCATGATGGGGGAGTTGAAGTTCTTCTTAGGTTTCCAAGTCAAGCAACTCAAACAAGGCACGTTCATAAGTCAAACAAAGTACACTCAAGACATATTAAAGAAGTTTGACATGGACAAGGCCAAACCCATCAAGACTCCAATGGCGACTAATGGACATCTAGACCTCAACGAAGATGGACCAAGTGTGGACCAAAAGGTATATTGTTCTATGATTGGTTCTTTGTTATATCTTTGTGGATCTAGACCGGATATTATGCTTAGTGTGTGTATGTGTGCACGTTTTCAAGTTGCACCTAAGGTGTGTCATTGGACCGCCGTTAAGAGAATTCTTAGATATTTAGTTCACACACCTAGCCTAGGACTTTGGTACCCCAAAGGACCCAAGTTTAACCTTATTGGCTACCCCGAAGCGGATTATGTGGGGTGCAAAGTTGATAGAAAGAGCACATTCGGGACATGTCAATTCTTGGGTAGATCCGTAGTGTCTTGGTCCTCCAAGAAACAAAACTCCATTGCTCTTTCCACAGCCGAAGCAGTGTATGTCGCAGCCGGAAGTTGTTGTGCACAACTTCTTTGGACGCGACAAACTCTAAGGGATTATGGTATAAACTTGAGTCATATTCCACTCCTATGTGACACTGAGAGCGCCATAAAAATAGCCCATAACTCGGTTGAGCATTCGAGGACAAAGCACATCGATATTAGGCACCACTTCTTGAGAGATCATTCCTTGAAGGGGGATATAGTGATTACCCATGTAAGAACCGAGAACCAACTAGCCGATATATTCACCAAGCCCCTAGATGAGAAGCATTTTTGTGAGCTTGGGAGTGAGCTCAATATCTTAGATTCTCGAAATGTGGCTTGAAACATGCACATCTGAATGTTTACTTTGCACCTTATTCAAAAGAACGTATGTGTTTGAAAAATTCATCTCTATCTCGATTTTCTCCAAAATATTTGAAAAACTATTGACTTTGTGAGTTATGGTCATAGTTTGATTGTTGATTGCTTACTGACCATATTCATAAAGTTTTGTTGTGGTAATATGTCCAAAAGGATCAACTATAGTGGCTAAAACTCAAATATATATGTTTTCAGCCTTTTAGGACCGGACTAGTCCGCCCTATGGCCGAACAAGTCCGGATCCAGACTGGTCCGGGTCTGGTCCGCAGACCGGACTTGTCTAGCCCTATACCGGACTAGTCCATCCCCTGGGGACTTAAACCCCCAGGAGGCGGCCCGACCCCTCCTCTCCATCTCACTTGCCTCTCTCTCTTCCCCACGCTCGAAAATCTCCCCTTTTGGGTGATTTTCAATTCCCCCCACCAAAAACCGATTCCAATCCGTGCATTGGACCCTTTGGAGGCGTGGGAGACTTTTACCAATCATTCCCGGCGCGATCCATCCCTGATCTTGTCGATTTGAGATTTTTCGAAAAACCGTTAGGGTTAGGGTTCATCCTATGTAACCTGGACTAGTTCGATGCCAGACGGACAAGTCCAGTTTACACAGGACGAACTCTAACTTTGTCTGTTTCTCGTGATTTCTTTCACACTATTCCACATTCTTGACCTTCTATCCTATGCCTTCTTCCTGTTTCAGCAGCAATGGCAGCTCCTCGCCGATCCGTTTCTCCTCCCACTGACCCCGAGTGGGAGGCTGAGCAGCTTCACCTTGGTGAAGAACGGGCACGGGCAAAGGTTGAGACTGTTAAGAAGCACCTCGAGCAGCGAGAGAGAGGAAAATCAACCAAGCAACAACAATCTCTCGCAACGTCTAAGGCCACAGCTACGGCCTACAATGAGGATGAAGCAATGGCTCGTGCAATAGAGGAGTCCCGTATGGAACTCCGCAAGAAGAAACGGGAGCATCGTGAGGCCCATAATTCTCGGGCTGCAGCAGAGAAGGCTTCCAAGAGGAAGCGGATTGTTACTTTGGTGAGAAAGAACGGGCAAGGAGAGAGCCCAGGAGGATGAGGGTTCACGCGAGGTTGAAAGGGATCCCAAGAAGGGAAAAGCACGGGCCCCGACTGAGCCAAAGAAGAAAAAGCCCTCTGTAAAGGTACCGGCAAAGAAGGCCAAAGGCCCTGTAATCAAGGAGAAAGGGAAAATTGCTTCCATTGGCCCCTTGGAAGTACGCACTCCTGAAAGAAATCCAAATCGGCAGTGTGAGTTGTCTGCAAATGTCTTCCATGGGAAAGGAGCGGACAAGGCAAGAAAATTGCGAACTGACAAAGTATACAAGTATGAAAGGAGCACCGCCGACCCAAGGTTTTGGTGCGATTTCCATTGTGACTACTAGCGTCTAGTCTACCAGACTATGAAGAAGCCTGTGATTGAAGCTCAATGGGTTGACTGTGACTATATGGCCCAGATGCAGCACTCTGCTTTCGATGCGGTCATTGAGGCTGCTGAGCGTCATGTGCTCAAGGACATAATGGGATTCAAGTATAACTGGAATGTTGAGGTCATCCTGCAGTTTTACTCTACCATCTACTTCACCACTCAAGGTGATAGACGGATCATTTGGATGACTCATGGGGAGCAGTACTCAGTCACCTTTGAGGAGTTTGCCAAGATTCTCGGGCTTGAGGATCATTTGGATCATGAGATCATCATTTTTAACCTCAAGGCCGTAGACAGAGATCGGATGGACTATATGTACCCCAGCCATGTGTCCTATGAGCCAGGGCTTGCTCGCAACATCAAACCATTCTATAGCATCCTAAACCGGATTCTGAGGAGGACCATAGCACCCAAGGATGGTGATGCAGGGGTGATCCAAGGCAGCCTAAGGCACCTGCTCCTTCTTATTGATGGTGATGAGAAGTTCAATCTCATCGACTACATCTTCGACGACATCTTTAACATCTCGCACACCCCTAACCGTGCATGTGGGTATGCACCCTACATTATGTGTCTCATCGAGAAGGTGTCTGGCTTGACCTTTGTCAAGGATGTGACTCATCGCTCGCTTCGTCCACAGAAGCCACCTTCTGTGCTGACTCCTCCGCGCTGGAAGAATGTGGAGCCTCCCTCTCATCTTGTGATTCCAGCACCTCGCCCCGTGGCACCTCCATCTCAGCCTCCGCCTCAGTCGATGAATGCTTTCTTCAAGTGCTTCAAGGCCATTTTCACCTCCCGCCGGAAGCAAGAAGTCCGCAATCAGCGGGCGCACAAGCGTCAAGAGAAGTACCTCAAGACCGTGTGCAACAATCTTGAGGTCCCTATGTCTCCTCCGGAGGAGAGCGGTGGCAAGATCACTCTGTTCCCCGACTTCACCACCGACGAGCTCGCCCAGTTCCATGAGGACGGGAGCTCTTCCCGGGCGGCTCCCTCAGCACAGCTCTTCGACGACGATGACGAGGAATACGAGGATCCGGAGGCCTCGGAGAGTGACGAGGTGGCGGACGACGAGGGGGATGATGACTAGTTGATAGGCCTCGTAGTTCCCCTCTTGTTTTCCTTTTTGGTGTCTTGATGCCAAAGGGGGAGAGTTAGAGGGGGTAGCACTTTATTTTAGTTAGAGGGGGTAACACTTTATTTTGTTTGATCCTTGGACATGTTGCACTTCTTAATGTAATATTTATGTCATTCGAATGTTTAAATTTGTGCAAGACTATGTTTTGATTGTTTAATATCAATATGACGCTTTAAATGTCTATCTTTTGCTCATATTCATATTTAATATGTCTTGTCACAAATGTTGAGCACAACACGTAGGCACCCCACCATAACGCGTGTGTGTACGAAGGACTTCCTCAATCTTATTTTCAGGATGCATTCATTGAGGGGGAGTCACTCATACACCCGCACGTTATGAAAACCAAACTTTATACTCTTATATATTGAAGACTTGATGTGTTGTCATCAATCACCAAAAAGGGGGAGATTGAAAGTGGATCCCCGTGGGTTTTGGATGGTTGATGATGACAATTAAGTAACTAATGAGCTCAGTGATCTTAAGCACAGGTGTGGACTCAAGTGGAATCACAAACCCTCAAAAAGGAAAAGGATGAAAACGGCGGTGTTGAATCGAAAATAAGAAACTAGGGTTTCTAGCGTGTCGAGTTTAGACTAGCCACATATGTATGAGGATGTGTGGGTAAAGTGCATTGAGATCAAGTTGGGAGCTCAAAGCGGTTTAGAGATCAAAACCTATTGAGAGAAGAGAGCTAGAGAAGTCTTGCAGGAGTGGCCGGACTAGTCCGTGCTGGTGGCCGGACTAGTCCGCTCCTGGCCGGCCTAGTCTGTTTTCAGTCGGACCAGAAGGGTCTGACTGACTTCGGACTAGTCCGTAGTGGGACAGACTAGTCAGGGGTAGTCATGGAGTGGGTTTTCGGGACTAAGTCCCAAAAACTTGGACTTGTCTATTTTAGTACGGACCAAGAGGTCCTGACTGAGATTGGACTAGTCCGCTCTAGAGGTCGGACTAGTTCAGTTTTGTGAGAGTTGGGTGCTTCAGCGACTAAGTCTGGGAGGCCGGACTAGTCCGCCCTGGGGGCCGGACTAGTCTGTGGTCTCCAGACTAGTCCGTTTTCACACAGAACAAAATGTTCTGTGTGAGATCAGACTAGTCCGGTTTGGACCGGACTAGTCCGTTATGAAGTGACCGTTTGAATTTGATTTTGGCGGGTAGCGTGACGATTGCCGCGCAGTGTGGCGGCTTTCAGGGACGTCAGTGGTCCCAAAGGTCAGACTAGTCCGGGCCCTAGGCCGGACTATTCCGCCCATCTGCTGACGTCAGCAGTATGGGCCTGAATCCTCAATAAATAGAGGATCCCCGGGTTCATTTGAACAACTTTGAAACCCTAGCGCCGTCACAGCAAACTTTGAGCCTTCAAAAGCCTCCTTCTTGCCTACTTTCCCTTTAAAACTAATTCTTGTGTGGATTAGGGTCTGTTGAGGTGAAGAAGAGGAAGAACACCGCTCTTTGGCTCTCGGTTTGATCTCTTGCACTTGTTGAATCTTTGTGATCTGTGGCTTGAGTTGTTCTTTGTGATTTGTGATCATATTTGTGGTGGGAGCCTCAGATTGTGAGAAGCCCCAATGAATCTTGTATTCACCCTTGTGATAGTGTAGAACCGGTTTGGCCCTAGTGGCAAACTCGGTGAGGGAAGGGTTGTTGAACCCGTTCCTTCATGGACTCCTCAGCGGGGACATATATCCTTATGTGGGATCGAATCTCAGGATAAAATCCTTGTGTCCCTTGTGTACTTCGCTTTCATTTATCGCATATCGCTTCTAGGGTTAGATTTATTGTTTTTCATTCATCGTCTTCATTTCGCTGTGATCCTTAGCTTCATACTTGCTCTATAACTTGTTAAGGTTCACTGAATCATTCTAACACATTTTGCATCACAAGAATCAAACTAAAACTGGTTAGAAACTCTTTTTAGGTTTTCCCTGCAGGTGGACCGGACTAGTCCGCCCCTAGACCGGACAAGTCCACCCCCTAAGTGTCGATTTCGTTTTATTGAGTCATTTCAGGTCGATTAGCCTATTCACCCCCCTCTAGGCAACTTTCAACTACATTGGTTGCCTCCTGGAAATCAGATGAATGATAGAATGCGGTTGATATTTGACGATGCATCTTGTAATTTTATGGCTCAACAAGCAACTTGTCATGGAGTGGCTGAAATATTTGTTGAACAAACTGGTGTTAGTGGAAAGCAAGACAACAACTATGACACGGAGGTGGTTGAAGCTAACGATGAAGCGGATGATGCGCGTGATGATGAAGTAAATGAGATAGATGTTGATATACCTTTGTATATGCCTAATATGAGTGATGATGCCTCTGATAGTGGTGATTCAGATTATCAACCAAACCACATTAATAGTTCTGAAGATGATGATGAAGTAGAGAAGTTAAGGCAATACACAAAGCAAATAAAGTTGGACATGAAGTTAAAGAAGGTAGGACAAAGTCGTAACCGTCCTTGATCCTTGCAGAAGCAAATGTTCCAGAGTTGCAAAATTTACATGATGATGATAGTCCATATTACAACTCAAGTGATGATTACTCTTATGAGGAGAATAGCGAAGGTGAGACAACAAGGTGGATAAGCATAAAGAACAGATAAGATTCTAATGCCTCAGTTCCTATCTTTGCCCTTGGTATGACATTCAGGTGCAGCCGACAGTTCAAGAAAGCACTCATCAAATATGGCTTGAAAAATCATAAGCATCTTTTGTTTCCAAAGGATGAGAAGGGTAAATTTATGTCTGTATGTTCTTGGGAGGGTTGCAAATGGATGATATATGGCTCAAAGACAAGTAGGTCTGAATGGTTCAAAATTGTGACTTTTGTTGATGAGCATTGTTGTCCACCAGTACGAAACAACAAGTTAATGACATCTAGGAGGATTGCTAAGAGGTATTGAGATCAAATCAAAGATAATCCAACGTGGAAGGTCGAGTTGATTAAAAAATCTGTTCTGAAGGATATGCTTTGTGATGTAACATTATCAAAATGTAAGAGAGCCAAGGCGCTAGTGCTGCAACAAGCATTGTCATCAACCAAAGGTGAGTACTCAAGAGTGTTTGACTACCAGATGGAGTTAGTAAGATCAAACCCGAGTAGAACAGCGATAGTGACTTTAAATCATGATGTCCTCCATAAGAATGTGTTTCAAAGGATGTATGTTTGTTTTGATGCTTGTAAAAAGGTGTTCCTGACTGGATGTAGGCGAGTCATTGGACTCGATGGCTGTTTTTTTCAAAGGTGCTATTAATGGAGAGTTATTGTGTGCCATTGGAAGAGATGCAAATAATCAGATGTATCCTGTTGTATGGGAATCAGCTGAGAAAGAACTTATGACTCTTGGTTCTGGTTCCTTGCCTTACTTCAAAAAGACCTCATAATCAATGATGCTGGTAAAGGGTGGGTGCCGATTTCAGATCAACAAAAGGTATGTGTTTCATGTGTGCTGAAATTAGTGAGACTTATTTGCAAGGTTTGCTAAAGGCTGTAGCAGAGCTTGTTCCCAAAGCAGAGCATAGAATGTGTGCGAGACACATCTATGCTAATTGGAGAAAAAAACATCCAGGACAGATACTACAAAGAAAATTTTGGAAGTGTGCAAAGATTTTGTGTAGAACACTTTTCAACTACAACAATGCGAAGATAGCGCAGGAAACACCACATGGAGCTAAGGACATGGTATCTACTTCACCTGAGCACTAGTGTAGAGCCTTCTTCAAACTTGGGTCCAACTGTGATTCTGTGGATAACAACATGTGTGAGAGTTTTAATAATGCAATCATGGATTGTATATTCCTACCTGTTATATCAATGTTTGAGAACATAAGATGTAAGGTAATGGTAAGAATCTAGGGGAACAGATCCAAGTTAACAAAATGGCAAGGTACAATCTGTCCCAACATTTTCAAGAAATTAAAGTTGAACAGTAAAAGATCTGGGGGGTGTTATGTCCTTTGGAATGGTCAAATGGCTTTGAGGTTAAGGATAAGGACAAGAGAAGGTACACTGTTAATTTAGAACAAAGAGAGTTTAGTTACATATACTGGCAACTATCTGACCTACCATGTTGTCATGCTATAAATGCAATTTACATGGCATCCAGATCTATTGATGACTACATCGCTCTTTGTTACTCGATCACGGATTACATGAAGACATATGAGTATTGTTTGCAACCAGTTGAAGGTGAGGAAAGCTGGCCATCTTCTGACATGCCAAAACCACATCCTCCTTCTTATGTCAAGATGTCGGGAAGACCAAAAACTCAAAGAACCAGAGAGGTGCAAGAAAAACTTAAAGGCACTAAACTCAGCAGGGTTGGCATCAAAATGAAGTATAGTTTATGTCATAGCAACACCCATAACATAAGAAAGTGTCCACACAACAACAATGCGGGACAAAGGACCAATGCATATAACAAAAGGGAAGGTGTTAGGAAGAGAAAGCAAACTGATTCAGGAACTTAAAATCTGGAGGTAACATGTCGGCTATATGTTGTTTACAGTAGTATGCACATGTCTTTACTAATACATGTCCTGTTGCATTCCCCGCAAGAAGCATATGAAGATTATTGCATTCGGGAGCCATCACTACTATTGTTTTACAATTCAGAAAATTTAGTTTATTTATTTACGATTTTGTAATTCAGGAACACTTTGAACACTTCATTTTGCTTATTTCATGAACTCTATCAGGAAACACTTTGAGCCTACAGTATTGTTATCTTTCAATTCAGATTCTTTAGTTTGCTTATTCTTTGTACTCTACCAGGAAACATTGTTGAAAATTGCATCAGGAGAAGCAAAGCAAACTAACATGCCACACTTAAGAGAACATACTAGAGTAATACAGAAGAGACACTTTAAGGATGCGTTTGGTTGGGAGTCAAAGTGGGATGGGATGAACCCATCCCAGTTTTTAGGGATGAGATGGTCCCGTTTTCTGTTTGTCTAGAGGGATGGGACGATCTCTGTTTCTTGTTTGTTTTGTGGGATGGTGTGGGACGGAATGATCCCGTCTCTTGTTTGAATGAAAGGATGGGACAGGGACATGTGAGTATGAGTACTTCAGGAAGGTCGCGTGCCTGTCTCCACAGAGGTGGGACGGATCCGTCCCCATGTTTTCGGTGGGATGGTTCCATCCCGCATCTAGGTAGAATATTCTCTTTTGAGGGATGACTCCATCCCACATGTCTCCAAATCAAACAACAGAAAAGTGGGATCATCCCGTCCCGTCCCACTATATCGCTCGAACTAAACACACCCTAAGGAACAAATAAATACATTGTTGAAAATTGCAATTAACTGGACATGATTTTGACATAAACAAGTAATTGCTTGCACATATGATATACCTACACCTGCATGCTGGTTTCTTGGAGATGGAGATATCCCTGGAGCTAGAGTCCATTTTGATGAGAGTAAGGATCAAGAACTGGAATCAGCCAACAGTCAAGGTTACAGACTTATCTTTATCAGCAACTCTGAATATTTTTTGAATGTGAGTAGTGGAAATCCACATATCAGCATATGGATGTGTTTAAACAACACTGCAATGTCAGCATTACAACTTACATGGCCATTATGTGATCTGCAACTTCGAACAATGAGATGTACCTCTGAACGTTCTTCCTTTAGTCTTCGATAATCCGCACTAACTGATATCAACACAACATTCTGTTCATGAAAGTTGTCTGGGGGTGAATAGACGGATAACCTGAAATTTAACTCAATAAAAGCTAATTAAACTACAGACTGCCCGGTCAGGATGTCAAACTTGATCAAAGGTGAGATTTTTATGCGATCTAACAGAATTAACTCGATGAAATATAAAGTGTATGAACCTAGCAATCTAGTAGATGGTGTGCACGAAGTAAAAGAAACTAGATCGAGGCGGATCACAAGATTGAGACGAAGAACATAAATAGCCCTAACTTGATCTAGGGAAGAACGAGGAAGTCAAATCGAAGACGCAAGACGCAAGATTTATCCCGTGGTTCAACCCCACAAAGGAGCCTACATCCACATTGAGGATGCCCACGAAAGGCAGGGTTTCACTCAACCCTTTACTCACTTAGCCACCACGAAGGCCGACTTTTCTTCCACTAAATCACAAGGGTAATCACCAAATCTGTAGGGCAACTCACAACCTGAGGCTCCCACACGTTTACAACTAGAAAAGATCAAAGATCAATACCCACACGAACTCAAATCAATCAGTCAAACTGTGAGAATCAACCAAGAGCTCAAGATCAAACAAACCATTCTCTCTCCTCTTCCACACGTCACAAATCCTCAAGAACCGCTCTCAGGACTCCAAGAATGGTTGAGAGAGGTCTAGGATCGCTCTAAGAAGGATGTGGCGGTGCTAGGGTTTGAGAGTGGGCCTTTGGAGGTCGGGGATCCTTTTTTATAGGGGTACCGACAATTAGCCGTTGCCACCAGGAAAAGTGCAGACTAGTTTGGCCTTTGACCCTGGACTAGTCTAACCCGTGGGGACCAGTGATGTCATCCTTGACCACAAAGCCCCCCCCCCCCCCCCCGCCAATTTTTAGTTCAAACGATCACCAAACCACGGACTAGTCTGTCCCACAACGGACTAGTCCGATCTCACACAGAACTGTTTGTTTCTGTTGAGAACGGACCAGTCTGGCACACAAGATTAGTCTGGCCCCCAAGGGCGGACAAGTCCGGTCGTCCAGGACTTGGTCCCAGCAGTCACCTCCAAGTCCACAGTTGACTAGTCTGTCAAGGAACAGACTAGTTTGATCTCAGTCACGAACTACTTTTCCAAACTGAAACGAACTAGTTTGTCCCAGCGGACTAGTCTGACCCCCCAGAGCAGACTAGTCCGGTCCTTCAGAACTTAATCCCAGAAGAACACATACACACTCACCACAGACTAGTCCATCCCCAAACGGACAAGTCCGAACTCACATAGAATACTTTGGTCCGCTTAACATCAGATCAATCCGATGTGGCCAGACTAGTTCGGCCTTCCAGCCCGGACAAGTTCAGTCCGGTCCTTAGGGCTGCTTCAACTCATCTCTCAATCTAGTCTAGTTTGGACTATGATCTCTTAGGAGATTCTCAATACTTGACTCATTGAACACACTCAAGCTAAGTAGCTAAAGTCAACACAAAGAATTTAAAAGCCCAAATTCTATCCTTTGAGTTCTTCGCCCTTTTCTGGTTTTTTTCCTTTTTGAGTGCATTCAACGCCATTCAACTTTCAATCATATGTGTTTACACTTACAAAGCTCATTAGTCCCTTAAGTGTTGTCATTAATCATCAAAACCTACGAGGATTAGTCTAGATGCATTTTTAGTTCACAATCGACTCTTTTATTCCAATCATTAAAAATGATGTGACGGATTCCAAGGCTTCTCTAGGCAATTGATAGTACTAACATGCATGGTACCCGTAGCTCTGGATGAGAGACTTGCTTGCAGATCCATGGACGGGCGTCATGAGGGAGCTGGCGATGAATGTAGAACTTGCAGATCCATCGGACGCGTGTGGGGAGGGGGGTGGGGATGGATGTGGAGCCACCGGCGTGCTCACAAAGACGACGACGACCACACCATGTTGACAGAACCGGTGAGGAACGATGAGTTGACAGAGCCGACGAGGACCTGCCGAGCTCACTTGCACCCTTCCCGCGCTTCGTCGTGTTGCCTCCCCGCTCGCTGAATCCCTTCCACGACGGCACTGTGCTAGCTCGCTGCTCAGCGCTTGCCGGAGCAAGCGCCCTTCGGACCATGCCGACCCGCTCCCTCCCTTCCCGCGCTCCACCATGGTGGATCCCCTCGCTGGAACACCGCCTCCCTTCGCGGCTCGCCATCGTGGAGGCTCCGGGCTCGCCGGTCGCCGGAGCAAGGTGCCTTCGGACCACGGACCTGCGTGCTAAAGCTTTCTGGATTTGGGAATGGAGCTCTCTCGATTTGGGGAATGCGGTGGCCAGTGGACTGAGCTCCGATAGAGATAAGACTGCTGATTTTTTTATTCAATGACACGTGGGACCCACATGGGCCTCACCTTCAATCACATGCAGGGAGCGCCACATAGGATGCTGACATGGCAAAACCACCCATGAAAACTAGGTTAAGGGGTAAAGTATCCGGTTTTGAATAGTTTGGGGTGCTATTTACCCGGTTTTATAGTTTGGATGGTGAATTAGACTCTAGATATAGTTTGGAGGGGAGAGGGTAGGTAGATTTTTTTCCATTGTTCATCTGTTTGTTTCCTTAACCTCGTATTTCGTTCGACAAGCAACGTCCCACTAAAACAGATGCAAGTAGTAGCATTTTTCCTCCACAAACATAGCGACATAAAGAATTCAGTTCTTCGTACTTTCCCCAGCATACCAGCAATAGTAGTATGGGCGGTTGCAACTTTGTTGTCACGCTACAGCTGTCAAACCTACTCTAGCCACACCTATGACCTCACCTATTCACCCCAGCAAAGTCAAGATAATTACATGGAAGCGTCTATTTTCAAATAGCGATGAAAACTACTGGAAAATCATGATTTTGATTTCATATTTTCTCAACACGAGGAAAACAAATTCGAAAAAGTCACAATCAGAATGCGAAGTCGGGATTATCGGTTATTCGACAATAAACAAAGTTGAAACTAAAATAATATCTATAGCGATCAAAAAAAGATAATTCAAGGAATTACGACATGAGCAAATTGTACATGCATATTTTTCATGTAAGCAGCTGAACTCAATACTGTTTGTTTATGACATCTAGAAATATACAAAAATTCTTTTAACAAATGTGACAGTGCACCAATGTTTTAAGATGACATTTACATACTTGGTGTTCCAGAATACAATTTGAATAGAGGCAGAAAAACAAGAAATACTGCACTTGCAGTTGTTCTTGAGTCATGAAGATGGTCTCTGCATTTTGATCATATATACCTCAAAATCATTCAAAACCACCAAAGACCAAAACCTAGAAAGTTTCAACAATTACTGTAGACCACCAAAGACAGGATTTTTCCGTCTCTTTTTTACCGTTATTTTCAATAGAGACTCATTTCACTCATCATGCACAATCACTAGATTGCGATTGGACAGCTAGAATTATGCCATATAGAGTAAACATTTTTTTTCTATGATCTAGATAAGAACAAGGTTTTGTTCTAGTTGTGATTACAATTTAACATAGTCCTTAAAGTATGAAATTCTAGACAAGAACAAGGCCAGAGAGATTAACTTAACATCGATTGAAGAGAAGGATTTTCGTAAATACATGCCCCACGCAATCATCATGCACATATGATGTAGAATCGAAGAGCATGTGAACAACTACCTAAGAGGGGTGAATAGTAGATTACAACTTTTTATGTGGAAGCTAAAAAAGACCTTCGACAGAAAACCAATCTGATAAAGAAACCGTGTGTGTGACTAATCTAGATTTGTTCAACTATTACAAAAGTGGTAGAAATTGTAGAGAATCAAGTCATGAATATGTCACAATGAGAATCATGAAAAACTGTTGAGTAAAATTCAAGTTATGACCAAAAGATTGAACAAAAGTCAACATATTCTACCTAAGTTAAAAACAGATCTGCTATGCTGTAAAAAAACTAGTGTAGATAAAAAACTATGAATCCAATGGCTGTGGAATTTTCACAAAAGATAGATAATTGAGTTGTGAAGACAACACAAAAGGAATCACATCAATTGGATCTATAAAATTCGAGTTATGATCAAAATACAAAAACAATGTTGGTTGCGCAGAAACTCGACGAGAAAAACTTGTCAAAAATAAATATAACAAACAAGACACAAAGGCTCCTCTAAAAATACAATTTTATAATGCAACACAAGAGAAACAACCACAAGTCATCTCACCACGAGCTTTGAACTCCCTTGCTTATATAACCAGCCTGAAGGCAACTCCAATCAAATTAGGACTTCCTACTCCTACTTAGATTCAACCAAAATTTTCCATAATCACTCAATACTCTTCCATACACAGATAGAAGCAATCTTAAGACTTCCAAACATCTTAGGAATGTCTCAAATATTCTTAAGATAACATAACTTCGTGACCAACACGAAATCTAACCAAAACAAACTCAAAACTTTCCATATACGAACTATAACCGCCTCAGCCACAGCCTGAGGCATAATCCAGCCAGTTGGACCCTTCTGTCCATATCTTCACATTCATGACTCTTCACCACGCCTTGGAACAATATTGCATGACCATACACCCCTTGCACACATGCAAACACTTCCTAAAGATGTCCAGGATACCTTCATATGCATTGTTCTTGATCCAAACATGCTACGTCACCTCCCGATCTACTCAACCACAATTTTTAACGAACTTGATTGTTGAACCTCATCTTCTCTCTAAGACAGTTCAATAGATCACCATCACCGGTTATGTCTTGACCTCAAGCAACACCTGCACATAAACAAACAACCAATTTTTCTGAGCACACATCCTCGACTTGACTCACGTTAGTGCGAAAACTACAACACCTTATGTGAGCACCTCACATAAGTATGTTTGCAAATATAGCAAGATAATATCCACCATGATCAGCCAAAACACATAAAAAATTAGTAAATAAATACTAAAAAAACTTCTCATAAGCCAAAGAGCAAGTTTGAAGCATTGCTAGTTAAAACATAGCAGCCGCACAAATATTTCAGCAAAAGAAAGATCGGACAGCCGCACAAATAGGCATAGGCAACTCATTGGGTATGTGGCAATGTAGGCATCGAGCAAGCCAACACGATTTTTGAGTCTGACACAGGTTGTAGATCACTGATCGACATACGAGGAGTTGTACGAGAAGGAGACATAGCCTGTTAGGCAGTCATCAGAGCGGGGAGGAGAGACTGGACGACAGAGGAGGTCTTTGGGCGGTCCTCCTCTGAGGGTGATTATGAGGGCGGCGATGACGAGGTCGACGATGATGAGGACGTTGATCGCGTACGAGATGCAAGGTTGTCAAGAGAGGCAGAGCTAGCTTAGGCAAGAAAGGGGCAACCTAATCCATGCCCCTTCAAATACTATTTGAAATTATTTGATAAGCTATCTTTTATATTGGTTTTCTTATCAAACAATTAACTAATATTATTTGTACACATTGCGGAGACACCTTTTATGTAATCCAAGTAAAAGCTTGGACGAGCGGATGATTATACGGCCGAAGGACACTAGGTGTTGGATTGGGCCTGATTGGAGTCGCAAGAGGCATGGACCGGTAGTTAACACGGAGTTGTAAAGCGCCATCGGATTTTGCATCCTTGGGATAGTTCTAGCCGGCGGCCAACAAATTGCGGTGCATAATTTTGATCACTATGCGATGTAATCGTATGACAACTCGGGTACTTGTGAAGATAGATTTTGTGAGATATTTTGGGTGCATTTGTTTTGATTGTTTAAATTATATTTCATCTTGCTTTTATGCAGAGTATATTTCTCTTGGAGGTTGGTGTGAGTGAACCATATGTGAGGTTGGTTTTCGAGAATTCAGCAAGAAGATGTACAAATGACTCCTTCTGTGATGCACGGATCAAAGTTGTGATCGTGTACTACAAGAACAAGTTGTTACAGCCCATGACCAACAAGGAAGCAACTAGAATTCACTTGCGCAAGGAGGAGTACTTGCAAAGCAGTGTGGATTGGGTCTATGCGAATACAGAAGCTTGGGAATGGTCATGCGAGTACTGGGTGTCGAATGAGTTCAAACATGTTCTAGATAGAAATCGGATGAGCAATCCTAGAAAGCACTGCTATGGGCAGACATGCACAGATGGAACAAAGAATGGTATGAACTATTACAATCATTTTTAAATTGCTTCAAAAAAAAATATTGATTAAACTATTGGATTTTGGTATTGCGGGAAGATGAAACTGGTATCACTCTTATTTTTTCGAGATTTACCTCGAGGGGCAAAGAGGCACTGACCAAAGTCGCCTGGAGCAGTTGTGTGACAAGACAACAATGTAGAAAGTGGTAAGTATTTTGAGTGTTTGTTGCATCTATCCATAAAGTCAATGTATGTTTTATTACATATTTTTGTGAACTCAATGTATCATCGCAAGAAAAATTTGTTGAGTGTTTGAAAACTCATCAGATGACGTGAATTTTGTAAGAGCACCGTTGGACATGGGTGCAACTTACGAAGCCGGCGGAGGTCTTCTGCATGGGAGGTATGTGTAAAGAAATTGATGGTTTATAAGTTAACGGTTGTCGATTCATAACACTTGTATTTTTTTGTAGACTTGGATTGGGCAATGGATATGTGGAGCGTGAGGCTTATGCTAGACGACAGTCCTCCAATGCCAATTCTAATCGGTCCCTGTGTATTGTGAATATAGGGGAATTAAAAGAAGAATTGAGACGCATCCAGGAGCATACGCAACAGGAACAGATGCAACAAATGTGGCAATAGATGCAATATTTTCATATGGCAAGGGTAACATGTAATATTAACATTTGAATAATTTATTCGATTCCAAATGGTCCTACTTAAGATCTAACAAATAATTTACTTGATGCAGTTCTTGTCTCAACGTAACACCGATTCTCAATTTGGTATGCTGCAACAATCTTAGTTCGACATGATGCGCAGATAAACTAGTCTATTTTGTTCAAATTAGAATACTCCTTACCATATATGTGTTAAATTAATTAACTAAATATATTTACTTGATGCAGTTCTTCGCTCAAGGTGGCATTGGATTGCAGTTTGGTATGCCTCATCGCATGCAGGCAGGAAAACCTGTTGGCCCCTCTTCACATGTATAACTGCATGTCTTATTAATTCGAGTTAGAATACAAAATTTTAATAATATATATCACAGGATCCCAAGGGTGGCCAAACATATATTCCACAACCATCGAGATTCATGTCGATGTTGGCCGTTACTCATCCTAGATTGCAACCTTATCCAAGTGTTCTTCCACTGATGCCCTTCGCTCCGGGGCAGGCTCAGCTATCATCACCTCCAGCCGCAATGCTATGACTTCTAAATCACTAAATCCTATAAAAACGTAGGTTAATTTGAACAATACTTAACGATTTTTAGTCAAATTCATAGATGGTAACCACTTTGAGCAAAATATATATGAGCATGACATTTTTAGACATAATCTAGTTACATATGTGAGTTTTGTAACTCATAAGTCAATTAGTGAATTTTAGAGAGATTGAGACATGTGAATTATAAGTACCAATGGAATGTTTAACTTGTATTTGTTTCTTGCAGGGTTCCCGTCAAGGAACGCTTGAAGCTTGCAATGGTTTCCTCAATTTGAACGGCTGAGGTGCGACTGGCAAAAGTTCATCAAACAACAACATGGAGACGAATTGATGTTTGCAATGTTGTTTGCATGGTGTTTTCATTCGAACTTTGTAAACTTGAATTTGCATTGTCATTGGCATTGTCATTGCTCAAGTTTGTTGCTGCATGAACGGTGTACTGTATGAATTAGCAATGGAGATCGTATTGTCATATATTGTGTTGAACTGTTTTATTTTGTTTCTGTATGAACTATATTGATGAACAGAGGCTTCTCGGCCGGGGAGGGACGGAAAGCAGCCACAATTTTAAAAAATGGCAACTATAGCCGCTGATTAATGTGGAGCTGACGACTATAAATATAAAAATGTCAGCTTCTAAATCTAGGCCGACGGTCTTAGTATTGTAAAGTCGTCGGGTTTATTGCTTGGGCCGACGGTCCTAATACTTTAAAGCGTCGGTTAGCTGTCGTGACCGATGGTTCTAACACTTTAAATGCATCAGTTATCTTTCGGAGCTGGCGGCTATAACATCTTAAGGCTGTCACGTGCTCGTAACTGACAACTGACGTACAAATATAAGCATCAAAAGCATCGGTGCCCGTAACCGACGTACATAAAGTGTAAAGGTGTCTGGACCAACGATCGTAACAGTTAAAAACGTTGATCAAGGAACGACGGTTAAAACTGTCTGTTCACCAATGTATCTATATTGGAGGCGTTGACTACAATTGCCAACCAACGTCTATAACGCCGACGCATGTTTATTCGTTTCATGTAGTAGTGTAAGCTCAAGAATGTGATAGAAGGGTTTCTGGGTAGCACTGTAGCAGGGCCACCAGCGACCGTGGACTTGCGCGGAGCTACCTGGGACTTTGTTGGAGTTGGGAGAGAGGTTTGGCGGAGCTGTTGAGAGAGAGTGATGCAGAGTCCGGAAACGTATCCGAATTTTATCCCATTCTTATTCATGCAGGACCTATACAAAAATTGTTGGCTGACGATGTTACCTACGCCGGTGACGGGCTGGAGCTTCTTCGTTGGATTGGGTCCAGAGACAGGAACATTATCCAAATACTTCATCACCTAGTAAAGAGTACGCATGAGAGGAGGGGGGAGCCACGTTCGATAAAGTTTGGGTACTATTTTAGTTTTGCAAATAAATTAGTCCATACATATATTTGTTTCAGTTTTTTTAAATGATCCATCCACTTCTATAATGCGCGCTCACATCTCCTCTCCCGAGTCCTACATATGCACAGAACGTACACACGTGCAAGTCCAGTGTATTTTCTTCCTTTTCTGATCATTTGGAACATGACACATTTAGAGATGTGCAATGGGTATCTGATATCTAAAACCTAGCGAGTAAAAACCTTATTAATAGAGTATGGAATATTTTTTATGCCCATGGGTGTGTAAATGGGTAAAGACTTGCACCTATCCGGTAAGCGGGTTCGGGTATGGACACACTTCACCCATCCCCGCCTACCCATATCCGTGATACCAAAATTGCCTAGTGTGATCCATTCTTGGCATCAATTCAGCACAACTGGAAACCGCAGTCCAAATGAACACTACCTCCTGCTAACCCTAACTTTACCCCGCCATCCAATTGCTTAACGACGATGCACGTGGAATCGGATGTGGAGTGGAGGTGACTACCTCGATGATGCACGTGGTGGTAACGACTTAGCAAAGGCGCACACACACGTCTGACGCCTCATATCAACCAGTTGCAAACACCTTCACACCACCTCCCTGTTCGTTGTATCACGCTATCACCCAAGTTATGTCCACACTCCAAGCCGCATCCTAGAGCCACCACCCCCTTAGCCTCAACATGCCCACAAGATAGGAGGATGCGCCGCAGACTAGCACCGATGAAGACCTCGTCGAATACTTGATACATGGCCAAGTTCGGGTGTGGGCGGCTGGAACCCATCAGGTTTTTACCCATTGTCATATCTAGACTCGTTCCTGTTTTGGTCTATAGATTATAGATGGCCGACGGGCCGTGCCAGGCTGGCCCGACACTAACCCGACCGGGCTCGGGCTGGAAAACCCTAGGCCCGATACGGCCCGAAAGAAGACCCTTGTCGTGCGGTGCCGACACGACGAGCTGAAGCCTAGGCTCAGGCACGGCCCGATCCCAATTTAGCCATGTCGGTCCCTGTCGGGCCTAGACTGTGCTCATCGTCTCGGGCTAGCCCGAAGCCCGAGTGTACACAGTACATTCATAATGCACAGAGTCACAGACAAATTTCAAATTTGACAGATTTTTAAACAAATTTCAAGCACAAATAACAAGTTTGATAGAGAATATATTCAGAATTCAGATCATCATGCTTTAAAGAGTTGTTTATTTGCAAATTGGCTGCCTCATTAAAAACCTTTAGGTAAAACCTCAACTTAGAGGAAAAATCTTAGTGATCTACAAATTCAAATTTCACAAGTCTAAATCAAACAAGTTTCAAAACAGACAGTGACACAATCACTGCTCATCGGTTCTGGTTCTGAGGTTGAGATTGAGAAGCATTGTCGAGGAACATATTTGTCATCTTCTCTTCAAGGTTTTAGTCGACGATGTGGTGCTGCTGTCTTGCATCCCCCACCCCCAATCTTTGATCAGTGACAACATCTCCACGTGCTTTGGAGTTAGTTTTCGTCGATGCTCTTCGATAACCTTGCCACACAAACTAAATGCAGACTCCGAAGATATTGTAGAAATAGGGACAATCATTATATCCTTAGCTAAAATAGACAAAATAGGTTATGTTTTTTTGTGATATTGCAACCAGTTCAGTATATTAAATGTATCATCAAACTGAGTAACTGAATCACTATCCAAGTATGAACTTAATTCAGAAACAGAACAATATAATACAAGTACAGAAGATCTAGAACTAGAAGTACGAATAGAGGAATGTGTAGGTCTAACAAAAATCCTATTTCAGCTACTTACCTGCTGCAGAAGAAGGATGTGCAGGCCTCTGCAATCTAACAAAATCAAATTTGGACTCATATTTGGAAACACATGTTAGTCAACACAGATCTAATATTGTTGTAATAGTTAGAATAATCTCTATTTAGAAACTAAGCAAGTAATTGAAGGACACTATTAAAACCAGCTAATTTAGCTCTAGGGTCTAAAATGAAAGCGAGTGAGTACAAAATAGGGATGTCAGCCCAATACTTCAAAAACTTCCTTTTCATAAGAACTACAATAGATCTAAGAATACTATCATTTTCAAACTAATTCAAATGGTCTGCTATTTCAAGTATTAAATGTATCAAAAAAGGACTAGTAGGATAATAAACCCCAGACAGTGAAACAGTAGAATCATAGAACAAACCTAGAAATTTAAGCATATGGCAGCCACATACCAATGTGCATTAGTAAGAAGTGAAACTCCTCCATTCTGATAATTAATAGCAATGAAAATAGAAAATGTATCCTTGTATGACACTACATGTTTCAACATTAATTAAATAAGTTGCATTCTATCTAACATCCATGTCCAAACCGAACTTACAGGGTCGAACGCCCATAAATAAGCAATAAGACTTGAAGGATGAAATGAGCTGGTTAGATGAGTTTAAAAAAAGGTATAACAGTTCTGAAATCCTCCAAATAATTTTTAGTTCTTTTCAGACCAGATTTGACAATCAGATTAATAATATGGCATGCACAATGTTGATGCAATAAGGTACAACAACCATATGATGAGATAAATGGAGTTAACTCTTGTACAACTCTAGAATTAGAAGAAGCATTATCAAGTGTAATAGAAAGTATCTTATCAGACATGCAATATTCAAAAACAACACTATGAATACGTTGAGCAATGCTCAAACCAGTATGAGTGCAATCAATTATTCTCAAGCCAACTATTCTTTTCTCTAACTCTCAGTCAGATGTTACAAAATAAAATACAACACTAAGATAATCCTCATTGGCATTACCAGACCAAATGTCAGAAGTTAAACATACAAAACCAGTTTCACTCAATAGTTCTATAACACTAGACCTTTTCAACAAAAAAATACTTTTCAAGGTCCCTAGTAGTAGACAGATTTGTAGTAAGGATTATGTGCAATTCTAGTGTAATACTCAAATGCAGAGGTAGCACCTATGTGTAAAGGTAGATCAAGTCTAGCAATCAACCCAACAAGTTCATTTCTAGCAATGTCAGGATGATATTGAAAATGACGTACTACACCATCAAAGCTAAAATGTAAATGTGATTGTGAAGTTGCAGAGACAGCCAAAGCCTTCCTCTTACATGATTTAGCATGCCTAAGTAAGTGACCAATACCAATAGCACTCCTAACACTCACTTCTGTCTTACAATAGTTGCTTTAGCTCCATACCTGATTTCCTTACCGCAACCATGTGCTTCATCTCCTCCATGTGAGCCCATACCCCTGATTTCCTATTGGAAACAATTGAAAGTAATCACAATTGATGAATCAAAATCAAGTAATCACAATTGAAGAAATCGGGTAATGAAACTGGCATTATACTACTAATCAAGTAAACACTAAGTCATAAGCATCAAGCATCACTGCATCAGTCATGTATAGTATCACGATTACCAAATAACGAAGATGATTAGAGAAAGGGTTTAACCTCTTCTTAGTTGTGCTCGTATTGGGGCTCGGGCCGGTTCCATCAACTTCAACTGGCGCCACCGCCGATGAGCCGGTAGCCGCACCACCCCCTAGCAGAGCCTCGACATCTTCGGGGATGTCGTCTTTGTCATCGCCAGCTAAAACTTGCATACGAAGGTCCTCGTTGATGTATCCATCAAAGATGGGATTGGAGGCCGTTGTGCGCTCTGCAGCCATGAGAGGCATTGAGTCACCGACGCGACTATGGTTAGGGTTAGCCGGTGGGGGAAGCGATAGGGAGGCAGTAGGGGATGGCCTGATTTGTGCTCCGGCGAGGGGAGAGGCGGCGGGGTCGCCAGATCTGAGTTGTCGAGGGGCGAGGCAAGTGCGGCGCGCCGGTAAGGAGACAACAATCGAAGACGGGATGCACTATATATGGCCAAATCTAGGCTCCAGCGAGGGCACGAGGCGGCGAGGTGGCGATCTAGCAAATAAGACGGGAGTCGAGAGTGCTTAATGCGGCGCAGGGGAGGAGAGTCGGTCACTTAGGATTAGGGTTGAGTGTGGGGGGCAGGGTGGCGGGGTGGAGGTGGGACATATATAGTGCGATGGATCGGGCGCAGGCCAAGGACCGAGACCTGTCGAGCCGCCCACTTTTAGGCCGGGCCGTGCCGGCTCGTCGGGCCGCCGTCTGAGCTCAGGCATGGCCCGAGCCCGCTTCCCTTTGGGTCGTGCCGGTCGGACTAACCCGAAAAGCCCATCCCATTTTACCATCTATACTATAGATACCTTTTTTGTATCCATTCTTACACCCCCAGCTCACCAGGCAGAAAGACCCTATTCTATTATTTGCACTGGTTAGCTAACAAGAAATAGAGAATAGAATATGCGTCATGGAGGATATATAACTCCCTTAAGTTTTTCCATCTATTTAATTAGTTGATTATGTTTGCATCTCGCAGTGATATTGGTGGACCCATCACCACATATCTTCACCACCTCCAACAATATAGTAGTGAAGCCGGATGAATTATAGGTTTACATCACCGTCCTACTCATTATATTAGTGAAGCCGGATAAATTATGAAATTACATCACCGTCCTACTCAATAGATGAGAGCAATTATAATACCTCACTCTGATACTAGACTATGTAGTTAGTTTCAACTAACACATGCTACAAGTGAAGTGAAGTAGTATATTATTTCCACATTGGTGGTTTTAGATGAGTATGAGCATATGACCTTTGTTGCTCTAAGCATAGATCTTCCAGATTAACTGTGTACACAAAGCAAGTATGATAATGTAAGAAATATGTTACTTGCTTCGCCCTAAAATACTTGTTATTTTTTATTGAAAAATAACAATTATTTTAAAAGGGAGCAAGTATGCGTGAATGTGTATACCCGCACTCTAATAAAATGAAAGAGGCGGAGACACGAAAAGACCGTCAGTGGTAAAAATGAGAGAGGCAGGGCCGCATGGGACCGCCAAAAATGAAAGGTTGCCGAGCTATTTTACCGGCACTCTACTAGCTGTGCACCGGCCTCTCGAGAAATTTGCTGTGTCCTTGCACAAGAAAAGGACGCCGCCCCAGCCACAGCCCGTCGGATCCCGGTGACGCCGGTTCCGAGCCCTCATTCCTCGTCGCGCCGCTCCGTGCCAACTCGTCTAGCTGGTGCGCTGCTAGGAGGAGGAGGGGGGTTGTGGCCAGGAAGAGGCTCGCCAGGAGGAGGCGTGCGGCGGGCTAGAACTGAGGCGGCGGCGGCTGGGCGCCGGTCCCCTTCCCGGCGACGAGCACCCGCCAGGTATGCCCAGCCTTTCTCTTCCCTTGCTCCTGTGGCAAATGGAGCACTCCGAACTCTAATGCAAGCTATTTTGTATCCGGATCTGATCCAATTACAAGTAAATGCCAACTAACTGCGATTTTTTTTTGGCAAAAATTGCTGGTCCGCCCCTCAGCTCCACTCCACCGATCCTAGGTGTTGTTTTCATCTTGCTGGTTAGGGTCGTAGAGAGCGGAGGAATAGGAGGAAACTAGCAAAGCAGTGTGCAATGCTGTGCAGCGATGGTGGCTGATTAGCCACTGCATCGTCCCTGCTTCTTGCTCCCTGGTATGCCCGAGGAAAAAGGCGCTTGTTTTGTTGCTTGGTGTATAATAAGACTCACCTGGTTACTTTTTTTGTACTAAGAGAACGGTTTCATTATAATAAGACTCACCTGATCCCTTTTTGTACTAAGAAAATGGTTTCATTATAATAAGACTCACCTGATTCCTGTTGTTCCTAAGAATAGCCTGAAATTTTTGCTATTCACGCAGGTATGTTCTGTGCCCAAACCGTCGACGCTATGGACCATGTGCGGATTCTAGCAGTGTGCTTGTTGGTCTTGCTGCCAGGTTGGGCCTATGGCCTTGGCTCCATGTCGTCCATTGCAGTCTCTTATGGTGAGGATGGTCCGGTGTTCTGTGGCCTGAGCTCTGAAGGCTCTCACTTGGTTACCTGCTTTGGTGCTGATGCCTCTGTTCTGTATGGTGCTCCGCCCAATATCCCTTTCATTGGCCTTACAGCAGGGGACGGGTTTGTGTGTGGCCTCTTGCTTGACACCAGGCAACCTTACTGTTGGGGAAGTAACTCCTATGTCAAGAGCGGGGTGCCACAGCCGATGATCGAGGGTGCAATGTACTCTGAGCTCAGCGCAGGCGACAACCACCTTTGCGCGCTGCAAGCAACCGCAGATGGAATTCATAGTGCTAATGGTGGCACATCAGTTATTGATTGCTGGGGATACAATATGACTGCCACAACTAAGTTCCCTGAACCTGTGTTGACCATCTCGGCTGGTTCGGTCTTCAATTGTGGCTTGTTTGCTCGGAACAGAACAGTGTTCTGCTGGGGTGATGAAACAGTGAGTGGTGTCATCAGACTGGCTCCAAGAAATGTGCAGTTCCAGTCTATAGGAGCAGGCGGTTACCACGTCTGTGGAGTGTTGGAGAATGCTCAGGTGTTTTGCTGGGGCAGGAGTTTGGAGATGCAGCTGGTGGCGCCATCTAGTGCTATCGGTGATGGTGATGTAAACGTAGTGCCAATGGATGCCATGGTCTCTGTGGTTGGTGGACGCTTCCATGCTTGTGGCATCAGGAGTCTTGATCACCAAGTAGCTTGCTGGGGTTTCACGCTTCATAATAGCACTTCTCCACCTAAAGGGCTGAAGATGTATACACTTGTGGCTGGGGACTACTTTACCTGTGGTGTGCCTGCTAATACATCGGTGATGCCAAGGTGCTGGGGCAACAGTGGTGCATTGGCACTACCAATGGCAGTACCCCCTGGAATTTGTGTACCTACTGCGTGCAGCCATGGTTACTATGAGTATGTGAACCATGAGGAGGTTGGCAGCAGCAAGGTCTGTAAACCTGCAAATTCTATACTCTGTGTGCCCTGTAGTGCAAGTTGCCCGGAAGAGTCATATGAATCATCACCTTGCAATGCCACAGCTGACCGTGTTTGCCAGTATGATTGCTCAAGGTGTATCTCTGATGAGTGTATGTCATTTTGCTTATCCCAGAAACAGACTAAGAGCCGGAAATTGATGGCTTTTCAGATGCGTATCTTTGTGGCAGAGATTGTGTTTGCCATTATTTTAGTCTTGAGTGTGACAGGAATCACATGCCTGTATGTCCGGCACAAACTTCGACATTGTCAATGTTCAAAGAGCGACTTGAGATTGGCCAAGAGCACAGCATATTCTATCCGGAAGGATAACATAAAGATCCAGCCTGACGTGGATGATCTCAAGATCAAGAGAGCTCAGGAGTTCTCCTACGAAGAGTTAGAACAAGCAACTGGAGGCTTCTCAGAGGATTCACAAGTTGGCAAAGGCAGCTTTTCATGTGTGTTCAAGGGCATCTTGAGGGATGGGACAGTGGTTGCTGTGAAGCGTGCAATAAAAGCAATAGATGTGAAGAAGAGCTCAAAGGAATTCCACAACGAACTTGATCTCCTCTCTAGGCTCAATCATGCCCATTTGCTCAATTTACTTGGTTACTGTGAGGATGGCAGTGAGAGACTTCTGGTTTATGAGTTTATGGCTCATGGATCTCTGTACCAGCATCTGCATGGCAAGGATCCTAACTTGAAAAAGCGACTGAATTGGGCCAGGCGGGTTACAATTGCTGTTCAGGCTGCTAGGGGAATCGAGTACCTGCATGGCTATGCTTGCCCACCTGTGATTCATCGAGACATCAAATCATCAAATATTCTGATTGATGAGGATCACAATGCCCGTGTCGCTGACTTTGGTCTATCGATATTGGGTCCTGCAGATAGTGGAACACCACTGTCTGAACTGCCAGCAGGAACACTTGGCTACCTTGATCCCGAGTACTATCGTCTCCACTATTTGACTACAAAGTCTGACGTGTATAGTTTTGGAGTTGTTCTCCTGGAGATCTTAAGTGGCAGGAAAGCGATTGACATGCAGTTCAATGAAGGGAACATCGTTGAATGGGCAGTACCACTGATCAAAGCGGGGGACATTTTTGCCATCCTTGATCCTGTCTTATCTCCACCTTCAGACGTCGAGGCTCTCAAGAAGATTGCTAGTGTTGCATGCAAGTGTGTTAGAATGAGAGGGAAAGATCGGCCTTCCATGGATAGGGTGACAACAGCTCTAGAACATGCACTTGCTCTGCTGATGGGCAGTCCATATGTTGAGCAGCCCATTTTACCAACTGAGGTTGTTCTTGGAAGTAGTAGGATGCACAAGGTATCACAGATGTCTTCTAACCACTCTTGCTCAGAGAACGATCTTGCCGATGCCGAAGACCAGAGGATTGAGTATAGGGCACCATCATGGATAACTTTTCCTAGTGTGACGTCATCACAGAGGAGGAAATCATCAGCATCAGAAGCAGACATTGCGGGCCGAACAACCACAGATGGTAGAAATGCTGGAAGTAGCATAGCTGATGGACTGCGGTCACTGGAGGAAGAGATAGCGCCAGCTTCACCTCAGGAGAACCTGTACTTGCAGCACAACTTCTGAAGAACGGTCGAAGTAGAAGAAAACTTGATCATGTCCATTTCGGAGCAGCATTTTAAGTACGGACTTTGTGACCTGTTGCTATTCGGAAATGCATGTGTTTACACTTCCTGTAGCAGCAGGCCATTTAGAACAAGAAGCTAGTTACGGGAAGACCTTTTTATTTATGACAGCAACTAGATGCAATCTGAAATATGGTGCAATCGTGCAATCAACCACCTCAGCTATTGGATCTGCATTCTACGGTTGTTGCATGTTTTTTATTTAATCTCTTAATCAAGTGGAGGAGGTTAAGTACTCAGGTGGAGAGGATTAAGTAAAAAAATGCAACAATTGTAGAATGCAAATTCAATGACTTGAGGTGGTTGATTGTACGATTGTACCATATCTCATATTACATTCTAGTTGTTGCCTTTATTTATATTTGAATGTATTTCTTTGTAGATTGATTTGGTCTCATCTCTTTTCTCAGATGGTACTTGTCTGAGAATGGACAAGTAATGACTTATTTTCGTTAACTTGTAGAATTTGTATAGTACTGTAGTTTCCTGTAGTCCTGCAAAACGTCTCTCTGGGTCGTGACAGTGTTCTTAGGCAAATTGTGACGCTAAGCTTAAATTACGTCTCGCGGATCAATTGACACATTATACGTCTAATCCAAGATTAAATACAAAATATTGTGTTATCATCACTATTATTTAGTAGTGATTATTTACATAACCATAATCATGGATAATTTATATTTTTTATATGGTATTTTAGTGTATTTTTCTTACGTCGGTCAAAATAATTTACGTGGATCTGCCAACATAAGTCACCAAACTTACGTTGGCCCGTAGCAGCCGACGTAAGTTAAGTAACTTACGTCACCCGTGGGCCCGCGGCCGATGTAAGAAGATCGACGGCATTTAACGCACTACGTACGCCGGTTCAGACCTAGGCCGACGCAAGTAAGTGGACCAACGGAAGTTGTGAGCTAATCACATCGGCCCAACCCTAGGCCGACGTAAGTTCGGCGGCCGACGTAGGTAAACGCTTCAATCCTACCTCGCGCAGGCCGCGCGCGACCCATTCCACGCGCCCGACTCCTTTCGCCTGACGTCGCCGCTTTCGTCCTCCTCGCGTCGCCACCTCGCCGCACGAGCGTCGCCGCCCCCACCTCGTCGGAGCGCCACCGTCCACCTCGCCCGAGCGTCGCCGCCCCACCTCGCCTGAGCGCCTCGATCCACCTTGTCAGAGCGCTGCCGCTCCACCATGTCGTCGCGGTCGTGTCGCGCCGCCTCCACCCGAGCGGCACCGAGCGCCCGCCTCCCTCCACCGAGCACCCACCGAGCCGCCGAAGCCGCGCTCCATGTTGTGCCACCTCCGTCGTTGGCTCCTGTTGGGGTTTCTTTCCGGCAATTCTCTCGGTACTACCGTTATCAACCCGTGGAGTTCGTAGTTCGGTTGGGGCGCGCAGAAATTCAGAGTAAGATGGTGACTTGACACGAGGATTTACGTGGTTCGGGCCGCCTGAGCGTAATACCCTACTCCACGGGTGTGTGTTGTTGTTGTATTGAGCATCTGAGCGCTTGTGTGTGAAAGACCAGCGTGACTGGAAGAGTCCCCCTGTGTATCGTTCGGCCAGTCTTTTATAGTACAAGGGCTAGCCGTTACATCGTTAGCCTGACCCGACATGTGGTCCTGGCAGTTACTGATGCCTAATACACAGTTGATGTGCTTAATTCTCCTTAATAGCGTGATAACACCCATTAATGATGGCGTTACTAGTATTAAGGGTCATCCGATCATGTGTCATTAAGATAACATTAATCACACTTAATCAGGTCTTGAAGTTTTTAATATCCCTTGAAGGTCCGAGCCATTGGAGGTCCACCAATCTTCTTGTTGAGGTTGAAGGTCCGGCGGTTGGACGCGTGGCAGCTCCGGAGCTTACTATCTCGGACGAGTAGGTCCGGTGCTGTTGTACACGTGTCGGTACCGGAGCTTCCCTCTGTCGGGAGTTAGGTACGGGGGTGACACACATGTATCTAGCCGGAGCATTCCCATGTAGGGATAGTAGCTCCAGTTTTATAATACACGTGGCGTCACTAGGACTAACCATAGGAGGGATGCAGGTTCGGTTCCGAGTGACACGTGGAGCCTTCGGAGGTAGTCAACTTAGATAAGTGGAGTTCCTTTGCACTCTTTGCAGTCTCAAGGGATATCCGGTACGTAGGGTACCGACAGCTCCCGCTTTGTCGCGCCGCCCCCGAGGTGAGATGCGTCCCAATTGTTGTCTGCATTGAGCAGAATTCAATGTAAATTTGTAAGCACGCTCAACCATTTAGGTGCTAGCTTGGTAGACATCAAGAAGATGTAGTCATTCTTGAATTTTGACTAATTAGCAACTGTTGATTATTGCTAGCATGGTAGACATCAACCATATTGCAATTGTTGATTGTTATTGCTATAAAATGAAAAACTAGTGCAAGGTTTCATGAACATTCCATTTTGATTCCCATTGATAATTTGTCAAGATGAAACCATTTTTATTTCAGCCAGACCTCACAGCACGTCGCCGCCACCTCTCCATCGCACGTCGCTTCACCTCGCCGCCACAGGTATGCCGCACGCCGCCTCCACGTCGCATTATGAGGATTGTCTATGCTATGATGGTTATGCCAATTGTCTATGCTATGTCGCCGTCACAGTTATGTCGATTGTATATGCTATGTCACCGCCACAGTTATGCCAATTATCTATGCTATGCTTTATGATTATACATAATCATGTTATACTATGCTCTTGGATGGTTAAAGTTGTATGTTATGCTATGCTCTATGATGTTATGCTATATGCTATGTTCTCCTCGTTTTGTTTTATTTTTGCATATGCTCTATGATGGTTATTTTATATGCTATGCTCTTGTGCTTAATTCTTTTTTTTAAATGATTGCTTGAGTGTTTATTTATGATATGTATATAAACGTGCTCCGGGCCAGCTCGACCCGACACAACCCATTTATAGTCCGACATGACCATTTAGTAATCACTTATTCGTATAGACGGGCAAGAAACGAAAAACGACGATGATGACGGCAAGCTCCCGCGCGTGGCCGGCGGGATCCGCGGAGCATAAAGTATGACGGCTATCTCGTAAAGTCGTTCGACTGTTAATGGCGGGCCCAGATAGATATAACTTAGGATGGTTGACCCATTTCTCTGTCTCTCTCTCATTCTTTCCTCCTCTCTCTCTCTCCCGTTCTTTCCTCTCTCTCATAAATGACTCAAAAATTGAAAGATTAACGTAACATATACAATTTGCATTACCCGTTTTGAACCGACCTGTCTCACATGCGTTACACATGTGAGGCGTGCAGGTTCAGAATTGCCCATTTTTGCGACAGCCTGAGAGTGACAGAGGAGGCATGGCATGCAGGTTTGGAATTGTATTTTTAGGAAAAGTATGCGTAGGAGGTTGTGTAGATACACAACGAAGGGTACAATTGGGAAAATGTGTCGATCAACCCCCAAGCCGTGTACGCAAGCGGAGGCAAGAAGGTCCATGGACGGTAAGTTGGTCATTTGTTTTATTTTTCTTCAATCTCCCTTCTTTTATTTATTATTTTTCACTCTTTTGCGGGTTTGCCATTGTTGATGGAGTTGTCGACTCGAGGTCAGCATGACCTTCGAGAGACGCTTCATCGACGCAGGCTTCATCCGTTGGGACATCAAGTGGCCGTCTCTCGCAGAGGGACCTGGAGTTCCATGCGATGAAGGAGACGTTGACTCAGGAGGAGCTTGACAGGATGAGGGCCATCTAAGAGGCCACGACCAGTTACATTGCTCATATGCAGGCAACAATGAAGGTAAGAAATTTAAACTACTGTAGTTTAATTTCATAGTATTTTAGTAATATATATCTTCTAATATTTTGTAATGGCAGGCCATAGCTCGACAGAACAGCCACCAGATCGAGATTCATGCCTTTCAGCTGTCGCGGGCGACTCCGACACAGGCGCCCCCAGCATAGGTTCCCTCGGCACAGATGATAAACACATTTTCTTTAATATTGTCGTACTCATTTCACATAGGGAAAGGAGGTGGAACATAGGGTGAGAGAGAGGGAGTGAGATAGAGGTGGAGTAAGAGAGACTGAGATAGGTTGACAGAGAGAGGAATGAGATAGAGGTGGAGTAAGAGAGACAGAGATAGAGAGAGATAGAGTGCGAGAGAGAGGTAAAGTGAGAGAGAGGACACTAGATAGGGAGATGAAGAGAGTGAGAGAAAGAGAGGATGGATGGAGAGAGAGGGAGAGGAAGAGAGTGAGAGAAAGAGGGAGAGGGGAAGAGAGTGAGAGAAATAGGGGGAGAGGAAGAGAGAAAGAGGTACAATGAGAGAGAGAGGGGGAGAGGAAGAGAGTGAGAGGATAGAAGTTAGAGAGAGAGGAAGAGTGTGAGAGAAAGAAAAATAGAGATGCATGTCTAACATGTCTAACTCTAATGTGTTTTTGCAGGGTTCAATGACGGAGGCACAAACTCCTTCGCCATAGCTACCGGTACCCAGAGGGACGTGTGGAGACGAGGTTTTCGGCTCCGGAGGTAGTCGATGTGGTAGTGTGTAGCCCATTCGAAGTTTGTGTTGTGGTTGATGCGTTTGGAATCATTTATGACTGTTTATTGTTGTTGTGATTATATATATGCTGTGTATGTTTGTTTTGTGAGCTTGCTATCGTGTGAGGTATGCAGTTTCTATTTTTTTAAAAAAAAATTCCAAACTTAACTTACATCAGCTATAGCATTGTTGACGCAAAATGACCTAAGCTACTTACGTCGGTTTCGCTATAGCCGACGTAAGTTCAGGAACTTACTTACGTCGGTCACGTCGTCATCGGTTGGCCGACGTAAGTAATCTGGCCAAGCTCACAGCCCAGCTCGAGAACATACTTACGTCGGTTGCAGAACGCCGATGTAAGTTACCTAACTTATGTCGACGACTGACATAAGTTAGTTAATTTACGACTAAACCTTAACGTTAGCTGATGACCATCGTAATTAAGGAAAAATTGACGTAAGTTACTTAATTACGATGGTTTAAGCCTTAATTACGTCGGCTGCGGCCGACGTAAATCATCAGGATTCTGTAGTGCAGGTTGATTTATACACGCACGACACCTTAAGTATTTGTGGTCTGGGTTCTATTCTCAACCATATTCTTTTTGCAAATTTTGGCGCAAGGGGTAAATAGCGCGTGATATGAAGTGCACGCATGTAGGGTTATATTCAACCGAAATACACTGCATAATGGAAAATAACTTGTTAAGTTACTTTGTGTATAAGGCTAAAACAACCTTCTTTGTGGCACCGAAGGGGGTATGTAGGTTCGGTGTTCAATATGCTCTGAAATGAAGTATAGACCATGGCGTGCGCGTTTTCTGTGGCGATAATGGCATTCTCCACGCACGGTCGAAGGAAGTGCGACCATGGTGTGCATGTTTCCTGTGGAGATGGCGTTCTTCACACGTGGCAGCCGGTGAAGGAAGGCAAAAGCAATTGGTGGAGGTGGTCACATCTGGTTGCTGGACACCCAGTTTCGGCAGCCTCATCGAAGATTTGGTCATCTTTAGGAAGGTTCTGTTCGGCAGAGGCTGGGCCTGCCGTGGGTAGGCGATGCACGCCGGCGGCGATGATGGCTACGGGTGTTGTCTGGTGACAAGGCATCAGTGCTGGTGCGCGTCAATGGTCATCAACGCAAGGGACCTCGATCGAGGTGCCACGAGTCGGTGCAACTCGCTGTGGAAGATGGTGCAGTGGTTCTTGCGTGAGCTCCTTCTCTCTGGCGTGCGGCGGGCAGACGAGGGTGACTGTGGCTGTAACGGCGATTTCATAAGTGGAGGTGGTTAGGTCCGGTAGATTGCTCGTCACATGGATGTACGATGCTGGTGAATCCCTTCCTCTCTCGGATAGTCTTCTGAAGTGGCGGTTCAAGCTCGCAGGCGGCCGCGACGGTGGATCTGTGCGACTGTGGATCTGGGCAGTGGGACTCGCAGGTGTCTGCGATGGAGGATCTGGGCGGCGGGGGCTGGAGGTGCCTGTGATAGCGGATATGGGTGGTCGAACTCGCAAAGCATCTGCGACGGTGGATCTGTGCGGCGGGACTCGTGAGCGTCGGCGTCAACAATCGGTGACGGTCTTGGGTAGGTGGGGATGAGTGTGTTGGTCGTTGTGGCGCATCGACTGGATGGTGAGCAGAGTATGAGGGTTCCAGAGGTCAACATGCACCTGGTGTGGTGCTTCATCGGAGGTGCAGGTTGACAATGATCTACACGTAAGCTTCATCGGAGGTGCAGGTTGACAGTGATCTACACGCAAGACTTCAAGGAGGAGGATCACGTAGGTGTGATGGTGGTCGTGGGCTCAATAGTGTGGTGGTGGTGTAGACGCGGTTCGCTATGACGATCGCAAGTGTGGTGTGATGGTGGTTGTGATTGAATGTGCCCTAGAGGGAAGGTGAATAGGCTTTTGAATCTTTTACTGCAACGCTTAGCAAAATTGTCAAAAACCAAGAAGATTGGACTAGTACGGTGTATTGTACGGACTAGTCCGGTGTTATCGCAACACCACAAATACTCATCAAGAACCACAAATAATCTTGATGAGTATGACCAGTAAGAAATCAACAATCAAACAATAACCATAACTCAGCAAGATTCAATAATTAAAATAGTTTTTGAGAGGTAATAGAATGAGAAGACACATTTTCGCAAAAATATGAATTTTGAAGAAACTACTAACTAGTAATCAGGTATGCAACTTTTCAAGCCACATTTCGAGCATCGGCGCAACTTGAAAACTTGCACACAAACATATACTTCACATGATATTAAACCTAGATGCACAAAGGTACAATAAAAATCGATCAAAGAATGATATACCAAATGAATGTGATCTAGATGCACCAAGATACAATAGAGAGCCAATCATAGAATGGTATACCCTTTTAGTCCACATTTGGATCATCTTCATTGACGTCTAGATGTCCGTTGATTCTCATTGGAATTTTGATGGGCTTGGCTTTCTCCATGTTGAAATTTTGAGGATGTCTTTCGTGTATTGTCCGTCATGATCTCAATATGATTGGGAAGTTCTTGTTGCATCACCAACGCCCAATCCGTATCTCGTAATGAATCTTCAACCTCTTGGGTGAGAAACTTGGCTTCTTACGCCGATTTCTTCATTTTATTCAGCTTCCCTTTGATCATTGCCTTCATGTTGATTTTATCATCTTGATCTTGTTGGGGTTGATCTTGTAAGTCTTATGCTTGGTTTATGTGGTGGCTCAAGTTGTGATGAAGTTGGTTCACTTCGATTTTCATTGTACTCCATGAACATTTTCCTCTCTCCGGTCATGTGATTCGTGCCTATCAAGCACATCTTTGGATCCACTGGAGGGGTACACCTATAAAACGGGATTATGCCTTGGTTCTAGGTACCCAAACTTGCTTGGGTCCTTTACAAGACATTTGAGCACCCACGCACAAGATTTTGGACTCTTGTGGAGTGGCCCAACATACTTAGCATAAATATGACCAAATTTGTTTTTTATAAGAACATATGACGCATTAAAGTCATGAAACATGATGTTTGGTCCATTTCTAGCTTTTTCATGTAAGGAAGGAATATGTTTGTTGTTTTCAACTTGATTTGAGTCTTCCTTAACAAAAGCAATCAATTTCTTGTTATTCTTGGGGTTTATGGCATTTTGCTTTTCACCTGTAGAATATCCAAGACCATCTTTGACATTTGAAGCTCTAGTAATGGAGTATGCACTATGTGCATACTTGATTTTCTCCTTATCAAAAATGCCACTATTAGGTGAATGTTTACTTTGTGCCACCTTAAGCTCATTTTTTCAAGTTGAGAACCAAATTAGCACAATTATGTGTTTTAAGTGGAATGGACTCAACATTTGAGGAAGGTGAGCTCTTAGAGGAGGAAGGGGCACTTTGCTTCAGTGATTGAACTTTTACTTGAAGGATCTTGTTAACTTTTGTCAAGTTAACAAGTTCATCTTTAAGTACAACGTTTAAATCGTTAAGATTTGAGAAAGTTTCTTTGCTCAAAGCTAGCTCATGCTCAAGTGCTTCTCTCTTTTCCTTTTCAAGCTTGAGAGCCTTTTCAACCTCAAAATATCTCTCCTTTTGAAGGATGGGCATATCTTCTTGTCGGTTGATAAGACCTTCCTTCTCAAATATCTCATTTGACAACATTTCATTTTAGCTAATGCACTTTTACTTAAGTCCTTAAAGAGGAGTTCATTTTCATCACTGCTATCAAAATCATCATCATGAAAAGAATGTAAAGATGAAGGTCTAAATTTATTTTTTTCTTGCCTTCCTTAGCCATAAGGCAAGTGTCTTCATGGAAGGTTTCTTGATAGTAATTATTGCCACCCTATCTTCATCTTCTTGCACCTCATGGACTTTCTTGCCTCCTGTTTTGCAAGTCGCCTTGAGGGCAACATCCATCTTTGATGAGGTGAGCACAACAAGATTCTTCACATATTGAGCTTCCTTTTCCATCCACTCGTGGTTGATGATTTTGCCTAAAAGCTCATCCAGAGTCATTTTGTGGAACACCAGGCTTTCACGGGTGATGGAACACAAGGTGACATTGCAAGGTATAAACACTCTAATCATCCTCTTGACCATTTCATGGTCAGTTCACTTCTTCCTTCCACAAGAATGTTGATGAGAACCTTCATGCGATTGTACATGTCTTGGGGAGTTTCACCATGCTCAATGGTGAATGTCCCAAGCTCCACCTCAATCATCTCAATTTTGGATTCGCGGACGAGTGATTTACTTCATGTGTTGTCTTGAGGGTGTCCCATATGTATTTGGCCAAGTCAAGTCCATCAATCTTGTTGAACTCCTCTCGGCTTAGTGTAAAAGTGATCACCGCGACAACTTGTGCATTGTGGTGAATAGCTTGAGTTTACTCCTGGGTGAGTTCATCCTCGATGTCTGGTATATCTATACATGTGCACACAATATGCCAAAGACTAGGGTTTAAGGAAATGAGATGCATTTTCATATTATACTTCCACATTGTATAATCATTGCCATCGAAATGTGGAGGTTTCCCCATGGAGATAGAAAGATAATGATTGTTATAATTTAAACGTTCATAATTAAAAGGATACCGAGAGTAGTATTGATGGCTACTCCACTTTGGCTTCTCATCTTCCTTTTTGCACTTTTGCCTAATGAGTTTCTTCCTTAGAAGTGGCTTGAGCTGGCGGACTTCTTCATCATTATGCTCATACTCCTTGAGCACATCGAACACCTTAGCTTCTTGAGATTCTTCGTCGGTGGGCTTTTGTGGAATTTCGTTTTCCTTCTTGTTGGCCATCGTCTCTCCGAGTGATTAGTCTCTTGATGGAGAGTTCGACTCTGGTACCAATTGAATACAGCCTAGAGGAGGGGTGAATAGGCTTTTGAAACATTTCCTGCAACACTTAGCAAAATCGTGAAAAACTAGGAAGGCCAGACTAGTCCGGCGTATGGTACGGACTAGTCCGGTGTTATCGCAACACCTACAAGAACTTAACTATTTTTGGTATTTTCTTTGGATGGTAGCAGCGGAATATGTAGATTAACTTTAAGTGATTAGCAAATGCATGTGAAAGTTAAGTTTCATAAGAATCACAAATTAAATACCAAGTAGGAGATTTATCAGTTTGTGCCTGTCGAGGTGTCTAAACTGACACCTCCCCCGGACCTACTCGAGAGCAGTTCGCGGAGGTTCGGCTTTCGGGGGGCTGGTCCTAGCAAGATTGAGCGCAGTGGACGATGAACACGAGGGTTTTACGTGGTTTGGGTTGCATGAGCGTAATATCCTACTCCACGGTGGTTTGTGTGTTGTATTGTTCGAGAGTGTGTCGAGTGTCCCCGGGTCTGAGAGAATGTCACTTAGTCGGTTGCCGCTCGGTCCTTTTATAGTCTAAGGCCGAGCAACTTACAAGTGGGACCCAGGGCCCGACATATGGCCCTGGGTGTACCAAATCCCTCCTAAGATTTGGGAGTAAATGTTATCCCCTGACAATGGCTTCAATGTGCCGCCTGGCCATGCCTTGCCGCAGGGCTACAATAGCCCCTCATCATGGCAGGCGGTGTCTCGTCCGTCTTGTCGCGGCCTCTCATTCGTGTGTCATACATAGTAGTTCAACGCCAGCCTGTTATCGACGAAATGGGTATAGGACTCTTGACTTATGAGTGCGAGCTCCTGCTTACCTAGGGAACATGCGTGTCTTTTCTGTTTAGGTGCACTGGGCTCGTCCCTCTTTATTGCCGCTATCGCAGGATGAGCTAGGTGCGGTGCTGCTCGCCACGTGGTGAGCCTGGTCCTTCCCTCTGTGGGGTGGTCGGGCCCGGGGCTGCCGGACACGTGGCTGCACCAGACCTTCTTCCCGCAGGGAGGCAGGTCCGGGGCTGCCGACCTGGTGAGCGCGTCGGACCTCTCCATGGCAGGGAGGTAGACCCAGACCTGTGGGACACGTGGCAGCGCCGGACCTCCCCTCCGTGAGGAAGATGCACCTGGAGCTGCAGGACACGGGGCAGCGTTGGGCCTTCCCTAAGTGGAGAGGTGTGGCTATGCTGCATGCCACGCGGCACCCTGGGACCACGTCGTATCCTGCCCCCACGGGCGGTGGGACCAAGCGTGCCTCCTTTCTTGTATCTAGGGGTACCCGGTTCGCCAGGTACCGAAAGTGCCCTAGCTAATTGCAAGTATGAACGAAGTAACTAAAAGGAACAACATGACAATTTTTACCGAGGTTCAATCTCACAAAAGGGATCTACATCCTCGTTGAGAAGCTCAGGCAGACCCAAGTCTCAACCAACCTTTTCCCTGGTCAAGTCAGCACGTAGGTCGACATGATCTCCACTATCAACGGGGTAATCACCAAGTCAATATGGCAACTTCACAAGCTGAGGGCTCCCACAATATTATAAAGAAAGAACTGATCAAACACACTCAAACAATATACAAGAATAGCAAGAGTGTGAGAGATATTAAACCTCAAGAGCTCAAGATCGCGTAGACATTGCTCTCTCTATCCTAAATCTCAAATCCAAAAGATTGAACTTTGTAGGGCCTTAGATATGTGGAGAGGAGTATTTTCGTGCTCTTGGGAGTTGTGATGGCGCTAGGGTTTTAATTCATGGTTATGGGATCGTGGATCTCTTATTTATAGACATTTCAAAAGTTATCATTTGGATCCCGACAGCCAGACTAGTACGCTATGGAGTACCGGACTAGTATGGTGTGCTGAGTGATTTCTAGGTGGAGATGTGCAACACACTAGGAAACTCTAATTTGTGTTAGTGTATCGGCCTAGTCCGCACAGAACCGGACTAATCCGAACTAGACCGTATTGTGTCCAGAGAGAAATCGGACTAGTCCGACCGATATCAGACTAGTCCAGTGCTGATGAAAATTGTAGGGTAAAGGACTAGTCCGAAGCTAGGGACTTGTTCGTTTGTGCACCAGAGATATATTAGACTAGTTCGAACAATACTGGACTAGTCCGTTCTCTACTCAGAGATAAATCAGACTGGTCCGCACATTATCGGACTAGTTTGGTGCTTGATTGTATTTTCAATTAAGTGTTTAGCCTTTACTCTCGAAGCAAAGATTTGAGCTCTTGGGGGTGTGTCACACACACACCCTATACATTTTGAACTACTTTGCACCTCTATTTTCACATGTGTTTTTTCCTTCTTGTTTCTAATTTTTCACATTTTGGCACTGCTAGTTCCATTTTCTGAAACTTTCTCTCAACTCAACAAATTTCATTAGGATCTCTCTTGTTTGTCATCAATCGTCCAAACCTACAAGGGTGGGCCTAGGTGCACCTTTAGTGATTGTGTCGCAAGCAACTCTGCTCGGTGGTGTCGTGAGTCGGATGGTCTCCTGTCTTATATATTGATGGTGATGACAAAGACTTATCAAAGTGCATCTAGCCATCCCCGTGGGTTTTGAATGATTGATGACAACAAATAAAGAGACTAATGAGCTTAGTTGATCTCAAGCACATGTATGGAATCGGAATGGAAGAAATACCCTCAAAAAGGAAAAGATTGAAACAGATATCGAAGACTCAAGCATAAAAATTAAGGTTTCTTATGTGTTGAGTTTAGACTAGCCTAGTGTGTGTGAGGGTGTGTGTATCAAGTGCATTAAGATCATAGAAGAGGGCTCAAAGTATTAGTTGAGAGAAAACCTAAGTCAAAAGACTTGTCGAGAGAAAACCCTAGAGACCTGACTTGTCCGGGTTCCAAGCCGGACTAGTCCAGGTGAGTTGGTTTACTCTGTTTGAGGACGGACTAAAGGTTTTTGTTGTACTTCAGACTTGTCCATTTGGGGACCGACCAGTCCGTTGTACACTTGGTGAGAGTTTTTGAGTTAAGTGTTGGGTGGCCGGACTTATGCGCCAAATTGGTCGGACTAGTTCGGGCCTACCAGAGTTGTCCGATTTTAGACGGACCAAAGGGTACTGTTGTACTTTGGGCTTATCCTCTGTGAGCCGAACTAGTACATAGTTGTGAGAGAAGGGGGTTTCTGAAGCTAAGTCATGTTGGCGAGACGTGTCCGCCCCAGTAGGTCGGACTAGTTTGGTGGATCCAGGCTTGTCTGTTTTTAGACAGACCAAGACATTCTATTGTAGTTCGGACTAGTATGTTGTTGGCCGGACTACTCCTGTGTGCCATGACCGTTTGAAATTCAAACGTTGGCGGGTATGTCACCACTTTGCAGAGGTGTGACATTGAGTGGTCCCGTTGGGCCGAACTAGTCCGGACCCCTAGCCGGACTAGTCCGGACTTTAGTTGGTCACAACGGTTGGATGTCGGGACCCCTATAAAAAGGGATCCCCCAGCCTCCACTTTGCAACTCTTGAACCCTAGCACCGCCACAATAATCATTGAGTCTTCCTAAGCCTTCTCACCTGCCTACTTGGTCTCTAACCAAATATTGAGTGGATTAGGGTTTGGGACAAGGGGAGAAGGAATAACTTCGTGCTTTGGCTCTCGGTTTGATCTCTTGCACTTGGTGTTGCGTCTTTGTGACTTGTAATTGTTGAGATTCGTGTGCTTATTGTTGTTGATCATTTGTGGGAGCCTCGACTTGTGAGAAGCCCCAAGAACATTGTAGTTACCCCTTTGTGATAGTGGAAAGCCATATTGTCCTCGGGATGACTTGGAGAGGGAAGGGTTGAGCAACTCGTCCCTTCATTAGATCCTCAACAAGGACGTAGGTTCCTATGTGGGATCGAACCTCGGAATAAGCATTGTGTCTTTCGTGTCACTTTAATTTCGTGTTTATCACTAGAATTGTGTTTAGGGTTTATCTCGTTCCTCATATTGTTCATCATTGTAATCTTGCAATCTAACATGTTTTACTTGTCAATCCAACTTGCATTAGGTTGCAAGATTGTGTATCCACTTTTTGTTGAACTAAAATCCAAGAAAAACTCATAAAAAACAAGTTTTTACGGCTTTCCTGTGTGCTGAACGGACTAGTCCAGCCCTGACCTACACTAGTCCAGTCTCTGTGTTTTAATCTCGTTTTATTAAGTCATTTCAGGTCATTCCGCCTATTCACACCCCCCTTTAGGAAACTTTCGAATTCCATATAATAGTTCACCGAGGAGGGAGAATCTTAGGAACGGGTGAAAGCCTAGCCTGGACAGTAGGCCGAGCTCACAACAGCAACACGTGTGCACGTCATAAGTCCTGTTGAGGTATTGTGGAGGTGCCTCCACCCCTTCAGCAGATCATCTGGGTGAAAATCTTGTTAGCGACGATGATGTTTTTATGTTGTATCTCTCCTTGGAGGCATCATTTTTGGAGGATAGACAATGTATGGAAGTTTTTTTGTTATCTCTAACTAGCATCAAGGTATAGTGAGTCGTTCATATTTATGTATCCACAGGGTTAGTGTTGGGATTTGGCCTACGTGCAGCCTATTTGTGAGCTGATTTATTTGGGATAACTTTCCTGGTGGAAAGCCAAGGGTGGTGTGAAGATGTGGCTAGGACTTTAGTCTCACATTGCCCACCTAGATGGGTGTTCCCCAATATATATAGTGGCCCTTGTACTGGTTCTCAATATGAGAATAATGAGGAAGATGAAGGTTGTTGCTATGGACACAGACACGCACGTACGCGTGTGAGTTTCACGATTTTACACGTGTTCATCGCGTGACTTGTGACTTGCGATGTGGCGTGTCCGCGTTGTGACGAGCGTTGTTCTAATAAGCAGATATTTTTCTGCCACGTATATAAAAGGAAATATTTCATCAACACCTAGACTGTCACTTCAACATGAGTAATTAGAGGTGTAACTGCATGCTCACATTATCAGTACGCAATGACCCATTATCACTCCCATTAGTTGCACGTTGAGGAATTTCAGGGAGCGGTTTCCTGGAATTGAGGTAGATAGAATCTGAGGCGGTTGCTGATCCTCGAGTATAAGGAAATGTCCTGAGTACGGTAGGAAGATACGCACAGACATTGGCCTCTCTTGCAAAATGATCTGCACCACTATTTTTGCCTTGTTGTCCCTTTCATCCGTCGTGCATCGGATTGAGGGAGAGCGGTGTCTCTGAGCTGACGTCGGTGATCTGAAGACTTGCACGAGTGTCGGCGATCAGATTTTTGGAAAGTGCACTCGCACGACTGCTCGCAACACATCCATTTCTCGACATCTACTTCAAGTTCATCGCTCCAGCCTCTACTTCACAGTGGGACGCTCTGTAAGTAAATTGCTCGATCCATGACTAATTCAACGTTTCTAATGAGTCATTTGTTCGCGTATGTTTCAATTCAATTTCGTGTAATACTAGCACTATTCAAGTTGACTGGTAGTATATTTGTTCTTGCTATTTCTCTATTGTGATTTGTCAAATTAATTGCATGCCATATATATTTTCCAGCAATCCAGAAACCTGATAGAATTTACATGGTTGGACTTACTGATGCCGTAGAACCTCAACTATTTGTCGAGGGTGACAATTTTAAGAGATGACAGGTATAGGTCAAGTTCTGGCTCGTGTCGATGAAGATGTGGTGGGTGATTTCCCCAGTTCTTCCTCTAACTGGAGAGCACAACTGTGACTATGATCTGGACAATTCCACTTGACTTGGTTGCCTGTTGTCACTTTTGTAAGATCAACTCTGTGATATTTACATGAACCACACTTCGACTAAGGAATTATGAGAGACCCTAGACTGCAACTACGCAAAATCTAATGTTCGACATGAATTGTATGTTAATGACTAGTATCACGAATACAAGATGGTGGATGACCGATCTATCATGAAACAAACTCATTAGATCCAGCTTCTGGTGGAGGCACTTTCACATTTTGATACTATTTTTCCTCACAAGTTCATGGTTGGTGGAATTATTTTCAAATTGCCTCCATTTTGGAGGAATTTTTCCACGAGTCTTAAACACAATAAAGAGGTTATGACCGTTGAAAGTTTGGTCTCAACTCTTGATGTGGAGGAAAAGGCAAGATCCAAGGATGTGCCTCGTTCTATCCCGCGGGAAAGGACTCCCTCTAATGCCAATATGGTTGAAGGCAAATCAGGTGGTGACAATAAGAACAACAAGAACTGGAAAGGAAAGGCCAAACGAAACACTAGCTCTAAAAAGAAGAAAAAGGAAAACCTGACTTGCTTTGTGTGCGATGAACATGGCCATATAGCCACCGCAATAGAAAAGGCAAGAAATGTGGTGGTCAAAAATCTGTGAATGTCACTATTAGCGAGGTCGGAGGAGCATCTGGATCCGGGTATGTTCCAGAAGTTCTTCTAGCATGTCATTCCATCGATTGGTGGTTAGACACAAGAGCTAATGTACATGTTTGTTCCGACTATAATTTATTTTCTTCTTATCACGCTACTGACACTTGCTCTATCTTAATGGACAATGGGTTTAGGACTGTTGTACATGGAATTGGAAGAGTCGATCCGAAGTTGACCTCCGGAAAGACTCTCTCTTTGAAAAATATGCAACACATCCTTGGAATAAATAGGAACCTGATTAGTGGTTCTTTTTTTTGTATTGTGATGGCTATAAGTTAGTGTTTGAGTCAAAATAATTATTGTTTCAAAGTTTGATTTATTTATCAGAAAAGGCTATGATAGGGAGGTATGTTCCACCTTTCAGTTGTTGAAGATTGTAATAATCTTGTGAAGTCAGTTCTGAATGCAATGGAAGAGAGACTATTATTTGGCACTCTCGGCTTTGTCACATTAGTTATGACCATATCATTAGATTGTCCAAACTTAATTTGATTCCGAAAAATCCTGTTGAAAGAAGATCTAAGTGTCATGTGTGCGTGCAAGCTAAGCAGCCATGTAAACCTTTTAAAAACGTGAAAGAGAAGAACTTGTCACCACTAGATCTCATTCACTCAGATTTGTGTGAAATGAATAGAATTTTGACTAGAGCAGTGAAGAAATATTTTATATCTTTTATTGATGATGCTATAAGATATTTTCAACTCTATCTTATTAAAATGAAAGATGAGACATTGGATCGTTTTAAAATCTATAAAGCTAAGGCAGAAAACCAACTAGAAAGAAAAATCAAACATGTTAGGTCCAATAGAGGAGAAGAATATTTTTTTAATGATTTTGGCGAATATTGTGTGGAGCACAAAATTATCCATGAGACAACGTCTCCCTACTCGCTCCAATCTAACGGGGTGGCTGAACGAAAAAATGAACACTTACTGACTTGGTTAATGTCATGTTGGATAGTTTGGGTTTATCCAACTCATGGTGGGAGAAGCTATTTTAACCGCATGTTTTGTGCTGAATCGAGTTCCATCATACAAGGGTGAAATAACCCCGTATGAGAGATGGAAAGGAAGAAAGCATGCTCTCAATTTCTTATGTGCATGGAGTTGTTTGGTCAAAGTTAATGTGCCTACAGATGAGAAATGAAAATTGGGATAAAAAACCGTAGACTGTGTCTTTCTATGATACGCACAACATAGTATAGCCTATATATTTTTAGTGATTAAATCTAAGATTCCTGATGTGCACTTTAACACCGTGATTTAATCTTGTGATGCCACATTTTTTGAGGATATTTTTTCAAAGAAGGATAGAGTTGCAGGTCGTAGCAAGATATCTACTAGTTTTATCCTTATTCTTTTGCAATATTCGTACCTTGTTCTCACAATGAAAAAACCATTTAGGATGACAGTACAATATTGCTCCTCAAAGAAGCAAGAGACAAAGGATTGAAAAATCCTTTGGTGATTTTACTGTCTACCTTATTGATGATACACTCAAAACACTTTCAGAGGCATATGCATTGCCAAATGCAGAGAGTTGGAAGGAGGCATTACATAATAAAATGGAGCCCATTTTAACAAATGGAACTTGAGAAATATATGATTGTCCAGTTGGATTAAATCTTTTTTGTGTAAGTGGATGTTCAAAAAGAAACTCAAACTAGATGGTACAATCGATAAATATATGGCTAGACTCGTAGCCAAGGGATTTACCTAAAAGAAAGGCGGGGATTTTTTTGATACTTATTCACCTGTTCTAATGTAACTACAATTCGTATGGTTGTTGCACTTGTTGCGTGTCACGATCTGCTCATCCATCAAATAGATGTGAAGACAACTTTCCTAAACAGCGAGCTCAATGAGGAGATCTATATGATGCAGCCTGATGGTTTTGTGATGCCTAAGCAAGAGAACAAAGTGTGTAAGTTACGAAAATCCTTGTATGGCCTCAAGCACACACCAAACCAGTGGCATGAGAAGTTCGATAGAACTGTGACCTCAACAACCTTTGTGGTAAATGACACTGACACATGTGTGTACTATCGGTTTGGTGTTGGTAAAGCAATAATATTATGCTTATATGTTAATGACATATTAATTTTAGGACTAGTATCAATGTCATAAATGATGTAAAATCATTCTTGTCCCACAATTTTGATATGAAGGATTGGGAGAGACTGATTAAGGGCGAGAATGAGTTTACTTTAAAATAAACTCATTATGTAGAGAATATTCTGAGTCACTTTGGTACTCAGATTCTAAAGCTTCTTCAACGTCATATGATCCCAGTCTAAAGCTTCGCAAGAACAGAGGACAAGAGATTAATCAGTTGATATTCTCATATTATTGGTTCTCTCATGTATCTTGTTGGTACAACCAGACCTGAATCTCATTTGCAGTAAGCAAATTGAGCAGATTTACTTCTAATCATGGGAGAGATTACTGGTGTCTATTAGAATGTGTAATGAGATACTTGAGAGGTACATCAACATATGAGCTGCACTATACGGGGTACCCAGCTGTACTAGAAGAGTATAGTGACACAAATTTGATCTCAGATTCTGATAAGATCAAGACTACTAGTGGATACATATTCACTATTGGTGGTGTTGCAGTTTCATGGAGGTCTCGCAAGCAGACTATATTAACAAAGTCTACTATGGAGACGAAACTTGTAGCACTTGAGACAGCCACAACTGAAGCGGGGTGGCTGAAATAGCTCTTGATGGACTTGTCATTGGTCGATAAACATGTGTCAGACATTCTTTTGCATTGTGATAATCAAAGTGTGGTAACAACTGTTGGCAATGCAAAAGAAAATTTAAAGTCCCCAGGACATATGAAACAGCGAATCAAATCCGTGAGACATTTGAGAAATACGGAATAGATTGTCGTTGAGTATATTAATGCTAAAAAATATTTGACAAACCCTTTTACTAAGAGATTAACACGTGTTGTACTTGATGAAGCATCAAGAGAAATGGGTATGAAACTCACATGATGTTATCACAATTGTAATCCAAACTATCTGATTGTATATCCCGTGAAATGGATCTTGGGAAAAACAAGTTGTATGGATAACTGGAGAGTACTTGTGTATTGCTCAATTCCGCTAGCAGATGCGTACTCCCAATACTGCATGGAAGATTGACTTTAATGTCTTAATGTGTTCTGAGATCCATATAGGCAAGATATCGTGTTGCAGAGTATACTTGTAAGAACACACCTATGTGAGTTTGAATGTGACGTCACAGTCGATGAAATATGGGTAATCTCAAATAAATTCATGAACAGACACAGGAGCAAGACCGTAATGCTCCATAGGCATGACTTTAGGCGGCCTAGTATCAGCGAGTCTTTCATGTGAAACTTGCTCACACAAAACTAGCAATTCGAGGTTGTGTCTATTGCAAAGTTGTGAGTATGTGAATCATCAAATGCTAGGTGCAGCTCAACCTGTAATAGTTTTGCACTACAAAGCTGATATATAAAAGAGAAGAAATGTTACTTGTAGACCTTGACTTTTGGTGGGGATTGTTAAGATTTGGCCTACGTGCAGCCTATTTTTGGGCTGATTTATTTGGGCTAACTCTCCTGGTGGAAAGTCAAGGGTGGTGTGCAGAGGTGGTTGGGACTTTAGTCCCACATTGCCCACCTGGATGAGTGTTTCCCAATATATATCATGGCCCTTGTACTGATTCATAACATGAGAATAATGAAAAAAAATGAAGGTTGCTGCTATGGAAACAAACACACGCACGCACGCGCGTTTTGCGATTTTACGCGTGCTCATCGCGTGACTTGTGACTTGCGATGTGGAGCGTTCGCGTCATGATGTGTGGTGTCCTAATAAGCATTTATTTTTTCTGCCATGTATATGATAGAGAATATTCTATCAACACCTAGATTGCCACCTCAACGTGAGAAGTAATTAGTGGTGTAACTGTTGCCACACATTATTGTTAGAGATGTAGGGGTGTGTTTTATATTTTCCCTTTTGTATAAGGGATTTCTTGTATATTTACCACCTCTGTACATCTATTTATAGAAGCTTCTGGCCTCCTCAATAACACAAGCTCACAATTCATAACATGGTATTAGAACCATCAAATTAGGATTTTCTTTTACCCTAGCTGCCACCGTCAGCCGCTCCTCCCTGGGGTTTCCCTCAGATCCCGACGCTTTGAAGCTCTCGAACTCTTTCGTGTCTTTGGATCTGGACTCTTCTACCTTTTCACCGTAGCCTGCAGCAGACTCTTCTACCTTTTCACCGTCGTCAGAGCCTGCCTCGTGTGCCCCTGCTTCTTCTGTACGTGGGTGCCGTACCTACCTGCTGATATCAAGTGGGGGAGGTGCTGCTCTTGAGTCTTGTGCCTGCCTGTTGGTACCTGCTGTATGACGTGGGTGTGGTGCATGTCTGCCTGCTTTTGTGCTTTGGGCTCGATTGTTGATCCTCAAGCCGCCGCCAGTTCTGCTCGGTTGTAACGAGTGCTGGTTCTAGCGGCTAGGTCTTGTCAAGAAAAAAAAAAGAAAAAAATGAAAAAATTGCAGCTTGCGCCGCTTTTCTTTTGCGCTCTCGCCGTCGCCCGCCGCTGCTCATTTTGAGTTGTAGCCGTCGCCTGTCATCTCATCATGATGACTTCTTCGTCGGGCGGGGTTCCGGTTGTACGGTGTACGGTGCTTTTTAATGGCACCAATTATCGTGACTGGGTTCCCCGCATGCGCCTGCACATGCGTGGTCTACGACTCTGGGAGAATCTCACGGGTGATCTTCAATGCCCGCCTTGCCCTGCACTTCCTTCTGAGCCTGTTATTTCAGATAAAGCTACTGATGATGATAAGAATAAGCTGCAGGAGGATTATCAGACTCATCTGTCTGCGTATCAAACTCACTACAACTTATACAGGACTTGGTTGGATGATGATGCTCGAGTTGCTGCTATTCTTGCTGCTAGTATGAAGGATCGTATTGCTGCAGACATAGTTGAGTTTGAGCACGCACATCAGATGTGGGATTTTCTGCGTTCTTGTTACAAGCCTATTGGGCAGTCTACCTACCTTGCTGTTATTCATCAGGAGCAGCTGTTATGGCAGGAGGATGCCACAGTGGAGGAGTTCTTTGGTCAGATGTCCGCTATCTGGCGTCAGCTTGATGCTCTTGGTCCTTGATTGTCTACAGATACTTGTCAGTCCTGTCAGTGTCAGAAGGTTGCACTTGAGCTTCGACGAACTTATGACTTTCTGACACGTCTTCGTGACGAGTTTGAGCCTCTTCGCGCTCAGCTGCTTGCTCGTCACCCTTGTGTCTCTCTTATGGATGCTCTGACGAGTATTCATAATGAGGAGACCCGTCTTCGCTCTGCTAGTTTGCTATAATCTTCTTCAGTATTGGCTACTCGTTCTTCGGTTCCACGTCACACTGCTCCTTCACCAACAGTACCGTCTTCAGTTGTTCCTCCTGCTGGGAAGGACATGGTGCTCTTTGCTGTGACTATTGTGGTAAAGATAATCATCCAGAAGCATATTGTTTCAAGAAGAGGATGGCTCAGGTTCACCGTACTTCACAGTCTTCTGCTAGTACTGGAGGATCTCAGGGGAGTTATGCTACTACAGATACACAGGTACTCATGCTTCTTCGTCGCCTCGCCGCCTCTACACCACCGAGAGCTGCTGGTTTTGTGACTCAGCCTTCTGCACCTTTGAGTACTGCTGTTGCTTCTTCGTCTTCCACTGAGGGACCACCTTCCACTTCTGCTTTAGGTACTTATTCGATTTCGGTGCTTCATTTCATATGACTCCTTATCATACCACTTTGACTTCTTTGAGTCCCTCATATCGTTCTTCCACTGTTCATACTGCCGATGGTTCTCCTCTTTCCGTTGTTCGACAGGACACTCTTTTATCTGACTCCCTTGTTGTTCCTGATGTTTCCGTCGTTCTGGGACTAACAATGCAACTCATATCTGCTGGCCAACTTACTGATAATGATTTTCGAGTGATTCTTGATCATGATATTTGTTATGTCCAGGATCGTCGCACGGGTCGCCTAGTTGATACTGGCCCTCGTCGTCGTGATTCACAGCGTCTTTGGGAGCTTGACTGGCTTCGTCTTCCTTCCGCTGCGCTTGCCAGTTCACCCGACTCCAGTCTTGCTGCTTCGTCCACATTGACATCTGCTCAGTGGCATCATCGTCTGAGTCATATTTGTGGTTCTCGTCTGTCCATCCTAGTTCATCGTGGTCTCTTAGGATCAGTCTCTAGTTCTGAGTCTTTAGCTCATTGTCAGGGTTGTCGATTAGGAAAGCAGATTCAACTTCCTTATTATTCGAGTGAGTCAGTTTCTGAGCGTCCTTTTGATCTTGTTCATTCGGATGTATGGGGACCTGCACCTTTTGTTTCAAAAGGTGTACATAAATACTATATCATTTTTATAGATGATTTTTCTCGCCACACTTGGATTTACTTTATGAAACATCGTTGTGGGGCTTTATCTATCTATAAGTCCTTCTCGACTATGATTCGCACTCATTTTGACACCCCTATTCGTATTTTTTGAGATGATTCCACTGGTGGGTACCTTTCTGATGCTCTTAGTCAGTTTCTTTCTGAGCAAGGTACTCTTGCTCAGTTTTCTTGTCCTGGTGCTCATGCTCAGAATGACGTTGCTAAGCGTAAGCATCGTCATCTTCTTGAGACGGCTCGTGCTCTCATGATTGCTTCCTCTGTTCCGCCTCATTTTTGGGCTGAGGCGGCTCTACTGCCACTTACTTGATTAACATTCAGCCTTCGTCTGCACTTAGAGGGGGGTTCCTTTTGAGCATCTTACGTGTAAGACGCCTGACTACACCAGCATTCGTCTTTTTGGTTGTGTGTGCTACGTGCTCCTCGCACCTCGTGAGCGCACCAAGCTGACTGCTCAGTCAGCCGAGTGTGTCTTCCTTGGGTACAGTTCGGAGCATAAGAGGTATCGTTGTTGGGATCCTGTTAGTCGACGGATGAGGATTTCACGTGATGTTGTTTTTCATGAGACACGTCCTTTCTATCCTCGTCCTTCTTCTGATACTTCTTCTGTATCTGTAGTCGATCCCCTTTCGTTTTTGTTCCTTCCAGATGCTCCAATTACTAGTGTACCACCTTCACACTCGGTGTCGTGTTCCATGGTTCCTTCTTCCTCGGAGCCTGCTTCTTTGGTTCCCGATTATACTTTGAAGGCTCCTGTGACACAGGTCTATACTCGACGAGTTGTCTCTCCTTCAGACGTACCAGCTTCTTCTGATGAGCCATCTACTCTGGTTGGGTCATCTTCTGATCCATCTTCTCCGGCTCAGTCTGCCTCTTCTGGGACGTCCTCTTCTCTTGAAGAATCATCTTCTTATGATGATTCTTCTCCCGAGCATCATCTTGGACGTGGTCATCGTCCTCGACAACCTCCTAATCGGTATTCTCCTTCTAGCTTTGCTACTGCTGCTGCTGCTCTTCTTGAGCCGGCTACGTATTGTGATGTTGTTCCTCATCCGGAATGGCAGCATGCGATGGCTGAGGAGATTGCTGCTCTTGAGCGCACTGGCACATGGGAACTTGTGCCCTATCCCCCACGTGTTCGCCCGATCACGTGTAAGTGGATCTATAAGGTTAAGACTCGCTCTGATGGTTCACTTGAGTGATATAAGCTCGATTAGTCGCTCGTGGCTTCCAGCAGGAACATGGTCATGACTATGATGAGACTTTTGCTCCTGTCGCTCACATGACCACTGTTCGCACTCTGCTTGTTGTGGCCTCTGTTCATGACTGGTCCATCTCTCAGCTTGATGTGAAGAATGGCTTTCTTAATGGTGATTTGCGTGAGGAGGTTTATATGCAGCCACCACCTGGGTATTCTGTTCCTGAGGGTATGGTTTGTCGCCTTCGACGTTCTCTTTATGGCCTTAAGCACGCTCCTCGTGCTTGGTTTCAGCGTTTTGCATCTGTGGTCACTGCTGCTGGTTTCTCTGCCAGTGCTCATGACCCCGCGCTTTTTGTACACACTTCGTCTCGTGGCCGCACTCTTCTTCTTCTCTATGTTGATGACATGATCATCACCGGAGACGATTCTGAGTACATAGCCTTTGTAAAGGCCCGTCTCAGTGAGCATTTTCTTATGTCTGATCTTGGTCCTCTTTGTTACTTTCTTGGGATTGAGGTTTCCTCCTCTTCTGAGTGAATTTTTCTGTCTCAGGAGAAGTACATTTAGGATCTTCTTGATCGGGCTTCTCTTACTGATCACCGGACTGTTGAGACTCCCATGGAACTTAATGTCCATCTTCGAGCCACTGATGGTGAGCCTCTTGATGATCCTACTCGTTATCGTCATATTGTAGGGAGTCTCGTGTACCTTGGTGTCACTCGTCCTGATATCTCATACTCTGTTCATATTCTGAGTCAGTTTGTTTCGACTCCCACCCAGGTCCACTATAGTCACCTACTTCGTGTCTTGCATTATCTTCGTGAGACTATCTCCAGACGTCTGTTATGTCCATGCTCTAGCTCTTTACAGCTCAAAACATATTCTGATGCTACTTGGGCTAGTGATCCCTCTGATCGTTGATCTCTTTCTGCCTGTTGTGTTTTTCTTGATGGTTCCCTCATTGCTTGGAAGACTAAGAAACAGGTAGCAGTTTCTCGTTCGAGTGCAGAGGCTGAGTTGCGTGCTATGGCTCTTGTGAGTGCAGAGGTTACTTGGTTGCAGTGGTTGCTTGAGGACTTTGGTGTGTCTGTTGCTATGCCGACTCCTCTTTTGTCTGACAGTACAAGTGCGATCAGTATTACTCGTGATCCGGTAAAACATGAGCTTACCAAGCATATTGGTGTTGATGCTTCTTATACACGAGCACATGTACAGTACGGTGTTGTTGATCTCCATTATGTGCCTTCAGAGCTTCAGCTGGCGGATTTCTACACGAAGGCACAAACTCGAGCTCAACATAGTTTTTATCTCTCCAAGCTCAGTGTTCGTGATGCACCTTGAGTTTGAGGGAGGGTGTTAGAGATGTAGGGATGTGTTTTATATTTTCTCTTTTGCATAAGGGGTTTCTTGTATATTTACCACCTCTGTACATCTATTTATAGAGACCTCTGGCCTCCTCAATAATACAAGCCCACAATTCATAACAATTATCAGTGTGTAATGACCTATTATCACCTCCATTAGTTGCACGTTGAGGAATTTCAGGAGACTGTTTCCTGGAATTAAGGCAGATTGAATCTGAGGTTGTTGTTGATCATCGAGTATAAGGAGACGTCCTGAGTAGGGTAGGAAGATACGCGGAGAAACTGGCCTCTCTTGCAAACTGATCTGCGCGTTGTTTTTGCGTTATCGTTCATTCGTCCGTCGTGCAGCGAATTGAGGGAGAGCGGTGTCTCCGAGTCGACGCCGGTGATCTGAAAACCTGCACAGGTGCCGACGATTAGGTTTCTGGAAAATGCGCTCGCATGACCGCTCGTAGCACTTCCATTTCTCGACATCTACTTCAAGTTCGTCGCTCCAGCCTCTACTTCTCAGCGGGACACTCTGTAAGTAAATTACTCAATCCATGACTAATTCAACGTTTTTAATGAGCAATTTGTTCGCATATGTTTTAATTCAATTTTGTGTAATACTAGTACTGTTCAAGTTGACTGCTAGTATATTTGTTATTGCTATTCCTCCATTTTGGTTCGTCAAATTAATTGCATGTCATATGTATTTTCCAACAGTTAGTGATGTTTGTGTCGTCGGTGGAGGATGTCATCATCTCTTTTGTACAGTTTTCGAGCCGTGTTTTTCATATAAACTGAATCGTTTTCCTTCTTATATAATATTGCGCGGAAGCTACTAAAAAAACGGAGTATCGGTTAGAGGGTGACTTGCTTTCTGTGTGATTACTACTGCTATGGTTGTGCGTGGCTCTTCCTTTCTGTCCCTAAAGAAACTTGGCAAATTTCGTCAACTCTGTCTGTTTTGCAGTCCGGGGAGTTCTGTGCTGAGAGTAGAGATAAGCATACGCTTCAGTTGGTGCAGGATGTCTAGGGAAAATCCTCCGGATATATCATGTCTCCAGAGGTTGTGCTCCATATCCGACAGGAATCTTACGCTCCTGGTCCTTATGATATGGAGGAAGCCTTGACTTCGATTATCAAAGCCTTGAACATTTACAAGTCTTGCGTGAAAGCAGTAACCTTACTCCTAGTCCTACCCAGCAGACTTCCAGTTCAGCAACTGAACTAATCTCTCAATATTTTTCTTTTCCCTTTCGTTTATTCTTTGTTTCCACCCGTATGTACTACCAGTTCACGCTACGTTTTAACAGAAAAACAAGAACGTATACTGCAGAACAATGTGGCAGCTAACAAGGGACACAGCCAATCCATGATTGCTGCAAGTCTGAAAGCATACGCTTTCGCTCTGGCCTCTGAGCAGAGACCAGTGAACTGCACTATGTGACATGAAATCCAAGAGATCTTTTGTATAAAAGGTAACCGGAATGTAGAAACAGCACCAGAGTATTCTTCATTTACGAATACAAAATACACATCTGACAACAAAGTACATGAAGACGGGGGAGTAAGCAATGACAAATATTATTGCCAAGTAGCGTTCCTAATATGTATGTACAGTTGTACACGGGAAATCCAAGCACAATTATGCATGGTTGAACAGCTGAAACAACTGCACTACAAAACCTGAAATAAACCTAATGTTTGGGGAACCACAATGGAGAGAGTTTGTTGAACAGAGGGAAAGCTAGGACCTTTTTTTGCATGGAGCAACAGCTGAAATAATTGCTAATGTTGCTTCATTTAGGGTTCATTAAGCACTAAAACCCTTATGAATGGAGCTCCAGGGATTGGAAGGAATACTAGCGCAAGCCTGCGCGGCAACCTTTGAAAATGCTTCAGGACGGATCCCAGCGTTGCAGATATTTGCAAAGGACCGCATGTGCTTCATTCCATACTGTGACAACGACCCGCATTGTGATTCGAAAGCACGTACCTGAAGTAAATACAGATGCAAGTTGAGTTTTTAATGACTGAGCTGCGGCAGGTCTAAAAATGATGATTCTATATGCAGTGGTTATTAGCTGACAGTATCGGTAACCGAGGCAACTTGCCAGAAAATTGGAAATGTAAAAAATGATTCGAGATGACAGTATAATCATTGGAACAATACACATGTCCGCGAGGAGATTTAGCTATGTACGAATTATAAGAACTCTGAACAAATTGGAACGAAACACCTGTAAGTGAAAGTCAAGTAAAATATTTTCTCGGTTCACAGATTTATTTTGCAGAAATTTTTGCTCAAAAAAGTAACATCCTAGTGCGATCACATATATAAAACCTAATCAAATACATTAACTGTTTTTTAATTAGAAAAATCAAAGGTTTAGGATCCGCTCTTAGTTCAAGACAAGCAGCTTGCTAAAATAGCACAACATAATCGAAAGACAATAGAGGTTTACCGTAGATTTTAGGCAGCTCCAGTCATCAACAAGAGGTTTGCGTGCGACACGAACGGTCTTCAGAACCATAGGACCATGCTCAGAGCCAAAGAGAAGATTTCCGATCAGCTCAACACTGTTGTCAACATGAGATCTGTGGGCCATCACTTCAAGCAGTTCCTTCCGGGCATTATTTTTCTCAGGTGAGCCTTCAGCCAATTTCCGGTACTTCACACGAGAGAGAAAAGAAGCCAATCAGCTGGTTTATTCACTTAAGTTAATGAAGGGATTGTGTATAAGAGACGACATAAAGATCTTATGGTAACAATCGAGGTAAATAGCTTCCTCATGATATACTAACCTTCTGCCAGAAGTAAACAAGGTCAGCGTCACGCTGATTAACAGCTTTTGAGAATAATGGCAATGAGTTATCTTCCACAAATGTGACGTTGTCGTTAGCAGGGTTTGAGCCAATGTACGTAAACAGATGCTTAGCACTCAGGTCCAAAGAGCCGTACTGCATCACATGGGAACCATAGTTGAATGTGTCGTGAACTGATGTCCTGTACTTGACCTGCTCAACCAATAAGTTGCAGTGATCAGAGCACATTGAAGTGTGGCTGTAGTGTGATGCTGAAGTTTTCATGTCTGAACACTTACCAAGTTATACTGCTGCTTGAGAGACTCAGTTCGCAGATTGTGGACATCACTGTCAACAGGAAAAATGAAGAAAACGAGGCCTGGTTAAATGCATATGTTTTGATCCAAGATGGAGCAAAAATATGTGTTTTAATATAGATTTGGGTCCAACTCAAAGAGTAGACTTGAGCTGGTAAGGCGAGCAGAATAGCTGATGACGACCTATTATTTCATTTTTCTAATCTTACTAAAGGAGTTGAGCGTAATGCTATATCCAGCTCATTCGGTACAGACCACATGGTCCAAATCAACTGCCTGGTACCTTCTTGGGAATTAACAAACTTGTTACCAAGTATGTGCACTTAAACGTTGAGCATCACATGCATATCATCAGCGTCTTACTTTATTGAACACAAAGAGTGCGTAGTCAGGTTATCAGGTAGTTATCAGTCTAATTATCTGATCATTTCAAAATAACATATCCGGCCATCAGGAAGTGCCCAAAGTACTAATTAAACCAATTGATCTGAGTGAATCCAAAACAGACCCTGCACATGTGAATTAGTTTAACAGGATCTGGGGACGAGATTTTACAATTTCAATGTCGTAGTGTGGAAACAAAGAGGGGTGCGAATTCAGGTACCTGTCTTCCATCCAAGCAACACTATACAGGTCTCCCAGGCAGGTGTCATATTCCGGTGGAGGTTCCGGAAAGTCACCAGGACAGTACGTCCCCCAGCTGCTCTCCTCTGCATTTGATGCGGTGGTCGCGTAGACATTGATGTCATTCGGCAGCATGCCCTCAAAGATGCTCCCAGATTCACATGCTTCAAGATAAAAAACCTGTAAACGGAGAACAAACACGCGTCCAGCTCAAGCCATTGCTTCAAGCAGCACAAAACCAAAGAGCAAGATTAGCTTGTCTTACCAGACTTTTGTAGGTCCCAGCAGCATGCTTCTTCTTCAAAACATCGACCAGGTCATCACCGTAGAGGTACGGGTACGTAGGCATCCCTGAAGTTTTTTTTCGATGGAATAAAATAACTGCGTCTATCTCCGATTCTAATATATCATGTACTGGATGTGTAATCATCTGGCTGAACTACAGGAAAGGTTAGTTCTTATGACTTACCAAGGACACCGGGACCACCATGATCACTGTAAAAGACGAAAATATGATCATTGGGGCCACTGTCAACGACCTTGCCACTTCCACCACGCACGGCCGTTTTGTTGCCAAGCAGGACAGCAAATAAATTGTTGACGGTGACCTCCCTTCCCGTGTAATCCTACAGCACGAGTAGGAATTTTTTAGTAAAATGGATGAAAAATAAGCATAAGGATGCATAACCACATAGTACTCAATACGTTAGCACGTACAAAGCTTAATTATATTTTTACTCTTCAAGCTTCTCTTGTTCACAACAAATGGGCAAAAGACACCCCTCAAAAACAAGTGGGCAAAGGACAACAGGATGACGGGAACTTAGGCATTCTGTCGTTTTTGAGGTATGTATACTTTTGAGGTCTAAGTCTTCAATTATACACCACCCACACTGTCAACTTTTTTTTTTCACAGCTAGTCCATTGAATGGTAAGGCCATACATGGAAACTTGTAGGTAGGGTTCTAAAAGGGCACTTGGATGACTAATCGGCGCGGTGGTGTGGTGAGGGGCGGCAGAGGCATGCGGGCAGGCGAAAGCATGGGGGCTGGAGGCGGCGGCGGCGTTGGATGGAGTTGGTGTTGAGCTGAGTTGAGTTGGACTTATAGGTGGCCAACGGGCCGTGACGGGCCGGCCCGGCCCGAGCCCAGTCGGGCTCGTGCCTAAAAAACTTGGGCCCAACACGGCCCAAAAAAATCGGGTTGGGCCGGGCCGGCCCACGGGTTGGGGGTCCAGGCATAGCCCGAATCCATTTTAAGTGTGTCAGGCCGTGTCGTGTCAGGCCGGCCCGTGACCTATTTTAGTTAAAAATATAATAAAAATAACAGAAGAATCACTATTCGGGCCTAAACGGATCGTGCCGGGCCGGGCCAGCTCGACGGGTTGGTTGTGCCGAGCCTAATCGGGCCGTGCCGGCAAGCCTGACGGGTTGAATATCCAAGCCCGGGCACGGCTCGTGTCGTGCTTCGGGCCGGCCCGGGCCCGAATTTTTCGGGTCAGACTGTGCTCGTGCCGTGCCATTTTAGTCGTGCTTCGGATTGGCCCATTTGGCCCGGCCCATTTGGCCACCTCTAATTGGACTGAATTGGTCTAATTGTCTAATTGATGTGAACCGTCAAATGGGATCCGACGGTCCTCTTTTTATATCGGACCATATAAAAAACTATCCTTTCTACCCTAACTCTTAACTATTTTCTTCCCTCACTTTCTCTCCTCTCCACTGGCGGCGTTGCGGCAGCAACGATGGCCAACCAGACGAGGCTCCCTGGCATCCGCCGGTGACCGAATGGACAGCGCCTAGACTACGCCTAGCGAACACTAGGCAGCGCATCGCGACAACTAGTAGTGTGAACTTTACTGGAAGGAAGAGGGGTTACCTTTGGGACCCCAGCGTAGACATCAGCACCCTGGGGATGGTTGATGATGACACCAGGCCTCGGGTTCTCCGGGCTGTGCGCGATGTCATCGTACATGAAGACGATGATGTTCTCGTCTCTGAGCCCGCCCTTCTTCATGATCTGGTACGCATGGCAGACATCCGCCTGCAGGTTCATTCCATTGATTTCCCAGGAGCATGTTACTCACCCGAACCGGGTTCAGCCGCGATGATGATCCGAGCATGCGGGCGGGCCGGAGGCGCGTACCTGGTGGCGGTAGTTGTAGTAGCCGTTGGAGCCGGCGACGAGCACGGCCCACCTGGTCCCGACGACGGAGTCGTCCGATTCATCCCCCTCCGACGGCAGCCGGATTATGCCCTGCTCGAGGTGGGGCCGCGCCCACGCGACCGCGGCGCAGAGGCAAGCGGAGAGCATCAGCGCAAGGCGGAGGCGGAGGCGAGCGGCCATGGCCTTGGCTTGCGCCGTACGCAGGAAGGAAGGAAGGAATGAGAAGAAGGCGGATGGAGTGGACGCGTTTTTCGGATGCTTGGGTGAGGGGTTTTGGCGTGGTTCGGAGAGGAAAGCTTCCACCGTCTCCTTTTATCGTCCGCCGTTAGCTTGGTTTTGGTGGGGGCGCTCAGGTGGCCCCACACGGAAGGTGACATCACAGAGTTTTCAGTGAAAGAAACAAATATCCTCCAAATGATTACTCCTTCCTTTCTCCAATCGATATCATTAGACGACACATTTAGTTCAAAATAAACAAAAACTATTTTGTTTCCTGTCAAAGATAAACATAGTGAACTTGGCAACTAGTGGTTATTTTGACAGTCAGCGAAAGTTTGGATTTTCTAGACTCTGTGGCTTCTGCAAGATGAACAACTGAAGTAATCTGCAAAAAGAATAGCGATTTTGAGATGTCTCTCTCACGAGCAATGAAGAAATAAAAAGAAAACAAAGTAGAAGAAAGGTGAGCTGAGTGATGATGGGCAGGAGAGAGCTGAGATGTGGCCTCTGATTGCCCAACCACTCTCACAGTGTGTTTGTTCCTCCTAGATTCGTTGTTCGCCTGCCGTCCTGTCCGTGTTTCTAACGCCTGATGGATGGCCCACGGACAACACCAGCCGGTGGTAGGCCCGTCCGGCGGCGCCGCTGCTGCAACACAGACCGCACGGCCCGCGGCCAATCACCACCTACCTGAGTTTGATATTTTGGTGCTCACCTGACAGCTGTGCCTTGATTCGGGGCTCGCGGTTCTCAACTCTTCTGTGCCTCTACTATTCTTCTTCGTCCATTGGTTTGTTACGGACGTGGCATGGCTCTTGTACTTGGTAAATCATTTGAAAAGGAATGCCTCGCCCATATGTGATTGTATTAGTTACGAGTTGTCACTACTTGATAGATATATGTTCCTTTCATTATTAAATTATTATTGTTAGGACGATAATTTTAGACTCCTTGGTACGGTTCTAGATTCACGTAGAATCAAAAACGTTTCAGATTCGATATAAAAACGGTTTGAGACTGTAGAATAAAATCACTTTAAAAATTGTTTGGCTAACATTTCTGTTTCAACTTCAGTAGAGAAGAGAGAAATGTTAAATTGATTCATTTAACTTTGGCTAGTTCGTGGTTGTTCTTCATTTATATTTGTTTGTTATACGTGATTATGTAATGACTTTGATAATAAAAAAATTAGTGTTAACTCGTAATATTGGCCCCTACTGAGAACGTTATAATATAATATGGTTGTTATTTGGTTCTGCACGCTTTTATTTTGTTTGTATTATCACGCTGACAAGTTCAGAAATAGGAAAAAGTAAAAAAACATTTGGTCACCGATCCAAGTTGGAGTGATTTAACGAATAAGTCGTAGCTCGAGGGTCGGAGATTCCAAAGCGTTATAAGGTGGTGACAAATCTTCGCAGTTTTTTTAAAACTTGGACCTGAGTTATGATTGACCGAAGCGTTCTAAGGTGTGAAACACCTTTTCAGATGTTTCACCTTCATAGTTCAAAAAAGTGAATCACTTTGGATGTTTCTTCTCCGAAACATTTCTTATTTTACCGTTTAGATCAGTTTCAAGTGATTCTAACTAGAATAAAAAATGTTTCACCCATCCAAATGAACTCTTAGTTTAATTTCAGATTATATTATTATTCTAATAATACTATTTGAGAACGAAGGGACAAACAAGAATTTGTCCTTAACACTCTTCAACTAATAACACAAAGACAGCGCGTAGGGTCATGTTAATAGACGCGACATGTGTGTGTAACATGCACAATCCCTGGGAGCTTAGGCGATCCGCACTCATTTCCTCTAAAAGAACGACTAGAATGCAATCAGCACTCTAGTGCAACCATGCAAAAATTAAATCTGAACTACACGATCTACATCTAACAGTTAGTGCATTTTTACACTTTAAAATCTCTCACCCGATAATATAAATGTAGTGTTAGGTGAAAAGGTTTAAATGTAAAATGTATAAGACTGAATTTATTTCCTCAGGAAATGATCCAAGCTTTTCTCCATTCCAAACATATCCCTGACTTTCCTTTCCACTAGATTAAATTCCTCCAAAAACCCTATACAAATCATCCATTCCAAACAGACCCTTAACATTTCCTCTTCATGAATGGGGTTGCTTGTGAGACTCCTCCACTCGACGGCAGAGACTGGGAAAGCAGCTGAAAACGACACAATCTACGAAAGAGAAGGAAGATCGTAACATCGCTAAGGCAAGAGGACACGCCACGTTTTGGAAATATAAATATGGAGAAGTGGACGAGCTGTCATGGTCCCATCGACTGATTGCGAATGCATTGGCCTCTTTCATGTTGTGCCGATCTTCGCTTGCGTACCGGCTGATTCCCTAGCCCAATTTCATTTGATTATATACTTACGCTCCAGTGCTCTGATAGAGGTGCTATGCTTAGTTTATCTTATTTTCTTATCACGGACGGAAAGTCATTGTTGACTAATTAAAAAATAGCAGTTTTTCTTTAGTGGACTAACTGAAGGAGGTTGCTAACTATCGGTAGACGGCATCATTTACCCAAACTAAATAAATGTCAAGAATAAACCTCCACACAATATATCTGCAGCATGATTCAAGTATCTTCTAAACTTATTAGCCTCTAATTTCAGGTCAAAGGTCATGAATATTGTTGTGGACGATTCGTGCAGCTTGAACATAATGACTGGACCTAATATGTCATGGTTGAAGCCTGAAAGTCTTGTTGTCTGCAACATGGGAAAAAAGATGTCCCACTCAATGAATATGTCTGAGTATGACATTTTTCTTCACTGGAAATACATCTAGATGCAAAGAACTTGCTTAATGGTGCTACTTGCAAAGATGAAAGGGACGCATGTTACAAGATATAATAGTATTTGCATGCAGAGAAATGACAAACGCACGATGAGTAGTTTTAAAGCTTAGGCGCAAATCAATATTCTGCATAACTGTCGAAACAATATGCAAAAATGGATCTTATAAAGATGAATATATATGGACTCAATAGATAGGATGCCTTTTTATCAAAGATCTTGCAGGTGGGGGTTAGAGTAAGTTCAATCATAGAGTACCCACCATTCAGCTAAGTATAAATAGGATAGCACAATATGAAAGGGACGCTCGGGTAAGGAAACATTCAACCACGGGCTTAAAAGTTACTCCCTCCGTCCCGGAAAGTTTGTAGCTTTGTAGTTCATTTTTAAACTACAAAGCGACAAACTTTCCGAGACGGGGGGAGTACATGATTAGCTATTTATTTTATGTCGCTGTTCATGAATTTGTGCCATGGACGCTTCTCTAAAGACAACATCTCACATAGCCATCAGCCAAAATGAAGTTTTTACTGCAAGTTGACTTCAATGCTAGCACCGATTGAGTGGTGTGCCTCCATATTTTTTCGATAATGATAAAACATGAATATCCTAGCATTGTAACAGCTTACCTGGGCTACCAAAAAGGGCAATAACATAGGAGAAGAGTTTTATAAACATAGTACAATAACAGGGCATAACAATTTATCCTCCAAAAAGGGCTGAAAAAATTGCTACAAATTTTGTTCTGCAGATCACAGTGGTATCCCATATTGTATTTTTCCAAAAAATCAAATCCAGTGATAGCCAACTTCCAGTTAGTATATTGTATTTCTAGGCTTCTAACAGGATTCTGTTATGTTACAAACTTGGAATCTAATCTACCCCTTTGTGTGCGTATGAGTTTACCACCCTCTTTTCTGAAGGAATACTCCATCGGGTAACTTGCTAGTTGTAGCAACCATTTCTCTCAGATAAATAAGTAGTTTAGCGATGGCAGGCAGCTCACTTTCATGAATATTGTAGTTCCTATAAGAACATTGTGGCAATACTCACTATCTATTTGGCTACCGTAGCATCCCAAGGCAAGCTACCTATGCAATAGCTTGACCTTCACCTGGCAAAACCCAGAATATAGCAAGTGTCATACATGTTCCTTTCCGTGGATGGCACAAATGATTCTCTTTCTGATACCAAATTGTTATCATTAGATTCTAACTTTTTTATCTTGGTGTGCTTTCATGAAACTTTTCAAAGGGATTCAATGGGCCAGTGTAGCAAACATACGATGGGCCATGCCCAGAATAAATGAAATTTTGGAAGTGGTATCAATCGATCCTTATTTGGCTTGACTAATCATGCTTGTGCCCCAATCCAATTGAAAGAAAAAAAACAAAGCAATGTTTTCTGAATGTGAGTTCAAGTAGTACTAGTATAAAAGTCATAAAAACCACTCGGATGTCTAACCCATCTTACAATATCTCTGCGCAAGTGTGGAACTGCTAAAATATGTTACAGATCTATATAGCAGCCTCAACATGGTTTCATGCCAAATGTAAAATCCACTAAAATCAAATCAACATCGTCTTCTCTAGCAGTAAAAAGATGTAATAGAAACTTACTAGCATGCCTCTCCGTCAACCCGGAATCCAACATTATATTAACTGCCTATTTATCTTCACTCCAAGTTTTAGCTTTGGTGGAAGAAGTGAGTCTTGCTGCAAAGGTCCTGGTCACAACAGACAGAGACAAATCCAAACATAAGAATAACTTAAAAGGGAGTTGGTTGCAGTCTGAGCATATCTACGCGAGTGTGATAATTGAACCCTGTGACATGATCACCTCTAAGCACGGTGAGTTGATCCTCAAATAACTGGGGCTATGACAGGACGTTCTTGGATGGATGTGAACAATATTCTATGACAGGACATTCTTGGATGGATATACTAAATCGTAAAAAGGACAGACCCAGTGCTGGAAGCTCCCATACGCACTGGAAGCTCCCATGCGAGGTGGGGTTTAGGGAAGGATTATACGAGACCAGTCTTACCCCTGCAATGTGTAATGCAGAGAGACGGCGTCGAACTCAGGACCTCTTGGCACCAGTGAGATGACTTCACCACTGCGTTAGGTCTGTCCTTCATATACTAAATCGTACAATAATCATTTTTTGTGTCTTTGGCCAATGCTCCTTGAAGCTGCCTGTTGCTTAGAAAGGACTTGTGCTATAAGTTGGGTTTGGCCGAAAATGGGTGCATTCTTCAAAAGCAAGTTCCTTGACGATGAGTCTACAGAATAGCCTTGGCCAGTCATCCAGTCCAAAAGGCATAACAGTAGCTGCTTCTTATCAGGCTTCCGTATGTATCTCTGAATTGCTCTTCCAAAGATATCCTGCAAAGACAACGGCTGTGTTCAGCACTGGAAGGTAGAGTAAGTTAGTATGCTAGCCAAAATGTTGATAACTAAGGCCACGTCTGGCTCGATAACGACTGGTCTTGCACTGCCAGACCCAATACCACCTACAAAAAAAAAAAAACAATAACCAAGCCTTTATCCCAAGCACGTTGGTGTAGGCTAGATATGAAACCCAAAAATTAAAGGCTGAGAATTTTGCATTATTCAGGTCTGATTGGCAGAGCAGCCAAAATAATGAGCCCAAAGCTCAAACCATTAGATTTGCAGCTCGTCTTCCGCACCAGATTGTGCACTGTCACAATCCAAACTTAGATTGTGAAATCTGCTCATAGAACCTGTGTGTTTGTGTTAGCTTTTGAACACTGGTCAGAATCAGAATAAATATCTGAAACTGAAACAAACACTCAAACCGGACTTTAGGCTTATGGAGTCATGAACGCATGGCTAGTACTAATGAAGCAATCACATACGTTTTACTATTGGAATGAAGAAAGGAAACAAAATGAGTAGAACATAACCATAACACCCAAGAGACTACCACATATCATATCAAAAATTAGAAATGAGATGATTTTCGGCAGGAAGCAGCAACACGAGGCACACCTACTGTTGTGGATGCATTTGCTGGCACAGACTTATCGATGCCAACGCCGTGGCCAGAAGGATGTGCCGGTTCAGCAAAGTGGCTAAGCACAACCACCAGTTGTTGCAAAATGATAGGGAGAGTTAAGATAAGCTTGTTAGAAAGTTGTTTCATTTGTATTTCAGTTAGCCGATGCCTGTAGTATAAATAAAGGCAGTCGTAATTTAGGGTTCTAATTCATCAAAGAAGTAAACTCCCCCTTGGGCGAGCTGCTCTTCGGTCACCATGGCTGAGGATGTTCCTCAGGTCGGCGGCGAGAACAGTTCGTCGTTAGGTAGTGTTTGCTACCCTCTTTGCTACAACTCGCAAGCACATCTCCTGCACTCTCCGCTACGTACTCCTCCACGATTGCTGGGAGCTGCAAGGCATGCCGCGGCGGCCTTTCCAGCCAATGCCTGGCATGGTGATAGCTTAGGAGCAGACAGTGGCCTAGATAGCAGAATGGAGCATTTCGCTATCCTGAGCAGGCTTCTAAATCACCGCCTGGATGCCTAGGTGCCAGGCCAAGCGAGCGGCGGCGGCGGCGCCGAGCAGAGGAGGCGGCGGCGGAGGAACGGGAGGAAGAGAGATCAGGCGGGCGAGGACTGGAGGCGGGCGTGGCCGAGTTGAGCCGACTTGGGCCGACGCGCTGATTAATGAGGACCGTCGGATGAAGATCGTGGAGATATAAAAGAACACCCTTCTAACCCTAATCTTCACTTCTCCCCTCTTCTCTACACCCGAATCTTCCATCCCACCCGACGGCGGCCACAGCAGATGGCCGGCGGCGATGATTTCGTGGCTCGCGAAGGTGCAGTGGGCGGCTGCAAGGCGGACGGCAGCACGTCGTGCGGCTGCGTGGCGGACGGCAGCGAGGCCGGCGGCGCCGGCTGCCAGGCGAGGCGACGGCACACCTAGGCGACGCCTTACGAAGCCTGATCCTGAAGACCAAATAGAAATACAATTTTTAGTTTTGGATGCGGAACTGGGGAGGGTCATTCTCACATGGTAGCTGCGACTTACTGCATGTAGTTATAGTAGCAATTCAGTATCCCTTCTTGAACTAACTAGTCTAATGGTGGCCTGCTAACAGTTTTCATCCTGGTTGTAAGACCATAAGCCCAGATTCCTATTAACGGTAGCACCTGTCTGAATGCCTAAGTGCCAGGGTAACAAAGGTGGTCACTATATCCTATTAAGTTGATTCCATTGTAAAACATTTAGTTACTGCAGTAGAAACCAGGGGATATTGTTGCCTTTCCACAGAAATAGCCTATTAACATCAGGATGCAGAAATTTGCTAAAACCATTCAGGGCCTAAATGAAACCATTTTGTCACTAGTTTTTGCTGGATTAAGTGTATTATTATTTACTAGACTCCAAAATATATGTTTTAAAAACCCTGAAAGCCATGCAGATGGTCCGTTTTTTCTCTAACGAACATGGTAGCCTCCAAAAACAATTTTCTACATCTGATAAACATAACAACTGGATAGATGGTAAGAAGGATCTCCATGTTTAGACATTATATAAAGAAATGTTCGAGTCCAAATATGATTGCAGACTGAGAAATTGTAAGGTATAATCATGGCATCAGAGGATATATTGCATGGAAAACTATGCATGTGAGATGTGATTACGGATCACAGATTATCCGATGTTACGCAAATTCCAAATGTTACCACATGGACTTTTAGCCAACTAAAAATGACATGAAATAAGAGAAACAGGTACAGAACCATCACCTGGCTGATACGCCACCCGGAGCGGTTTAAGGCTTTCATGACATCGTTAATAAGATTTATGTTGCCTGATTCCATGAAAGATTTAGCAAACTTCTCCAAAGAGGGAGGAGATATCAGCTCAGCATTGTCCTGTTCAACTTGTTTTTCTTAGGCACTAACAAAAGAGTTTGTTGTATTTCCCTCGAACAAACAAAAGATTGCGGTAGAAAATGCCAAAAGCTCATATGGATAATGTCTTGTTACCTTAACAACTATATACGCATCCTTGAGAAGCCCTGCTGAAACTAAGATGCCTAAAGCCTTCTCGTGAAGAGATTTATGCACTGCTCTCTTACTGTATCTCAACATGCTATATACAGAAAATGCTTCAGAAGGAAATCCTTCTTTTCCTAACTGTATCATTACATGAGAACAAAGCTCCTGGAAAAAAGACATACAAAAGTTGGTCAACTACATAGATAGCCTACCTACAACCAATAGGTGATTTGGAGCATTCTGAATCAAGATGTGCAATTATCACTCACTCTCTTCTGCAAGTCTTTCATTACTCAGAAGCAACAGTACCTAATGTTTGATGGTTCAGTCTGTGATGCTAAATGGTCAGGCATATTATATTTAATGCAGAATTATCCAGCTAAGCTTAAACAAAGAGACACTTGCAAGACTGTCCTATTTTTAGATCCATTTCTGATTTTACCCCTCTTTTCTAGACTTCGCAAATTTGACCTGTTTTTCAGAAATGAATCTGCCATCTGCCCATGTTTCTTAAATCCATGAAGTGCTACCCAATGTTTGGAAATTAGACAAAAGTTCATAATGCCCCTCTCTAAGTTCTAGACGCAGCACTATGTTCTACTCTTCCCGTTCTTCATCAGAGACATGGAACTCTAACCCAAGAGCGGGGGTGACATTTTAAGAGGCAGGCGTGGCACGATGCCACTTGAATCTCGAGGTAGTTAGTGACGTCGTGTGGCATTGGTCCCGCTGTGAGCTCGGGTTCTTGACGGACGGTCACGCCCATGAGGAGCTCTCCGAGCTTGTGTTAGAAGCGCCGCGACCGGGTGGGCGCATACGAGGAGGGGTTTCGCGAGTTCACGAGCTCCTAGAGGTAGGAAGCAGCACTGACCATTATTGGAGGGGAAATTGTGATTAATTTTATTTGGGTACATATTGTAGCCCTAGTGGGCTAAATACATGAGCTAGGCCCAATAAGGCACACAAGCGTAACACATACTCTACCCCCCCCCCCCCACCCCACCCCACCACCATGAAAAATGTTGGGACTGGACCGGAACTCCGAGAATACCGACGAAGAAAAGCCCTTGGTGAAGGAATTGGGAAGTCGTTGGAACATGGAGAACTCGAACATCATTACAAGAACGTCTTTGACATGAAACTTTTTCAAAATGAATGCCTAAATAGTATGTAGTTTTCCTATTTAAATTTTATCAAGTTCAGTCATAATGCTGCCAGAATTTAATTATAATTCTTTTCTAATATGAATACATATAAAATATGTTCAAATTCTGCTACAAAGATGTTCAAATATGTCCGAAATTTCAGTTTAATATGTACTCCCTCCTTCCTCAAAACTTTTAGGGACAGATGGAGTATACGGCTGCCTCATATCAAAACAGGGTTGAATTTACAAACAACAAAGTAGGGGCAAATTTACAAGGGCATGTACATTTCTTGGTACTGAATTTAATACCGTTTACACCTCCTGACAGAACAGAGGCAACTTGAAGTTCCAAATTCAAACAACAGGTCCCATTTTGCAAAGTGTGGAAAATAGGGCCGAAACCAGAATTGGAATCGGAAACAGGGGTAAAAACATTAACTATGATGATAACAAACCAACCACCCAAATAACTCAAGTTAGTTATCAAACTGTATAATTCAACCATTTACCTACTTCATCTGCCAAGATAAAAGACCTAAATATAACCCTATGTAACACCAAATTAGCATATAGGGGAGAGAGAGGGGGGGTGTTGTTCGGTCCAAAATACCAAATATGAGATGTTGTTCTGTCCAGGAACTTAGTAATGATACAATGAATACGTCAAAGATACAGGAACTAAAATACCTCGTTCAATTGATGACCCTTTGTATGCATGTCTTCAATTGTTTTGTATGCTAGGTGATAGACTTTTGCATTGCAGAAGTACCTTATCAAGGTATTAAACGTAATATTATCAGGCAATATGTTTGAATCATCCATTTTCTTTAGCATACTCATAACGCTCTCCATATCATTTGTGCTGCAGTAAGCACGCAGTGATGTATTGAGCATAACCAGATCATATGTTGCATTCTCAGCCTCAAATTCTTTTGCAAGCTGTTTTGATTCTTGTCGATGACCACCTCTGTGCAATGCTGAAATCATGATGCTAAATGCATAACCATCTGCATAATCCGGAAGATATGCACATCAGAAAATGGTCAACAAGACACACAAAGTTGATAGCAGCACCAGTAAGATATCATAATAAGACATTTGCATGTGGGTGCATGATAAAACTCTATTAAATTATTGTGTATTTGTACAACAACAACAACCAGGCCTTTGTTCCAAACAAGTTGGAGTCGGCTAGAAATGAAACCACCAATTTTTGAAGAAAAGTCATATAAAATAAGATGAGTAAAAAAATACAAATAAAATAAGATTCTACATTTTATTTATTTTATAAATGGATTAATAAGAAAGAAGATCAGAGTAACAAAATACGAAGAAACTAAGATTCTGACACATGAATTGCTAATTTCCATGCAGTCCTATCATGAGCCAAATCTCTAAGTATGTCCCACTCCTTTAAATCTCGTTTCACCGCCTCCTGCCATGTCAACCTTGGTCAACCTCTACCTCTCCTAAAATTTTCTCTACTCTTTATAATCCCACTGTTAACCGGTGCTTCTGGAGGTCTCTGCTGGATATGTCTAAACCACCATAGGCGATCAGTGTTGTAAAACCACGCCTGGACGCCTAGGCGCCCGCTGACCGACGGGACGCCTAGGCGGCGTCCAGGCGACAGGGAGCTCGAGCCTCAGAGAGACAGAGACCACCGAAGAGAGTTAGGAGAGAGAGCCTCAGAGACCATGGGAGAGGTAGGAGAAGAAGACTCCCGCGCCCCACGGTCTGGAAGGCGGTCGAAGGAGCGACGCCGCGGCGGGCAGAGACGAACCTGGGAGCTAGAGGCGGCGGCGGCCGGGTCAGAGAACATACCGTTAGGGTTAGTATTCATATTGGGCCGGGCCCAAACAAAAAAAGAGCCGCCAGCCGCCCGTCCACTTCAAAACCCTAACTCCCTACTCCCCCGATCCCATCTTCAGTCGTACGTCATCAGGCGCCGCCCCGCGCCGCTCCTCTAAGATGCACCGCCCCACGCTGCTCCTCTCAATGGCGCCGCCCCGTGCTGCGCCGCCGCCCCGCGCGTGCTCGCCCTCCTCTGCTCCTGTACGTCGTGCCGCACCGCGCCATGCTGCCGCCGCCCCGCGCGCGTTCGCCCTCCCCTGCTCCTGTACGCCGCGCCGCGCCGCGCTCGCCCTCTTCTGTCCGTCGCGCCGCCTCCCTCCAGCGCGCCTCTGGCCTCCCAGTCGGAGTCCAACGATGCCTGGATGTGACGTCTGGACGACAGAAGACTAACAAGTCGTCTCAGTCGGCGCCTGGACCGTTCCAGGCGAGGCGAGGAGGCATGGCGTTCGGTCCGAAGCGACTGGACGCCTAGGCGCCGCCTAGGCGTCGACTAGGCGACGCCTGGACAACACTGTAGGCGATGTTGGACTAGTTTCTCCTCAATCAGTGTCACCCCTACCCTATCACGTATCACCTCGTTTCTAATTTTGTCTCTTCTTGTGTGACCGCACATCCACCGTAGCATGCGCATCTCAGCAACACTCATTTGTTAGACATGTTGTCTTTTAGTTGGCCAGCATTCTGCTCCATACTTGTGTATTTGTGTTACCACAAAATAAGCTACAGAAGATTCAAAACAACATGAAGCTAGATGACAGTAATTCAGAGCATGAAATTAGCACTGACATGTGGTATACTAGTCTTAAGAGGAAAAATAATGCACTAATTTGCAGTTGACATATACACATATATAAATAATCTACCGGAGGTAATAAACACTGAGATGAAGTGCTTAGATAAAAAAGTATACCAATGAAGGACCACATTTGTAAATTTATAATGAGAAAAAAAATAATTTGTCATCAGCTTGATATCATACCAGATTTGACACCTTTTTCTTTCATTTCATCAAATAGCATTGTTGCTTCCTGTATCTTCCCACCTTTGACAAGGCCATCAATCAGTATACTGTATGGCATCTGGACACATCATAAGGATTAAGGGATAATGATAGCATGCATCGAGGCAAAAATGCAATTATTGTAAAGCTTGTCAATATAAGAGACCGACCTCATCCTGTGCAAAGCCTGAGGCTTCCAGCTCAGTTAGGAGCTCCTTAGCCTTCTCAAAGAGACCACCTTTAGAATATACCTTTAACAAAGTGTTCAATATAACCTGCAAGTGCAATTTAGTTTAGTAGTCAAAATGCTATGATCAGCCTCAATTTTTCATCGAATAACCGAAAAGAGTTCCAAAAATACATAAGGTAAACTCTATGAGTACAGGAATAGGACTTGTACAAAGAAGCTGATAACAATTTCATTTTGAAAAGGCTGTTTCGGACACAAGTGCAACTGTGCTCTCCATGACAACTTATCAGCACCAGTGCTTTCCATGACACCTTTTCATCCAAGTCTCATTTAAAAGATCATGTTGCCATCAGCAAACATGACAGCAACTAGACAGGGTTTGCACGAGACACTTTCCCAAGTTAATGTACGAATATCATTAGTCGTGTTGAATATGTACATACATTCTCATGATTTAGATACCCAAAAAGAACGAATTATACAATGGAAGACATTTTTAATAAGTGACAACTGAACAAGAAGTAGAAACAGACCTTATTTGGTATTAATCCAGAGGACCTCATATCCTTCATCAAGAGCTCAGCTTTTTCATAATTAGCATTTTCTGAGTATGCATTCAACAGGGAGCTGTAGTGGAATAAATTAGGGGTATGGCCTTCATCCTTCATTTTCTGGAAGTATAATTCAGCTTCCTCACAGTAGTTGTGAGATGCACATATTGCAAGAAGAGTGCCATATATTACACTATCCATCTGAAGACCCCGGGAATTCAGCTCATTCATCAATCCCATTGCCTTTGCATAACCCTGCTTAAACTTCATACACCCTGATAGCAGCTGAAGGGCAGAGGAGACATGATTCAAAATCTATATCCTCCAGTCCAATCTAAGATCATCATCCAAATTCGAAGGAATAAAGAAAAGGGTCCTAGTCCCATACCGTACTGTAAGTGAATGGATCAGGTGACAGACCTTCTCGAATCATCTCATCATAAAGCTTGAAACTGCTGTCGAACCTCCCATTCTTCACCAAGCACCCGAGAACCGAATTACAGACAGAGACATGGATCCTCATTGAGCGATCTTGGATGGCACTGTACACTTGCAGCACCCTGGCAGGGTTACGGCTCAACCCGAGGTACTTAAAGTAACTGCTGTAAGATGCAGCGTTGGTCATCTCATGCTCTTGCATCCACTCGAAGACCTGAAAGGCGCAAAGTCAGGAACTAACAGTCTATACTCAGCTCTCCTTGCTATCCCTATGGCATCAAAATTGAGAAGGTCAATCCTCATTGCTCGTGTTGCGATAGTCATCATACACTACCTTGGAAAGGTCATCCCAGCGCCTTGTGTCCCCGCAGTGGCGCAGGATGATGTTGCAGTCCTGTGCCTGCAGCACGTCCTCAAACCTGTGCAGGAAGGTCGTAATTTGTGGGGGCGTAATTTCATTTGAAATTGAGCAGCACGGGAACATTCAATCATCATTTCAATTGCAAGCAACGCGTTTGAGCATCCATTTGCAAGTGAATCGCCGTGTATTCGTGTAATATGCAGCTGACGGAGACTGGTCGGGGATGAGTAAAAGAATGGGGATTACCTGGTGAGGGCGCCGATAGGGTCGGCGGAGGCCTTGACCTCGGCGACGGCGCTGCGCCTGGGGGACGGCCTCGGGGCTTTGAGCGCCTCCGGTGCTTCTACTGTCTGGGGAACGGCACGGACGCACGGCATGTTCCGCCGGGAGCATGCCGGGGTCGGTAGCAGCGGCGGCGCGGGGAGGAAGCGGGAGGCGGCTAGCATCGGCACGGACGAGGCTTCCATTGATAGCGGCGCCGCGGCGTGCTATCTCATTCGTCAATAAACGAGGAGATAGGAGAAGGCGGGGGACGACGCTATGCCACCAGCAGCCAGTACTAGCGCCTCACTGTCACGCTCGATGGATTTTGCTTTGCATTTTCTCGTCGTTTAAACTGTCCATTACCCCGCTGATACGTGGGACTTGCCATTGACAAAAGGATTTCGCAAGATTGCAGAAGCTAAGAAATTTATCAGAAGAACCACAGATCCAAAGGATAATGATGTCCAATGAACCAGTGAAAAAAAAATTTGGGAGCCCTCGTACAACCATGGATCCAACATGAATAATATTCACCTTTATTGCTATTACAAACAGAAAATGGCGCAAAGATAGTTCATTAAAAGGTTGAAAATTTACGCCAACACTCCATGAACTAAGGTGCATCCACAACTCTGGCAGCAAGCTGGGTGTGAAAGTGGAAAGGAGAAAAAGGGCCGAACCTATTCCACGTATAGCTACATAAGGGCTAGGAAACTATACTTCAAAATTACAAGGCCTTGAAGTTATACATGTAACCCCTCAATGTGCTTATATCTCGCATTGACTCCAGCAACACATGGTCCACGTAGAGGCTAAAAGAACCAGCTCTGCAAGTCACACGTATACAAATCAACTATGTTATTATTCAACACTCGTCACAAAACGAACAGGGAGAGAGCAAGTAAACCGTACATCAAAGGGCCCAATGGAAGCCACACCACATCCCAACGGATTCTTGGCAACCTGTATCACACACACGCAACAACAACAAAAACAGTCGCAAATGAGAATCTTTAGACATTGCAGCTGCAGCGCTAGAGATGGATCAGCATGGTATGGATTGTTTGAAGCATGCATTTCCTGTGGCAATGGGCTAACGATGGAATTTTGAAAGTTTGTTGCAGGTGATGTATCATAACGTTGTTCATGCATGAATGTTGCAATATTTCAATGCACTAAACCTGTTGTTGCAGAAATATTCACATTTTGTGACATTTTTTAATATCAATATAGAGATAACGTTTGAGAAACAGCAACGTATTATCCAAGCAGTTGATTGATGCCGAAAGGAATAAAAGATGAATAGGGTGAGATGTTGTACCTCAAGATGTAGTATGTCCAAAATATGGCTACCAAGAGGCCAATATAACATGAATACCATATCCACTTCTTCGATGATCCTGAATTCTGTAGTAATCCTTTAACAGCAGATACACATGCTAGGGCAGCTATCCAATCTGCAATTTTGCATTTATGTATATTAAGATCAAATCTTAAAGAGGAATGTTTTGAATTAGGTAATATACGCTCCTATTATAAGTGTATTATTCTATCAGCACCATTTTCTACCATTTAATTGGAGACCTAAGATAAAATGGAAATCCTAGTGTAACAAATTACATAATAATATAGTACTGATCAGATGCTAATATCACTCTTGCTCGTATCCTCTTTTATAAAGTCTTAAAGGCACTAGAACTCATATAATTATTTCAGCACACACTTTCAAAATCGTAGTTGGGAACATTGACAGATTGAGAATAAGTAAGGCATAGAGAATTGTGAACAACAGGGCATAGGAATAAGTCAACAACTATATGAAGTAGATCACCATCAGATTACCAAAATGTGGTACATCATATTGAACTTCTGATCTATAGATATATATGTATATATATTTTTACAACACGGCGTAAACTGTAAGTAATCACACTAGCCAAATTTAACAAAATACATTGTGCCACAAATACCCAGTTAAAAGCATTGATACATGGTTTAGTTATAACATGCTATGATAAAATGGAAGTCAGAATAAGATGAAAAACCTGCAATTATGACCATTGGTGCAGGCAAATCTTCCATGAAGTAAGCATGATACCGCTGCAAATTGGAGAAGCATATTCTAAGGGATATATATGACCACAAAAAATAAGCAAAACTTGATCCTCAAAATAAAATGATTACTCAGAGCGCCACACATACATCGGCAAGCATAATACAATCATTAATTCATCACTCCCAATGGTCCAAAGCCATAATTGCAAGAATTCTGGTGATCAGGAGACAATAAAGTGTAGAGGTGCACACTAGTGCAGCATCAATTAATCAGTGATTAGCTGATAATAATAACAAATAAATACATGCTATTTTTATTCTTACTATCCTAATCCAACATCAACAATTGGGCTAACCATGAATAGAGGCGCATGTGGATAGATAGAAAGCAACGAACCAGCTCCCAGGGAGACCAGGCGTGGTGGAAGCTGGAGTAGACCATGAAGGCCGCGTAACCCAGGAGGAACCCCGCAAAGACGAGCTGCACAAAACAGCAGGTGTCGTGAGAAGAAAATCATTAAATCGAGTCTCGAATCAGCGTATTAAGCCACGAACAGGATCTTTCATCCTAATGGTAGATTGAATGAACCGCGAATCGGAAACGCACCCTCCAGCGGCGGCTCTGCTGCGCTTGCTTCTGCTCCAGCGACCGGACCAGCTCCTCTTGCTCTGCGCACGCATCACGGCAATCAGCGAAAAGGAACTTCTGCTCGTGGATTCGGCCCCCAACTCCTCGAAGGCGGGGAGAGGGGGGATTGGATTCGCGTGTCGAAGCTGCATACCTTGGGTGTCCATGGGGACGAGGTCGTCAGCGTCGGTGTCTCCGCCGTCGCGCCGCCCCCACCACCGCCTCGTCGCCGTCGTCGCCATCCCTCTCCGGTTTCTGATCGAGGGCGGCACGGAAGGCGAAGCCGTTTCACGTAGAACTCTTGCAATTTTCAGAGTCATATTGCCGATTCTATAGTTTTTCCGAAAGCTAATATTGCCGATTCTATAGATTTAAAAAAAAAATGTTGCCGATTCTATTCAACACCACCGGAAGTTTGTTAAAAAAATTTGCTTTTGTAGTGATGGTATGAGCTGAGTTGAAGTCCAAATACTTCGATCCAAGTTCGTAAGCAGTTCCAAAAATTGTTTTTTTCTTATTTCTTTTGTTTGTGATATTTCAGGTTTGCATCACTAAACTTTTTTATATTAGCAGAAGGTCAGAGCCAGCACTAAACCCTAATATGTGTTTTTCGAAGGAAAAAACCCTAATGTGTTGCAAAGGCCAACACGATGCCTTCTTCAGAATTCAATCACGTGTATGATGAAAAAAAAAAAGATAATAGCAGTGTACATCAATGGTTGTATAAACTTGATTCCCAACATTAGGGGTGGGCGTTCTATTAATTGGGTGAATTCAGTTCAATTAATTCGGTTAAAGTAAATTTCGATTAATAGAAATCAATAACTGCATTTGACCAAAAACCTTATAACTGCACCGTTATTCGCTTAACGGGGACATTGGAGGTGTGCTTGCTAAGCGGCGTCGTCGCTGCGTTGGGGAACGGGGACTCCAGGAAGGGAACACTGGGACAGGACGAGTCCGACTGTTGTTGAGTTGGTGACAAGCAAAGGAGCACCGGTGGCAACCGAATGGAGCTGTGATGGCAAGCGACGGTGGTGGCGGCCGAGTTCGTGAGGTGTCAGCCATCAGGAGGCTAGTGCGGGGGAATGGGATCCATGGAGTGTGGGATGGGATCAGGAGGCTAGTGCGGGGGAATGGGATCCATGGAGTGTGGGATGGGTCTGATCGAGTGGTGTGGGTATTATACCATCCGCAGTGGTACACTGTAAAGCATACTGGATACACTGTTTCGCAGTGTAATTTAGAGTACACACTATAAAAACTGAAGGAGAATAGTGTATAGAGTATGCTGATGCAATAACTATCGAATTAACCGTAAGGTTTTCAAATAGACCGGTGGAGTTACTGAGCCTAGTGCACTGCTTATAACACATTACGGTTAATTCGATAGTACTGTTAATACAGGTCAACAACCAAACTGTACAAAACTGATAACCGAACCGATAACAAAAAACAACAAACTAATCTGCCACATCACACCACTGCAAGATAACGTTGCGGGGAAAAGATACTTCAATGTAGTGATGATTTACCACATATCCTATTTCCGTTAGGGTTCAGTTCTCGGGAGAATTAGCACTCTCAACTCATGTAAGGTACTCCCTCCGTCTCCAAAAACTTGTCGCTTTGTAATTCAAAAATAAACTACAAAGCGACAAATTTTTGAAGACCGAGAGAGTAAAAAGAACTGTTGAAATGCTTCAAATTTGTGGTTCGTGTATCTCTCCCTCTTCAAATAGATCATCATAAGCAACGGGCACGCGAATTCTGTCCGCCAATGGTTTACGTGCAGCTTTATTGTCTGATGGAGGTGCCTTCTCGGCAGCAACCAACTGCTCAGGATCATCCAATACTTTTATGTGTTCTTGCATTTCAATTTCATCATCAATTAGTGCACTGCCCTGTGAACTTGCATCTTCATTCCTGCTCATCTGGGGTCTGACTTTGGAATACCTAAATTGCTTCTGAAGGAGCAAGTACATAAATTAGTCAACACAGTTCAAACAGTAGTAGTGGCTACAAATCATTCAATGAATATAAGGTCCAATAAACACGTACAAATATATTTACAGATGCCAACAGTGAAATAATAACAATTATAAAATCTGAAATAATAAAAACTTCTTGGGAAAAAATGCAGGACGGAGAAAACTAAGAGCGCTATTTTGAGAGAAAGCGGTGAAGTGGCTCTGTGATTGACAGCTAGAGTCTGCATTTGTTTGGTTGGCCCAGAAAGAAAGGCCACAAAAATCAAAACTAGGCAGTAACAGCTCTATAGTCCCAGCTTGAATTATAGTAAACTGAGGCAGTAATGTTTAATACTTAACAAATCTAGGCTTATTTGAAGATTTAACACATCAAGGTTCAGGTGGGAAAAAGGTGGATAATATCCACAGATTTTGATCAATTCACTGTTCCAAATTCTACAAGAATGATGTGGCCTGCCGCCTGCATAATCATAATGTCTCCGAAAAGTGTCTTGAGAAAGAAGAGGGCTGCGAAAAACTAATTGTTACTTGTGATCAAATGGTTGATTTGGATAGATAATCACATTATTTGTCTCTTCTGAATAACCGTCAAAGTAGTATGCAAGGAATAGTAACAATTCAAACCGATGCATGAGTCACGAGGTACTCAATTTAGCTGCTTTGATGAGTTGCTCGGACATGAAAGGATCGGAATAACAAGAGGTAAAAGCGAATCAGGTAAGGTTGATGAAATTCATAACGATATAACGGTAGTACCTCGAGTTCCTTCCCCTTATCCATTATTTCCTTGTATGCCTTGGGCTCCCGTGACTTTAAGATGTTCCAGAGAATTCCACCACCAGTGCGGAAACGACTTCCATCAGCAACCGTCTGCCCACCACACTTCTGAATAGCTTCAACCTGGAACCAAACATAGTTAGGATAAATAATACTAAACCATTTAAAAATCACAAATTATTCATCTCGAAAACTAAAAAGCAAGTTAAACACAGAACAAATAGTAACTCCTAGAATTAATTGTTATGACCTACAAATGATATTACAGAGCAGATGGTATTTCCATAGTCAATACTTGGGGTTCACAGCATTGTAGCTATGAATAGGAACTTAACTGCAACTGATTTGTCACCAAATCAAGTATGTAGATTGTAATACTTTTCAGAGACTCTTCCGAAATTACTCCAAACCTCTCAAGTACACAAAATAAACAAAACCAAGAAATTGCAAAAAGGAACCAGGGCAGCGAAGCTCGTAAGAGCAGTAAACAGACCTCCAATGAGGAGCAAGGAGATTTTGCTAATAACATACCAGTATACCACCGAAGTGCCAGGGAAAGCACATGATAGCTTAGAGCCTTAGACTAAAAAAATATATGGTAAACATGATGCTTAACAAATAGCCACCTTCTTATGTCAGACAATTTTCCATAAACATATCAAATGATTAGATCAACTTTCAGCAGTACTATTAATGAGTATTGTATACCTCTCTAACAAGATCACTGACAGCAGAAACACCAAGGCAGCCCACAGCATTCCAAACAAGGTACGACTTCTTCTCCTTCAAGCGCTTGCAAGTGTTGAGAACAAATCTACATAAGGGGTGCAAATCATTGTGGAATAAGCCAACTAACATGGATTGGATGCAGAAGAAAAAAATGTTTTTCCTTGGCTAGAAGAATCAATGTAATACAAGCCATGTGATGAGTACCATAAAGCCTTTCACAACTGAAATAACTATAAGGTAGTAAGGTACATACAATCCAAGTTGGTTGTCAAATAACACCCCCCTCCCCCCATCACAATGATTCTGAAGTTAAGCCTCTTGAAATAAATAAGTGTTTGCAAACAAGTCACACTAACATATGCTAGCATATGCATCTTCATTATAGCAACCATTGCACCAAACTAGAGTTAAATTCGTTTGATATCAGACACCAAGAATGTTCATTATACAGAACATAATTCTATAAGCACGTCAAGCGTCTGTTGAAGCAATATTTCTGCGCTTTGATAACTAACTTTGGGTCAGTTAAAAATATTATCCATACAGCAACCACAGTTACATACTCCCTCCGTCCCCGAAAGTTTGTCGCTTTGTAGTTTATTTGAACTACAAAGCCACAAACTTTCGGAGACGGAGGGAGTATATCAGTTGTCAGTTCTGAGCTGCAAATGTCCAATACATTCACTAGGTTGCATCATATACAATTTCTAGCACTATGTGATTTGGGTTCAGGGTTCGTTGTCAGTGCCTACAATTGTGAAATGCAAACATATAAATACATAACAATACGCATCCATTAAGAATTCGCATTAGGAGGTTGGCGCGAGGGTTCTTACCGATTAATGTCGGCGATGTTTGTGGGCGCGTCTTGCCTCCCCTTGTTCTTTTTCCTTCCCTTATTCCTCTTCTTCTTTTTCTTATTCCTGCCCTCCTGTCCGCCCTTCTCCACCTGCCCGCCGCCGCCTCCTCCTGCTCCACCTCCTCCGGTGGAGGCCGGGGGGATTTCCTCCCCGTCCGAGTCCGCGTCCGCCATCTCGATGTCATCGCCGTCGTAGATTAGGGTTTCCATGTCGAGAGCGGCAGCGTGCGGACCGTAGTCGCCTCCATCCATGGCAGAATGCGAGAGCAGGCAGCGCAAGAGGCGGCGAGCAGGCAGAGAGGAGGCGAGAAGTTCCTCTGTCTAGCCTGTGGGGTAGGCTTCGAGTGGGCCGTGTTTCGAACCGCCTCTGAGTAGGCCGGATTTAGGACAGAAAGCCCGCGTGTACAAAAGAAAAAAAAAAGTCGGAAGCGTACAGTTGCTTCTTCAATACAGTGCAAATGATCAAATCCTCTATCTCCAACAATGCACCCTAAAAATGATGCCCCATTTAACCATTTGGATATTCCCGAGATGTCAGAATTGCAACCCAAATTCTCAGTTCTCCAACAGCAAGAGCATTTCCAATTCCCCATTTAACCGTTTCGTACGTCGCGCACTTCCCACGCCAGCCTCCGCCTCCGGCCTCCTCGTCGCGCTCGCGGCCGACGGCCTCCTCCTCATCGCCGATGCTGCTGGCGATGGCGGCCGCCCGCACCTGACCGCATGAGAAAGAGGTCGTTGCCCGGTATTCTCGTCCCGCCCCGCCATCTTTCTTCCATCTGGTGGCGCAGCGCGGCGTGGCGCCCAGAGAGAGGGGCGCGTGGGGCAGCATGGCGGGGTGGCAGCGCGGCAGGGGAAGGGACGACAGAGCGCTGCGCGGGGTGGCATATGGAGGGGTGACGCTGCTCGTGCGCGCTCCCATGGTCGTCGCGACGGGTAGGAGGCCATTGTGGATCCCGTCGAGGGAGGAGGAGGGGCAGTGGAACACGGCAAGCGACGTGCAAGGATTGAGCGTAATCCATAGTTCTTAAGGCGGTAAGGCGACCTAAGGCGGCCGCCCCCCTTTTTACCATTTAAGCGGTAAGGCGTAAGACGAGGCGACGCCTTAGTAATATATAAAAATAAGATAAATAAGTAAATTATGTGATCTATTATAGATTAAAAATCCAACATAACTAATTAGCAAATAGAAGTAGTCCAAATTTGGAATGAGCATATAATCACAGTGATGGTCAGCAATGAGCACACAATCACAGTGATGGGCTGCCCTCTCTGTCCTCTGTTCCAGCCTTCTAGGCGCCCTCAGCAGCAATGGCCAATGAGCACACAATCACAATCCAAACTAGAAGAGAGAAGGAGCAAATTAGAAGAGCCAAGAGCATCACATGTGACCTGTCCTCTGTCCTGGAGCCGGCGCCGCCCTTTGTTCTGTCCTCCCACCGACAGCACAAAAGATGGAGCCGCCGCCCACTGTCCTCCCGCCGCCGCCAGCGCCCTCTCCTCCGGCCGCTGCCGGCGTCCTCTCCTTCGACTACCGTCGCCCCTCTGTCCCCCCGCCGCCACCCCTCTGTCCCCCCGCCGCCGCCCCTCTGTCCCGAACCCTAAGTATCGTGAACCGGTCGAACAGAGAGAAGGAGAGTCTTCACGGTCGAATAGAGAGAAGGAGAGTGGGCTGGGCCAGATCTAAGCGTCTGAAGGGGTAAGGCGTCCCGCCTTGGGCGCCCCACGGACGCCTTAGGGCGCCAAGGCGACGCCTTAAGGACGCCTTAGGCCTAATCTTAAGGCGATTAGGACGCCTTGACCTCTAATCATGCCTTACCGCTTAAGCATCGCTTAAGCGACGCTTAAGCGACGCCTTAATAACTATGGTGGAATCTATTTTTAGAATCGGAATTGAAATCGGGTTCAATTCCTTCGTCGCCGGCGCTACACGGGGCGAGCGTGCGGGGCGCCGAGCTCCATGGCCCGCACCTTCGTGCAACGCTTCTTGGACAGGAGTCGCCGCCTTCGAACATCGCTTCCGTCGCCTCCACAGCAAGCTCCTTGGCCCACGCCACCACGTCGTCTTCCACTGTTTGCTCCGGAGATTCTTGGACGCTGTCTATCGCCCTGCCTCCAGGAATCGCCTTGCGGAGTCATAAAAAACGCGGATTCTTGGCAGAGGCGACCTCGCAGATTTTTTGCGGGAGCATCAGACACGATGCGACAGTGAGAAGGGAGGTGACGCCGGTGAGGAGCACCGGTGGCGGGGAGGACGGGGGCACACTGGCGGAGATAAGATGTGTGGATAGAAGAAAACGATTCGGGTCGGGAGGCTTGGGTTGCGCCCGAGCGCTCCTATTTTCGGGAACGCTGGAGACGATTGGAAAAATAGAAATCTGGTTTGGGGTAGCTGTTGGAGAGGCTTAGGACTCCTCTTTAATACCTAAACTAGATATGGGCTTCCATTTAGATAAGTTGTTGGAGATAGTCTTACTACCACTTACATATGTACAATTCACATGTTATTAGTAGTAACTGCAGTGTAGTTACTTTAGAGAATTTTAATTCTCAATCATCCTCGCTCTCGCCCCACATTCATAGCCAGAGGGCGATCGTTCGGCCCCATGTCACCACGCGACGAAGAACTATTGGTTGTCGCGTCCGTTTCAACCAACTCTGGCATAGCTATTGACTATGGTGTGGGGTCGGCGCTTTCGGGAATGGGTTGGTGGTGTGGTGTCGCAGCTTTCTTGTTGTTGTCTTCTTTAAATGAGAGAGATGACTCACGTTCAATGTTTAGTCAAGACATTGTAGCGTTACGACGATCGATGATTTTCTAAGTTATGATTCCATTGAACACGTGATCAAACTTTCACCTCACTTTTCTTCTCTTCTCTTTTGTTCTTCATTCGATTTCTTTATTTGAAGTCGTTCGTTATTATAACTGATATCATCTTCTTATAAAAAAGACCGATGATGATTGTTTCTGCGTAACCTTAGCTTCTGGGTGATTCGGCGACCAAAATCCAGCAAAGTTGAGATTGTTGATGTTTTCTCACAAAAAATCGATGGAGAACAAGCTCGTGGATCAGCGTTAAGGGTGGATGGTGATCACTTATGAGTCGGGCCTGTTTGATCTTACACACAATGTTCTCTCACGCATGGGGTCAATAATGGAAGGGTGACATCCGTATCATGCACCGGATTCTGAGTATTTGATGATCTCTTCTGGGATATATTTTCAAGACTATGTGTAGTTGTAAGACTGATCATGCTCGTATTTGTTTGTGTTATGGTCCGAGTGAATGAGTGTGCATATTAACAGATATCACCTTTGTACCTAGTTGAGAGGAATGAAAAATTGTAAAATAAAAATTTGTAAAATCTGCAAAATGTTTTCATATATCCACATGTAGATGTTTATATTGTAATTTTAACGCTTGTAAGTTTTATTACTTTTTCATATATTCACAGGCAATTTTGATCTCTTGTATAGCCTTCAATAATGTTTCGGATACTTCATTGTTGTATGCATTGCCTAAATATACATTGTTAGCTTTACCTTTATACAAAAATCTAGTCATGATGCTATAATCAAAGTGGAGGGAAATAAACATAATAGAACATGATACGTCTTTGATCACACGGTATTAAAAGAATACCAGATTATGAACGACCATTTAAAGCTGATTCAAAGACACATCTAGATTTGCGTTCAACGTTAACAATAGCACATGGACTAAGGGCCTCTTTGGTTGTCGCTGCAGTCCACCACGATAAAGCTTAGGTGAGTTCACGTATTTGTTTGTTGTTGAACCGTAGGCTGACGCGGTTGCTCTCCACACCGCTCTAGTTCATTTTTTCCGCCACCCCTCCCCCCCTGCAAGTATGGCGGTCGATTCGGCCGCCACACTTTAGGCGTCGCCTAAGCTGAGGTGCGACATCAGTAGGCGAGAAGCAAACATGCCCTTTTACCTACACACTCTTTATCAAGTAGTTCTTGCACTTGGCATTATTGTTTCTTTTCATGTTTGTTTTGCATAACACACCATTGGGTAAAGAAGCATCAGAGATTAGGTCCTTCTGAATTTCTCAAATTGGTGGCAGCCCCGGTGGTACCGCACTTGAAAGCACTCTTGATGGATGTTTGAGCAGCCTTTGGTGTTGCAGGCTCGCAACTTGTTGAATTATTGGAAAGAAATTGTGGCTTGCTGTTGTTATTAAATGGGGAAGGTGTGTTATGAATAGTTTTCCATGTAGAAATATTAGTCTTAGAACTCATACATCATCTCTAAACTTTAAACGAGTAATACTATTATAGTCTTTGTGTGCTAAAATGTCTATAAACCACCAAAAAAATTAACCATGACCCATGTAAGTCTCCTCTAAATTATAACGAAGCATACCCATTTATAATTTCTGTTAGAAAATACGAGGCAATTTACTGAACAATTCCGTAAAAAGCACACGAAAAACAATAGCGATCAACACCGGCAGACAAACGGGGCGAGAAATATCGCGTACCGGTTTGAAGCCATAGAAACCGTTATAAATCTGGCGACAAAATGTTGGTGCAGACGTTGATGGCGATGTTAGGCAACAACGCTCGATCTCTTCGATAGACGACATGTGGTGAAGAATGCGAGCAGTCGCACTAGCACTTCCCAAAAACCTTATTCGCCCTCTCCCGGTGCAGGATGGAAAGGGCGAGCAGTTCCAGAGACTTGCTCTCCCGATCGCCGATGCACGCTCGCGCTCGGGATGGGGTAGACCAAAAGGTGGCGCAAGGAACAAGAATGTGGGAACGATCTCATCATGGTATGATCTGCCCGCCGCACATGCCCCATATTTATAGAGTCTCCCAGAGACGGTTCGGTTGCGATCTGGAGGACCCATATCCGATCTAACTCCGTAGTTGTAGACGTGTCCGTCTCCAACAACTTGGACTCAATCGGAAGCCCAAAAAATCGGATGCGCAAAGCTCAATTAAATTTTCTGCAAAAAATATAAAATTTGGGCTCGGCTCGATGCTTGAATTCACGCGAACACACGCGCGCACGTGTGTGGGGCGTGGCGTGACGAGGCGAGCAAGCGAGGAGGAGGAGGAGGAGTGCACGTAGGTCACCCCTCCTTTTTCCTCTTTTCTCTCACTCAAGGAGTGGAAGCACAACCTCTCTTATATAGAGGTGTTGCTTCTCTTTAACTTCTCATGTGAGACTAAAGATTTAGCACCATCCTCTCTTACTTTAATGGGCCTTTGAGATTTATTGAAATTAATTCTGAAATAACTATTGGGTCTAACCCATGTATTCCAACAATCCCCCATCAGATCTCAAAGTCATTAGAAGAGATAACATTTTTGTTCTTTGTTTGATATACTAATGTTTTGGTAGAGACTGTTAAGTTGAACTTTTGGCTAGATTCTTGTAAGGATCGAAACGCCCAAGAGGGGGGGGGGGGGGGGTGAATTGGGCTTTCTTTCAAATTTTAAGACAATTAAAAACTAACAACTTAAAGCCCAATTCCCTATGCAATTAAACTATGCAATCAATGTAAATTAAAGTTGCGGAATGAAGATTGCATAAGAGTAAAAAGGGAGAGGGATGCAAACGCTCAAGGGACACGGAGTTTATCCCGTGGTTCGGTAAGATCACAAGGATCTACCTACATCCACGTTGTGGCACCCACCAAAGGGTTTTGCCACTCCCAAGTCACCGAGACAAGGGGGTTCTTCACTATTCTTCTCCGTTCGCCAACCTCGGCAAGGTGGAGCTCAAGCCTTGGACACTTTGGAATCCTCCGGGCTTCCACAATCTTCTTGGCAAGCTCCGGAAGTTGCACACACCAAGGGACACTCCCTTAGGGCTCTCACTACACTAGAGACTCCAATCACCAAGAATGGAGGCACCCAAGCACTTTCTCTAGCTAGTTCTAGCCTATCTCTTGGTGTACAAATGATGAACAAATAATGTGAAAGTGGTAGCTCTATTGCTTGAATGCTCTAGGATGTGTAGAGTATGTCTGGGCTTCAAGTCATGTCGATTTGACAGGTTGAAGGGGTATAAATAGCCAGCCTCCACGAGATAGCCGTTGGAAAAGTAGGCTGACATCACTTCTCTGCGAACACCGGATGATCCGATGTCTCCCCTTCAGTTAACATCGGTCAAAGCCAAATTAGCTGATGTCACTGTGTCAGATATGACCGTTGTTAGACCGATGTTGAACTGTCTTCTCATCGGATGATCCGGTGTCTCTTCCTCCAGAATTTTGCTTGATCTTGAGGCTCACTGGAGTGATCGACCGATGTGTGTAAGTCTGCACACCGGATGATCCGGTGCTTCACTTGGTCCAATGGTATTGCAATCTGTGATGATGGACCGATGTCACTGAGCCACTCACATCGGATGATCCGGTGAGTGCATTTGTCTGAGGTCTTCTTCTTCAGTTGAACCAACTCGACCGATGTGTGTCAACTCAACGACCATCGGATGATCCGGTGTGTTCAACTTGTTGACTTCGAGTTGTTTTGAGTTGTTCTTTTGGAATTTGAACTTGTGACCTCTTTGACACTTGTTTGAAATGTTGTTTTGATTGTCTTCAAGCATTGAGTGATATCAAGTTAGAGCTTTCACTTCTTGTCTTCATATGATTTGGTTTGATCTCATTCGTTGATTTTATATGGGTCTCCAATGTAATTTTGATTTCATTTGATTGAGTGTTATTGAGACCTTGCATTCACAAATTCATTAGTAATATCGAATGGTTGTCATTAATCACCGAAACCGTACCTCATGGGGCCTAGATGCTTTCAATTCTTAAGTTACATCATTTCACAACTTGGACAATGGACTACGTCTTGAATTGCAATTTTCGTGTGAACTTAATTTACCTAAAGACCATTACTAGTATCTGACTATCAGTAGTCTACTCTGCAGGTGGAGCATATGTGTTGTACTCCCTGGTCTCTTCATGAGATTTTTAGAGATCACCCAAATCTCACAGCTTGCAACGTTAGATAGTCGAAGCTCATATAGGTGTGTTTCATTCAACATTAGACAGTCGAAGCTCATATAGGTTAGACGGTCGAAGCTCATATATGATGACATCTTTGCTACACATATGTCGAAGCGTACGAACAACACTTCACCCGATACTACTAAAATGTAGCCCGCAGAGGTTCTTGTATCAATTTGGGCACGCGTGGATCTTAGACGAGATGATGACATGGAGGATTTACGTGGTTCGGGCCGCTTGAGCGTAATACCCTACTCCACGGGGTGTGTGTTGTTGTATTTAGTATTTCAGTAGTGCTAGCGTGCGTATGAGCTTAGATGTTCATGTACCGTGCGACGCAATCCTTTTATAGTCTAAGGACTGGTCGTTACATCACTTGTCTGACCCGACATGTGGCCCTGGCGTATTTAAGAGCCTGATACACGGTCTACGAGTATTAAGTGTGATTAACAGTGTGATAACGTGTCTTAATGGCAGTGTTACCCCTATTAACAGTCCACTAATTGTGTGTCATTAATATAGCATTAATGACATATAATCAGGTCTTGTAACTGTCGCTTTAACTGTCCCTTGAATGTCCGTGCTGTTTGAGATCCGTCAATATCCTCGTTAGTGTAAGTCCGGAGGATCCACACATGGCAGCTCTGGAGCTTCCCCTCGTGGGGAGATAGGTATGGAGCTGCTATACACGTGGCGGCACCAGAGCTACCCTCTACTGGGGGTTAGGTCCGAAGTCATTATACACGTGTCAACCGTGGAGCTACCTTATGTTGGGAGTTCAGCTCTGGTCTTACATTGCATGTGGCAACCCCAGAGCTACCCATACGAGGGAGGCGGGTCCAGTGTCGTGTGACATGTGGGGCCCGGGGAAGCCTTCAACTCTGACAGGTGGAACTCTCTTGCACTTCTCGCAGTATCATGGGGTACCCGGTACGCAGGGTACCGACAGTGGCCCCGGGCCCACCTCTGGGAGAAATCCTCTGGGTTAAGTTATTCTACTGGAGGTGGGGCCATCCTTGATTCCCGCGTTGTAGCTTCAAAGGTTTTTTAATGTACCGTTGGGGAGATGGTTCAGGGTCAAACCATTGTCGTGTGGCTTGTTTTGAATGCAGCAGATGAGATCTTTGAGTGCGGATCTCACACAATTGAAGGTCGTCGGTTCCCTATACAAAAACCGTATCGGTTCTGAGCGCCTTGTCAGACTGCCGCCTTTGGGTTTCCCGTCACCCATCATCACAACGGTTCGCCTGGGGTAATAACCTCAACCTCTTCGTCGGGGTGGCCCTGGGCCCATTCGTCATTGACGGGGTAGGTTCTTTGTAATGTGGACTTGCTCTCATTGCGGTTTCCATCCAAGCGTTGTGGAGGCTTACTTAAGAAGGGAAGTACACACAGTTTGAGGATTCTTTATGCTTTTAATCAAACTCGCGCTCAGAGCCTTCCAAACTTTGCATAGCTTTCTCCTCTTTTGATCCACTGTGATGCGATGGAGTTAGGTCTTCCCAAGAGTCACATCCAGAGCAAGGACAATGTGATGAAGGTCTGAACCTTCATGGGATGGTCTAGGGACTCCTTCAACCACTTGGTATGTGCTGGCAAGCTCCCCATCAATAAGGAGCGTCGCAGGGAGATGGTGTACTTCTCGGCGTACGCCATGGTGGGATTGATTCCACCTTTCTCGAGCTTCATCTTGATGTTGATGGACTTCTACGGCCTCCAACTGCATCACCTCGACCCGCACTCCCTTCTGCTCGTGGCAACTTTCGTCCATTTCTGTGAGATGTGGGTGGGTGTGCCTCCATGCGTCGACTTGTTCCGAACCTTCTTCACGGCCCATTCCACTTGCAAGGGGACAAAATTGCTTGGCTTCTATTACTTCGTAAAGTGCAAGAATTGTCCCTTCAAGTACTTGAAATCATTCCCTTCTGGCAAATGGGACGACTGGAAGAAGGATTGGGTCGTCATTGCAGTGGAGGAGCATGATAGGTTGGAGTTGCCCCAAGGACTCCCCAACGTTGACACTGATGCCTGGAATGTAGTTCCGAAGCTGTCAAATGCTTTTAACCCTGTCCTGACCAGATTCGAGAATGTGTGGAGGGTGGAGTGACCCCCCAGATGGTCTTCAAAAATTCATTGTGAACAGGTGGGCTCCGCTGAGGAGGAGGGAGAAGCTCGCCTGGGCTTTTAACAGTGTGATGGATGACGACCGGATTGAAACCGGTTTGAAATCCAACTTGGATGTCGAAGCTTTGAAGCTCCATCTCAAGAAATTTTAGCACGGGTCTATCGCCGATGATGCTTTAGCTCCGCCGGCCGCCTTCCTGCCTCTAAACATGATTCCAGAGATCAGCAGGGAGCTCTGGAGGAAGATGCCGATGCTAGATGACCTCAGTGAGGTGGAGAAGCGTAGGGTCTCCAGGGTTGTAATACCTGGATCTTCCGAGGAGGTGGTCGCCCCTACGTCGAGCCAAAAAGTTGATGACGTCGGCAAGGGCAAGGGCAAGGAGCGAGCCGGATCTTCCAGCCATAAGAGAAAGTTGAGGCACGCTGATGGGAGCTCTGTCAAGTCTGCTCCATCTACAACTGCCCCTTCTCCCCGGTGAGGGAGATCTTCTGCGGCGACACCTCCTCCAGTGCAAGCGTCCTCGAGAGGCGCCAGTTCCTTACAGTCGACTCTGGTTCCGGCGCCAGCTACGGGCTCCAGGTCTGGCAGTCCTTCCCAGCCAAGGAAGACCTCGGCTGGGGCAACACCAACGACAACGACATGCTCCGGGCGATATTCCGGAGCTCCCTCCGTGCTAACCACGACAAGTTCTGGCTCTGAGCCTCCGACGAAGATATTCCGCGCCGATTGGAGCGGTAGCTTCCCAAGGTAAACTTTGCTTTTTCACCTTGATTTGCCACTCTTATTTTTGTCATGTTTTGAATCTTCCAATTTTTTGACTGTAGGGCATCAAAGACGGGGTCTAAAGATCTGGCCTCTGTTGCAACGGTCGAAACAGTGCAGACGGAAACCCCAGCTTCAACCACCGTGTCTCCTCAAGTGGTGGTTGAGGTCACAGTAGCCCCAGCGCCAGCTGTCGTGGATCCAGATTCAAAGTCATCGCCAGAGACTCTTGTGTAGCGCCAGACCACGGGGGAGACATGCATGAAGACGCTCCAGTAGCAGTGTCACCAATGATTGAAGCTCCAGCACATGACGCGGAGATGGTGGAAGCTCCAGCAACGGGGCCGGAGGTAATTGAGGCTCCGGTCGTTGTGCCAGAAGTTATTGTTGAGCTGGTAGATGAACCGGTGGTGCCAGAAGCTCCAGCCCTTGAGCCGGAAGTCGTTGATGCCCCGGAAACCGAGTCGGTGGTACTTGAAGTTTTGTCCCTTGAGCTGGAAGTTGCTGAAGCTCCAGCAGTTGAGCCGGAGGTAGCTGATGTACCGCCGCTGGAGCCGATGATGGAAATGACTTTGGGTGAAGCTCCAACGACCACCCCGGAAGTAACTGCTCCGGAGGTGCCCATGCCCGAGGCAGAACACCATGAAGAGGTGGAGGCAGGCTCTTGACCTACAAAGCCATCAATTGAAGTTCCCACGTCAAGACCTTCAGCGTCGACCCCGGAGGTAGAAGTTCCCCCAGCGGGTTCTTCCTCTACTGCTGCCGAAGAGCTCTCGGAGGGTGCCCCAGTGCCGTAGAAACTTAGGGAACCATGCTTGTGGCGTGGGACCCTATTTTTGTTCTTGAAGACCCCTTGGAGCCAGCGGAGGTGACCCCGAGAGGTCCAGAGCCTATTCCCTTGGCATTGTCCATAGACAATGCCTGCTCAAGCCTCCGACAAGTTCAACTCGCCTTCGATCACGAAAGTAAGGCCCTTGAAGAAGAGCACCACACCTTGAGGCGTTGGCGCAACAAGCTCCACTTCGAGACCAAGCTTGCACACACGAGGCTTGCTGATCAGAAGGAGTGGGTGAAGAGGGAAATAGCCCGGATGGAATACTAGGGCAAACTACTGGAGGAGAAGGAAGCCGCCATCAGGGCGCTCGACGCTAATTCTCGAGAGATCCTCGAGCATGCCAAGGAAAGGAGTGATGTTGTTGACGAGCGTCATGAAAACCTCAATGAATTAAACGAGGTCCTCCTAAAGCGTCGAGCAGACCTTGATGCAAGAGAAGAGAAGCTCCTGGAACAGCAGGAGGATGTTTTAAAAAGGGAAAAAGAGCTCGGTCACAAGCTGACTCTGGCTGAGCAAAATTTGGCAGATCGCTCTAAGAAGTTTGATCTGTAGAGTAAGGAGGAGGAGGAAAAGTGTTGGAAACTGGGGCAGGAGCTCTCAAAAGGAGAAGCTGATGTTGCCACCAGAGAAGGGAAAGTAAGGGGCATGGAGAAGGACCTGGCGGAACGGCGGAACCGCATCCACCTCCGAGAGACGAAGCTAGTCGACTGTGAAAAGCAAGTAGCTGAGAATATGCAGCAACATGCCAAAGCGGTTGAGCACCTCGCTCGGGAGAGTTCAGAGCTAGCGTCCGCCCGGAGGTCACTGGAGGAGCTGCGGAGCTCGAGGGCAACCGAATCCCTGATGGTATGGGATTTCCTAGGACGTGCGGACAGAGCCCTTGTGCCTCTTGGCTTCAGTCCTGTACGCCCGGAGGACCCGGCGTAGGAGCTGGCTCATGGCGCTTGGTTCTGCTGGTAGCAAACTCGACGCAATGGGTGATGTCATCGTGGATCAGCTTGAGACAGAGGGGAAATCGCTGGCCAAAGACGCCGCCGAGTATGTATTGGTGTGTTACAAAAGTTGAGATCCTCAATTTTCTCTCGATTCGGTCTTTGAAGGACTCATTGCCGAAGAGGAGGATGCCGCCAAAGCTAGTGTCTAAGAGGTTGCTAAGAAGGTTGCTTCATTTTTCCGCAGGACTTAGATCCTCTAGTAGCAAGGACCTTTTCCTTTTGTTCTTTGTTGTAACCCTGATTTTGTAATCTAGTACTTTGAATGAATGAAATCCACTGTTTCTACAATAAATTCCATTTTGTTGTCCTTGTCTTCAATACACTGTCATTTATCTTGTTTGCCCCCAGGTAGATGTACACAGTTTGATTGTGAACATGTACCAAAAGAATTTGACGATGTGTTGATAACTTGGACACTTCGAACTTATAGATTTTAGGTCCGAAGTTTATTTCCGACTTCTCCAGGGAGCTTTTGTAAAGTCGACGGCGGGCCCCCTGGGTTTTTTGGAGCTTGATAGGTCTGATGACACCCACTATCAATGCGTAGAAAATCGACGGCGGGCCCCCTGGGGTTGTCGGAGCTTGATAGGTCTGACGGTATCCACTATCAATGCGTAGAACATCGCCGGCAGGCCCCGTGGGGTTGTCGGAGCTTGATAGGTCTGATGGTACCCACTATCAACGAGTAGAACGTCGACGACGACCCCCTTGGAGGTTGTCGGAGCTTGATAGCTCCAGCATCGTCCACCATTGTTGTGTTTTTCCTGTACGTTAAAGACAATAAAAAGAGTAAAACTCATCCTCTTGTCTATAAATTGTTTGTGACTTATTGTTCTTATTGAAGTTTTAGATCCAAAGAAATTCTATATGATAACAAGCACATTGATGTAATCTCTCCAGATCCGCATGCTTTTTTAGTACTCACCCTACTCAGGCCTGCTGGGATGTAGGTAGAGTGGCGTACCTAGGGTGCAAGAGTAAGCTAAGTCGGTAGCACACTCTGGACTTATGTTGACTTGGCGTTCAGGCAAGTAGACTATGCAACAATGTTAAGATCCAAAGAGACCAACAATATAACTTGTAATACATATAAATAACTTGGACTAAAACTTAAAAAGAATTGCACAACTTCATTATAGACAAGAAGGACAAAAATAATAATTCAAAAGACTGAGCCTTGTACAAAAATAAATGCATGTGGATTCTGTTTTCACATAATAATATCTTTCATTATAGATCTGGATTACAGGGGAGATAAGGACACACTTAGGGTGCATGACCAGGCTAAGTGTGCTATACATCTTGTACTAGCCTGGGGCAGGTAGCTACACTTTTAGTACCGTGACTGTGTCAAGTGTTGTTTGAACTTCACGGACCCTCCCGGAGGGGTCCGGATGTTCTCCCTGAGGACCTACCCGTCTCTGTATATTGACTCTATAACATACATTGTGTGTAATTACAAACTCACCTCCATAATTTTAAGCATAAAACTTACGGAGGTGCTCGATGTTCCAAGGATTAAAAAGTGGAGTCCCATCCTCTGTTGACAAGTGAACGCATCCGGGAGAGGATACTTTGATCACTCGGAAGGGACCTTCCCAGCTGGGGAGAGTTTTTTCATCCCTTCGCGAGTTAGTATTTTCCGCAACACCTGATCGCCTTCTTCGAGCTATCGGTTCCGCACATGCCTTTGATGATAGCGCTAGAGCGCTTGGCGATAGCGTGCATTTCGAACAGCTACTTGGCACCTTCCCTCGTCAACGAGGTCAAGGTCTTCATGCTGGAGATAGTCCTGCGTGGCTTCGTCGAAAATCCGGACCCGGAGCGACCCTATGGTGATCTCTGGAGGAAGGTCTGCTTCAGCTCCGTACACCAGGAAGAAGGGTGGCCCCAGTTGACCGGTTAGGTGTTGTCCTGTTCGCCCACAGTGTAGACAGAAGCTCTTCAATACAGTTGGCTCCATGCTTTTTTAACCGTTCATATTTACGTGTCTTGAGTCCTTTTAGGATTTCTGCATTTGCTCTCTCGGCTTGGCCATTGCTTGCTGGGTGAGCTACTCAGGCGTAGCTGACTTGAATGCTGAGGTCTTCACAATATTCTTGGAATGTAGCACTTGTAAATTGTGTTCCATTGTCAGTTATGACTTTGTTCGGAACTTCAAATATACATATTATGGATTTCAAGAACTTGATTGTTGATTGCTTGTTGATTGTCACAACTGGAGTAGCTTCCGGGCACTTGGTGAACTTGTCGATGGCAACGTACAGGAACCTGTAACCTCCAACGGATTTTGGGAATGGTCCCAAAATGTCCATACCCCACACAGCGAATGGTCATGTAGGAGGTATCATTTGTAGTGATTGAGTCGGTGTATGATTTTTTTTTTTGCGTGGAACTGGCACGCTTTACATTTTTTCACTAGCTCAACTGCATCCCGAAGTGTTGTAGGCTAGTAAAAGCAATGCTGGAAGGCTTTACCAGCCAACGTGTGGGAAGATGCATGGTTCTCACACTCGCCTCCATGGATTTCCGCTAGGAGCTCGCGACCTTCTTCCCTTGCAATGCATCGCATTAGGACGCTGTTGGCACCGCGCCGGTAGAGATCCCCTTCTACCAGCGTGTATCTTTTAGCCAATGTGACGATTCGGTCAGCGGATACACCGTCTTCAGGAAGGATGCTGTCTTTCAAGTAGGTCCGGATCTCCGAGATCCATGCATTAGTGCTAACTTGAGCTTCTGAGTCTTGCGTGCTGAGTTGCTCGGAGCTTCCGACGGCACCTACGACCCTTGGTGGATGCCATGGTAACAGGGACACCGGGACCGCCAGCTTCGAGGTGCTGGTCTCGCCCCCTTCGCTCCGTTCGGCAGACTGAGTTGTTGGTCTTGATAACCTCCGGACAAAGATTCTGTCGGGAGCCGGAGCTTCGGTTGAAGCCTTAATCGAGAGTTCGTCGGCTTCAGCATTATGGAGACGTTGAACATGACTGAGATCCAAGACTTCAAAGTCTTTCTAAAGCATCTGTACTTCAAGGAGATAGGCGGCTAGCTGGGGGTTGTTGCAGCAACATTCACCTTTGACTTGTTTCATGATGAGCTGTGAATCATCCTTCACCAACAGTTGTTTGACACCGTAGGATAGTGCCACCTTGAGCCCGCAGCCGAGAGAAGCCCTTGTGGACAGTCGTTTCTAGACTGTGACGTAGGCGTCCCTCTACGAGACCTATAGACACCGAGGCCACAAGTTATTCCAGCACAACTTTCTGGATTGGCATCAGCTTGCCCTCGCAGCTGAGACAGAGATTCGCCCATACTTTGAGAGGTACAGAGGTTTGGTGCAGCTGATGTCCTATGAGAGGAGTGCTTATGTGGAGGATTAGGTTCGCGTGTTCTACGCCACCCTATACGTCTCTGAGGGCCGCAGGTCGATTGACTTCATGTTCATGGGCCAGCACTATCACTTGACGAGACAGACACTTGCACAGCTGCTAGGCGTGGACCTGCACGACACTTGCGTGCATGAGAGAGTATACGGACAGACAGATCCGCCGAGGAGGCCGCTCACTGGAGGAGTGGCACCAGCACTGGAGGAGATCCGCCCTTTGTTTGGTCCTACTTTCTCTCCTGACCAGCCGAGGGTACCGGCATTGCTGACTCCAGCTGCACGCACAGTGCACCTTGCCTTGCGCCGCACGCTCTTGCCGAGGTCAGGTTACTTGGAGGGGTTTACCAGCCTACAACAGACTCTCCTGTTCTACAGCATGAACGGGATGGAGTTCGATATAGTGGACGTCCTCATATGCGAGATGAAGGATGTGATCATCGATGGAGTGGGCATGATGAGGCAGCTCGTGTATGGACACTGGATCAGCTACCTGCTCTCCATGATGGTCCCTAAGGAGTCCGCCGTGCATGACTGTCTCACTGACGAGAGTGTCACACGGTTCGGTCACTACCGTGCCCCAGCTCCTGGAGACTGCCACCTTGGCCGTCCAGTCGAGTGTCAGGTCCGTGCACGCCTATCTGAGGAGGACTGGTCGGACCTGGAGAAGTAGGATGAGAGGCTAGCTGAGGAAGAGGCACAGGGTGAGGACCTGCAACACATCTGGTCGGAGAGCGACACCGACGACAGTGTCGAGGAGTACTTTCCACCTCCACCCTCACTCAGGCAGCACGACGCGGAGGCTGGAGGATCTACAGTGCCACCACCTACTCCACCTCCCGTCACTGAGGCACATGTCACTCAGCCGTCAGAGCTCACTTCGCTCCTGCAGCAGATGGTTGAGCAGCAGCGCCTGGACCGACTTGCAGCTGAGCAGGCCCGAGCGGAGCAGGCTGCACGACTTCTGGAGCTCCAGCAGCAGCAGCAGGAGATGCAGCGCCAGATCGCCCGTGAGAGGTGTGAGGACACTGACCGGCTGACTGGGCTCATAGACCAGATGCACCAGTGCACCCTCGACCAGCAGCAGCAGACACAACAGGCGATGATGGGCATCCTAGGGTTGATCACCAACTTCTACACCCAGACCGGGATTGCCCTCCCGTCGCAGCTGCCAGGAGTTGCTCCACCACCACCAGTCCTGGCTCCAGCTGCAGCTCCGGTGCCGACTATGCCGATACCCTCCATCAGCATGTCTCCACTACTGGCTCCTGGTGCACCGATTCACTCCCCGCTGCCGGCTACGACCCTGTTCCAGCAGACGTCAGCATCCGTCGTCAGTGCCCCGCTTCCAGCAGCTACTACACAGCAGGCACCGACGGTGGCTCCTACGGCTCCGGCAGCTCCTTCCACCGCTACTCCAGGCAACAGCTCCGACGACAGCGACGGTGACCAGTTCGTCATCGCTCCTAGTACTCAGGGTCCTTAGGCACTCGGATCCCTTTTTGGTGTCTTGATGCCAAAGGGGGAGAAGAGTTAGAGGAGTCAGGGGGAGGTGAGCTTAGTCTCAGGGGGTGTGTCTTAGCTTTAGGGGGAGTCCTTATCATTTTAGTATCATTTTTGTAATTCAATGCTTTTGCTACTCATTTGGTGTTTATTAATCGATTGAGCTTATTTGATGTCTATCTATATCTTGTGATCACCTGATTTTGAGCCTTCAAATTTTAAGTGTGATAATCTTGTATTCATTACATATCCGTTTAAGTTTCATTCTATCAAATTCATTACTATTGCGCTTTAATTGTTGTGTTGTCACCAATCACTAAAAAGGGGGAGATTGAAAGCATATAGGCCCCCATGAGGTATGGTTTCAGTGATTAATGACAACCATTGGATTTACTAATGAATTTGTGAATGCAAGGTCCCCGTAATCACTCAATCAAATGAAATCAATATGTCATTGGAGACCCATATACAATCAATTTATAAGATCAAATCAATTATATGAAGACAAGAAGTGAAAGCTCTTATGTCAAAATCATTCAACTTTAAATTGACATCATTCAATGTTTGAAGATCATCAGAAATGCCTTCGCAACAAATATCAAATAGGTCAATCGAGCAAGATACAAAATCACTTAGAAACAACTCGAAGCAAACAAAATCAACTAACCGGATCAACCGATGGTTCTAGAAATATACACATCGGCCGAGTTGGTTCAGCTGAAGAAAAAGACATCAGAACAAAGTACTCACCGGATCATCCGATGTGAATGGCTCATCTACATCGGTCCATCAGTACAGTTTGCAATATCATTGGACCAAGTGTAGCACCGGATCATCCGATGTACAGAAATATACACATCGGTCAATCACTCCAGTAAGCATCAAGTTTGAGTCAATTCTGAAAGGAAGAGCCACCGGATCATCCGATGAGAAGACAGGAGCAACATTGGTCTAACAACAGTCATATCTGACACAATGACATCAGCTAAAGTAAACTTGACCGATGATAACTAAAGGGGAGACATCGGATCATCCGGTGTTCACAGTAAAGTTCTGTCAGCCTACTTTTCCAACGGCTATTTCGGGGAGGCTGACTATAAATACCTCCTAATCCTGTCATTTCGCCAAGTCTTGATCACCAGACACTATCAACACATCCACAAGCGTTCAAGACCAAGAGCAATCACTTCCACATCATTTTGATCACCTATACACCAAGAGTTAGGCTAGAACTAGCTAGAGAGAGAGCTTGTGTGCCTCCATTCTGGGTGAGTGGACTCTCTAGGATAGTGAGAGAGCCTCAAGGGAGTGCCCTTGGTGTTTGTAACTGTGAGGAGACTTCCGGAGCTTGCCAAGGCGTTTGTGGAAGCCCGGAGGGTCGAAGTTGTACAAGGCTTGAGCTCCACCTTGCCGAGGTTGGCAAACGGAGAGGAATAGTGAAGATCCCTCGTCTCGGTGACTTGGGTGTGGCAAAACCCTTCGGTGGGTGCCACAACGTGGATGTAAGAAGATCTTGACGATCTTGCCGAACCACGGGATAAATCCTCGTGTCTCCTCGGGAGTTTGCATCCTCCTCCTTTCCCTTACGTTTATGCATTTTACATTCCGCAATGTTCCTATTTACTTGAATGCATAGATAGTTTGCGTAGGGAATTGGGTTTTTAGGAATTAAGTTTTATTGCTTAGATTTTTAAAGAAGCTCAATTCACCCCCCCTCCCTCTTGGGCATTCGATCCTTACACATATCAACTAAGGTTTTGTTCTTTCTCTCTACGACACTATTTTGTTGAGCTCATAGGGTGAAGGAAATTGATGATCTATTCTATTTTTAGCACAAAAGTGATCACATGATTGTTTTTAAATTCAGTTCCATTATTACTTCTGATTGCTTTTAAAGATCCTAGGTGATCAAGTGAAAGTTTAAGAACTAAACTTCTAAAGTGGCTAAAAGCTTCATTCTTAGATGCCATAAAGTAAACCCAAGAGTATCTAGAATAATCATCAACAATCACAAGCACATATCATTTACCTCCAAAGGATTGAACACGTGAAGGACCTACGGTGTCAAGATGTAAAAGCTGTCTCGATTCAGTTGTCATGGTCATTGTGAGAGCAGGATGTGAACCTTCAACCATCTTAGCATGTCTATAAGAAAAGCACACAATATCATTGTCCCCTTTAAGCTTAGGCAGCCCACGTATGCGATCAAGACCACTAACACGTGTGAGGTGACCAAAGCCCATGTGACCAAGTATACGATGCAAAACATATAAGTCTTTTGAATCATTAGCAACTAGACACCTATGCTTAGAAGTTGACATATCAAAATCAGCTTTAAAAACTCTTCCTAACCTAGACATGTTAAACATAATCTCACCATTTGAATCTACAATTTTGCAACAATTTTTCATTAAGATAACTTCTAGATTTCCATCTAACAATTGTGAAATGGAAAGCAAGTTGTATTTAAAATTTTTAACATGTGCCACATATTTCAAAGTGTAGTGATTATTTACTCGAACCGAACCCTTAGCAATTATAGGAGTTGAAGAATTATCAGCAAAAGTAACATTTTCTACACGTGACACAAAAGAGAGGCAGGAGAACCATTCTTTATTACCGGTCATGTGACGTGAGCAACCTGAATCCACAAGCCAAATATTCTCCTTTCTCAAGCATGTAACATACATAGAAGCACAATACGTCGATGACTCAATACTGGGGTTAGTCAAAAGGTATTTAGGAATCCAATACTAAGTCACACGATGTCCAACATGAATAACACGCAAAACCTGAGAAAGTACAACCGGTTTATGAGCCAAATTTTAAGAATTCTTGTTTCCAACTACTGATTTAGGAAGTGTGTTATGTATAGCACGAAAAACAGTATTTGGGAGCAATTTTTGCATTTTTATGACTCATTACAACAGGTTGCATGTTTCTAACATTTGGTTTAGTACGTGTAACAAGTTTTGCATGATTGTTATGAGAGCTAGCTAGCATTTTTTTATTTTTTTGTTGTTTAGCTAGTCTATAACGAAAAATTTATGACATAACCATCTCTACCACAACAGGTACAATGAAATTAACCCTATATTCATATCTAGATGAGCAAGTAACATGTTTATTAGAAACCGAATGAGACAACACTCCTGTAGATTTGAAAATTACTTCTTTTTATTTAGGAACTATTTGAAACAAACTATTTTCTAATGACTTTACAATTTTAGGTGGATGCGCCTTAGCATGAGCATGGGAATCAAAACCTAAACAAGTTTTATCATTGCAAGACTTAGATGAATTCAGCAGCAAGTTTATGTTTTTATTTGCGTTACAAAACTGATCTAGTGTCCTATGCATGTCATCAAGTTTATTGTACAAATCAAGACAATTTTCACATGAAGTTTTTCCTTTTAATTTGCAATTTGAACAACATTTAACTTTATGAACCCGTAAAGCATTATTCAAAATAGAAATCTCATTGATAGCATCATGTGGTTTCTTGTTAAGATCATCACAACTAGAACAATGCATATCAATTGTAGAACAACTAGCATCTTTAATTTTTTTATTGTTAAGTGAAGCAAACTTTTTGTTCTTTTCAATTTCAAGTTCAAGTTTATCAAGAGTGGAGGTGTGCGCACTTTTTAAAGATGACAATTATTCATATGTTAATTCACATGAGGAACAAAAATTATCACTAGGAATCAAAGATTTTAGAAGATTAATTTCATATTCCAGTGATTCAATTTTAACAACATTATCCCTAAGTTTTTTATCCTTTTTTGTAAGTATAACAGCGACACCAAAAATAGCATCACACATTTCTTTGCAAGTGGAACATACCTCTTCATCGTCATTGTCGTATTTTTCTTCCTCCATACTTGTTCTTGAGTTGCTCGACATGAAACACGTATTTGCAAAATTTTCTTCATCTTCATCACTTGCGATGTTGACATCGCTTGAGCTTAGTTCTTGAAGTGCACAGACAAAAATGTTTACCAATTGGCGACCTGTAAAACCCTTCTTCTTCTTATTTGCAGAGGGGGACTTAAATTTTGTTTGCTTCTCATTATAGGGAGTAGAACCTGAAAGGTTAGGGCAATTTGTACGAAAATTTCCCATCTTACCACTTTCGGAGCATCGTTGAGAGCTGCCACTTCCTCTCCTTCTTATTCTCACATTTTGCAATGATTTTGAGAACCGAGTAGATAGATGTGCTAGCACATCATTTGGAAACTCTTCAATCTGTTTAAGGGTTAGAGAGGACAACAAAGCAAGTGTACCACAAGATGAAGAATTGCTAGAACTAGGCATGTCACGTTGAGAAACAAAATGCAAGAGACTTGTTGGAGTTTTTATGTGAGATTATGTCAATTTCATGAGTTTTCATTTTAGAATACAGCATATCTACAATAAGTGTACTCTTGACAGTAGATTCACGAATATATGTAAATTCCATCTCCCAAATTGACATGTCTAATGCATTTAACAATTGCCTAGCATTTTCAGCATCAGAAAAATTAACATTAACACTATCTAAGTTATTGAGAATTTTATTAAAGCGAGCAAATAAATCATTGATGGACTCACCTGGTTGCATCTCAAAGTGCATATATTCTTTCTTGAACATATTTTCACTTACCTCTTTGATCATGTTGGATCCTTCATGCTAGTCGCAAAGTGCCTTCTACACATTGTACGCTGATCGGAGGTGTGCAACACGATCGAAGTCGCTTTGAGTAAATCCTTGTATGATCAAGTTGCAAGCCTTGTTATTGTTGTCGACATCTCTCATGTTCGCAATCGTAACTTGATAATTTGGTGACATGTCGAAGGGCTTGCACACTTTTTCCTATATGATAAAGTCTTATGCCTGTATATAAGCCTCCATACGTGCTTTTAAAATATGAAATTGAACACATAAAGTTTTGCATAGTATTTCTTCATGATAATTAGTAAAAACATGGGCAAATCACAAGGGTTAGAGCACTATGGCTCTGATACTGATTGTAGGATCGAAGAGCATGTGAAAAGCTACCAGATGGGGGGTGAATGGTAGATTATAACTTTTTCAACGAAAACCCTCAGCAGAAAATCAATCTAATAGAGAATATGTGTGTGCGAGTCTTTACAACATGTTCAAAATGTGATGAATAAATGTAAATCATATAGAGCCAAGTCACGAAGACACGAAAACAAGAATCACGAGAAAACATCGAGTAAAACTCAAGTTATGACTGAAACTCTAAAAAAAAGTCAATCTATTCTAACAAAGACAAAGAGATCTGCTACACTGCAAAGAAACTCGTGGAACTAAAAAACTATAAATCCAATGATTGTAAAATTTTCACAGATGATATAGTATTGAGTTTTGAAGACAACATGAAAAGTATCACGTCAATTGGATCTGTAAAACTCGAGCTACGATCAAAACAATGAAGAAAGATCGGGCAATGGGGGAACTCGACGAGAAAGACTTAACAAGTTGGATGAACATGGCACAAAAGCTCCTCTAAACTACAAAATTTATTCAAATAAACACAAGAGGAACATCCCAAAGTCATGCACCATGAGCTTTGCCCTCCCTTGCTTATATAACCAGCCCTTAGAACAATTCAATCCTAACTATGACTCTTACTCCTACTCAGACTCAACTGAAACTTTCTATAATTGCTTGAGACTCTTCTATATGCAGATAGAAGCAATTTTAAGACTTTTAAACACCTTAGGAATATCCTAAACATTCCTAAAACAATTCAACTTCGTGACCCACACGAAATCTAACCAAAACAAACTTGAAACTTTTAATAAACGAACCATAACCACCTCAGCTACAGTCTGAGTCATAATCCAGTCGATTGAACCTTTCCAACCATCTTCACTTCCATATCTCTTCACCACACCTTGGAACAATGTAGCCACGTCTATGCACCCCTTGCATACGTATAAACACTTTTCAAAACGTCCACGATACCTTCATATGCATTGTTCTTGATCCAAACATGTTGTGTGACCTCCTAATCAACTCAACCACAATTTCTCCTGAACTTTGTTGTTGAACCTCATCTTCTCCCTAAGACTAGTTCAAGGATCTCCATCACCAGCCATGTCTTGACCTCAAGAACTCCTCCACATGAACAAACAATCAAATCTTTCGATCACGAGTCTGTGACTTGACTCACATTAGTCCGAAAACCACAACACCTTACGTGAGCTCGTCACATAAACATGTTGCAAACCATAGCAATATTTAACTACCATAATCAGCTATAACACATCAAAAATATAGTAAGAGAATACTAATCAAACTTTCCATAAGTCAAAAGCAAGTTTAAAACATTGCAAGTTAAAAACAGATCAGTCGTACAATTATTTCAGCAAATAAAATTATTGAATAGACAAAAAGCAAAGTTGCAATGTAAAGGCAAAAATTGGACATTCCAATCCCAAACTCACGTGCAAATCACGTATCCGAAAGTTCAGACAATCCTAACCAAGTAAAGAGTAAATGTTGCTCTCGAAAATACTGTCACCATTCGGACAATCCGAAACCATCGAGGGTAACGTTACTCCCAGAAACACATTAAAGAGTTCGGACAGTCTAAAACTATCGAAGGTAACGTTACTCCAAAAAGCACATTGAAAAGTTCGGATAATCCAGACTTATCAATAGTAATGACGTTACTCTCAATATGTAGTGAGACAAGTTCGAACAGTGTGTGTCGGGGTGTATCATGGTGTATCGGTGTAAGCTTTAAAACTTTGCATGTTAACTCATTCTTTTATTCTAATTGTCAATGTATTCAACGCACATATGTCTCACACAATACCAAGGCTAGAGATGTGAGACAAAACATGACAAAGTAGGATGGGATGTATCCATCCCAATTTTGAAAGTATATGGTTGAGAGTAATAGAAGGATGGATCCATACGAACTGAATATACCTCCAGGATGCGAAATTGAGCAGACCGACTCATCCCGCTTCTCTAGCGATGAATGTGAGGTGCTCATGTGGGAATGCGGTGATAGTTCCCTCTCTGTCATATGACCCTTAGTTCACCTCGGCTAGACAACTTTCCCGTTGCACACGGGTCTTCCGCATGACTAACCCGAATGCAGTGAGGATGAAGGTAAGATTTGGAGTTTGTTTGATTGTTTCCTAACTTTGTTATGCTTAAGTTAGTCACACCATAAATAATTCTTACACAATTGTTTGGTTGACTCTCATAAGTGTGGTTTGCCACACTTTCTTAGCCTCCTGACCCACATATCATACTCTCAATTTTTTGACTAACTTTGTCGCACCGACTAAGAATTTTCATATCACATGGCTACTAGTTAGAAAGTTAACATAAGGTATCAAGAGGTCCCTCACAGTCAGGTGGGATGCAATTGCCCCTTACTAGTCAAGCACCCCTCTTCCTATTTTGTTTAGGGGTTAAAATGGTTTGATGAACCCTTCCGTTCACACACATTTAAAAAGATCCATTGTGGTAATATTCCCTTCTTACCACAATAATTGTATAAACTAAAAATATTGTCTAAAATGACAATTATTATGAAAAAGAAAGAGTATTAATTACCAACCAAACATACCTTACTTCATACGGCCAGCGGGTCAGGCCCTGTTTGGTATCCACGGACGGAAAACTGATTTTCATTTCCCTCGCGGGGGCATGGGAGAATCAGAATAAAATGGCCCATCTCCAATTACAGGCCGACAACAACGACCCGGGTAGCCCACCTCGACTCCTCCAGCCATATGATCGCGCTACCCTAATCCTATCCCCATTCCGCTGTTCCCCTCACGCCCGCCACCGCGCCCACGCCGCCGCAGTGCCCCTATTGCCAAGGTACTGAAACCCTGCTTGCAGTTTTTTTTGTCTCTGTTTGTCAACGATCAATTATAATTTTTTGATCCATGATGTTTTTTTGCTGGAATTTGTTAGATGTAGAAAGAAAAATAGCTTAACTTGGTAGTTATTTGCTCCGTGAGCTGATGCTTTCCTCCGTGAGTTGATGCATGTGCAGTTTTCTTATTTTTTTTGAGGTAGATTAGTTCTAATCTCTTGCGTGCGTATGTGAATCTAGCTCGTTTTCTACGTTCCCATCTGATGCTCTTGGTGCTTCAGATAGTAACTTCACTCCGAACGTTTAGATACTTTTTTGCGTTCATCATTTGTGTTTCCATTTCTATCAATACGTGTTGCTCATTAGGGCGTAGATGAAGCTTTGGTGACATAGATCTGCCACTTCTTCACCGTGTCTTGAATTTATGGTTTTTCAGTATCTAATGATTTCTGTTCAGATCGGTAGTTGTCTGATTCGCAAGTGTTGTAATTAAGCTTGGTTCATGGAATTTCGCTACAATGCTCACCTTGTAATTCACATCTTATATTTTTCTACTATCGCTTGATGCCTTGATACAAAGCATTGTCCATTTCCAGTGATGTTCTTTGGATATTTTTATCAGTTGGATTATAACTGGAGTTCTTGTGATTCAGGAGAGTGATATACAAAGGAAGTCAAGATGGTGAAGTTCACTGCAGAAGAGCTGCGGCGCATTATGGACAAAAAGAACAACATCCGTAACATGTCTGTCATTGCTCATGTGGACCATGGTATGTGCAAGAGGATCCATCTCTATAGAAACTATTGATTCTTTATTTATAGCTTGGTCACATTGTGGAAGCTGCTACCTCATCTGTTTGGTTTGATTCCGTGCATTGATTTTTCCTTATTAATGAAATATTATTACTACACTTAATTAGCTAACTTATAGTTTGTTTGTTCTAGTGCCTTTCATATGAGTGACAATATTTGTATGGAAAATGGGTGATCCTAGGATTGGATAGCTTCTTATTTGCATAAGTATTGACTCAATGATGATCATGTCATGCTAGGATTAGTAAATCAAATTATTGTCCTCATTTTTTAAGATGTTCATCTGTATTGCCTGTTGCTGCTTCGGTCCCAGTAGATTTGGAATAATGTTTTCTGCTTTATTCAATCCAATCACTGTTCTTTGCGCCATTCAAGGATCATGGTTTCTCTTTCACTGGACTTTACTGTCTTACATATCATTGTAAACTTTTATGTATTTGACTTATTGAAAACAAAAAGTACTTGTACCTAACATGTTGTGGATTTATCCATGACTTTCACTTTACTTGTACTGTCCTTTATAATTTATAAGCTTTACTGCTTGCTGACTTATCCTGTTTAATCCGTACGTATCCTTTATGTTAATCAATTCTCCTTTATTTTAAATAAATTTTAGGTGTCTGTCATCCTGTAACAAAGGATCATGATTTTATTTCATATCTGGTTTACAATAGAGCTATTGGTAGTTTGGTATGTTAACATGTTGTGGAAGTGTTATACGCTAACTTATGGTGTTACCTCTTTGCAGGCAAGTCTACACTTACGGATTCTCTTGTGGCAGCGGCTGGAATTATTGCCCAGGAAGTTGCTGGTGATGTCCGCATGACTGATACTCGTGCAGATGAAGCAGAACGTGGTATCACAATCAAATCCACTGGTATCTCTCTTTATTATGAGATGACTGATGAGTCACTCAAATCTTACAAGGGCACGAGAGATGGGAATGAATATTTGATCAACCTTATTGATTCACCTGGGCATGTTGACTTTTCCTCGGAAGTCACAGCAGCTCTTCGGATCACTGATGGTGCTTTGGTTGTGGTTGACTGCATTGAGGGTGTATGTGTTCAAACTGAAACGGTGTTGCGCCAAGCACTTGGTGAGAGGATTAGACCAGTTCTTACAGTGAACAAGATGGACAGGTGCTTCCTTGAGCTTCAGGTGGATGGTGAGGAAGCCTACCAGACTTTCTCCCGTGTTATTGAGAATGCCAATGTCATCATGGCGACATATGAAGACAAGCTCCTTGGTGATGTCCAAGTCTACCCAGAGAAAGGAACTGTTGCTTTCTCTGCTGGTCTGCACGGCTGGGCCTTTACCCTCACTAACTTTGCCAAGATGTATGCATCCAAGTTTGGAGTGGACGAGTCTAAGATGATGGAGAGGCTTTGGGGTGAGAACTTCTTTGACCCAAGCACAAAGAAATGGACCACCAAAAACACGGGCTCTCCTACTTGTAAGAGGGGCTTTGTTCAGTTTTGCTATGAGCCAATCAAGCAAATCATCAACACCTGCATGAATGACCAGAAGGAAAAATTGTGGCCCATGCTTCAAAAGCTTAACGTAACCATGAAGTCTGATGAGAAGGATCTGATGGGCAAGGCGCTGATGAAACGTGTTATGCAAACTTGGCTTCCAGCTAGCACTGCTCTTCTTGAGATGATGATATTCCATCTTCCCTCACCGTCAACAGCACAAAAGTATCGTGTGGAGAACTTGTATGAGGGTCCCCTTGATGATGTCTATGCAACTGCTATTAGAAACTGTGATCCTGAGGGTCCTCTTATGCTGTATGTTTCCAAGATGATTCCAGCATCTGACAAGGGTAGGTTCTTTGCCTTTGGTCGTGTCTTCTCAGGGAGGGTTGCTACTGGTATGAAGGTTCGGATCATGGGTCCAAACTATGTCCCTGGCCAAAAGAAGGATTTGTATGTCAAGAGTGTCCAGCGTACTGTTATCTGGATGGGAAAGAAACAAGAGTCTGTTGAGGATGTTCCCTGTGGTAACACTGTTGCTATGGTTGGTCTAGATCAGTTTATTACAAAGAATGCTACACTGACAAACGAGAAGGAGGTTGATGCATGCCCAATCAGAGCAATGAAGTTCTCTGTCTCTCCTGTTGTGCGAGTTGCTGTTCAGTGCAAGGTTGCCTCTGATCTTCCCAAGCTAGTGGAAGGTTTGAAGCGTCTGGCGAAATCTGATCCTATGGTTCTGTGTACAATTGAAGAATCTGGTGAGCATATTATTGCTGGCGCTGGTGAGCTTCACCTTGAAATCTGTTTGAAGGATCTTCAGGAAGACTTCATGGGTGGTGCTGAAATTATTGTTTCTCCTCCTGTTGTATCCTTCCGTGAAACTGTGCTTGAGAAGTCCTGCCGCACTGTCATGAGCAAGTCTCCGAACAAGCACAACCGTCTTTACATGGAAGCCCGTCCTTTGGAGGAGGGCCTCCCTGAGGCTATTGATGATGGCCGCATTGGTCCACGTGATGATCCCAAGGTGCGTTCCAAGATCCTATCTGAGGAGTTTGGGTGGGACAAGGATCTTGCCAAGAAGATTTGGTGCTTTGGACCAGAGACCACTGGCCCGAATATGGTTGTTGATATGTGTAAGGGAGTGCAGTACCTTAATGAAATCAAGGATTCAGTTGTGGCTGGTTTCCAGTGGGCATCAAAGGAAGGTGCACTGGCCGAGGAGAACATGCGTGGTATCTGCTTTGAGGTGTGTGATGTTGTTCTCCATGCTGATGCTATTCACAGGGGAGGTGGTCAGGTTATCCCTACTGCCCGAAGGGTTATCTATGCTTCTCAACTCACTGCTAAGCCAAGGCTACTTGAGCCTGTCTACCTTGTGGAGATCCAAGCCCCTGAGAATGCTCTTGGTGGCATTTATGGAGTTCTGAACCAGAAGAGGGGGCACGTTTTTGAGGAGATGCAGAGGCCTGGTACTCCACTGTACAACATCAAGGCTTACCTTCCTGTTATCGAGTCCTTTGGGTTCTCAAGCACACTCAGGGCCGCAACCTCTGGGCAGGCGTTCCCTCAGTGTGTGTTTGACCATTGGGACATGATGTCTTCTGACCCTCTGGAGGCTGGCTCGCAGGCAGCGCAGCTGGTCCTGGATATTCGCAAGAGGAAGGGGCTGAAGGAGCAGATGACTCCTCTGTCTGATTTTGAGGACAAGATCTAGATCTTCTATCGTGTGTTTTCTGTTGATCGGCCCAGTTTATAGTGTCCCTTTTATATTGCCGGGATAACAACCTTTATTATTTTTCATTTGTGCCGGTATGCATGTACTTAACCTAACAATATGGTAGTAGATTGCTGCTGGAACAACATTTTGCTGTCTCTGATGGTGTAACACATTTGAAACATAGCTGGAAAATGTTCTGATGGCTTAAGTATTTTATCTCGTTACATGATATTTTGACATGTTAATTATCTATTCGCTTATGTGGCTTGGTAATTTTGTGATTGCTCTTGCACGGAGTGGTATTCAGAGATTATTAACTTTTAACACTAGGCATTTGTCAAAAGATACTCTTGGTCCTGACCATTTGCGAGGACATGATCATTGTAAGCAGAATCTGTTTCTTATAATATTGGCATCACGGATCTGAAACGACTTCCCAAAAATGATTTGGTGGGCCGTGTCCTAGTACTAATTGTGATCTTCAAATTAGTTTTTGTACAGTTACAGCTTTGATATTTAAATAGTTATGCTATATTCTGCAATGAATTTATAAACTGTTAAAGGATTGTTGGGACCTTAAATCGTCATTTAAATTGTACTTCCTCCTTTCTCAAAATATTGTCATTTTTAATTCATTTTTTAAATTAAAGGTGACAAACTTTTAAAAAATGGGGGAGTAAGTAATTTTGTTGCCCTTGATTGGCAGAGATTCTTCTGTTCACTGATGTTCCTCAAATTGAAAGAGATTCAGGGGATAAGGATCTTAATTCTCGCTATTTGGAATGGATACAATCAATATTTCTTTTTAGCAAAAAAGGACCTTGATTATCAAAGGATTAAACAAGTAGGATCATTTACTTATAACACGCAGTTTTTTTTTAAAAAAAAAAGAAACAGCAGGACGGCTGCTGTTACTTGTGATACGTACTTGATATTGCTACAAGAATATAATGAACCATGAGTTTAATATATCATCTTTAACAAAAAACGTATATTTTGTGTTAATTATTAGAGAATCACTTATTTCCAATCTCACGTGAGCTTAATCATTCTAAATTACCATCTCATGAAAAACACTTTTCATTCCACTTAGCCCTATCGGGTTATTTCCTATTAAAAATATTATATTCCTTTCGTTGAGGTATTTCCTATCGACTTCTTATTCCACAAGAATGAAAGCACATTTTCCGTTTTTCATATACTAGGGATTTTACTTTCAAAAAAGTATGCTAGGGATTTTAACTTGAAAAGACAATAGTACTAAAATATGCATGTCTATTAGCACGCATTAGATCTTGTAGCACTTAGTAAGGGCCCCTATCTACTATTATTCCATATAATAAATCCAATATACAACTAATACAATTGGATTAGTTTTTTCATAGACAAATTTGGGTTTTGCAAGTCAAGATAAGACCAGCTCGGGGTCATGCGACCCTTTTCTATCAGATAGAGCGGATCTTATACAAAGTAGACTTCTAATTATAATTCCATAAATCTTTTATCTATCTATACAAATAGACGTGAGGAAACACGTTTCTCTTTGACCAAACGTACTTCAAACAAACGAGTATGATAAGATTAGCGAGACTTCTATCTTTTTTTTATGTCGGCAGACCGGTCGCGCAAGATCTTTGGTCTCCACCCGGAGCCAATGACAAAGTGGGTTGCTTCAAATTAACTCACTCAGGATGATTCTTCTCTATCTATAGTTCATGATATATTAGAAGTACAAGTTGCTCTGGTGAAATCCTTACCAATAGAAAAAAATCATAGTTAGATTGGTCATAATCAAGTACCATTATTTCTTCAGTTTGAACAAATAATCTATCACAAATGTTTTGAAATGGATATTCTTCTCTTCGATCAGGTGTTGTCATCTGAAATGGGTAAGTTACCCTATCCAATTAACAATCGGATGCCCTATTAGATATTATAATGTACATATAAAAATTTCATAGAATATATACATAGATTTTTGTTTGAGAAATTTGAATGAATCATTGAGTGAAAATGAGTAAAGAATGGCAAAAGACGACACCAAAAGATGAGACTACACTAGTCTTCTGGTTTCCTCTAGTTATATTTTTTTCATTAAATGAAAATTAGAGAAATTCAAAGCATAATATGGTTACCGGCAGTCTCAGCTATCATAATTCAACACGTAAAAAAACAAATAAACACCAATCAACTCCTCAAATGTTGAAGGAGGCTCACAACAAGCTACATAAGGAAATTTGTTGATGATCTCTATGTCGTGACGACCAAAAAGCCTACCATTGAACCTCCTAGCTACTGAGCAATAAATTGTAGAGAGGAAAGGGTGAGAGAGGAGAAGATTCACTCCTTCTCTACAATCTTGACATCATCCAAACAGTTGAGAAACTAACGATATATCAAGATGGATTGAAGTGGACCTCCAATAATGACGCCTTCAAGGAGGAAAGCGGTATAGAAGTGCCACTTGTTCAGTGGATCTAGAGCTAGTTTTTCACCCGGAGGGAGCCAACAGATGTGATGAAAAACTAAGACAACATCCTCAAGATGATCACAAAGCCCACAGGTGTCGATATTGTCAGTCCAACCATTTGTCGAACTATGCTTTGACCAGTACCCATCACCCTTATGCTTCCATCTTACTACTACACAGAGATCACCGTCACCCACACCGAGAATTAGAGGAGGACAAAACTGCCTCCCCATCAAGTCGGTGAAAATTCCACCAAGCTCTACCACCTCTACAATCTCCATGCTTGTCGCACCGTCTTCCTATCGTCGGTCAGCTGCGCTGAACCCACAAACACCACCGCACACCACGTCGATGTTACCGACTCGTTGCGTCATACCTACCTTGTTACGGCCACCACGGCTCGTGTCGTCCATGCCACACCTGCAGCCACCATGCACATGTCGTGTCATCCCCTCCTCCGCACTGCGTCGTGCCAATAAAACCATGCACAATTTTCTTATTTTGGATCTTGCTTTTCATAGTTCTCATCTATGCAACTCACGATTTTCACGAGAGAACCAAATCCAATTTGGTGAAGATCATAATTTGAGCTAGCATAGTTGTTATTACCTTTATAATTTTGGTTCAAATCTATCCAATCTTTATCTTTTTTTAGCTCAAAGAACGAATAAATCCCTTGTTGAAGCTCTTCATGATAAGTTTCCTTGGATCTGGGAAGTTTTTATCCTACTTATGGCCATGGGCTTGTACTTAATGGATACAAACAGGGATTCGCAAAAAAGTTGCTTTTGTGCTACGAGCATTCTTGTGACATCATTTGTTGGAACTGCCATAGCGTTCGCATGCTTCGCTTGTGCTATTGTCGTAGCCAAGCCCAAAGAGTACCTCTACCTTGCTGGTCTGCTCTCTCCTGGCCTCTCCATCGTGCTCTGGCTGCAGTTCGGCGCGTCCATCTTTGGCCACTCCACTGCCAGCTTCCTGTTTGAGATCAGATGCGTGCTGCTTTTTTTTCATGGACTTGTCACTTGTGTAACTGGATGGTGGCCTATCTCTGACGTGTTTCGCAGGTTTACTTTGGCCTGTTGAACTTCCATGGTACATGACTGCATGGTGTATGACACGCAGGAGATCATCGAGAGGGCTCACCACGGTGACATGGACTACATCAAGCACGAGCTCACCCTGTTCACCGACTTCGTGGTCGTCCTTGTCAGCGTCCTCATCATCATGGCGAGTTTTGAGATTTACCCAACTCTGAGTAAGTTGCTGCCGTTTTGAAAAGCAGCAGACCCAATACATGGGAAACTATAGAAACCATGGTATATTGAAATGGACTTTCTTTCCATTATGCTATAGGCCAAGAAGTTTATGCAGCGAGGGGCGAGGGCTTATGTGTTAAAACTGAGGGTGCTTAGCATCTTAACCTAGTCACTAATGCAATCCGGAATTACCTAATCAGATAACTAATTAAGCACTGATTTGGGCACCTTTGCTTATTTCGAGACAACCAAGCGTAGAAGCTGCCCACTTGAGCTTGATGAGGTCTTGAGCGTGATGAAGATTGTCGGGAGGTCATGAGGTCTTGAGCGTGATGAAGATTGTTGGGAGGTCTCCCTCTCACTTTTCTCGCCTGATCAGTGGTCTTAGCATTTGGTTCATGATATCATCTCTTCAATTTCTAGTATGTTTGAAATCCCTTTACTTATAGGGTGAGAGAGCGTGATAGGAGACCTATCCAGCCAAGTCGGTTAGGTGGAAGTCTCCGGTCGATAGGGATGGCAACGGGTCATGTTCGGGTTTTGCAAAAACTCGACCCGACAAAAAAAATGGCTCGGATAAATTTTCTTACCTGAACCCGCACCCGTAGTTAAAATATGATACCTGAACCCGACCCGACGGGTTGATTTCGGGTCTTCGGGCACCCGACGGGTACCCGTCAGCTCTTAGCGAGCACAGTTGGTTTGGAGAAGGCGCCTCGGCCTGTTTTAACCACGCGGTTGGCTGACCACTTACTTCGCCCGAGCGAGCTGGGACTAAAAGTCTCGTGTTGCCTGCCTACCTGCCTCCCTCCCGCAACATTCTCAATGGGCCTTTCTAAATGCGCTTTTGCATTACGACCCGCAAAGCAATGACCCAGTTGACCCTGTGAATCGGGTTACTCAGGAACTCAACCGCCACCTGCCAGGGTTATACCGCGCCTCCACTGGGGCCTGGACATAGGGTGGTGCACGCGATGGTCGAGGAGCGACATCGACGACAGGCATCGCGGCGCTGACGGCTTGGGTGCTCCGCTCGGGGCAATGGCGAGGGTGGCGGGGCGATGATCGCGTGAGTGGCCGGAAGCAGAGGCGGCGGCGGGGTGCGGTGGGGCGTCGAGGACCGGACCGCGGTGGCTGCTCGATGGCGCGACGTGCGGGTTTACCGCCGGTTGCGTCGGGTTTCCCGCTCACCCGCTCAGTTGCGGCGCGGTGGTGCATGTGCCGCCGCTCGCCCGCTCGGTTGGTGGGTGCTCGAGGTTAGGGTTAGTATGGGCTGAGATGTTCATTTGTTTGGCTGGTTCTACTTTGTGGGCTGTATTTGATATTTCGGGTAACCGGTCAGATACCTGCGGGTAGAAAATAAAACCCGTACTTGTACTCGACAAACATCGGGTCAGGTACGGGTTCTACCCGCGGGTAAAAATTTGTACCCGCACCGTCGGGTGCAATACACATCGGGTACCCGAACTCGCGAGTACAATTGTCATCCCTACCGGTCGAGACTCTTCAAGGGGGTTAGGGATGGCAACGGGCCGAATTCAGTCGGGTAGAGCAAAAATCCGACCCGGAATAAAATAGACGCGGATAAATTTTTGTACTCGAATCTGTACCTGCGGGTAAAAAATGACACCCGCACCCGTATCCGATGGGTTTTAGGCGGGTTTATGGTACCCGTCGGGTACCCGTTAGTGCTACGGATCTGGCGCGGCGAGGGGTGGGTGGCGAGGGCATGAGGGGACGGTGGTGTCCAGAGACAAGGTCGAAGTGGCGGGGGGGGGGGGTGTCGGAGACCAGGTCGAAGGCGGCGTCGTTGTTGGAGACGAGGTTGAAGGCGGCGTACGGCGGCCGGGGCCGTGGTCGAAGGCGGCGGGAGGTCCGGATACAAGGTTGAAGGCTGCAGCGGGGTCCGTGGTCGAAGGCGGCATGGCGGCGGCTGAGACCGTGGTCGAAGGCAGCATGGCGACGGCCGAGGCTGAGGGCGAAGCGGCGGGCGGCGGGGCAGCAACGGTGGTTGGCACCGAGGCGGAAGGCGGCGGGGCATTAACGTTCCTGGGTGGCGGCGAGTGACTAGAGTTTCGCAAGGCTCAGGATTCGAGTGGACAGTGGACACTGGGCAGGGGTCTCGGGGCCAACAGACCAGCAAACTTGAGAATTAACATGGCCCAGCACGGCTTAAAAAAAAAACATGGCCCACCATGGAGACAAACCACACTACCCAGTACTGTGCGGTCTACTGGAAATATCTGGAGATCTTTTTAGCGGTCTACTAGAAATATCTGGAGATCTTTTTAAGCTACGTGGGCTAAGTAAACTATTAGATGGACCATATTCGGGTACCCGACGGGTACCCATGGGTAAAAAATGAAACTCACACCTATACCCGCAATATGTCGGGTCAGGTACGGGTTTGACCCGCGGGTGAAAATTTCTACGCGTATCCGTACTCGTCGGGTACAAAACCCGATAAGTATCCGAATCCGCGGGTAGAATTGTCATCCTTAAAGAAGGTTAACTTAGTCGGTTAGGTTCGTTATGGATGTAACCAACCCCTAAATGTGATTATCACTGACATCATGTATCCTGAGAAGGCTGTCTCTCTCTCCCTCTCTCCACATACATATCGAACATCACCTACTGTCCCTACGGAAATTTCAAGGTTCTCAGAAACACGCTCAAAATGTTCATCCTGTAGGTCCCACCACCAGTTTTGCTTTACGCAATTATGATTGGTGTGCTGGTGACTAGCAGATTGCTGAATTTTGCATATTTTGGTTGTGTTGGCGCTTCAAAAATTTGAGTGCATCGAGACTGTCCGCGCAAGGTTACTTTAAACATTATCCTACTCTATATTTTAAAGGAAAGAAGTATGTTACTCTAAACATTACTCAAAACAGAGGGATGAACAATACTATCTTGAAATTAGAGTAACACTGTTCACCCCTCTATCAAACGAGTAAGTGATTAGTAGATGAGTTCATATCCTATTTTGATTGTATAGAGTAGGATATAAAGTACAACAAACATGAAAGACCGTAGAAAATTAAGTAAGATATATTTTAAAACAACTTTAATATTCTTTTAAAGAAATGTTATAGAGAATAACAAGTGCGAAAATCTTAGTTTTTGTATGATTCCCTATTGTGCTGAGTTAAATTTGAATGAGTTGGAATGTTCTTGTGCTCATGGTCTTTCCCTCGCGATACACGGCTTGGAGTTCATTGTTTTCCGAGTTTCTGCAGGGAGGAGTGGAGACATTTTTCTAGCAAAATTTTTGTTGAATTCGGCGTACTTTCCACAACAGTTTTCAACAATCAAAACAATGGAGTCGTGCCTGATGCCGAGTAAAATGCCCACAGGTTTGTAGAGAGGTTTCATCAGGGCTCAATCTTCAAACCCATTAATCATGCGATCCGGACCGTCGGTCCAACTGTTCCCTCTACCCCATGTAGCGATGACAATGAGTATCTATTACTTGCATATCCGCAGATATCCGATCCAATGAGTGCGGATTTGGGTGGAATTTTATACTCGTGGTACGTGTTCGGGTAACGGATAAAATCCAATAGATAATTCTTACCGGGTACTGAAAAATCATACCCATATCCACATACCCAAATCCGAATAATCACATATGGGTTTCAAGCAATATTATATAAATACTTTGCAATGGTTAATAAGAAACCAAATTTCTATTATTGTAGGAAAAAATAAACTAATTTTTTATGTGCTTTGATTTCTGAATATTTCAGAGTTAGCAAGTTTTTTTGTCATTTTTGAATAAAATATATGAATAGAAACTTTTGTGAATTATGTGATTGTGTGTTTTATGGATTGTTATGTGTTGTGTTGAATTGATGAAGTTGAACTGCAGTAATATGTAATCTGTGTGTATTGTTTCTCATATCAGATTGTATTGTTGAATGGATACAGGTAGCATATTGTACCCATTGCGAGCAACGAGTACAAATACAAGTACAATTTTTATTCAGAAGATACGGGTATCCAAAGATACTATTCGCGAAGTTTCATTATGAAACAGTTTCAGAACATAAAACGGAACCACTTGAAAACCGTTGGGGTCGTTTTTTGGATTCAGTTTCAGCTAAAAGGTGAAAAGAGTTTAATTGACATATTTACCCCTCCCTACCCTGCTTGTTTTCTGTATGCGATGTATTTACGGCAACGAACAGAGTGAACATGGTTATGACAAAATTGCTTACTGATTGATTCAAAACATGCTTACGGCAAGAAAATTGAACACGTGTTAGCAGCTGAAATTGAATTTTTTAACCACAAAGTCAATGTTATTACGAACATTACAAATAATGTGGATGAATAAAATAAAAAAATCACATCTACGATCTAGATTGTATTAATGCAGCTGTAAGTTCATCACGAAATCTATCCATACTTCTGTGACTAGCGAAAGTTGTCGATACGTCTGATGCATTTTATGGTGGTGCATGTCTTGCATATCTATGAGGTATTGTAGGCACGTACTCCGGATCCCGATCACATCTCTAAAAATGTTTATCTAATGCATGATTTTTACGAATAAAATTATGAAGACTCATTGTTGCAGCCACTATCATCTTTTGCTTTCTAATTGGATAACTTGACATCTTCAAAAGTATTCTCCACTTCATCTTCCATACACCAAAAGTACTCTCAATAAAATTGTGAATACTTGAGTGTAAAAAATTGAATATTTCTTGTTCCTCAGTAGGTGCGACACCCCTTCTCCAATCTGGAACATGGTACCCTTGTCCCTTATAGGGTGCCAAGTATCTCAGTCTATTTGGATAACCCGCGTCAACCATATAATATTTGCCTATTTACACAATTTTAAAGAAGTGTTACAAAATAAAAACGATAATATACAACAAAGAAAATAGAAAATATATACCTTGGGGAGGATGTGGGAATACTGATCGATCATGTTCAATAGCATGGAACAACACACTTGTGTCATGCATAGAGTCTGGTTGCCCAACAGATGCATATATGAAGCGCATATCAAAATCAACCACCGCGAGCACATTTTGAGTTGGAGTACCGGATCTGCCAATATATCTCACATAATTTCGTGCAGGTGGTATGCAACCAATGTGTGTGGCATCAATGGCTCCAATACAATCTTTGAAGTGCGGCCACATCCTTTGATCATCTCTGATCCTTTTATGCACGGTACTAAAATTGTGATCCTGTGGTCTAATATAATCCTTCGCCATTTTAATCAAGCATTGTAAGACCTCATCAAATTTTCTGCTAATTGTCTCACCTAAGTGCTTGCATGTATTTTGGACTGAAGTATTTGATCTATTTTGACCACAAACACACAAGAAAATAGCAACAGATTCTAATAAACTCATATGGATGGTTGATTTCAGACCATAGTCATCCACCAGAAGATCATGTAATTGGATAAAGAGCATGTCATTCATTCTGAATATTCTATGACTTTCACCAGGGGTATTCAATGTTTCCATCACCCATGCGAACCCACTGAGTTGAGAAATTCTTTGAGGATTCTTATCATAGTAAGTCATGTAATATTCGTAAATAATGCTTACTGTCGGGATCAAAGAAGCTTCTCGAATAATATGATCTTTCATGATTTGTACATCCAAATCACAGACATCATCATCTTCAGAGGAACTCCCATCACTTTGAATAGAGGACATAGTCTGTACAAACATCAAAGGAACAAGATTATAACAACACTAAAAAAATGTCATTATAGCAGTCGTACATAAACTGGTTATAACATAAATTAAGAAAAATCTGATTATAGCAGCAGTACAAAACTGATTATAACAGCAATGAAAAATCTTATTATAACAGCAGTAAATTTGATTATAACATTGTTATTACTGCAGCAAATAACAGCAGAATATGCAAATAATGGGGTGGTTCTAACAGAACCAAGAAACATAACCACAACATGGTTATAACTTGTATGGTTCTAACAGTATTTTTGTAACAGCACCAAAGAACAGCAAAGAAATAAAATAATGACTATGACAGCATGGTTATAATAGCACCAAGGAACAGCACCAAAAGAACCATTGTAGCCAAGTTATTACAATAATAGTTCATTCTCACACATAGAGATAAAATAGAGTCCCACACGATCACTAGCTTATGGAAAATAAAAACAAAAGATCTTCATCTTCTGGCCATATTTGAAAATAAACTTTATATTGAGCCACTGAAAGCGTTGTATTGGTTCCTCCAATGTCATAAACATCCCCCTCTCCACCTTCTTTGTAAAAAATTCAGTGGCAATAAAATGCTCCTTCGTCCGTGGGGCAGCCTCACACTCCTTCACAATGTCCATAACATCCTTGATAGATGGCCCATTATCATCCTTCCTGGCTGCTATGGCCTCTACTGAAATTGATGATTTCTCATGCAAAGCAACAATTTTACTAACTTGTTCTTGCATCCACACTCCTCCACCTGTCCTAGGTCTTCTGCCTTTAGCATTTTCAATAACATGAGTAGCAGACCTCTTGCCTTTCCCTTTGGAAGGAGGAACAACTTCTTCTTTTTCTCCACTAGAAGCTTCATCCTCACTTCCATCCTCTACACCATCTAGATTGATCATTGGGCTTTCTTCAGGCATAACACCTGATGCTGCACAAAAATGATCGTCACCAGTGTTCCTAAGATCTTCAATCATTATCCTCAAGTTATCCTCATTTTGAAGTCATTGGCCTTTAAACTTCCCACAACCAGGTATATCCTATAAACATGAAAAAATATTATAGACATATTTTGATAACACAATCAAATAAATGATTGAAGTAACAACATTATATTCACCTTTTTAGCTTTCTTCCACCAACTCTTAGGCATGTCAATGATTTGTTTTCTCTCATCCCAGCCTAGACCCGTTTGCTTTAACAATGTCTTCCAACAAGTATAATCTGCCTTCAATTTGGACCATTTATTCTTGAATTGCATTCTTGTGTATAGCATACCAGTCCGTTCTTGAAAGCATCTAGGCCCCCCTCATGTTGTATGGTTTTGGTGATTAATGACAACCATTGAACTTTACTAATGAATTTGTGAATGCAAGGTCCCCATAAACACTAAATAAGATGAAATGATTATGTCATTGGAGACCCATAGATACTCAACTTTCAAGATCAAATTCATGAGATAAAGACAAGACGTGAAAGCTCAATGTCCAAGTCACGCAATCAAAAATTGACATTATACAATGATTAAGAATCATAAGAGAGCCGTGTGGAACAAATGTCTAAGAGGTCATTCGAGAAAGACACAAAAGATTCACTCAAAACAACTCGAAGCAAGCAAAATTAACTCACCGGATCAATCGATGATTTCCAAAATGAACACATCGGTCGAGTTGATTCAACTGAAGAAAAAGACCTCAGACAAATGAACTCACCGGATCATCCGATATGAAGGGCTCAACAACATCGGTGCATCAATACAGTTCGCAGTACAATTGGAACAAGTGAAGCACCGGATCATCCGATGTGCAGAATTACACACATCGGTTGATCACTCCAGTAAGCATCAAGATCAAGCAAATTCTGGAGGAAGAGCCACCAGATCATCCGATGAGAAGACTGGGGCAACATCGGTCTAATAACGGTAATATCTGACACAATGACGTCAGCCAAAGTAATTACACCGATGATAACTAGAGGGGAGACATCGGATCATCCGGTGTGCACAAAAAAGTTCTGTCAGCCTACTTTTCCAACGGCTATTTCGGTTAAGCTGACTATAAAACCCCTCTAACCCGGTCATTTTGACAAGTCTTGATCACCTGAAGCCCACTACACATCCAAGAGCAATCAAGACCATAGAGCATACATTTCCACACTTTTAGATCATTTGTAATAGGCTAGAGAGAAGCTTGTGTGCATTCTTTCTCTGTGATTGAACTATCTAGGCTAGTGAGAAGTTGAAGAAGATCGTTCCGGAGCTTGCCAAGGTGTGTGTGGAAGCCCGGAACATCGAAGGTTGTACAAGGCTTGAGCTCCACCTTGCCGGAGATGGCGAACGGAGAAGATTAGTGAAGACTCCATTGTCTCGGTGACATTGGAAGTGGCAAAACCCTTCGTTGGGTGCCACAACGTGGATGTAGGAAGATCCTTGCGATCTTGCCGAACCACGGGATAAACCTCCGTGTCCCCTAGCGTTTGCATTCCTCTCCCTCTCTTTACATTTTGCAATCTTTACTTCAAGTTATATCTACATTGATTGCATAGCTAGAACCACATTGGGAATTGGGCTTAAGTAGTTCGTTTTTAATTGTCTTAAAATTTGAAAGAAAGCCCAATTCACCCCCCTCTTGGGTGTTTCGATCCTTACAATTGGTATCAGAGCAAGGTTGCTCATAGGATCATTCTAGCTTCACCGCTAGAGAGCAAAAATGGCCAAGGTTGGGGGTTCGGTTCCTATCTTCGAGGGCAAGAATTTCGCCTATTGGAAAGCACGCATGCGCGCTTACCTTGAAGCTATTGCCCCCGAAGTTTGGGAAGCGACTCATGCGGGATTTGGAGAACTTAACTATGTGGGCGATCAAGTTAAGTAGGATGCTAAGGCTAGGAATGCTATTTATGAATGCATAAGTCAAGATGTCTTCTCTAGAATTGCTAGTAAGGAAAAAGCTTGTGAAATTTGGGCTTGCTTGATAGAAATCCATGAGGGCTCATCTCGTGTAAAGGAACTTAAATATCACATGCTCAAAGCTAAATATGATAAATTTAAGATGCTTCCTCATGAAAATGTTAATGAAATGTTTTCACGCTTAAATGTTCTTATTGAGGAAATTAATGCTCTTGACATTGCGTCTCTTGGCAAGGGACTTATTAACCGCAAGATCCTCATGCTCCTTCCCAAGCCGAAGTACAACATCATCAACTCCATGCTCCAAAAGGAATCACTTGACAACATTGAAGTTTCGGAGCTCATTGGAGAAATACACGCTCATGAGATGAGTGTACTTGGGATGATGGAGCAATCATCATCAAAAACAATTGCTCTAAAGGCCTCCACCAAGAAGACTAACTTCAAGAAGAAGAAGGTGGTTGAGCCTAGCTCAAGTGAAGAAGAGCAAGCGTCAAGTGAAGATGACAATGATGAGCTTGCCTTGATGATGAGAAAGTTCTCACGCTTGAACTCCAAGATCACCAAAAAGGGATACACCTTTGATCCCAAAAAGAAGGCATTTCTACCAAGAAGGGACGATCGCAAGATATGCTACAATTGCGGAGATCAAGGCCACATCTCCTATGATTGTTCAAAACCGGACAAAAGGAGAGAGAACTACAAAGGCAAGCAACGCAAGCTTGAAGAAAGTGATGATAATGAAGAAGAAGCCAAGCCCAAACCAAGAGCCTTTGGGAAGAAGAAGCAAGACAAGGGCAAGAAGGCAAGACTCTTCCCAAAGAGGAGAAGTGGTCCACAAAAGGTGTTTATGTGTGAGGCAAATGAATGGGTCACCGACGAAGAAACAAGTGATGAAGAGAGTGAAGGAGAAGAAGAAAGCTTGGTCAGCCTTGCCATTGCCAACCATGATGACTCACCTCTTCCTCCACCACCCATGTGCCTCATGGCTAAAGGTAACACCAAGGTATGTGACGACTCTAGTGATGATGAGCTTTACCCCGATGATTTAACTTCTTTGATTAATAAATATCATGCTATCATTAAGAGAGAGAAGAGTAAGGTTAAAACTCTTGAAGAAATTCGTGCTAAACTTGAGAGTGCTAACCTTGATTTGCTTGACAAGTATGAAAGCATACTCAAAGAGCATGACACGCTCAAAACTCATGTCAAGCAAATTGAGGAAGAAAATGCTAAAGTCAAGGTAGACAATGATGAGCTCATCATAGCACACCAAACTCTCTAAGAGGAGCACAACAAGCTAATTCATGAATACCAAACACTTAACATTGCTCATGACATGCTTAATAAAGAGTTAAAAGATGCAAAGAAACAAAATCTTAATGATAAAATATCCATTACTTCGCATGTCTCTAATGTCTTGGACAAGTCTTTGTCTTTAAAAGCTAATGCTAGGGAGAAGGACTTGTTGGAGGAAATTGAGAGTCTCCGCACTAGTGTGGCTAGACTTTCAAAAGGTGAAGTCAAGCACGAGGAAATCCTCTTCCAACAAGCGAAAGCCTTCAACAAAAGAGGACTTGGATCCTTCCCAGTGCCCAACAAAGGAAAGGTGCCCTCACTGGAGCTTAGAACAAGCTTCATCAAGGAAGTTGGTTCTTATTGCCAACATTGTGAGGTCACCGGTCACCACACAAGGGAGTGTCCTCTTCCTAACCGACCTTCACCTAAATTGCCTACTAACTACAAATCTATTTTCAATGATCGCTATTATCTTCTTAGCAAAGTGAATGGCAAGGTGAAAGCTAGGTTCATTGGCAAAGACATGAAGAGCATGAAGGGGAAGCTCCCCAAGCAACTTTGGGTCCCAAAGACACTTGTATCTCACATACAAGGACCTAAGTTGGCTTGGGTGCCTAAAGTCAAAAATTAACTTCATGTGTGTAGGTGAACTACAAAGCCGGAGGAAAGCATTGTGTACTCGATAGCGGGTGCACTCAACACATGACCGGCAATGATGGTATGTTCACCACCATAGAAAACCCCGGTAATCATGAACAAGTCACTTTGGGTGACAATTCTAAGGGTAAGGTAATAGGATTAGGTAAAATTGCTATCTCTAATGATTTATCCATTTCTAATGTGTTGTATGTTAAGTCACTTAGCTTTAATCTACTTTTCACTGCACAACTTTGTGATCTTGGACTAACATGCACATTTAGCAAAAATGATGTTGTTGTGAGTAGTGAGGCAAGCAAAGAGCTTATCTTCAAAGGGTTTCGGCATGGACATCTCTACTTAGTAGATTTCTCCAACAAGAATGCTAGCCTAACCACTTGTCTTTTCACTAAGACAAGCTCGGGTTGGTTGTGGCACCGTCGCATAGCACACATTGGAATGAGCAAACTCAAGAAGTTATTCAAGCTTGGGATGGTGACCGGCGTGAAGAATGTGACGTTTGAGAAGAACAAGCTTTGTAGCGCTTGTCAAACCGGGAAGCAAGTTGCTTCACACCACCCAATGAAGACAATGGTGTCAACCTCCAAGCCACTTGAACTACTCCACATGGACCTCTTCGGACCGTCCACATACCAAAGTCTTGGTGGTAACCTCTATTGTCTTGTTATAGTTGATGACTACTCTCGCTATGCTTGGACTCTATTTTTAGGTGACAAGAGTGAAACTCCGGAAGTATTCAAGACCTTCGCCAACCGTGCTCAAAGGGAATTCCAACTTCCCATTATCAAGGTCCGGAGTGAAAACGGCACCGAATTCAAGAACTACAACATTGGGGAGTGGTGTGACCGTGAAGGTGTGAAGCATGAATTCTCCGCCACGTACACTCCTCAACAAAATGGTGTTGTTGAGAGGAAGAACAAAACCCTCATCACTCTTGCAAGAGCAATGCTTGATGACTACGGCACGTCGGAGAAGTTTTGGGCCGAAGCAATCAACACGGCGTGCCATGCCGCAAATAGGGTCTATCTTCACCGACTACTCCAAAAGACCCCATATGAGCTCCTCATTGGGAGAAAGCCCAACATCTCCTACTTTAGAGTCTTTGGGTGCAAATGCTACATCTACCGCAAGAAAAGGCTCGGTAAGTTTGAAAGAAGATGTGATGTTGGCATTTTTCTTGGTTATGCATCAAACTCAAAAGCATATCGAGTATTCAACCAAACCTCCGGTCTAGTTGAAGAAAGTTGTGATGTTGAGTTTGATGAGACTAATGGCTCCCAAGAGGAGAGTTTTGGTCATGATGAAATTGATGATGAGCCTCTACGAGAAGCCATGAAGAACATGACCATTGGAGACATCAAGCCGGAAGTTGAAGAGGGCCATGATCAAGGGGGAGCTTCAAGTTCCAACAACAACACCTACATGGCGCCTCAAGTAGACGAAGAGGAGAAAGATGATCTATTGCCAACTCAAGACTCACAAGCAATACAACATCAAGAAGAAGAAGAAGTCCATGATCAAGTCCAACCACAAGAGGAACAACACGCTTCACCACCGCCAAGTGCTTCACAACCACTTATGAGGCATGGACGCATCTCCAAGGCGCATCCAATGGACCAAATCATTGGAAGTCCTTCAAGGGGCGTAAGTACTCGTTCCCGCCATGTTGCTTCATTTTGTGAGCACTTTCGTGTGTAGAACCCACTCACATCGAGGAAGCGCTCCAAGACCCAAATTGGGTGATGGCTATGCAAGAAGAACTCAACAACTTCATCCGCAATGAAGTTTGGGTGTTGGAGGAGCGACCCAAGGACAAGAACGTCATCGGAACAAAGTGGGTGTACTGCAACAAACAAGACGAGAATGACGTTGTGGTCCGCAACAAGGCAAGACTTGTGGCCAAAGGGTTCTCCCAAGTTGAAGGACTAGACTTTGGGGAAACATTTGCTCCGGTCGCCCGGTTAGAGGCAATTCGCATTCTCCTTGCTTTTGCTTCACATCATAATATTACTCTTTATCAAATGGATGTGAAAAGTGCCTTTCTTAATGGCTACATTAATGATCTTGTTTATGTTGAACAACCTCCCGGGTTTGAAGATTCGAGGAATCCTAACCATGTGTATAGGTTGCACAAGGCGCTCTACGGGCTCAAGCAAGCACCTAGGGCGTGGTATGAACGACTACGGGACTTCCTCATCATGCAAGGATTTAAGATCGGGAGGGTGGACACCACACTCTTCACCAAAGACATCAACGGAGATTTGTTCATTTGTCAAATTTATGTTGATGATATTATTTTTTGTTCAACTAACGAAGCTTTTAGCCATGAGTTTGGCAAAATGATGTCTAAGGAATTCGAGATGTCAATGATTGGAGAGCTCAACTTCTTCCTTGGATTCCAAATCAAGCAACTTCAAGAGGGAACTTTTGTCTACCAAGAGAAATACACCAAGGACCTCTTGAAGAAATTTGAGATGGGATATTGTAGCTCAAGAAGCACTCCAATGGCAACAAATTGCCATCTCGACGCGGATAAGGACGGTAAACCTATTGACCAATCTCACTACCGCTCTATGATTGGTTCATTGCTTTATCTTACCGCATCTAGGCCCGATATAATGTTTAGTGTATGCTTATGTGCTCGCTTTCAAGCGGCTCCTAAAGAATCGCATAAGAAGGCGGTCTTTAGGATACTTAGGTATCTTAAGCATACCCCTAGTATGGGCTTGTGGTACCCTAAAGGTACAACCTTCCAACTCTTGGGATACTCGGATTCGGACTTTACCGGATGTCGCGTAGATCGCAAGAGTACCTCCGGTGGGTGCCACTTGCTTGGGCGTTCCCTAGTGTCTTGGTCTAGCAAAAAGCAAAATTCCGTGGCTTTGTCCACCGCGGAAGCGGAGTATATAGCGGCCGGTGCATGTTGTGCCCAAATTCTATATATGAAGCAAACCCTTTTGGACTTTGGAATTAAAATTGGTTGTGTGCCTCTCCTTTGTGACAATGAAAGTGCGGTTAAGATAGCTAGAAACCCCGTTCAACACTCCCGCACTAAGCACATTGATATTCGCCATCACTTCTTGCGTGATCATGAGGCTAAAGGAGACATCTATTTGCAAGGTGTTAGATCCGAAGAACAATTGGCGGATATCTTCACTAAACCACTTGATGAGAAAACCTTTTCTAGACTTAGAAATGAATTAAATGTGCTAGATGCATCCAACGTCATGTAAGTTGTCATGTTCATGTAAGGATGCATATCATATAGGTCTTGTCTAACTCCCAAAGGATAGGGGCGAGCTAGAAATAGTTTTCCGTGGAGAAGCCTTTGGAAGGTTTAAACTTGACAAGATAGATTTATTTTATGCCTTGCATGATCTCTGCCATATAGACTTGCACTCATTCTATTTCTTGCACTAATTTGTTTGGCATTGCATACGGTAGATTGTCACAAAGGGGAACCCACCTCGTGAGAAGGAGACTTGTTTGAAATGCAATATCTCAACTCATATAAGGTGGAAAGAACAAAATGTTAGGTGCGTTAATGCCTAGAGGAACATGCTTCATTGAGATAGTAGTCTTCATACTCTACCTCACAAAGCATGGGCCTTACACTTCATTTGGATATTTTTCCTTCTATTTTTTCCGGTGTTCCATTTGCCTTAAGGTCTAGCCAAGCTATTGACATATTAGCTTCTTGAGGGGTAAGGGGTTGCCCAAAAAGTCCTAAGACATGTGTTTCCCATTGTTTGATTGCTTGGTCAAAGGACATATATGGGATGTTGGTGTTTAGTCTTCATCAGATTATCCGATGCCTAAGTCCTTCCCCCATCGGATCAATAGGTGTTCAATCTTCCAGTGCCAATTCAGTCAGAATCTCAAAATGATCCGATGAGTTCATTTTGGAAAACATCGGTCCATCCGATGTTCACAAATCTGAAACCTTGATGAATTCCACCGATGCTTTTTCATCCATCGTCGGACCATCCGGTGTCAACTTCCCTCTTCTGAATATCCATACTGTGCTATTCATCCGATGATCAAAACCCTAGATGTCGGTCCATCCGGTGTCAATTGCACTTTTCTGGAAAACCTTACTGTGGCATTCGACCGATGCTTTTCATGTCCATCATCGGTCCATCCGGTGTTAAATTTCCGGCTAGGGTTTGGGACCCACTATTTAAACCCGGCCATACCGCCTCTTCCTTCCCTCTCCCGATCCTGACGCCGCCACCAAATTTCTCTTGCCGGCCCTTCACCACCACCGCCGCCTAGCGCCGCCGCCGCCCACAGCGCCGCCGCCTCCTCCCCTCGCCGGACACCGCCGCCGCCCACCGGCCGCCGTCGTCCTTCGCCACCTACCGCCTCCAATCGCAGTGCCGTCCACGTGCCGCCTCCATCACGCCGCAGATCACGGTCTCCACCGCCACCACCCTCTGCCTCCACTCGCCGCTCGACGCGCCGCCTCCACCTTCGACCTCTCCATCACCATCGACCTCGCCGCCGCCTCTCCTCGCCGCCGTCGTTTCAACTTCGCATCCGGTCCCCGTTTGCTCTCCGCCGCCTAGGTTTGCCTCGTGCCGTGCGACGTCCATCGTTGTTTTCGTTGTTCTTTCTTTCCTCGTCGCTAACCCTAGCTCTCCGTTGCATCTAGATGGGTCGCAACCGCAAAGGAAAGGGAAAGGCGATCGCGGAGCCCGCCGCGAAGAAGCGCAAACTGTCGAAGGATGAGAAAGAGGCCCTAATGGCTGCTCGTGCCGCCGAGGAGCGTGAGCGTGGCAGAGGGGGTTCCCTGAGGATCCGCGAGGCCCGTCCGAGGCAGCCTCCCGTGATCGACGACTCCGACGCCGACGAGGAGCCGGTTGAGCCTCTCGTCCGCCGGCGCTCAGCCCGGACGCGTGGGGGTCACACCGAGGCTGCTCCTCGTCTGAGACCGACGGTTGCCGACCGTCGTGAGGACAGGGAGGCCGAGAGGGCCATCTACGAGATGGACACGACCGTCCGTGTCGGTGAGGGAGTCCGTCTCACGGACTACCGGAAGATGAAGGCCAAGCAGCTACGCAAGCTTCGATGGAGCGTGCTACTTGAGGAGTGGTACCCTCAGCCCTGTGAAGCTCTTGTGGACAGTCGTTTCTGGACTGTCACCCAGGCGTCTCTATACGAGACCTACAGACGTCGGGGGCACAAGCTTTTTCAGCACAACTACCTGGACTGGGGGCAGCTTGCATTGGCAGCGGAGACTGAAGTTTGTTCATACTTTGAGAGATACAGAGGATTGGTGCAACTGCTTGCATATGAGAGAAGTGCATATGTGGAAGATTGGGTCCGTGTCTTCTATGCGACCCTGTACATCTTTGAGGGCAGGAGGTCAATCGACTTCATGTTTATGGGACAGCGCTACCACCTCTCGAGGCAGACTTTGGGGCAGCTTCTTGGTTTGGACCTGCACGACACCTGCGTGCACGAGAAGGTCTATGGGCAGGAAGATCCACCGAGGAGGCCACTTACTGGAGGGGTAGCACCACAACTTGATGAGATCTGGTCCCTGTTTGGCCCCACGTTCTCTCCGGACCAGCCGAGAGTTCCAGCTCTTCTGACCCCAGCTGCGCGCATTGTGCACCTCGCCTTGCGCCGCACGCTCCTGCCGAGGTCAGGGTACTTGGAGGGGTTCACTAGTCTGCAGCAGACCCTCCTGTTCTACATAATGAACGGGATGGATTTCGACATTGTGGACATCCTCCTGTGCGAGATGGAAGACGTGATCACAGATGGGGTTGGCATGATGAGGCAGATGGTCTACGGGCACTGGATCAGTTACATATGCTCTATGATGGTGCCTGAGGGGGATGCAGCACAGGCTAGGCTTGCTGACGAGAGTGTGACTCGCTTTAGTCACTACCGTGCCCCGGCTCTTGGAGACTGCCGCCTTGGTCGTCCAGTTGAGGGCCAGGTCCGGGCCCGTCTGTCAGAGGAAGATTGGTTCGACCTAGAGTGGGAGGATGAGAGGCTTGCTGAGGCTGAGGCTCAGGGGGAGGACCTGCAGCACATTTGGTCAGAGAGCGACACTAACGACAGTGTCGAGGAGTATTTCCCTCCTCCTCCCTCTCCCCGACAGCACGACGCGGAGGCTGGAGGTTCTACAGTGCCACCTCCCACTCCACCTCCCGTCACTGAGGCGCAGGTCACGCAGCCATCTGAGCTGACTTCGCTCCTCCAGCAGATGGTCGAGCAGCAGTGGCTGGACAGACTGGCCGCCGAGCAGGCCCGCGCGGAGCAGGCTGCACGTCTTCTTGAGCTCCAGCAGCAGCAGCAGGAGATGCAACGTCAGATCGCCCGTGAGAGGCGTGAAGACACTGATCGGTTGACGGGGCTCCTCGACCAGATGCACCAGCGCACCCTGGACCAGCAGCAGCAGACGCAGCAGGCGATGATGGGGATCCTGGGGTTGATCACCAACCTCTACACCCAGACCGGGATCGCCCTCCCGTCGCAGCTGCCTGGAGTAGCTCCTCCGCCTCCTGTCTTGGCTCCAGCTGCTGCACCAGTGGCTCCAGTTCCCTCCACTCCGATTCCTTCGTTCAGCATGTCCCCGCTGTTGGCTCCAGGTGCTCCTCTTCACTCCCCACTGCCGACCACGTCACTGTTTCTTCAGACGCCGACCTCCGTCACCAGTGTCCCTGCTCCAGCACCTCCTCCTCAGCAGGCACCGACGGTGGCACCTTCGGCTCCGGCAGCACCCTCCTCCGCTACTCCGGCCAGCAGCTCCGACGACAGCGGCAATGACCAGTTCGTCATCGCGCCCAGCTCTCAGGGTCCGTAGGTGCTCGGATCCCTTTTGGTGCTTTGATGCCAAAGGGGGAGAAGAGTCATAGTGTCAGGGGGAGTCATAGTGTTAGGGGGAGTCGAGTGTCTTTGCTTTTCTTTATTGTATTTGCGTATTTGCTACATTTGGTGTGTAATGAACCTATTTCCTAAGTTTTTATTCATTTGAACTCATTTGATGTTTATCTATGATGATCTCTTTGAATTCACACTTGTGTTATTAATTGATGTTTAAAGCTTCAAGTGTATCATCCGTATTCATTGCATATTTTCTTATGGTTCATTCTCTCAATTTCATTACTATTACGCTTTGACTATTGTGTTGTCATCAATCACCAAAAAGGGGGAGATTGAAAGCATCTAGGCCCCCTCATGTTGTATGGTTTTGGTGATTAATGACAACCATTGAACTTTACTAATGAATTTGTGAATGCAAGGTCCCCATAAACACTAAATAAGATGAAATGATTATGTCATTGGAGACCCATACATACTCAACTTTCGAGATCAAATTCATGAGATAAAGACAAGACGTGAAAGCTCTATGTCCAAGTCACGCAATCAAAAATTGACATCATACAATGATTAAGAATCATAAGAGAGCCGTGTGGAACAAATGTCTAAGAGGTCATTCGAGAAAGACACAAAAGATTCACTCAAAACAACTCGAAGCAAGCAAAATCAACTCACCGGATCAATCGATGATTTCCAAAATGAACACATCGGTCGAGTTGATTCAACTGAAGAAAAAGACCTCAGACAAATGAACTCACCAGATCATCCGATGTGAAGGGCTCAACAACATCGGTGCATCAATACAGTTTGCAGTACAATTGGAACAAGTGAAGCACCGGATCATCCGATGTGCAGAATTACACACATCGGTTGATCACTCCAGTAAGCATCAAGATCAAGCAAATTCTGGAGGAAGAGCCACCGGATCATCCGATGAGAAGACTGGGGCAACATCGGTCTAATAACGGTAATATCTGACACAATGACGTCAGCCAAAGTAATTACACCGATGATAACTAGAGGGGAGACATCGGATCATCTGGTGTGCACAAAAAAGTTCTGTCAGCCTACTTTTCCAACGGCTATTTCGGTTAAGCTGGCTATAAAACCCCTCTAACCCAGTCATTTTGACAAGTCTTGATCACTTGAAGCCCACTACACATCCAAGAGCAATTAAGACCATAGAGCATACATTTCCACACTTTTATATCATTTGTAATAGGCTAGAGAGAAGCTTGTGTGCGTTCTTTCTCTGTGATTGAACTCTCTAGGCTAGTGAGAAGTTGAAGAAGATCGTTCCGGAGCTTGCCAAGGTGTGTGTGGAAGCCCGGAACATCGAAGGTTGTACAAGGCTTGAACTTCACTTTGCCGGAGATGGCGAACGGAGAAGATTAGTGAAGACTCCATTGTCTCGGTGACATTGGAAGTGGCAAAACCCTTCGTTGGGTGCCACAACGTGGATGTAGGAAGATCCTTGCGATCTTGACGAACCACGGGATAAACCTCCGTGTCCCCTAGCGTTTGCATTCATCTCCCTCTCTTTACATTTTGCAATCTTTACTTCAAGTTATATCTACATTGATTGCATAGCTAGAACCACATTGAGAATTGGGCTTAAGTAGTTCGTTTTTAATTGTCTTAAAATTTGAAAGAAAGCCCAATTCACCCCCCTCTTGGGCGTTTCGATCCTTACAGTTCTTTAAATTTCTCAATAACATTTTTGTACCCTATGTTTTTCAGATAGGTATTCGATCGATTTTCACATTTTACTTCTTCAACAAAAAATTCACAAACAATTTTAACATGCTCTTCGTTTGACCAATCAGTCACCTATAAACATTCATTGACAAACTCATGAAGAAAAGATACTAGAACTAGTTCTGGAATATGTAACCATGACAGCCAAAAACCAGGTAATGAAGTGAACACCAAACATTATTACTGTCCTATTATCATGGGGTTAAAATCAGGAACAGATGGCTACAATCAAGCATCATCCACAGGAGTAGTATTTTTAATCATCATAGACAGAGCAGTATCATCGACATGAGTAATATATTCAAGCATCATAGGCAGAGGGCAGCATCATCGACATGAGCAATATATTGAAGCACCATCGACATGAATAATATGTTCAAGCATTACAGACAGAGGGCGTTGTTACTACCTTGCTTGAGGCAACTCGACGGGAGCTGTACCGGTACGTCTGGATCAAAGAACCACCTCGGGGAGGCTTCCGGGCGCAGCCGTCGGTTGACCTCCGGACTTGTCGGTCCTTTGCGGTGCTGGAGGCGCCCGCGTCGGTCCTTGGGCGGCGCTGCTGGAGGCGCCCACGTCGATCCTTGGGGCGACGCTGCAGGCATCCCGTGTGGGCTCCGCTGCGGCTTGTTGAACAACCGTACGGGAGTGGCCGCCGGATGAAGAGGAGATCGATCTCGGTGCCGGCGCGTACTTCGCGAGTTCGTTGAAGAGCCGCGTGGGGTGGCAATTCCGCGTAAATAATACGATGTCGCTGTCCGGGGTCGAATCCCAGTTCGGTTCCACGCTGTGTAGAACACCTTTTTGTCCGATTATGTTCCACTGTTATATTTACCGAATCGCTGTGGACTGATTCGGGGTGAATCGGTTTCGCTTTTTTGACCGTTTAGCAGCGCACCTGGTGATTCTACGGTGAAACTGTTCCTATTCGCACAGCCAAACGCGCCCTTAATCACGAAACCGATCACCAGATCGAGCTAAAATAATCCATATTTGCAGCTAATTTTGTTTTCGGTGATTTGATTTTGATTTTTACCGCAGTTCAGTAGTTGGTTGTCGGTACCATTTTCGCCTCAGGCTAACCGAACAACTCTAATAATCGAATTCCAGTCAGAAACAGAAACAGCTTCCGGCCTATACATTCAAAGCCCAGTACTCTCATTCCTCACCCCTCTGGTCCATATTCTAAGACCTAAACCCTAACGCACACACGCAAGCGGGCAGACAGCGTGGCACGTGAGCGAGGGGCGAGTGCAGGTGTGCGGCGGCGGCGGCTGCGGCAGCGGCAGGCTAAACCCTAGCTAAAATCCTCCTCTGCAACCGGCTGTCCGCCAGGCTAAACCCTAGCTAAAATCCTCATCTGCACCGGCAGGATGAGGAAGAAGGTGGACGAGCGCATTCGCACGCTGATAGAGAATGGTGTGCGGCAGCGGCACCGCTCCATGTTCCTCATCGTCGGTGACAAATCACGGGACCAAATCGTCAACCTTAACTACATGCTCGCAAAGTCTCGCGTCAAGTCGCGACCCTCCGTCCTGTGGTGCTACCGCGACAAGCTCGAGATCAGCAGGTGCTTCCCGCTTCCACTGATGCTGTTGGCTGCTGCCACCACAAGCTTGCTTGCTCGCTCTTTGATTGGGGAATTCGCGGTGGTTTCATGGGCGGTGTTGCTCATTTGCTCCTAATGTTGTCTTGTGATGCAGCCACAAGAAGAAGCGCGCAAAGCAGATCAAGAAGCTTATGATGCGGGGGCTCATGGACCCCGAGAAGGCTGACCCATTCTCCCTCTTTCTGGAGACGTCGGACATCACCTACTGCCTCTACAAGGACTCCGAGAGGGTTCTGGGGAACACGTTCGGAATGTGCATCCTCCAGGTTCTGCTACGATCTCTGTTTATGCAATTGTGATTGGTGTCATGGTGCCTAGCACGGTATAATTTTTTGTTGTGTTGACGCTGCAGGACTTTGAGGCACTGACACCCAACTTTTTGGCGAGGACAATTGAGACAGTCGAAGGTGGTGGTTTGATCATCTTGCTGCTCCGCTCACTCTCCTCACTCACAAGTCTCTATACAATGGTCATGGTGAGCTTCATCCTCCGCTCTGCCTCCCTTTCCCTTCATTTTCACTTTACATGGTTCAGTTAACCCCACTGGCAATGTCGGTGACACTATCCTATCTGTTCGCTTTTCTATTGTGTTCTTTTGTGCTGAGTTAAATATGATTCATCTGGCTGTTCTTTTGCTAACAGGATGTACATGAGAGGTTCAGAACGGAGTCTCATTCCCAGGCTTCCATGAGGTTTAATGAGAGGTTCTTGCTGTCCGTAGCATCATGCAAAACATGTGTTGTGATGGATGATGAACTCAACATTTTGCCGATATCTTCTCACATGAGGTCCATACAACCGGTGATAAAAAATGAGGTATGGGCAGTTAAGCACATCAATTTTCTTTCAACTATTAGTACTTTTGCCCCTACAAGTTGTGGTGAACTTTGTGGAGATTTGTTTTTGAGTAATATTCTGATATCTGATTCTTCTCTAACATGCATTTTCACACATGTCAGGATTCTGAGGGATTATCAGATAGGGAGAGGGAATTGAAAGATTTAAAAGATCAATTTCGTGAGGACTTCCCAGTTGGTCCTTTAATTGGCAAGTGTTGCACTATGGATCAGGTTGTTGAACATGCTGTTAATATCTATGACTTTTTTGTTTCCCACCATATGCTGAGATAAAGTCAATAACTATGATTTTTTTTTGTTTCCCACCATATGCTGAGATAAAGTCATGTGCAGGGTAGAGCTGTTATTAATTTCCTGGATTCTATTTTGGATAAATCCCTAAGGAGCACGGTTGCCTTGCTTGCTGCTCGTGGACGTGGTAAATCAGCAGCCCTTGGTCTTGCAATTGCCGGGGCTATAGCAGCTGGGTAAAACTCAATTCAAGGAAAGTTGGTTGAATTCACAAATTTCATTTGTGCTAATATTTTTATTTCTTAGGTATTCAAATATATTTGTGACTGCTCCAAGTCCAGAGAACCTAAAAACATTGTTTGACTTTGTGTGCAAGGGAATAAATGCATTGGAGTACAAGGTGCTTTCCAATTATCGTGTTTTGGTGTTGGTGTTAATAATATGTACGGCCGACGTGTTGAAACACTATTTATTTCCTCTTCCAGGAGCATTTGCATTATGATGTGGTGAAGAGTTCTGATCCAGAACTCAAGAAAGCAACGATTCAAATAAATGTGTTTAAGCAACACCGTCAGACAGTTCAGGTAATTTGCTTGGTTGCTTCTTTGATATATTTCTGAAAGCTCACTTGAAGTTGGAGAATGGGTTCAACATCTGTATACAAAATATCCTTAGCCGTAAATTCTTTATTTAAATTCCATGGATAGGATATTTTTTATTACTAAACCTCAAAGCTTCATACCTCTCAGACAGGATAAAAAGTGATTATAATAGCAAATCACGAGTAACCGAGGACTTGCTATGCACATTGTTAATTAGTGAGCTGATGATTGTTGTTCATAATGGGCCATAGTGTTTGAAATCCGACACAATTAGACGTGAAATCCCCTTCTAATTTCCATGATTTGGTCGGGAGGCAGGCGACTGTATATAAAGGCCCCTTTCAGAGAGTTTTGATTACAATCCATATGACTATTGGACTCCTAATTGGACTCTAACTCAATTCCAACTATGACTCTCCAAATCTGATTTGGAATCTACCTATTACACTTCTATAATATTCTAGAAAACAAGATTAAACTCAACACAGTACAATTCTTCCTGTTATTAATTGTTGTAGATACTATGTGGGAAACCCATGACATAAGCTGAAAGGGGGCACATTATGACGTTGTCCATGATTAATAAAGAATTGACTACCAATATGGAGCTTATTTTTAATGGGAGCGTGGCCCTGGTCGGCCTTGTGTAGGTCCACTGAGCAAATAGGCAGGGCATGCAATCAATAAAAGACGTTCATTGCGGTCAATCAGACGCTTAGATTCGATTTATGTGCACTTCATGTATGTGCAGAAAAGAACCATTGATATATTTTTATTTATATGGTTAGTCTTTGCTTATCTGTTGTCTGTCATGCTATCTATTTCATTGATTTTTATGAATCAATAAATAACGCAAAAATATGTTTGTTAGAGTCAGTCTTGTTTTCTAGTTAGTTTAGATAGAGTTGGAGTTAGGATCTTAGATCAGATCAGTTAGTGATAGGACAAGTAGTGGAGCCATCTAGCGGTGGGCAACCTCGTGTGTGGATAACCTCGTGTGTGGATCGAGAGGCTCAGGAAGGTATCTCGATGGGCATACCTCAGCAAGATCATGGTGGAGGTCGGCTGATCGCGTGGCTCTGGGCGAAAGGAAGCTCAACTCGGTCTAGCGTGAATAGATCGTGATGCCAGAGTGGATTGGGACACATAAGACGCTCGATGACCTGCAAAGTTTGGCGTGAAGCTCGACGGTGCACTTAGTTGGGAAATCAAGGCTGAGGTCGCATATCCAACACGTTCTGGGTGGATCAGGTCGCAAGCGGACGATTCCAGAGGTGGAGCTCAGCGTGGACGCGCGAGGGCCGAATCCGATGTGCTCGACGGTGCGATGACGAAGGGTCGCGATCCAGTAGAAATCGAGCGAGATCCGATGGTGGTAGCGTGGGTCTCAACGATTCAAGGCCAGTGACGGGGATGCGACAGGAGCTGCGGTGTTGGCGATCGGAGCTGAAGAGGAGGTTGTGGTGCATGGGAGTCAGACGGGACGAGGAAGAAGATTCGAACCGAGAGGACGATGACGGAGTGGTTTGTGCCCTGTTGCATGGATGGTCGAAGGTCACGGTTGGGTCGGGTTGGGTTGGGTCTGATATGGTGTTTGGTGTTTTTTTTTTTGCTAAGGTCACCCAAAGGGTACCCATAGTTTCTTCTTTCTTCGCTGAATGTACACATGAGGTGTACGTGGAACATGGCGGATGATTTGATGTTCAATCCAACAGAGGATGAGCTGGTGGTTCACTTCCTCTGACTGCTGCAGCTGTGCGGGTTCTCACCACGCATGGTAGACCCTGTGGTAGAGGTGGATCCCTACGGCGTGGCGCCTTGAGACCTTTTAGCGAACTACGTCCGTGCAACCAATGTCACTTCTTCGCGACATGCAGCCGAAGCAATCATTGAGTGCGGTGGTCCGACTGTAGCGGCATATGGAATCATAACACGACCAAGTGCACCCGGTCGGTCTCCAACATGGGAGTTGTGGTGCAGTGGCCTCTGGTCAAGTTCCGCATCTACATGCACGGGGAGCTCGTGAATCAGCAAAGCATAGGGCGAATCATGGATGAGTATGAGATCACTAACCCGCGGTGCTACCACCACGACTAAGAGGGTGAGGAAGATGAATATTGGGTGCTTTGTCGTTTGAGGAAGAGCAGACCAACGCGAGTGTGCTTGCGATGTAGGTTCACCCAAACTGTTGTCGAGTGCATGATGAAGATGTCCCATCCTGAATTTGTGTGGGTGCTTTGTCGTTTGAGGAAGAGCAGACCGACACGAGGTGTGCTTGCGATGTAGGTTCACCCATACTGAGGTCGAGTGCAGGATGAAGATGTCCCCATCCCGATTTTGTGTGCAGAGTGGAAAAGTTGTGCCGCCATCCTAGAGGTGTATATGTGTCGATCCCAAAATTGAGTGAAGGGTGGAATAGGTGTCACCATCCTAGGATGGAATAGTTGTGTACCATCCTAAACTAGAGTAGAGTGTGCTCTAGAAAATGAGATTTAGGGTGTGATTGTTAGAGTTAATCTTGATTCCTAGTTTAGATGGAGTTAGGATCACATTAGATTAGATCATTTAGAGATAGGATTTAGTTCTATCTCCTAGTAGTTTAAACAAATGACTATCTGTAAGAGGCTACAAATAGCCAGATTTTCGCCCGGATTTATCCTCTTGTTGCTTTTAGATGACTGATAAAATGTAGAAATTCACGGGTCGCATCGCTCAACAGCGGGTGGCGCGGTGGGCGACCGCGCCACCCCCCGCGGGCGCCCCCCAGGTCGGTGCCCCCTCCCCCCCGGCCTCGTCCGTGGGCCCTCCACTCTGGTCCCCTGCCTCAGACTCACGCGACGGTCGCCCTCGCCGCTGCCTGTCCTGGCAGCCGTTGTGCCTGCGTCGGCACCTCTGACCGCGGTACTACGATCGGTGCGCCGTCCAAGTCCGTCGTTCCCCTTGCTCACCTCACCACTTTTTCCTTCGTTCTCTCCATTCAGGTGCGCATCCGATCCTCCCTGTCCGGCATTCCGACCAGATCTGTCCCCCCTCCTCTAGATCCGGCGCGTCCTTCGCCCCTCCCCCCCTTCCACTCTGTCCACCTCCTCTCCCCCCACCTCCGCCTCCCCCCCCCCCCCCCCCCCCCCCTCGCTCGGTCCTGTGCCGGGTGGGCCGGATCTGGCCACCCCACGCTCTCAACCCCCACTTTTGCTTCCCTTGAGCCGCCTCCCCCTAAGCCCCCACACCCTTTGCCCCCCTCTCCGTCGCGCACCCCTGCTAGCTATTGCGGTAGCTTTCTCGACTGTTTCCCCATCGGAGTGGGTTGCACCCTCCCCCGTCCCGTCCACCTCCGCCCCTTCCTCGTCCAATTTTTCTTGGATGCGAAAGGGCTGGCTTGCTGCTAGTTCAGGGCCTCCTGCGTCGAAGCCTTCCCCGTCGGCCCCCTCACCGGCACCCTCGTTGGTTTCCATCCCGATCCAATCCACCACCCCCGCTACTCCGCATATAGTTGTACCGCCCACACACCACTCTTCCGTCGCCCAACAAGCTCTTTCCAGACCTCCTCCCCAGTACCCTACGAGGTCGCCTCCCCCACTTTCTTCTTCCTCTCCCCTCCCCCCCTACCCCCCTTGGGCTCTAGGGACACCCCTCCTCCGACCACCTTGCCGGCGATTGCAGCAAGCATTCTCGGGTGAGTCCTCGGTCCAAAGTTACCCGGTCAGTGCCTACTGATCTGATCGGCAAGTGTTTCAACTGCTTCTCTCCCAACCACTTTGCTGCAATGTGCTCGACGGCCTCCCGTTGTTTCCGTTGCAAGGGATAAGGCCACAAAGCACACAACTGTGTGCTTGCTCGCCGCCGTCCATCACTGTCATCGCCACCAACTGCTTTTCCCCCTCCATCGACTACTCTTGAAGCTTCATCGAGAGTTCTAGAGGAAATCTGCATCACCGCTAGTTCGGGGATGTTGGAATGTGTCCCTAGCCCCCCCCCCCCCCCCCCTTTCCTGGCTGCGACTAATCTGACTACCTCTTCGCGTGCTTCTCTTCCCCAAGTCAAGGTTCGACGAGTGGTCATCTACTTCGACAAGGAGTCTGATCTGGATTTGGCATCGGGGACCCTCAACAACGAAGAAAAGGCTATAAGGTCACTCGATCAGGTCTTTGCTGCTCAATTGGTCTGTCCTATGGTTGTTTAGTGCTTGGCCGATGGGTGGGATCCTATGATTCTGGAAGCTTCTATCATGTCACTTCCTAGGTAGCTGGTTGGTCTTTTTCTCTGTACAGTCTGTTTAGGTGGTAGAGGTTGCTGGTCACTTCAGTTGTTTTCACTTTTTTGGTCGTGTCAGTTTGTATCGGTCGTGCCAGGGCCCAGGCTGAGTGGTTTGGGCTGTTGGACTAAGCACTGTTGTCTCTTATCTCAAGAGCGACACACTTTTCCCCTCCCAACCACTCTCCTTGGCTGCTAATTTATAATATAACACAGTCAGAGTTTCCCTACTGTCCTCCTTTTAAAAAAAACTGATAAAATGTAGAATCCCAATTCGCATTGCACAATTGATTGGCATGAAACTAGAATAATGTATATTACTGTATATATAATCGATTTAAGGCCATATATTTGTGATCATAACCTCATACGATTTTTGTCTTACAAGCACAATGCCTCCTGTTCTTGTTATGGTGCTTTGGGTGATCCTTTCACATGATATAATATACTGTTCTTTCATCTGCGCTGATGTAATATTAATTTGAAACTTACGTTTTTTTCTTATTGAATCACATAGCAATAGCATAGTGTTTTATGCAATATAAAGTATGTTTAATCCAATATCCAAGTAAAGGGGTCCCACCTTTCTTGTGTTATTTGTATTGTATCCTTGAGGAGCATTTATCCGTGAAGAACTCCATCTTGCAACTCACTTTCCTTAATATCAATGTAAGTGGTTCTTAGAGCTGTTAATGCTTGCAGTACTTGAAACCACATGATCATGGAAAGCTTTCTCAAGTTGAACTCCTTGTCATCGATGAAGCTGCTGCCATTCCATTGCCGATTGTTAAGTCCATGCTAGGTCCATATCTTGTGTTTCTCTCTTCCACAGTCAATGGGTATGCTCTTTTTGTCCCTAGTTATTTGGTACTTAGTTCATGAGGGTGAACGGGTGGCCATTCTATTATTTTTTTTGTCTTGAAGCTATGAAGGAACAGGACGGTCATTGTCTTTGAAGCTCCTGCAGCAATTAGAATGCCAAAGCCAGCCATCTGTCCAGTCTAATGCATCCAACTCCAGTAAGAGTTGTCTTACTTTTCAGCTCTTAATGAATTATGTTTGGAAGAACTTCCATTCAGTTGGTTGTTTGACATCTACTATTTGTTTTGTTCGGTCTCTAGGTAGGCTGTTTAAGAAAATTGAATTGAACGAATCTATTAGATATGCCTCTGGTGACCCTATTGAGACCTGGCTTAATGACTTACTTTGTTTGGACCTTGCAAATTCGATTCCAAATATCAGTAGGTGAGCATCATTTGAATATCCCTTTTTATTGTTCCAAGTTTGTATCATGTTTAACGAAAAGCTTCGATTGTGCCTTAAGGCTACCTCATCCAAAAGAATGTGATCTTTACTATGTCAACCGGGACACACTTTTCTCATATCACAAGGAGAGCGAGATATTTTTACAGGTATATATTAGCATTATTCTATTTTTATGCTACCCCATTGTATGTTAGGAGCATACTCACGTATAATGCAAAGGAATATAATGTAGAATGTATTACAAACTTTCTAATGAATATATTTTTCTCTACTTTCAGCGGATGATGGCACTTTATGTTGCTTCACACTACAAAAATTCACCTAATGACTTACAGTTAATGGCTGATGCTCCGGCACATCATCTGTTTGTATTGCTTGGTATGCATGGATCCTTCTGCAGTCAGCTGTTTTTTTTTTGAACAATGTTGTTGCACCTGTTTAATAATGTACTATTATTTGCTATACTTACATGTCCATTGTTTTTAGGCCCTGTCGATGAGTCAAAAAACCAGCTCCCGGATATTCTGTGTGTAATCCAGGTTGAAACACATTCCTAATTTAACTTTGTTGGACACAATTTCTTGAATATTATACTGGCTCTACTTTTTTTTTGGGTTCTTTGATTGACCTCACTTGCTGAATCATCTGTATCATTCACATAAATGCAAAACTTTGATGATGTACTTGAGGCAGTTAAATTTTATTTTATTCATTGTTTAAGTTTACCTGAATCTTATTTTATTTGTATTTTTTACTCTCATCTTATTTTCTATTACTTTTCTTCAAAAATTGTTGGGTTTCATTTCTAGCCAACCCTAACTTGTTTGGGACAAATGCTTGATTGTTGTTGTTGTTGTCATTGTTTAAGTTTACCACTGCATTTATGTTTGATACCACATATGAAAAAGAAAGCTTAGTGATTACACAATGTCATCTCCTTAGTGAGTTCTGCATCATTGAGATGGTGCTGCTTACATGGACATATCAAACCTTGCTGTGAGTTTGAACACTTAGCCACTTGTTGCTTCAGTGTGTAAGGAATGTGATGATTATTTGTGATTATCATTGTTATTAGTTCATTAATTATTACATTCAGAGCTGACTAGTTAATAGAAAAGTAGAGACATATTTAGAGTCGTATATGATGGAATAAGTCTTTTAGTCCTTTGGTCTTTGGTCCCCTAGTCCCTTGTACCATTGTCCTTAGTTTGTTGTACCTTAGTCCTTTGGTCTTTGGTCCTTGTTGTACTCATCTTAGACTAGAGGACAGCATCTTGACTGCTTTTAGGACAGCAGCATCTTGACTGCTTTTAGGACGGTTGTTAGCATCTTTAGGACAACACCTTGTATGGCATCTTGGACTAGCAAGAAGGTATATGCTTGGCTGGTTGGCTGCCCTTGGGCTGCTATAAATATGTAACCTCAACCCCTTGGGTTGGTATGACATTGTGTGAGGAATAGACAAGAAAAATTGCCCCAACTCTCTAGTGTCATCCTCTCTTCAATGAGAGTAAAAATCCAGCTACTAACACTTGATATCAGAGCCGCTCTATCCTGTAGCCTAAACATCTCTTGCTCATCTCCCTCCCGCGCCTCTCCCTGTCCGCAACCGGTACCAGGAACACCGGCTGCCCCAGCTCATCCCTCTTCCCCACACACCAGCTCCCCACTAGTGCGCGATGTCCGACGGACAGTCTCAGCGTTCGGTCGCCTTGAGCGCGCGGCAGACGGAGGTCGCCGCGGCGGAGGAGCGCGAGCGAGCAGCGGCAGAGGCTGCAGCGACGGCGGCACTAGCGGCAAAGTTGGCGGCGGCGGAATTGGCAGCAGCGAGGGCAGAAGTGGAAGCAGCGGCGGCGGCGGCTGTAGCGCGCGCAGCGGCAGCAGAGCTGGAGGCTCTGCGCGGCAGTAGCTCCAGCGGCTCTGTCGACGGCGGCGTCGACGATGAGCTCAGGTTGGCAAGGGAAGTGGCGCGAGCACAGGAGATGCATCGAGTAGCCGCGCGTCCCCATGGGCGCGATAGCCGCAGCCCAGGCCGACGCGGACGTGCCGGTGGCGCTCCCGGCGGTGGCGGCGCAGTCGACGGAGAACGCGGCCGTTACAGGCAGCGCGGTTCTCCCTCCCCAGATCGGTACCATGGACACCATGGGGTCCAGTCCATTGTCAGGGATGTCGGTCCCGACGGTGGGTGGCCTACCCTCACTAAGACCAACTACGTGGAGTGGGCCGCGGTGATGAGGGTGCGGCTCCAGGTGCGACACATGTGGGAAGCAGTTCGGTACGGCGACGTTGACTACTACGAGGATCGACGGGCGCTGGATGCCCTCATTGCTGCAGTCCCGCCCGAGATGCAGTTCTCGCTTTCCAAGAAGCGGACTGCTAAGGAGGCTTGGGACGCCATCGCTGCGGCACGCATCAGCAGCGACCACGCCCGCAAGACCACACTGCAGGCGCTTCGCAAGGAGTGGGAGAACCTGGCCTTTAAGCCAGGTGAGGACGTCGATGACTTTGTTCTCCGTCTCAACACTTTGTTGCAGAAGTTGGAGCAGTTCGGTGACGACACCTACGACGAGGAGAGAGCTGTCGAGAAGCTCTTTCGTTGCATCCCCGAGAAGTACAAGCAGATCGCTCGCTCGATCGAGTCTCTGTTGGACCTCTCCACGATGTCGATCGAAGAGGCGATAGGTCGCCTCAAGGTCGTCGACAGCGACGAACCACAGCCTCTCTCGGGGCCTATCACTATTGGCGGGAAGCTTCATCTCACTCGCGATCAGTGGGAGGCTAGCCAGGGTGACCGGAAGAAGGGGGAGTCCTCTTTCTCGACAGGCGGCCGCAAGCGCGGCAAGCCGCGCAAGGGGCGCGGAGGCGCCCAGGCCGGGGCGCAAGGAAGTGCCCGCGGAGGTGCCCAGGGCAGTGCCGCCGGCAACCACAAGCCGGCACGAGACGACACCTGCCACAACTGTGGCAAGCTTGGTCATTGGGCCAGGGAGTGTCGACAGCCACGACGTGGTCAGGCCCACGTCGCACAAGTGGAGGAGGAGGCCCACGCCGCCCAGGTGGAGGAGGAGCCAGCTTTGCTCATGGCACATGGAAGCATCAAGCCATCTCTAGCGGCATTGACCGCAACGACTCTCTTTCATCTTGATGAGCCGAGAGCACACGCTCTCCTCGGCGACGGCTCCAGCAACGACAAGACTGACGGGTGGTGCCTCGACACCGGCGCCGCCCATCACATGACCGGTCGACGGGAGTTCTTCGCCGAGCTTGATCCCAATGTCCGAGGCTCCGTCAAGTTTGGTGACGCCTCCGGCGTAGAGATCAAGGGTGTTGGCTCCGTCCTCCTCAGCGCTAAGTCCGGTGAGCACAAGCTGCTCGTTGGAGTCTACTACATCCCCGCGTTGCGAAACTCCATCATCAGCTTGGGACAGCTGGATGAGAGTGGTTCGCGCGTGGAGATCAAGGACGGAGTCATGAGGATTTGGGATCGCCATTGTCGCCTTCTTGCCAAGGTAACTAGAGGCACCAATCGACTCTATGTCCTTCACGTGCAGGTAGCACAGCCTGTCTGTCTTGCCACTCGTCGGGAGGACGAGGCATGGCAGTGGCACGAGCGCTTTGGGCACCTTCACTTCGAGGCCCTGAAGCAGCTCAGTGCCAAGGAGATGGTGCGAGGCATGCCATGCCTTGACCACGTGGAGCAGCTCTGCGACGTTTGCGTGGTGACGAAGCAGAGGCGGCTTCCTTTTCCCCAGCAGTCGAGCTTTCGAGCCAAGGAGCAGCTCGAGCTCGTTCACGGGGACTTGTGTGGCCCGGTGACACCGGCTACACCAGGAGGACGACGCTACTTCCTGCTGCTCGTCGACGACCTCTCCCGCTACATGTGGGTGGTGGTCCTTGGCAGCAAGGGAGAGGCTGCGAACGCCATCAGGCGTGCGCAGGCCACTGCGAAGGCGGAGTGCGGCCGCAAGCTGCGCGTGCTGCACACCGACAACGGCGGCGAATTCACGGCGACTGAATTTGCGTCGTATTGCGCGGATGAGGGTGTTCAGCGCCACTACTCCGCGCCCTACAGCCCGCAGCAGAACGGCGTCGTCGAGCGGCGCAACCAGACGGTTGTGGGGATGACTCGGACCCTCCTCAAGCAGAGGGGAATGCCGGCTATGTTTTGGGGAGAGGCGGTGGTGACCGCCGTCTACATCCTGAACCGTTCGCCCACCAAGGCCCTCCACGGCAGGACGCCGTACGAGGCTTGGTATGGGCGCAAGCCGGCGGTCTCTCATCTACGGGTCTTCGGCTGCCTCGCGTTCGCCAAGGAGCTTGGCCCGGTCGGCAAGCTCGACGACAGGAGCACCCCCGGGGTGTTCATCGGCTACGCGGAGGGCTCGAAGGCCTACCGCATTCTCGACCCAGAGACACAGCGTGTGCACACGACGCGCGACGTTGTGTTCAACGAAGGGCGAGGATGGGCATGGGACAAGGCGGTGGACGACGGTTCGACCTCGACGAACGACGACTTCGTCGTCGACTACGTCTACTTCAAGGGAGCTGGGGGAGTAGGCAGCTCCTCTTCACCGAGCGTGTCTACCCCAGCCCCAGAGCGTTCACCTCCACCTCAGTCGGCGACCCCACGCACTCCAGCACCGACAGCCACCCCTCCGGGCATGTCCACTCCGTCACCAGCTCGTGTCGAGCACGACCCAGTGGAGTTTGTCACTCCGCTCTCCCACGACGAGGAGCGCCTCGACGGGTGCTACGACGGCGAGCAGTTGTGGTATCGCAAGATGGAGAACATTCTCGGCGACCAGCCGGTGTCGGGACTGGCCCCTCACGATCTGGATGATCAAGATTCGGAGGCGCAGTTGCACCTTGCGTGCGACGACAGCGAGCCTCGGTCTTTTGCGGAGGCCGAGAAACACGCGGCATGGCGTGCCGCGATGCAGTCGGAGATGGATGCGTTTGAGACGAACCGCACTTGGGAGCTTGCCGACCTCCCTCGCGGTCACCGTGCGATCACCCTTAAGTGGGTGTTCAAGCTGAAGAGGGATGAAGCCGGCGCCATCGTCAAGCACAAGGCTCGCTTGGTGGCACGCGGCTTCGTGCAGCAGGAGGGGATCGACTTCGACGATGCTTTTGCCCCCGTGGCACGGATGGAATCCGTGCGACTCCTTCTTGCGCTGGCTGCTCAAGAAGGCTGGCGTGTCCAACACATGGACGTCAAGTCGGCGTTCCTCAACGGCGACTTGAAGGAGGAGGTCTACGTACACCAGCCGCCAGGGTTTGCGCTCCCTGGCAAGGAGGGCAAGGTGTTGCGCCTGCGCAAGGCCCTCTATGGCTTGCGGCAGGCACCACGGGCGTGGAATGCCAAGTTGGATTCCACGCTCAAGAGGATGGGCTTCGGGCAATGCCCACACGAGGCGGCCATCTACCGGCGGGGCAATGGAGGAAACACCCTACTGGTGGGTGTCTACGTCGACGACTTGGTGATCACCGGCACCAAGGAGGCGGAGGTGGCAGCGTTCAAGGAAGAGATGAAAGCCACTTTCCAGATGAGTGACCTGGGATCCCTCTCCTTCTACCTAGGAATTGAGGTGCACCAGGCCGACTCCGGGATCACACTTCGACAGACTGCCTACGCCAGGCGCATTGTTGAGCTAGCTGGGCTCACAAACTGCAACCCAGCCCTCACTCCGATGGAGGAGAGGCTGAAGCTGAGTCGCGACAGCACGACGAAGGAGGTGGACGCTACACAGTACCGGCGTCTTGTGGGGAGCCTTCGCTACCTCGCCCACACACGACCGGACTTGGCATTCTCCGTCGGCTACGTTAGTCGGTTCCTGCAGCGACCGACGACGGAGCACCAGCAGGCTGTGAAGAGGATCATCCGCTACGTTGCGGGGACTCTTGATCACGGCCTCCACTACTCGAGGTGTCCTGGAGAGGCACACCTTGTCGGGTACAGCGACAGCGACCACGCCGGCGACATCGACACCAGCAAAAGCACGAGCGGGATCCTCTTCTTCTTCGGCAAGTGCCTCGTTAGCTGGCAGTCGGTCAAGCAGCAGGTGGTGGCCATGTCCAGCTGCGAGGCCGAGTACATAGCGGCCTCCACCGCTTCGACTCAGGCGCTCTGGCTTGTTCGACTGCTTGGTGATCTACTCGGCAGAGACACTGGAGCGGTGGAACTCAGGGTGGACAACGTGTCTGCTCTGGCCCTGGCAAAGAACCCCGTTTTTCATGAACGGAGCAAGCACATCCGAGTGAGGTACCACTTCATCCGAGGCTGCTTGGAGGAAGGTAGCATCAAAGCGATCTACATCAACACCAAGGACCAGCTTGCGGATCTGCTCACCAAGCCCCTTGGGAGGCTCAAGTTCATTGAACTTTGCTCCAGGATCGGGATGGTCCAACCCTCTCAGAAGACGACGTACAAGACTTAGGGGGAGAATGATGGAATAAGTCTTGTAGTCCTTTGGTCTTTGATCCCCTAGTCCCTTGTACCCTTGTCCTTAGTTTGTTGTACCTTAGTCCTTTGGTCTTTGGTCCTTGTTGTACTCATCTTAGACTAGAGGACAGCATCTTGACTGCTTTTAGGACAGCAGTTAGGACAGCAGCATCTTGACTGCTTTTAGGACGGTTGTTAGCATCTTTAGGACAGCACCTTGTATGGTATCTTGGACTAGCAAGAAGGCATATGCTTGGCTGGTTGGCTGCCCTTGGGCTGCTATAAATATGTAGCCTCAACCCCTTGGGTTGGTATGGCATTGTGTGAGGAATAGACAAGAAAAATTGCCCCAACTCTCTAGTGTCATCCTCTCTTCAATGAGAGTAAAAATCCAGCTACTAACATTATAATGGGATAATGGAAACTGAGCGTCTGGATTCAATCTAAATATTCTAAACAAGTACCAAAGCAAGTGCCTTTTTAAAACCTCCCCGGGTCTAGTATGTTTCAATTCTACCTAGCTCTTGATATTAGAGTTCTCAATGCTCTATTTTAAAGTTACTTTACCTTCTCAAAATTTGATATTTTACGATCATAATTGAACTTTTCAGGTTTGTTTGGAAGGACAAATTTCTCGTAAGTCAGCTATGAAAAGCTTAAACGAGGGTCGTGCACCTTCTGGTGATCAGATACCTTGGAAATTCTGTGAACAGTTCCAGGACAATGTATTTCCAACTCTCTCGGGAGCTCGGATAGTGCGAATTGCTGTCCATCCTAGTGCCCTGAAGGTATACTCCCTTTCCTTTATTTGATTTGTACATATCATCATTGCTCCAATGTCTCAAGTGTGTTTCTTTGCTAATGTAGCTTGGGTATGGTTCAGCTGCCGTGGATCTTCTAACAAGGTATTATGTTCCTCCTTTACATTCTTTACACTGCTTTAGCCAGAATATTTACACAATCTTATGAAGTTGTGATTGTTGGTGTTCTGCTCCTCGTTCTAAAATAAACCCAAGCTAGTCTTATCCATTGTTGTTATACCCAACTCCTTAATTTCTTCTGGTGAATGTTCTCTGAATACGTTGCACTTGGTCATTCGTGAACAATTTTATATAGAAGGATTTCTAACAAAGATTTATGTAGCATGTCTTTTATGGCTTAGACCCTGACAAGGACTGAAAGTGATAACTGAGTTACTTTAATCTATTTAACACTATCGATGGTGCAACAACTAATGTAATGAAGGTCCTCCAGGTTGTGGGTAATGAGCTGGTGCTAAAGCACTTAGTGAGCTGTTGTCTACGTTCAGTGTTTTTGAGGCGTCGCCTAGGTGTCCAGTCGGCCGGCGGCGGACGCCGTGAAGGCTCGCTTGGCCGCTGTCGTCCGCGCTGCCTGGCCGCTGTCGTGGCCCCGCCGTCAAAGCCGCCGCCGCTGCCTGCATGCAACCGCAACTATCGGTGGAGAGAAAAGAGAAGAAGCGGCTAGGGTTAGGGTGGAGTTCTTATTTTATATAGCCGATCTGAAAAGTGAACCATTGGATCTCATCATCCAACAGTTCACATATCTATTGGATTTCGGCCCAGCCCATCGCCTGACACCCCCGCCTACCTCCAGCTGCCCCCGACACCTCTACCCGCCGCCGCCGCCGCCCGCCCGCCGCCGCTCGTCGCCGGCGGCGCCTAGGTGTCCAAGCGCCCATTTAAAACACTGCTTAAGCTGTCCACTTTGGAGTCATAGTGCAGTGCTGTTTTCGGTCAGTTTGTGAGTAGTTTGTGAAATGGTTGTCAGCTTAAGTATTTGTGGGGTGCGAACGGAGGAATGAGGATAAATTTCTTGTACATATGTTTTGCTCCTCTTAATGAAATGACATGGAGCTCTCCTGCGTTGTTCGAGGAAAAAAGTTATGTTTGAATATAGTCCACTACCTTTTATTTTATTTTATTTTAAAGGTACTATGAAGGACAGATGACACTATTTGCTGACGATGAGGTAGAAACTGAAGAGCCTGAAGTGAAGATTACTGAAGCTGCAGAAAAGGTTCTAGTGATATGTTTAAATATGTGATCGTTTACTCTAGCAAACTTTTAACAAAACTAGAGTGGCACACATTAGCACATAATATATTTAATATGTCTTACTAAATTTTGGGTGGCAAATAGTCCCGTTTTCATTCATGTGACTGCTTGATATGGTACACAGGATTTTGTACCATGAATTATGTAAACACAGACTTGTTTTGGTGCATTTTGAATGTGGATATAGCCTGTCATACTGATACCACTCATCCTCAATTGTGAGCCATACAATTGTTGGAGAGTTCTTAGATTCAAATCTTAGCTAGAGATTGAGACCGTCCGCAGTGGCACACTGCAAAGCATACTAGATACACTGTATCGCAGTGTAATTTAGAGTACGTACTGTAAAAGTAGAAGGAAAATTGTGTATAGAGTATGCTTTAGAGGGCGCTGGTGCGGATAGCCCGAGTCCTAGTTAGGCATGAATAGAGTGTAGTCCTTGATAGGTAGTGTTTAATTTGAATCAATTGCAGATCAACACAACAGTTATTCCCCTAAAATTCTAACAATGAACATGTTGGATTGTGAACCTCATATAATCACTCCATTTTGCTGTATAACCAACTGCAATTCTATTGTACAAAAACCAGATTTAACAACATTATATTGTGACGCATCCTTCGCTTATCATGATCCGAATTTAACAGCATTAATATTGTTACAGCTGAAAGCATAGTATCATAGTATGTTTCTCCAATAACTTTCTTCTTGTTACTTGCTGTTGCAGGCTTCTCTGCTAGAGGAAAATGTGAAACCTAGGGCTAATCTTCCGCCACTCCTTGTTCATCTTCGCGAGCGTCGTCCAGAGAGGCTCCATTACCTTGGTGTATCTTTTGGACTGACACAAGAGCTATTCCGTTTTTGGCGGAAGCATACTTTTTATCCATTCTATGTGGGCCAAATTCCAGTAATATTCTGACTTAACCTTCCATCTATAGACTGATGGTTCTTCCGTGTTTCTCCTCTGTTGTACTAGTTGCTCTTTATTTTTGTAGAGTTCCGTGACTGGTGAACATACTTGTATGGTGTTGAGGCCTTTAAATACTGATGACATCCAAGCTAATGAGTCAAGTAAATGTGGATTTTTGGATCCATTTTACCAAGGTATAAAATTTTGAGTGTTTTGTTTGACGTTTATTGCATTTGCTGCTAATGCACTCAATAATATTTTCAATTTATTTTACACCATCTTTCACTTCAAAGTCATCCTTTTGGTGCACTATTTAAATTGTAAAGTTATATGCTCAGATTTTAGACAACGATTCAGACGGCTTTTGGGAACTTCTTTCCGGCACCTCAATTTTAAGCTTGCAATGAGGTACAATTTTTAAATTTTGCCTGCACTAGAAACTTCTAGTTTGTTCTTATTCTAATGTTTCATTCTGTACATTTCTTGCTAGTGTATTGGCTCCAAAGGTTGATTTTTCAAATCACGAACCCTCAGAATATGATAGGAACTGCACGTCAAAGTTGTTGGGAGATATACTATCGCCGCATGACATGAAGCGATTAGAAGCGTATTCGAACAATTTGGTTGATTACCATCTGGTAAGCAATTCAATGAAGTCACTCCAGAGATCTAAGATGTGTGGTTTGTTGCATCTGCAGAATATTTCTTTTGGACTGCTATGCAACACCTGCTTCATGCATATACTGACAATATTTTTTGTTCATACAAATTACAGTTGGTGTACCAAACTTTTAATTGTGTTTGACATTACAGATTCTGGATCTTGTACCTATCCTTGCACACCAGTATTTTTCGGAGAAGCTTCCTGTTACTTTGCATGGTGGTCAAGCAGCTGTTTTGTTCTGTATGGGTCTACAGGACAAGGACATAGGCAGTGTGAAGGTTAGGTCACGTTTAATCTCAAGAAAGTGCAGAGTACTTGAAATTCTTTCCACTATTGATCACAACTATTCTGCTTTCTCTATTGACAGGAAGAATTGGGGATAGAAAGGGAACAAGTACTATCTAACTTCATTAAGACAATGAAGAAATTATATGGCTTCCTCAATAAAGTCGCTGGAAAAGAAATTGAAGCAACCTTACCTCGGTTGAAGGAAGTAAGCAATCTGTTAACCTTCATATCAGCATTCGCATAGCAACGCTGATAGATAAGAATGCTGTTTGGCAATTTTCATGGTTTTCTGCTATGTGCAGATTGAAATGGCCCCCCTCAGCAAATCGATGGATGAGGATCTTGCAGAAGCAGCCAAAGAAGTGGAGGTGAGGTTTCAGACTGCCATCAATGTTATTTATCCTCATTACAATCTGTTGTTAAAGATGATTAAAAAATTTCCCGATTTACTAACATTGATCCTGCAAAATACAGGAAAAGAGAAGAGCTGCGAATGAAGCTACTGTGGACCCAAAGTTATTGCAGAAGTATGCAATTGATGATGATGACACTGAGATTGAGAAGGTGCTGCAGAACGGAAAGGTGTCCGCTAGCGGTGTAATCAGTGTCAAGTCGAGCAAGGCCAAAACAGATAAGAAAGAAAAGCATAAGGCAACTGGCAAGTCGAAAAGGAAAGGAACAGATGGTGGTAGATCTGAGTCAAAAAAGAAGAGATCTTGAACTTGAAGGTATCAGCCGGAAAAGAGGGGCTGTCAAGTATCGACTCACAGTGCGCTTGAATTGACTAGAATAACGCTGGGTGCTACCCTGTCGGACAACCGAGGAGCTTTTGTCGTCTCTAGGCGGTCACCGAGGCCAAGTACGGGCTATAATTTGCAAAAGGGTGTGAAGATGAACCGGCATCGATTAGAACCTCACCTCAATTCACTGATGGGGCCAATGGCATCCGATAATTGTGTCGTACTGTTATATTAGAAAATAGTTTTTTCTGCGCCCTGAATGTTATAAAGGTTCGTATTTGTTGAATCAATGAATCAAATACTTTTGTATTTAGTCATCGGAAAAAGTCTACATAACCCTCCAAACTATGGCTTAGAGAATATATAACCCCCAAACTTCTAAACAGGTTCCTCCATAGTGGTTTTATATGGTGGTTTTGCCACATCAGCTTGGCGTGTGTTAGCATTCTTGTACCGTGGGATACATGTGTCGGTCTGAGAATAGAAAAAAATAGCACCGCACCTCCTTTCCTTCTTTCTCCTCTATCAGTTCAGAAAGGTGATCATTATACAAGGATCACGATCAGAAGACAATCTTTCGATCAGGCGATTGAGGCGACTGATCCAGTGTAATACTGCGGATCAGGCGATTCAGCGTTCCTTTCCGGTACTTCGATTTTTCTCGGCGGCTCCACTCGGCCCAACCTGCCACCTGATCCAGTGTGCACGGACCTCAACCAGACAAGCTTCCATTCCAGTGAACGTCCTGAAGTGTCACCAGATCCTCCGGAATTAAGATTTAAGAGGAGCATGTGCTGCAATGCTAGAGGATAGCCTGTGTGTCGCCTGGACCAGGAAAGCCTGTAATGTCTTGCAACCGGCTTCCTCCTCGAATCCTGCATATGAAACATGGATCTCTTCCTGTGATGTCCCAGCAGAGGCACCCGAAGCATTCAAATCATCTCTGTGTGGCTGAGCGCCCGGCGACGCAACGGGGCCAGGTTAACAGAGCAGCCAACAATTTCCTGGTCTACCTTCAATGCCGAGGATCCGGCGACGGCAAAACCAACAATATCCAGATTCACCTCAGCGTGGTCACCAGCCATGAGAGGCATAGCTGGCGTAGGGTGCCCGTCGACGAGGTGGCTATTTCTCATCATTGTGCAATTTCTTCTGCAACTGTCAGGTGGACCCGCAATTTAGAGACGCCACATCAGCAGCTGACGTAGCAAAACCACCATATGAAACCACTTTAGAGGTCAACTAAATGGTTTTTTATAGATCAGTGTTAAATACCCAGTTTAGTAGTAGAAGGGGTGAAATAATCTCTAGGTCATAGTTGAGGGGAGTATGCAATCTCATCTATAGTGCAATCATACAATTATCTATCATCAACCATTGGACGTCCATCCTAGGGTGGTTGATTTTTTTCACTTAACCCCCTCCACCACACAAAGTGAGTTAAGTGAAAAAATGCAACCATCCTAGGATGGACATCCAATAGTTGGGAGTGGATGATTGCATGATTGCACTATAGATTAGTCATCTGTTTTGAGCAGCGATGATTACTAACAGAAGTCTGGTGCTTGTATCTTGCTCGCTGAGAGATGGAATTTTATGCATGGAAGCATGGTTTTCAAGGCCCTCGACGAAAATGCTATGTTATTGTAATACTACGTCAAGTAAAAAGAAGTGCTGGCATTACCGCTAGCACATGCATCAAGCTCAGGATTTTCAACCGTGCGGATCTAATGTATTCATCTTAAATACCATCAGGGCTCACTGCCAGTCGTCTTGACCTTTTTCCAAACCAGAATATTACGCACGGCAGGCATTTTTGTTAATATATTTATATCTTTATCTCACTTCTCTCGATCTCCTGTGCAACATGTATTATCCACCTCTTCCTATTTCAGACACCAAATCATTAGTAGCTAATTACTGTTATTAATCATTAATTTTGTAATTAACCATTAAACTTTAAATTTATAGGTTAATCAATCACAAATTTTTTTGAACAAACAATCTATTTTGTCCATTGCACACCATGCATACCATGCACAAATCTTAGTATGCATACCCTAGTTAATTTATGAACGAACAATCTATTTTGTCCATTGCACACCATGCACACAAATCTTAGCTCAACCTCAAACATGAAATCTACTCCCTAATTCAAGTCGTGACCATCCCTGCGATCCCTAGCCCCACCTTAGCATTCCCATCCCGATGGCAGCATTTGCCATTTCCTCCCCATACTTGGCAACCATCTCGTGCTTTGTCATAGCACATGCCGTTGCCGCGTCTTGCTCCTCGCCGGTGCCAGCACCGGTGGCGGTGTGCTCGTGGTGCAGAAGGACCAGGCCGAGGGCGCCGTCGGGGTGACCCGTCTCCTCGCGAATCTTCTTCTCCTTTTTAGTACCGGTCTTGTTTTTGACGTCGACGAAGCGGTTGGGCAGCGCCCGCGACCGGAACGCCCACAGCTCGACGTGCACGTCGCGCTGGAAGCTGCCCTCGTCGTCCAGCGTCAGGCCGTTGGCCTCGAGGAACGTCTTCCAGCCGGCGATGAAGCGGTAGCCTTTGTTGCAGGCGAGGTACTTGCAGGCGAGGTCGTAGCTCCGGCCGGCGCGGTCGAGCGCCGTTACGAGCAGCCCGACACTCTTGTTCCCGACGAGCAGCGTCTCCTGCTCGGTGAAGCAAGCGGTGAGCGGGCTCAGCGCCGGGTCTCCGCTCTTGCAGGAGAAGAGCAGGCGGGCCTGGTTGGGGTGGACGTCGCTCTGCTTCAGACGCTTCTCGATCACGTGGAAAGGACGCGTTGCGCCCAGCGAGTCGAGGCGATCCCGCAGCGTGGCGTTGGTGGCGAGCACCTCGTCGATGGGTACCATGCCGCCGCCGCCACTCCGTGTCGTCGACGTTTTATTGCCGTTCTTCTTCTTCTTGGCTGCCGCGGCGCCTCGGCAGCCTCGCGCCATCGCACAGCCGGCGGCGGAGCTGGTTGGATTCGATTCGATGAGATCATGTCCGCATTTTTATAGTGAGCCGTATCTAAACTGATCTTCAGTAATTGGTCGAATCCTGCTCGGCTACGGGTCGCGATGGAATCCCGCTCGGCTACGGCTGACGAACGCAGGATCGATTCAGCGGCTTGGTAAATACCCACGGGCCACGGCTCGCGAACGCCTGACTCAATGCAAACGTTCCATCCCGATACCCTCGAACGCCTCCGATCGGCCACGGCTCCTGCTTGCTCGCATTCTCGCCCGCAATCGATCTCCCGTTCGCTCGTATTCGCCGCTCGAGTGTTCACTGTGTTAGAAGTAAAGAATTGTAGAATATAAGAATTATAGATATGTTTCCTTATTGTATACGATGTATTCAGTTTTGAACTTTGGTTAAGTCTGATGTAGACGGAACCGACTTGTACTCATGATCGATGATTTAAATAAAAGGCCGTGGCTCCCAAAGGAGTATCACACTTCCATCAAATCTTATATGGTAACCAGAGCTGGTCTCTTCTAAACATTAGGCGCTCTCTTCATCATGTCTACGAGTTCCTCAACAGCAACGCAACGTCGTCGATACTACCACTCCTCGGACCAGCCGTCGTCGAGAAGTTAACAAGCAACAACTTCTTGTTGTGAAAGTCTCAATTCCTTGCCAGCCTTAAGAGGCACACCGACACGGGTGCCACCGACCACATTACAGGAGAATTAGACAAACTCTCAACACGAGAGAAATATCAAGGACAAGATCAGATTCTTGCTGCAAACGGCAAATGTATGTACATTAGTCATATTGACAATGCTTCAATTAATTCCCCTAAAAAACCCCTACACCTTGATAAAGTCTTGCATGTTCCTAGCCCTAAAATCAATCTTTGCTCAGTTCATAAACTTGCAAAAGATAATGATGTGTTTCTTGAATATCAACCTTGGCATTCTCTTATTAAGGACCAAGCCACGAAGAGCACAATCCTTGAAGGCAAATGTGAAGGAAGCCTCTATGTCACGCCCGGTCATCGTAAAGATGAACAGACGCTAATCATATGTACGCCAGGATAAGTTAAATCGTACATGCGTTGACGAAAGTGAAATATCATTACATAGCCATGTTCGAATACATAAATAGTCTTACAATACGACCCGAAGGTCTACAAATACACACCACAACCTATTTACAACATCTAAACAAATCCCAAAGATTAAACAACAGCGGAAGGCTAAATAGATAAGATAGACTCCATCTTCACAGGCAGTCGCGCGAAGGATCGCCAGCCTAGTCCAAGTCTTCCGGGTTGACGTTGAAGTCTCCCGGTGCCGCTTCTTCTTCATATTCTAATGGAAAAGTAAACTCTTGAGTACATAGAGTACTCAGCAAGTGTGGGAAGAGAATGACATGATTGGCTAAAGCAAGGGAAGGCCAAATATGGCGTAAGCACTATGCTTAGAACCTAACCTTAGCTTCCAGTTATTAATATCATAATTCAAGAAGTAATACAACACATAATTAAAGATGATGAGTGTAACTTAAATCATAAGTAACCACCATTTCCCAACCATAAGCTAATTATGAACTGTCCCCATGCCGCTCTTGTCCGTGAGCACGACTGTCATGACAGTTTTACCAAATCTCTGCAGAGAGTGTACCCTTTCCCCACAAGCAGTGATTTCATCCCCTGTTGCCAGGTGGACTAAGTGAACCTCCCTGAATGCCCGTGGTAGCTAACCACATTACACACTTCCTTTGGCGTGAGTCCAGGAGATCACAACATGGTCTTTACAAAGGTACTCCCGACCAGTGCTAGCCCTCTAAGGTTTCCACCACTGAGGATTCCCGGAGTAACCCTCCGTCTCAGAGCCCCCTCTTGAGCCTTGCGGTTCTCAGAGCAGTACCCCTGCATCATTCTCCGCACCATCCAACTACTAGCATTTCATCGAGAGAAACCTAATTAATTGACCAAGCTGCCCCATCTCAGTCTCGTGGTCGTACTATAAAGCTTAATGGCTTCCTCCACAAACCGGTCCTTAGAATCCGGAGGTACCAAACCCAATCCCGGGTCCCGTGCAAACTGCACCATACCAAATCTATCCAACCACCAGATTCCTATCCACTACTATTGTGTATCCACCACAATTAAAGTAATCATAAAGTTTAACATGTCACAATTGTATGAAATCCCATTCCCAATGTCTAAGCATGGCTAAGCATAATTAATTAACTATCTACTTCCCAACCCACATCAGTTGACAAGGAATTATATGGAACAAGGCATGAAACATGAAATAGGACATCAATTTAATTAGCATGCATCTAACTAGAATCCTAAACTTGGTACAAGATGGTCAAGGGCACTTGCCTTCGTCGAAGAATTGGTTGTTGGTGAAGTCTTGGTCTTGGATATTGAAATTGGGGTCGTAGCACGACTCTAAATATTGCCCAAGCATGGCAAAGAGAGATAAAGGCTAAAATAAGTAAAGAGCACACAACACATGGCATCAAACATACACATAGGCATAAAACTCTATACTAATGCGTTCCTACGAGGTATTTATTATTTTACATAGCCAAAATATACATTTTATATTTATCTTACATTTTTGGGATTTATTTATGGCCCAAAATCATTTTTATTAATTTTCTATGGCCAAAATGTATTTTAAACATTTTTAATAAATTTTCCAGGGTCAAAATATATTTTATTTGAACTCTACAATTTAATTACAGCATAAAAACATTTTATACAAATTTTCCTACTGATTTTATATTTATTCACCATTTTTATCTAATTTCTACACACTAAATACATCTATAAACAATATTCAGCAATTAAATAAAAGTCCAGGGACTAATTAATAAGTTTCCTACACTGTACATGGGCTAATACCATAATTCTATAAATTTACAGGGGCTAGATTGATGATTTAATTGATTAAATACAATTCCAGAGAATCGAGGGGTTAGTTTGTTAATTCTGGGGGCTAGATCTGAATTCCCGAAGATTCCAGGGGGTAACTGGTACGATTTCTAGGGATCTGGGTGAAAATGCGGAGGCGGGAAAGGAACTTTGAATGTGGGCCGTCGGATCCGAATTGAAAGCGCGGGATTTTATTAAACGAACCGTTACGCCGATATAATCTCGACCGTTCGGTCTGAACCGAGGGCCGAGATTCGGCCACGTCGTTCTGGCGACACCGATCACACGCGCGCACAGCGGCGCACGGCGCTCGCGGCGGCGACCTCGCCGGAGTTGGCCAAACCGGCGAATTCTACGTCAATTCTACACGCTACTTGCATGAAACGAGAGAGGGGGTGAAGGGGAACTCACCTAGGGGAGTTTTTGAGCCCGAAATTGGCCGGAGGATGGTCGACGATGAGGAATGGCGGCGGTTGGCGTCGGTGCCCGACGATCTTGGCGATTCCCCGGTGATCTCTCTGCACCAACGCGTCTGGCGTGCTCCTGGCGACACAGTGAAGAGGTTAGGGCGAGGGGGAGAGCAAGGCGGCCGCCGGTTAGCCGAGAACAGAGGCGACAAACCTTGGCGACGTGCGGCTAGGTTTGAGTGCGGGGAAGAGAAAAGAGAGGTGGAGAGGGGAATTTTATGGAGGGGATGAGTGCGGCGGTTGCTGGCGCGCGCGAGGGGGGTTTCCCCGGGGTGAATGCGTGCGCGGGGAGACGGTTGGAGGGGGTGCGGCATGGGCTCGGTGCGGGAAAGAGGGGGGGGGGCAGTTGCTCCCTTGGAGGTATGACAAGTGGGTCCGGCCGGCAGAGAGAGAAGAGAGGGAGTGGGGAAGGGTTGGGCCGCGGGAGAGGGGAGGGGGAAGGTGGGCCGGGGTGGGTTTTGGCCCAACAGGGGGTTTCTTTTGTTTTTCTTTTTCTTTTTCATTTCTTTTCTTTTGATTTGAATTCAAATTCAAATTTAAATCGTTTGCTACACGTTTGAACTTCAAAAATTCACACAAAAATGCAACACACAAAGCACTATAGTTTGATCAAATTTTATTACATGAAATATGGGTGTTACAACTCTACCCCCCTTAAAAGGAATATCGCCCTCGAGATTCGGACGTCCTAAGAAAATAGATGAGGGAAATCAGCCTTGAGATCTTCTTCTCTTTCCCATGTTGCTTCTGCCTCCGAGTGATGTTTCCATTGCACTTTACACATGCGAATGACTTTGTTTCTGGTAACCTTTTCTAATGTCTCAAGTATCTTGACAGGTTGTTCCACATAAGACAAATCTTCTTGTACATCGACTGCTTCCATAGGCAATTGCTCCTCAGGCACTCTCAGACACTTCTTAAGTTGCGAAACATGGAATACATTATGACCATCTGACAAGTGCGGTGGAAGCTCAAGCTGATAAGCCACTTCACCTCGTCGTTCAAGTATCTTGAACGGACCAATGTAGCGGGTGACAACTTGCCTCTTACTTTAAATCTTCTCAATCCTCTCATAGGTGACACCTTCAAGTACACATAATCACCAACCTCAAATGTTAGATCACGTCTTCGAGTATCCGTATAACTCTTCTGTCTTGTTTGGGCTGCCTTTAGGTTCTTCTGAATTTCTTGCACTTGTCTTTCAGCCTCTTTCAACACATCAGGACCAAAGACTTGGCTTTCCCCAGTTTGATTCCAAAACAACAATGTCCTACATTTCTGCCCATATAATGCTTCAAAAGGAGACATCTTCAAACTGGCTTGATAACTATTGTTGTAAGAAAATTCGGCATATGGCAGATTCTTATCCCAACTTTGGGTATTATTTAGAGCACACGCTCTTAACATGTCTTCTAATATCTGGTTGGTACGTTCTGTCTGACCGTCAGTCTGAGGATGATATGCCGAACTAAAGTTTAGACGGATATCCATTGATTCATGAAACTTTTGCCAGAATCTTGAGGTGAATTGAGTGCCTCGATCTGAAATAATTTTCTTAGGAACTCCATGTAAGCATACAATCCTGGAGATATACAGTTCCGCCAACTTGGGACCATTGTATGTTTCTTTCACAGGAATAAAGTGAGCAACTTTAGTCAAACGGTCCACTATAACCCATATAGAATCATATCCAGACTGTGTTCTTGGTAGTCCCACAATGAAATCCATACTAATTTCTTCCCATTTCCATTCTGGCACTTTGATTGGTTGCAACAACCCTGCTGGTCTTTGGTGTTCCGCCTTAATCAATTGACATGTATCACATATGGCCACATATTCTGCTACATCCCGTTTCATTCCATGGCACCAATATCGATCTTTAAGGTCTTGATACATCTTTGTGCTTCCGGAATGAATGGAGTATGATGAGTTATGAGCTTCCCTTAGTATCAACTCTCTAATCTCCTTGATATCTGGAACACAAATCCTCCTTCCAAGCCATAGGGTTCCTTGTTCATCCTCTCTAAAGTTCGGAGCTTTTCCCTTCTTCATTAATTGCTTGATCTCATTGACCTTCTCATCATTCTTTTGTCCTTCTCGTATATCACGTTCAAGGGTTGAGTCCACTTCCATAGCAACTGCTTCAGCACTAGATACTAGGCATAAGTTTAACCTTGCAAACTCTTCACACAACTGGGGTTGAAGAGCTTGTACTGACAAGTTACTACATTGTCCTTTTCTGCTTAGAGCATCAGCGACCACATTAGCCTTTCCTAGATGGTAGTTGATTTCCACATCGAAGTCATTTATTAACTCCAACCAACGACGTTGTCTGAGATTAAGATCTGGTTGTGTGAATATATACTTCAAGCTCTTGTGATCCGTGTATATCTCGGTTCTTTTTCCCATCAAGTAGTGTCTCCATATCTTCAAAGCATGGACAACAACTGCCAATTCTAAGTCATGTGTTGGATAATTCCTCTCATGTTTCCGAAGCTGTCTTGAAGCATAGGCTACAACATGTCCTCCTTGCATTAAGACACATCCTAAACCATGACTAGATGCATCACAATAAACTACAAACTCCTTCTGCATATCAGGCATTACCAATACCGGTGCACTGGTTAACCTCTTCTTCAACTCGGCAAAACTTACTTCACATTCGGGGGTCCATTTGAAAGCAACTCCTTTCTCAAGCAACTTGGTTAGTGGTCGAGAGATCTTTGAAAATCTCTCGATGAATCGACGGTAATAACCAGCCATGCCTAAGAATCTTCGTATATCATGTACACTCTCAGGTGTTTCCCATTTAAGGACATCGGCCACTTTGCCCGGATCCACTACTATACCCCCTTCAGATATGACATGTCCCAAAAATGATACTTCCTTTAACCAAAACTCACACTTACTAAGTTTGGCATATAATTGGTGTTGGGGAAGCTTCTATAGAGCCATCCTGATATGCTCCTCATGCTCTTCTTCAGTCTTGGAGTAAATAAGTATGTCGTCGATGAACACCACCACAAACTTGTCCAAGTACTCCATGAATACCTTGTTCATTAGATACATAAAGTATGCCAGAGTTGAGACGAGGGCGTACATTGCTGCTAGAGGCATGGCTCAGAGCCAACTTCCTCTTCCTTTCATCATCATCCAATTCTTTCTTAGTCCTCTCCACCTCAAAAGCTTTGTCAACCAACTTCTGAAAGTAGCTGTAGTCGCTGGAAGACATGACAAACTTCAACTCCTTGTCCAGTCCATTCTTGAAACGGAATTGTTTCTTGGAGTCAGTATCCACATCGGTTGGGGCATAGCGGGAGAACTGGGTGAATGCATTCAAATAGGCTCTCACAATCATACGACCCTGCTTCAACATAAGGAACTCTTCACGTCTTGCTTGTATTTCTCCCTCAGGCACAAAGTGATTGTGGAAATTGGTCCTGAATTCTTCCCAAGTAATGTTCTCCGGATCCTGGTGGGCTTCAGTGAAGGCAGTCCACCACTCAGCTGCCGGTCCTTGGAGTTGATGGGAGGCTAATAGTACCTTCTCTCTTCCTTCACAGTGTATGAGCCTCAACTTGCTTTCCACCGTTCGAAGCCAATCATCGGCATCCATTGGTTCAGTGACTGTGGCAAAAGTGGGTGGATGAGTGTTTAGGATGTCCCTTAGAAAGGACCTGGGTGGAAAAGGTGGTGGTGGCGGAAGGTTGTAATGTGGTGGTGGTGGGGGTGGGGCTTGCTGCAGGTTGGTGACAATCTGGGTGAGGTTGTTGAGCAGTTGGGTTTGAATGGCCATCATCAGCTGCATTTGCTGCGCTGCTGGGGCTCCTCGAGCACCCCTACCATTCCATCCTGGCACACCTCCAAGTCCTTCCTCTTGGGGCACAACTGTAACACCCTCATTTTCATGCATCATGCCTTGCATACATTCATATACATGTTTAACATTAACCCATAACAAGAGGAACAAGTTTAAAATTGATTTGGAGCAAAGCCGCACTTAAAAATGTAGGAAAGTGCGGACTAGTCTGGTTTTGCTGAGGACTAGTCCGATTCTCTCCCTGTCTAAAAACGGACTTGCCCGTTTTTGCTGCGGATTAGTCCGATATTTGCCTTTGGACAACTTTGGACTTGTTCGATCTTGTGCGGACTAGTCCGGTATTCCATGAATCCTTGAAAATTTGTTAAGTCCCTGGACTTGTCCGGACTAGTCCGGTGTTCCAGCGGACTTGTCCGTTTTCCTTTCTGACTAAGATCAGACTTGTCCGATTTTAGGCCAGACTTGTCCGATTTTCTCTCTGGACGACCTCGGACTAGTCCGATCCTGTCTGGACTTGTCCGATATTTCGTGACTCCGAGATTGACCTTTTGTTTTACGACTTGTTTCTTGGGTTTCACGTTAAGTGGGCCTAGGGACGTCGTGCCCAACTCTTTTAGAGCCCATGTGGGACTCTAAACCGGCCTCTACTCATCCCAAACTCGAAATCCATCTAACCCTAGCCTCCACCTCTATATAAACAACCCAACCCCTTGGGTTGACATCTATTTGCCAATTTTTCACCCATCCAAACCCTAGTTCGTGGAGAGCCACCATCAAGGAGGGAGGAGAAGATCCCAAGCAAGAAGATGAAGAGGAGGAAATGAAAGAGGATCAAGATCTCCACCAAGTTTCGTTCTTCACCACCAATTCATCTCCAAGTTCATCACCAACCCTAGATCATCAAGATCCAAGTGTTACCTCCAAGTTTCTTGATTCATTGGAGTCCTAAACACCTGGTATACCTTCTATTATCTTTTCCTTACGTGCATTCAACCCCTAATCTCCAAATTTACGTCGATCTAGAAAACCCTAATCCGCTGATCTCGCAGAGTGCGTACTTGTCCGGTCCCTAGTGGACTAGTCCGATCTTCCTGGTTAAATTGTGTTGAATTAATTCTAAAATTTGATCTAATCAACCCCAAAACCTGTATAAACTTGTTAAAAGCTATTATAACTAGTTAGTGATCATTAAAAGCAATCTAGTAACAAGTTCTACCTTGCATTTGCATCAATCATGCATGTCATGTCATATTGAGTAATAGTTGTGCATTTTTTTTGATTGTGTTCTTGTATTTTATGTTTATTGTGTGGATTAGACGGATTTGCGCTAGAGAGTGCCGCGGAGGATCTACAGCACCAGGAGTTTGAAGGCTTTGACCCTAATCAACAGCAAGAGCAAGGCAAGTGTCCTTGCAGCATATTGATCCTGTTTTTAAAATAAATGTTTTGTTTGCAAACTGCATGCTGTGTCAATTTGATGGGAATCCTATGGTAGGAAGTTTACTAGATTTGTTAAACCACCCTTGTCACCTGGAATTTATGGTAGAGAGTCGGGAAGGGTTTTTACCTTTTTGCTTCGCTTAATTAATTGGGATGGCAAACAACACTACACATTTAATTATGCATCAATGATATTCTGGTTAATGTGAACTGGTCAATACGATGGGTGATCTAAGCAAGCCTGGTATGTGGATGGGTTGGATGTTATGGTGGTTTGCTTGCTTTAGATCTAAGGACCGGTTCATGCGAGAATAAGCCAGGACTACAGTGCCACCACGAGGCCAAGTATGGGTGCGGCGTAGCTGATTAATTAGGGCTTTGCTAGTGCTGTTTGAACCATTGTGGATGCTCGGGGAAGGGGTAGTCGGATTGGGTTTGTTGATAATTGGCGGGACTACCCTGGGATCCGAATGGCTCAAGAGGGGGCCCTTGGTTGAAGATGTGCTCAGTTGGAGGCATCGCCACCGGTGAAACCTCAGTGGGGTCTAAATAGGCTAGTAATCCCTTTGTAAAGGCTATTTTGTGATCTCTTGGCCATACACCAAAGGAAGTGTAATTGGCATAAGGGAGGTTCTTTAGTCGCCGACGGGTGATGGAATCACGAACACGTGGGTAAAGTGGTACAAACTCTGCAGAGTTAAATTAAAACTATCATGATAGCCGTGCTCCCTGTTATGAGCGCCTGGATGACCTACATGATTAGAGGGAAATTGGGATTTGGGATGGTTATGGTTTCGTGATGGTTATGGTCGATATTATGATTATGGTTATGGTTATGGATGGAATTATGGTTTATGACATTGATTATGGTTATTGGTAATGGTGAATTATGGACTGGTATTATTATGGTACATGGTTTATGATGGGTTTACTTCACATAAATATGATACATTGCTTTTCAAATGTTTTTATGTACTTTTCAGCACTTTGCCATTATTATTGTCGTCATTTGAATTAGCCACATGTCATACTTTCCACACTTGCTGAGTACGACATGTACTCACTCTTGCAATCCCCCACCCCAACAGTTGCAGGTAAGGATTGGGAGTTTAATGGCGATATGCGGAGTTCTAGGCCGTGTCTACCGTCATCTTTGCCTGCGGTGTTGATTGGAGCTGCGCATACATACCCTGTCGCTCATGCTGCATAGTTGCTTAGTTTGCTTAATTAGTTTATTTCCGCTGCATTAGTTGAACTTGTCATTAATATTCATTAGAGCTTGTATTCGAGGATAATATGGTTGTGTAATAAAATTTGGTTAATTAATCCTGTTCTGTGGTAATTTTTTGTATATCCTTTTGTGATTGCACTCGTGTATGTGTGATGAACATCCTGGGCACACATATGCGTTAGCTTGGTTCATTTTTCGGAACCGGGCATCACAGATTGGTATCAGAGCCACAGGTTGACCGTAGGATGCAGCCTAGATAGAATGGACACTTTAGAGCGCATAGGAGCACTCAGGAATCGATGTGTTTTTGCTTGGAGTGCCGTTTGCTATATATATTGCTTGCTTGTGTGCTTAATAGAGGATTTTGGGATGCCTTAGCATTGCCATGTCCACCTAGGCTAGTGTAGCTAGCTGTTTAGTTCATATCCCTTGATGCATATAGTTGGGGACGTTTTCTAATTCTTATCTATTGCTTTTCTTCAGATGGTGAGGACTCGCAACCAGAGGGATGGCAATGATGAGGAGGAGAACAATGGAGTGCCTCAGAACAACATTGGACAAGGACCTGCCCAGAGAGCTATCAACATTGAGCAGCTATTGGCTATGCAAAACCAGCTCATGCAGACCATGATACAAACAATGGGATAGCTGTAGGCTGGCAATATCAACAATCAGCCTCACATGCCTCCACCGCCAGCCCCACCTCCTCATAACTGATTGGGAGAGTTTATGAGGACTAGGCCACCAACCTTTGCTCAAGCTGCTGACCCTATGGATGCGGATGATTGGCTCAAGTCTGTGGAGAAGAAGCTAGCCATTGTCCAATGCAGTGACCGGGAGAAGGTCCTGTTCGGTTCTCATCAACTCGTTGGAGCAGCTGCGGATTTGTGGGATGCTTATTGCAGTGATCATGAGAACCAAGAAAGAATCACTTGGACCGAATTCAAGGAGAATTTTCGTTCTCATTATGTGCCCGAGGGTGTTATGATCTTGAAGAGGCAAGAATTTGAGAATTTAATGCAAGGAAGATCAAGCGTGAGTGAATATCTCAATAAATTCACTCAACTCTCAAGGTATGCGCCTGAGGATGTTAGTCGGGACAGCCGGAAGCAATACTTGTTCATGGGGGGATTGAACAATACGATCCAAGTACAATTGCTCAACTGTGATTATGTCAATTTTCAGAAGCTTGTGGACAAAGCAATTGTGGTTGAGAACAAGATCCGTGAGATGGAGCAAGAAATCAAGAGGAAGGCACCATATCAAGGACAACAACAAGGAAGTAATGTGCGCCCTCGCTTTGCGCCGCCCAATGCGCCTCATTACAGCTCCTCTATTCCTGCTCAGCACCCTGGTTATGCACCGCGCCCAACTCAGTTTGTGCAGCAGCGCCCTGTTATACAAGCACCTAGGCCTCCAATGCCTTATGAGCCTCGTGCTAATTTTCCTGCTGCAAATGCTCAAAACCAAGCTCGTCCCAACAATTCTGGTGGGGTTAAGAAGTGTTATACTTGTGGAGAAGCTGGACACTTTGCACATCAATGTCCTAAGTCAGGCCTTGGTCAAGAGAGCAATGCACCGAGGCAAAACCCAAGACCTAATGGAGGACAACCACAAGGAAGCCGTGGACAGCAGAATTTTGCTCGTGGCAACATGAACCATGTCTCTACGGAGGATGCTCAACAAGCGGATGACGTGTTCATTGGTATGTTTCTCGCCAACTCCAACCCCGTGACTATGTTATTTGATTCTGGAGCATCGCATTCATTCATTGCATCAAAGTATGTTGCCAAGTATAGTTTGCCTATCTCTCATATGAAGTTTACTCTATTGGTTAAGTCTCCTGGAGGAGAGATGAGGACAAATATAGTATGTCCAAAAGTAAGCCTTAGAATAAGGGGGGTAGACTTCTCCGCCAACCTCATTGTTTTGGATTCTCAAGGACTGGACATTATACTTGGTATGGACTGGTTGAGGAAGCACAATGGAGTTATTGAGTGTGCCACGAAGACGGTGAAGTTGACCAATGAGGAAGGGATCACCGTAGAATTTGAAGCATCTCAAACCGCACCGAAGCAATTGGAGTTGAATCATATGGACGGTGCCACAATTGAGGAGATTCCTGTGGTGTGCAAATTTTTGGATGTTTTTCCGGACGAGTTGCCAGGTATGCCACCCGATCGAGACATTGAGTTTGTTATTGATTTAATACCTGGAACTGCACCTATAGCTAAGAGGCCGTATAGGATGCCTCCTATGGAATTAGCGGAGCTCAAGAAGCAGATTCAAGAGCAACTAGAGAAGGGTTTTATTCGCCCTAGTTCTTCACCTTGGGGAGCGCCCGTTCTATTTGTGGACAAGAAGGACGGATCCCAAAGGATGTGCGTGGATTACCGAGCTCTCAACGAAGTAACAATCAAGAACAAGTACACCATGCCACGCATAGAAGACTTGTTTGATCAGATGAAGGGTGCTTGTGTCTTCTCTAAGATTGACTTGAGGTCGGGATACTTTCAAATGAAGATTAGACCATCAGACATACCTAAGACAGCTTTTAGGACACGGTATGGATCTTATGAGTACACCGTGATGTCTTTTGGATTGACAAATGCGCCTGCCTACTTTATGTACCTCATGAATAAGGTCTTCATGGAGTACTTGGATAAGTTTGTTGTGGTGTTTATCGATGATATTATGATCTACTCGAAGGATGAGAAGGAACATGAGAAACACTTGAGGCTTACGTTGCAGAAATTGAGGGAGCATCAGCTGTACGCCAAGTTCAACAAGTGTCAGTTTTGGTTGAAAGAGGTGCCATTTTTGGGTCATATCATCTCAGGAGGAGGAGTATCGGTTGACCCTGGTAAAGTGAGGGACGTGTTGAAGTGGGAACCGCCGCAAAATGTCAAGGAAATAAGGAGTTTTCTTGGGATGGCTGGATATTACCGTAGATTCATCAAGGACTTTTCCAAGATAGCCAAGCCTATGACGGAGTTGCTAATGAAGGGAAAGGCGTTCCAATGGACTGAAGCTTGTCAAAACAGTTTTGAGGAGTTGAAGAAGAGGTTAACAACAGCCCCAGTTTTGGTATTGCCGGATGTAAGCAAGAGTTTTGATATTTATTGTGACGCATCAAGACAAGGGCTTGGATGCGTGCTTATGCAAGAAGGTCAAGTAGTCGCCTATGCGTCAAGACAATTGAAGAAACATGAGCAGAATTACCCAACGCACGATTTGGAACTCGCGGCCGTGGTACATGCATTGAAGATTTGGAGACACTATATTCTTGGACATAGGTGTGAAATTTATACGGATCATAAGAGTTTGAAGTATATTTTCACACAAACGGATCTGAACTTGAGGCAACGAAGATGGTTGGAGCTCATCAAAGATTATGATTTGGGGATCAACTATCATCTGGGAAAAGCCAATGTAGTGGCCGATGCTTTGAGTAGAAAGGGAGTAAGCCATCAACTTACAGTTCGAGAGTTACCGTCCGAGTTATGTAAGGAGTTTGAACGGTTGAACCTTGGGTTTGCAAACGAGATGGAGATGATGGAGTTAAACCCAACCTTGGAGTAAGAAATTCGAGAAGCACATACCACAGATGAGGAGATCAAGGAAATCAAGGAAAGAACCGAAGAAGGGAGAGAATTCAGATTTGACGAGGATGAACATGGTACCTTATGGCTTGGAAAGAGGATCATTGTGCCTAATGTAAAGCATATTCGGGAGACAATATTAAAGGAGGCACATGACTCGCCTTACTCGATTCACCCAGGTTGTACGAATATGTACAAAGACTTGAAGACTTGCTATTGGTGGGATAGCATGAAGAAGGACATAGCCGAATATGTTGCATTGTGTGACGTGTGCCAACGAGTCAAGGCGGAACATCAAAGGCCAGTAGGGTTATTGCAGCCATTGAAGATTCCAGAGTGGAAGTGGGAAGAGATTGGTATGGACTTTATAGTTGGATTACCGCGAACCCAGTATGGCTATGATTCAATATGGGTCATTGTAGATCGGTTGACAAAATCAGCTCACTTTATTCCTGTCAAGACCACATATACCACCGCGAAGCTAGCAGAATTGTATATGGAGCATATTGTGTGCCGACATGGAGTACCGAAGAAGATAGTCTCGGATAGAGGTTCTCAATTTACTTCCAGACTTTGGCAAAAGTTGCATGAAGCTTTGGGAACGAGGTTGAATTTTAGTTCAGCATATCATCCTCAAACGGATGGACAAACCGAGAGGACCAATCAGATTTTGGAGGACATGTTAAGAGCTTGTGCTTTAAAGCATGGGAAAAGTTGGGACAAAAGCTTGTCATACGCGGAATTTTCATACAACAATAGTTACCAAGCAAGTTTGAAGATGTCACCGTACGAAGCGCTTTATGGGAGGAAGTGTAGGACACCTTTATTCTGGAATGAAGCAGGGGAAACTCAAGTATTTGGTCAGGATGTGTTGCAAGAAGCCGAAAAGCAAGTCCAAATAATTCGTGAAAACTTGAGGGCTGCCCAATCAAGACAAAAAGGCTATGCGGACAATAGGAGAAGGAAATTAGCCTTTGAAATAGGAGATTTTGTTTACCTCAAGGTGTCACCAATGAGAGGTCATAAGAGGTTTAACATAAGGGGTAAGCTCGCACCTCGCTATATTGGACCATTCAAGATTTTAGACAAAAGAGGAGAAGTAGCGTATAAGTTGGAGATGCCAGCTCATCTTTCAGACGTACATGATGTCTTTCATGTTTCTCAGCTCAAGAAGTGCTTGAGAGTACCGGAAGAACAAGTGCCAATGGAATAATTGGAACTAGAGGAAGATTTGACGTATGCCGAGCAACCAGTCAAAATCTTGGAAACCAAGGAGAGAGTCACAAGGAACAAGGTCATTAGATGGTGTAAAGTTCAATGGAAGCACCACGCAGAAAAAGAAGCGACGTGGGCATTGGAGGATGATCTCAAGAAGGACTTTCCCTATCTCTTCTCCGCGTCGAATCTCGAGGGCGAGATTCATTTTAAGGGGGTAGGTTTGTAACACCCTCATTTTCATGCATCATGCCTTGCATACATTCATATACATGTTTAACATTAACCCATAACAAGAGGAACAAGTTTAAAATTGATTTGGAGCAAAGCCGCACTTAAAAATGTAGGAAAGTGCGGACTAGTCCGGTTTTGCTGAGGACTAGTCCGATTCTCTCTCTGTCTAAAAACAGACTTGTCCGTTTTTGCTGCGGATTAGTCCGATATTTGCCTCTGGACAACTTCGGACTTGTCCGATCTTGTGCGGACTAGTCCGGTATTCCATGAATCCTTGAAAATTTGTTAAGTCCCTAGACTTGTCCGGACTAGTCCGGTGTTCCAGCGGACTTGTCCGTTTTCCTTTCTGACTAAGATCAGACTTGTCCGATTTTAGGCCAGACTTGTTCGATTTTCTCTCTGGACGACTTCGGACTAGTCCGATCCTGTCCGGACTTGTCCGATATTTCGTGACTCCGAGATTGACCTTTTGTTTTACGACTTGTTTCTTGAGTTTCACGTTAAGTGGGCCTAGGGACGTCGTGCCCAACTCTTTTAGAGCCCATGTGGGACTCTAAACCGGCCTCTACTCATCCCAAACTCGAAATCCATCTAACCCTAGCCTCCACCTCTATATAAACAACCCAACCCCTTGGGTTGACATCTATTTGCCAATTTTTCACTCATCCAAACCCTAGTTCGTGGAGAGCCACCATCAAGGAGGGAGGAGAAGATCCCAAGCAAGAAGATGAAGAGGAGGAAATGAAAGAGGATCAATATCTCCACCAAGTTTCGTTCTTCACCACCAATTCATCTCCAAGTTCATCACCAACCCTAGATCATCAAGATCCAAGTGTTACCTCCAAGTTTCTTGATTCATTGGAGTCCTAAACACCTGGTATACCTTCTATTATCTTTTCCTTACGTGCATTCAACCCCTAATCTCCAAATTTACGTCGATCTAGAAAACCCTAATCCGCTGATCTCGCAGAGTGCGGACTTGTCCGGTCCCTAGCGGACTAGTCCGATCTTCCTGGTTAAATTGTGTTGAATTAATTCTAAAATTTGATCTAATCAACCCCAAAACCTGTATAAACTTGTTAAAAGCTATTAAAACTAGTTAGTGATCATTAAAAGCAATCTAGTAACAAGTTCTACCTTGCATTTGCATCAATCATGCATGTCATGTCATATTGAGTAATAGTTGTGCATTTTTTTATTGTGTTCTTGTCTTTTATGTTTATTGTGTGGATTAGATGGATTTGCGCTAGAGAGTGCCGCGGAGGATCTACAGCACCAGGAGTTTGAAGGCTTTGACCCTAATCAACAGCAAGAGCAAGGCAAGTGTCCTTGCAGCATATTGATCCTGTTTTTAAAATAAATGTTTTGTTTGCAAACTGCATGCTATGTCAATTTTATGGGAATCCTATGGTAGGAAGTTTACTAGATTTGTTAAACCACCCTTGTCACCTGAAATTTATGGTAGAGAGTCGGGAAGGGTTTTTACCTTTTTGCTTCGCTTAATTAATTGGGATGGCAAACAACACTACACATTTAATTATGCATCAATGATATTCTGGTTAATGTGAACTGGTCAATACGATGGGTGATCTAAGCAAGCCTGGTATGTGGATGGGTTGTATGTTATGGTGGTTTGCTTGCTTTAGATCTAAGGACCGGTTCATGCGAGAATAAGCCAAGACTACAGTGCCACCACGAGGCCAAGTATGGGTGCGGCGTAGCTGATTAATTAGGGCTTTGCTAGTGCTGTTTGGACCATTGTGGATGCTCGGGGAAGGGGTCGTCGGATTGGGTTTGTTGATAATTGGTGGGACTACCCTGGGATCCGAATGGCTCAAGAGGGGGCCCATGGTTGAAGATGTGCTCAGTTGGAGGCATCGCTACCGGTGAAACCTCAGTGGGGTCTAAATAGGCTAGTAATCCCTTTGTAAAGGCTATTTTGTGATCTCTTGGCCATACACCAAAGGAAGTGTAATTGGCATAAGGGAGGTTCTTTAGTCGCCGACGGGTGATGGAATCACGAACACGTGGGTAAAGTGGTACAAACTTTGCAGAGTTAAATTAAAACTATCATGATAGCCGTGCTCCCGGTTATGAGTGCCTGGATGACCTACATGATTAGAGGGAAATTGGGATTTGGGATGGTTATGGTTTGATAATGGTTATGGTTTCGTGATGGTTATGGTCGATATTATGATTATGGTTATGGTTATGGATGGAATTATGGTTTATGACATTGATTATGGTTATTGATAATGATGAATTATGGACTGGTATTATTATGGTACATGGTTTATGATGGGTTTACTTCACATAAATATGATACATTGCTTTTCAAATGTTTTTATGTACTTTTCATCACTTTGCCATTATTATTGTCGTCATTTGAATCAGCCACATGTCATACTTTCCACACTTGCTGAGTACGACATGTACTCACTCTTGCAATCCCCCACCCCAACAGTTGCAGGTCAGGATTGGGAGTTTAATGGTGATAATGCGGAGTTCTAGGCCGTGTCTACCGTCAGCTTTGCCTGTGGTGTTGACTGGAGCTGCGCATACATACCCTGTCGCTCATGCTGCATAGTTGCTTAGTTTGCTTAATTAGTTTATTTCCGCTGCATTAGTTGAACTTGTCATTAATATTCATTAGAGCTTGTATTCGAGGATAATATGGTTGTGTAATAAAATTTGGTTAATTAATCCTGTTCTATGGTAATTTTCTGTATATCCTTTTGTGATTGCACTCGTGTATGTGTGATGAACATCCTGGGCACACATATGCGTTAGCTTGGTTCATTTTTCGGAACCGAGCGTCACAACAACACCCTTCCACGACCTCTACCTCTACCTCTTCCAGCCATCTGTATAGGGAATAATTGAAACTTTAGGACAATAGATAAGATATAGAAGGGTACGCTATGGTAAACAGTCCCAACTACATGCATCAAGGGAAACATATATATATATATATATATATATATATATATATATATATATATATATATATATATATATATATATATATATATATATATATAGCAAGCAAATTCATTAATCAACTAGTGCGGATGTGGACAGGATGCTAATGCATTCCACAACTCGCACGACACACTAACAAGCCTATATACAAATGACGTGGATGTGGACAGGATGCCTAAGCATTCCACAACTCACGTCGCACACACACACACACAACATGAAGCAAACTAATACAATACCATAGATAATACAACTCAAGACTAGAGAAGGCGCAGCTACACGCTCCTACATACTAAGGGTAGGTGTCTTGAGTCGTCCAATAGGGTAACAAGTCTACCCTTACTCGTCGGAGTCCTCCTCGGTCTCCTCCTCGGGATCCTCCTCCTCCGTGTCCTCCCCCGATCTCACGGCTCAACGTCCGAAGCGTACTGAGGAGAGTTCGGATCAGCTGTAGTGATCCTCGCGTAGCGTCGTCGAAGTCGCTCGTAGCTGTCAACAAGGTACATGCTGTCCTGAAGCTCCTGCTGACAACGTTGGAGTCGTGAAGACAACTCCACAACGTTGTCCACAAGCCTCTCGCTCTGAGAGTGGTGCAGAGGCCCCTCGACGTCACGTCCAGTGAAGTCGGCTGTGCCACTAGGGCGCTGAGGGGTGAAGGCGTGCTCCGTGCACCCGAGGCAGAAACTGTGGGCGTGACTCCAGTAGGTAGTCGCCTCCCACGTAGCATCCTCCTCAGCTGCACGCTGGGAGCTCCACCAAGACAGAGAGAAGTGTGAGTGCAGCAGTTCCGAGTCATAGTAGACGGACAACTGGGAAAACCACTCCAGTCTACGAGAAGAGGGTATAGAGACCCTGGTGGTGTGGTAGACGAAGTGGACACGGTACTCACGGTACACCGCTGCCCAAAGAAGAGAGCGACGGGCACGCATCCTCGGAACAACACGTCCAGAAGAGATCAGCACGGTCTCCCTCCTGGGTGTGTGAGGTGCGGAGCGGCTAGCTAGGGCGTGGTGAGGAACACGACCTCCAGTCGACTTACGCGCCGTCTGCTTGGTTCGCGCCATCTACAAACATTTGAAAAGAAGAGGGTAAGATCAATAATCAATAAATTAAGCTAGAATTAAAACAATAAGCACAACAATATAAGAAGCACAAGGGTTGAGATGGGAAACACAAAGTTTTGGAAATACTATTTTATAAGAAAACAATATAGTCCTTATTTTTGACCATTTATAACTAGCCTTGCGTCCTACGGGCAACTTGGCTTTGATACCACTTTGTCACGCCCGGTCATAGTAAAGATGAACAGACGCTAATCACATGTACGCCAGGATCAGTTGAATCGTACATGCGTTGACGAAAGTGAAATATCATTACATAGCCATGTTCGAATACATAAATAGTCTTACAATACGACCCGAAGGTCTACAAATACACACCACAACCTATTTACAACATCTAAACAGATCCCAAAGATTAAACAACAACGGAAGGCTAAATAGATAAGATAGGCTCCATCTTCATAGGCAGTCGCGCGAAGGATCGCCAGCCTAGTCCAAGTCTTCCGGGTTGACGTTGAAGTCTTCCGGTGCCGCTTCTTCTCCATATTCTAATAGAAATGTAAACACTTGAGTACATAGAGTACTCAGCAAGTGTGGGAAGAGAATGACATGATTGGCTAAAGCAAGGGAAGGCCAAATATGGCTTAAGTACTATGCTTAGAACCTAACCTTAGCTTCCAGTTATTAATATCATAATTCAAGAAGTAATACAACACATAATTAAAGATGATGAGTGTAACTTAAATCATAAGTAACCACCATTTCCCAACCATAAGCTAATTATGAACTGGCCCCAAGCCGCTCTTGTCCGTGAGCACGACTGTCATGACAGTTTTACCAAATCTCTGCAGAGAGTGTACCCTTTCCCCACAAGCAGTGATTTCATCCCCTGTTGCCAGGTGGACTAAGTGAACCTCCCTGAATGCCCGTGGTAGCTAACCACATTACACACTTCCTTTGGTGTGAGGCCAGGAGATCACAACATGGTCTTTACAAAGGTACTCGTGCAAACTGCACCATACCAAATCTATCCAACCACCAGATTCCTATCCACTACTATTGTGTATCCACCACAATTAAAGTAATCATAAAGTTTAACATGTCACAATTGTATGAAATCCCATTCCCAATGTCTAAGCATGGCTAAGCGTAATTAATTGACTATCTACTTCCCAACCCACATCAGGTGACAAGGAATTATATGGAACAAGGCATGAAACTTGAAATAGGACATCAATTTAATTAGCATGCATCTAACTAGAATCCTAAACTTGGTACAAGATGGTCAAGGGCACTTGCCTTCATCAAAGACTTGGTTGTTGGTGAAGTCTTGGTCTTGGAGATTGAAATTGGGGTCGTAGCACGACTCTAAATATATTGTCCAAGCATGGCAAAGAGAGATAAAGGCTAAAATATTTAAACAGCACACAACACATGGCATCAAACATACACATAGGCATAAAACTCTATACTAATGCGTTCCTACAAGGTATTTATTATTTTACATAGCCAAAATATACATTTTATATTTATCTTACATTTTTGGGATTTATTTATGGCCCAAAATCATTTTTATTGAATTTTCTATGGCCAAAATGTATTTTAAACATTTTTAATAAATTTTCCAGGGTCAAATATATTTTATTTGAACTCTTCAATTTAATTACAGCATAAAAACATTTTATACAAATTTTCCTACTGATTTTATATTTATTCACCATTTTTATCTAATTTCTACACACTAAATACATCTATAAACAATATTCAGCAATTAAATAAAAGTCCAGGGACTGATTAATAAGTTTCCTACACTGTACAGGGGCTAATACCATAATTCTATAATTTTCCAGGGGCTAGATTGATGATTTAATTGATTAAATACAATTCCAGAGAATCTAGGGGTTAGTTTGTTAATTATGGGGGCTAGATCTGAATTCCCAAAGATTCCAGAGGGTAGCTGGTATGATTTCCAGGGATCTGGGTGAAAATGCAGAGGCGGGAAAGGAACTTTGAATGTGGGCCGTCGGATCCAAATTGAACGCGCGAGATTTTATTAAACGAATCGTTACGCCGATATAATCTCGGCCGTTCGGTCTGAACCGAGGGCCGAGATTCGGCCACGTCGTTCCGGCGGCACCGATCACACGCGCGCACGGCGGCGCACGGCGCCCGCGGCGGCGACCTCGCCGGAGTTGGCCAAACCGGCAAATTCTACGTCAATTCTACGCGCTACTTGCATGAAACGAGAGAGGGGGTGAAGGGGAACTCACCTAGGGGAGTTTTTGAGCCCGAAATTGGTCGGAGGATGGTCGGCGATGAGGAATGGCGGCGGTTGGCGTCGGTGCCCGACGATCTTAGCGATTCCCCGGCGATCTCTTCGCACCAATGCGTCTGGTGTGCTCCTGGCGACACGGTGAACAGGTTAGGGCGAGGGGGAGAGCAAGGCGGCCACCGGTTAGCCTGGAACAGAGGCGACAAACCTTGGCGACGTGCGGTTAGGTTTGAGTGCGGGGAAGAGAAAAGAGAGGGGGAGAGGGTAATTTTATGGAGGGGATGAGTGCGGCGGTTGCTGGCGCGCGTGAGGGGGGTTTCCCCGGGGTGAATGCGTGCGCGGGGAGACGGTTGGAGGGGGTGCGGTGTGGGCTCGGCGCGGGAAAGAGGGGGGGGGGGGCGGCAGTTGCTCCCTGGGAGGGATGACAAGTGGGTCCGGTCGGCAGAGAGAGAAGAGAGGGAGTGGGGAAGGGTTGGGCCGCGGGAGAGGGGAGGGGAAAGGTGGGCCGGGGTGGGTTTTGGCCCAACAGGGGGTTTCTTTTGTGTTTCTTTTTCTTTTTCATTTCTTTTCTTTTGATTTGAATTCAAATTCAAATTTAAATCGTTTGCTACACGTTTGAACTTCAAAAATTCACACAAAAATGCAACACACAAAGCACTATAGTTTGATCAAATTTGTTACATGAAATATGGGTGTTACACTCTATCCTATCAAGTCTTCTGTCAATCTTCATCCTAAGTATGGTTTAGCATCTGTCAAGCCTACCATAGAGTTGTGACATAGCCGTCTAGGACCTCCGTCTTTTTTTATAGTTGGTCATGTTTTGAAACATAATAATATTCCTTGTACCTACAGCTTGAGTAATAAAAGTGTGTGTGATTTATGTCAAAAAGCAAAAAGCCATCAACTTCCTTATCCAAGATCCATGAGTGAATCTTCTCGTCCTCTTGAGCTTGTACATTCTGATGTGTGGGGCCCGACACGCAAGTCTATTAATGGAAACCAATACTACATTAGTTTTATTGATGACTATAGCAAACATGTTTGGATATACCTGCTCAAAAACAGATTCAAACCTTTCAAGTTTTTCTAAATTTTCAAAGCCTAGTCGAGAGACAGCTAAATCAAAAAAATCATCACCCTACAAACTGATTGGGTGGTGAATATGAAATGATAAACTCCTTCTTCAAGAAAATATGAATCACACACCATGTCTCTTGTCCTCATGCCCATCAACGTAATGGAGCAGCAGAAATAAAACATCACCACATTGTTGCAATAGGCCTTGCCTTATTAGCTAATGCATCAATGTCACTTAAATTTTGGGATGAGGCCTTCTCCACAGCAGTCTATCTCATCAACATTCTTTCTTCTCGTGTGACAAATATGAAAACACCAGTAGAGATCCTATTTGATCAAAAACCTCCTATATAAATCTTAAAACTTTCAGGTGTGCTTGTTGGCCTAATCTAAGACCATATAACACTCGAAAACTTTCCTTTCGCTCTATCCAATGTACATTCCTTGGCTACAGTCCTCTACATAAAGGTTTCAAGTGTCTTGAATCAAAAGCAGAGAAAGTCTACATCTCCAGAGATGTAGTTTTTGATAGAATTTTTTCCTTTTTCAAACCTCCACGAGAACGCCGGTGACAAGCTCAAAAAATAAATCTTACTCTTGCCGCAAAATCTCTATCTTCCTACCGCATAGGGGAAGAATTGAATTGTGCTTGTAGAAGTGTTCTTGCGACACTTCCCTCAGACCTGCTATGCGAGCAACCCACGGAGGTTCTTGATCGGCAGGCTAGTCCTCAGGTGAGGTTGCGCGGATGAGAGATGGTGAGACGGTAGTTTTACATGGTTCGGACCGCCGGAGCGTGACACTCTACTCCATGGTGTGAGATGTATTGCTTGTTCGTGTATGAGTGGTGAAAGTTGTGTGTGTCTTGTAACGTAGGCTACTCGATCCTTTTATAGTAAGGTCTAGCACCTTACAAGTGAGGCCCGGGGCACGACGGGTGGCCTCGTGGCGATCTTATCCTAAAGGTGTGAAGTTTCCCTGATACGCTGCTTCTGGCCTTGGCTTGAAGAATTGTCGGCTTGCTGCCACGATCGTCATCCAAACAACTCTTTATTGCCTTGACCTTCTTGATCATTCAATAAGAGGTCTAGTTCCATGCCTTAGCATGGCCACCTTGTCAATGGTGTGCATGCCATGCCAACAGAACTAAAGCATTCATGGATTTACCTCTTTATATGGTGACCTTCTTCTCAATTGAATCTTTATCATTCTCATGATCATTGAGAAGAGGTCACCTCCAATTTCAGACGGAATGTGATCACGAGCCGATGAAGTCAACCCGTTGTAGGATTGTTGGACGATAAACCAAATATCCACCCCATGGTGAAGGCAAGCCAATATATAATCTTGGAACCTCCCCCAAGCTTTTGGGATAAAAGCCTTTGGTTCCTACTGGAAGCTGAAGAAGCCTCCCGTTGTGAGAAACAATGTTGCCCAACGGGAAAGAGTTGAGGAATGCTTTGAAGTACTAATGGAGTTAAGCTCTTGCGTCCTCTTTTAGCTTTCCCAAAGAATGGGCTAGCCAAACACTACCTTGTTTTCTCACAACAGAGAAAATAAGCAAGGGTAATCATGTTTAATAACTACTAGTACCTATAACTTAATCATACATGATAGCTATCCTTCACTTTGTGCCTTCCCCAGCAACAACATCAGAAATGCTTGTTGATATTTTTTAACACCACATATCATCTTTGATGAGAGATGAGATCCGCAAGCATACGAAAAATACCGTTGTAGCATTTCACCCAAGAGTATTGTATCTATCCCAAAGAAAGACGGTGAAGTAAAGTAAACATTATTCTTATAATCAAGGTATAGTATACTAAGTGTTTATCAAAATAGAGGTAAGACGATAATAGGGGTAGTGTGACACACACCTAAGCAATCTATTCTAAAAGGTAAGAATGTCCTACTGGAGGCTAGGTTAGAGATGGAGCTACTCCTACCATGCTTTAGATATTCATATACATAATCAACTAGTGTACATATGGCTATGCTAACTATGAGTACTAGGGCTTAGCGGTCCAACACATCGAGCACGGGTTTTCCCCTGAGAATATCAGGATGATTCCCACCACGAGCCTACGATGTAGACGAACGTGGGGGATTACGAAGGACGTACGGAGTTGTCACCACCTGTCGCCAACCCTACAAACCATGGATCTACAAAACATCCAATGCTACTTAATTATCTAAGCACCATGCTTACATAACGAGTAAATACTTTAGAGGTTCACATACAAGTACCTCTCTAAGGCAATAACTACCCTAAACATCATTGAAACCAATATTGGAATCAAGTACTACATTATTCATATTAACATAATCATATTAATACCTAATTAGACTATAGTGGAGGTGTATAATGTTTATGATAATATAATAAAGGAATTATAACTGGACAAAAATGATATCTGCACGTATCACATGCATGGACTCTAAAACTAAACAAGAAACACTTCATCCAAGTATATGAATAAATAAATACTAATAATATTATTATAAAGCATAATAATACAGATACAATAAAAGAAAATATGAGTCATACCTTTCCCAATTTAGACTTGGGACTAGATGCTCCTCTCTACAATCTAACCTCCACTGAGGAACTAGGAGAGCTAGTGTATACACGAGAGAATGCTTGAGTGGTGTGTGTGAAGTGAGGTGAGACACCCCCTATTTATACACTCACTCAGGCGGTTTCGCTCGCTAATTTCTCAGACTTTCACTTACTCTCGCGTTAAGGAAGCCACCGGGGATTGACACGTGTGAGTAGATCGAGTTTGGCACGTTTACTGCAAACATACACAATTGTCCGGCATATTTTTTTTGAAAAAAACTTACAAATGAATGATATAAAAATAAAAATATTTCTCACAATCTATAAACATGTCTGTCGGAGTGTGATTCCGACAATTCTCCTAGTACTACCGTTGGCAGACCGCGGAGTTTGTAGTTCGGTTGTGGGCGCACAGAGATTCAGAACACGATGGCAAGTTGACACAAGGATTTATGTGGTTCGGGCCGCCTAAGCGTAATACCTACTCCACAGGGTGTGTAGTTGTTGTATTGAGCGTCTGAGAGCTTGTGGGCTTGTGTCAGAGCAGAGTCTCGAAGAGTCTCCCTGTGTATCGCTCGGCCAGTCCTTTTATAGTACAAGGACTTATCGTTATATCATTAGTCTGGCCCGACATGTGGCCCTGGCGGTTACTGATGCTTAATACACAATTAATGAGCTTAATTACCCTTAATAGTGTGGTAACACGCCTTGACAGTGCCGTTACTAGTATTAAAGGCCCTCCGATCGTGTGTCATTAAGATGACACTTAATTGGGTCTTGAAGTATTTAATTGCCCCTTGAAGGTCCGAGCCATTGAGGGTCCACCAGTCTGCTTGTTGAAGTTGAAGGTCCGGCGGTTGGACGCATGGCAGCTCCAGAGCTTTACGTCTGGGACGGGTAGGTCTGGTGCTGTTGTACTCGTGTCAGTACTGGAGCTTCCCTCTGTCGGGGGTTAGGTCCGGGGGTGCCGCACAGGTATTTAGCCTGGAGCTTTCCCATGTGTGGGATGTAGCTCCGGTTGCAGGATACACGTGGCAGCACTGGTACTAACCATAGAAGGGAGGCATGTCCGGTTCCGTATGACACATGGGGCCATCGGGGGTCTTCAACTCAGACAGATGAAGTTCCTTTGCTCTTTTTGCAGTCCCAAGGGGTATTCGGTATGCAGGGTACCGACAGTGGCCCCCTGGGCCCACCTCTAGGAGAGACCTTTTGGATGAAGTCGTTCTGCCGGGGGTGGGTCCATCCTTCGGTTTTTGAGCCGTATCTTCAAGGGTCTTTGGATGTGCCGTTGGCAGTAGTTCGCAGTTAAACCATCGCCGTGTGGCATATCCAGGATGCAGCAGGTGAGATCTGAGTGTGCGAATCTCACCCAATTGAAGGTCGCTGGTTCCCTATACAAAAACCGTATCGGTTCCGCGTGCCTTGTCAGGCCGCCGCCCTCGGGCTTCCCGCTTATCATGATGACAACTGTTCGCCTGGGGTAAGGGCCTCGACTTGATCGTCGGGGTGGCCCTTGGCCCCCTTTTCATTGGCAGGGTGAAGTTTTTGAACTGTATCGTCGGTTCCTCTGCGGTTTCCATCCAAGCGTTGTGGGGGCTTACTTAAGAAGGAAAGTGCACACCGTTCGGGGATTCTTTACGCCTTCATTTGAACTTGCGATCGAATCTTCCAAACTTTCGCTTGCTTTTCATCTCTCACCCCACTGTGCTGCGATGAAGTTGGGACTCCCCAAGAGCCGCATTGGGAGCAAGAAGGAGTTGTCTAGAGTCCAGACCTACATGGGTTGGTCTAGTGACTCCTTCAACAACGACATTCGTTGTGGCAATCTTCCCTTCGAGAAGGAGCGAGTCGGAGATATGGTGTACTTCTTGGGTACGCCATGGCGGGTTTGATCCCGCCTTTCTCCACTTTCTTTCTGATGTTGCTTGATTTCTATTGTCTGCAGCTCACCATCTCGGCCCCCACTCAATCTTGCTGGTGGCGACTTTCGTCCACTTTTGCGAGATGTGGGTAGGAGTCCCCCCTTGCGTGGAGTTGTTCCGGACTTTCTTCACTGTCCACCCCACCAGGAAGAGTGATGAGTTCATTGGGTTCTACTACTTCGTGAAGTGGAAAAACTCCCCCCTCAAGTACTAGATGGTCATCACCATTGAGGGACACGAGAGGCTGGAACTACCTGAAGGCATCCCCCACATCGACACCGACATTTGGAGTGACGTGCCGAAGCTGTCGAGGGAGTACAGGCCCATTCTAGATAGAATCCAGGAGTGTGTCGAAGGTGAGGTGACCCCTCAGATGGTCTTCGGCAACTTCTTGACGAACAGGTGGGCCCTGCTGAGGGCTAGGGGGTGACCTGCATGGGCCTTCAACAGTGATATGGATACCAACAGCATCGAGGTTGGTTCGGGCACCAACTTGACCGGTGAAGCCTTGAATACCCATCTCAAGAAGTTCCAGCCTGGGAACATTGGCCCTGGCGACGTGTCTCCACCGACGGCCTTCCTTCCTCTAAATATGATACCAGAGGAGTGCAGAGAGCTCCGGAGGAAGATGCCGCTGTTGGAAGACTTGGGCCTCATGGAGAGGCGATCAACATCCGGGGTGGCAATCCCCGGAGCTTCTGAAGGTGGCTCCGCTCCCGCCCCGAAGCCAAGAGCTGAAGTCATAGGCAAGGGCAAGGAGCTGGCCGAGCCCTCGAGCCACAAGAGGAAGTTGAAGCATTCTGATGGGAGGTCCGTCAGACCTGCTCCTTTTACGAAAGCTCCTTCTCCCCGGCGGAGGAGGTCTTCTATGGCGGCAACCACTCCAACATCAGCATCTCCCCGGGACGCTAGCTCCGGCCATGTGGCTCCAGTACCAGGGCCAGCTGAGTGCTCTAGGTCCGAGGGTTCTTCTCAGTCGAGGGGGGCCTCAACCAAGGCGATGCCAATGGCAGCAGCAAGCTCTGGGGAGCCTTTCGAAGCTACTATGCCAATGGCGATAGGGTCCGGCCCTGAGCCTTTTGGAGCTACTATGCCAATAGCTGGAGCGGAAGCCTTCCGAGGTAAATTTGATTTTTTTTACCTCAGTTGATTGTTTTTTGTTGTAAACATGTTTTGAGTTTCTTCGTCCTTCATCCACAGGGTGCCCAAGAAAGGGGTTAAAGCTCCAGTTCCTGCAGCAGCAACTGATGCTGCGCAGACGGAGGCTCCGGCTCCAGTTCCAGTGCCGCCCCAAGAGGTGGCTGAGGCCGTGGCAGCTCCGGCGCCAGCTGTCGTGGTCCTTGACCTCGAGTCATCCCCTAAAGCTCCCGTGGTAGCGCCAGACCACGGGAATGAAGATGTACCAGTGGCACCAGTCCCGGAGGTTGAAGCTCCGGGTTTGGATGCTGAGATGATGGACGCTCCAGCCTCAGAGCTGGAGGTAGCTACAGTTCCAGCCTTAGATCCAGATGTTGTTGAAGCCCCGGCGGCAGAGCCGGGTGTTGATGAAGCCCCAGCAGTGGAGCCGGGTTTTGATGAAGTTCCGGGGCTTGAGCCGGTAGTCGCAGAAGTGCCGGCGTCCGAGCCGATGGAGGTCGAAGCACCGGTGCCCGAAAAGACGGTGGAGAAGGCACCAGTACCGGAGCCGGAAGTGGAATCAGCTCCGGCCGAATCTTCAATGCCTGCCCCGGAGGTGACAGTTCCAGAGGTACTCGCACCTGAGCCAAGGTTCCAAGATGAAGCGACCGTTCCTCCGCCTGAGGGACTGGTTGCTGATGACCTGGTGGCGGGACCTTCGGAGCCAACTCCAGAGGTAGGAACTTCTATTGCAGGACCTTCCTCGGCGGTGACCAAGGCTATCCCGGATGGCGGCCCTAGTGCCGTGGGAGCTCAGGGGACTGCTCTTGTAGAGTGGGACCCTATTTTTGTTACAGAGAACCTGCTGGAGCTAGCGGAGAAGACCCCGACAGGTCCGGAGCCAATCCCTTTGTTGCTATCTATCGACAACGCCTGCTCTAGTATTCGTCAGGTCCAGCTGGCCTTTTACCACAACAGCAAGGCCCTCGAGGAGGAGCTCCAAACTCTTAGGAGGTGGTGCAACCGTCTCCAATTCGAGACCAAGCTGGCGCAGTCGAGGCTGGTCGACAAAAAGGAGTGGGTGAAAAGGGAGAAGATCCGGTTGGAGTACTGGGTTCAGCTGTTGGATGAGAGGGAAAGCATGACGCGATCCCTTGACAACCAGTCCCGGGCCATCCATGAACAGGTCGTGGCTGCTAATGAAGCAGCGAATGACCGCCAAGAGAAGCTCAGCGCCATCCACGACAGCCTCGTCAAGCGCCGGGAGGCTCTTGAGGAGCGGGAGAAAAAGATTGAAGATGAAGAGCAAAAACTCCTAGAGCTGCGTGATGACCTCCTGAAGAGGGAGGAGGAGCTTACTCAGAGGCTGACTCTGGGTGAAAAGAGTCTCGCAGAGCGCACCAAGAAGCTGGAGGAGCGCTGCGAGAAAGAGGAGAAAAAGGCCTTGCAGCAAGGACATGACCTCAACAAGAGGGAGAATGAAATTGCTGTCAGGGAGAAGAAAGTGCGGGGCTGGGAGAAGGACCTGGTAGACCGCCGGAACAAGATCCACCTCAGGAGGAGGATCTCGTAAACTCGAAAGGCAGGTTGCTGAAAAGATTCAACAGAACACCAAAGAGGTTGAGCGCCTTGCCCGGGAGGATTCGGAGCTTGCGGTGACCAAGAGATCCTTGGACGAGGTGCGAGGCTCAAGGGCTGCTGAGTCCCAACAAGTTTGGGATTTCTTGGGCAAAGCCAATGACGCGCTGACGCCGCTGGGCTTCAGTCCGGTGCGCCCGGATGATCCGGAGTTTGAGCTGGACCTGGTGTTGAAGGCGTTGATCTCGGTGGGCAGCAAACACAACAAGATGGGCGATGCCATCGCGGACCAGTTGGAAACCGAAGGACAATCCCTGGCGAAGAACATCGAGTACATGCTGACATGCTACACAAGTTGGGATCCTCACTTCCCACTGGACCCGGTGCTTGAAGATCCCATCGACGGAGAGGGAGATGCCGCTAAGGCCAGCGTGTCGGAGGTTGCCCAGAAGGTCGCCTCATTCTCCTGTAGGGTTTAGGACTTTCTCTTTGTAGCTCCCGCTTGTATATTCTCTTCTTTTTCTCCAATTTTGTAATCTCTTGTCTCCGGATTAATGAAATCCAGAAATTTTATGAATTTCATTTTTTTTCTTCAACACCTTTATCTCACTTGGCCCCCTGGTAGATGTACACAATTTGATTGTGAACATGTACCAAGAGGATGTAGCATTTTGTTGAAGACTTTTGTTCTTTGAACTTGTAGTTTGTAGGTCCGAAGTCGTCGATAGTAGGGGCCCCCTGAGGTTGCCGGAGCTTAGTAGCTCCGGTAGTGACCCTTGTCAACACGTAGAGCGTCGACATTTAGTCCTCTAGGGCTGTCAGAGCTTGGTAGCTCCGGCAGCGACCACTATCAACACACGGTGCATCGATAGCAGACCCCACTGGGGAGTCTTCCCACCATCTTTTCTTCACGTTGACGGTTGGCCCCCTGGATTTGCTAGAACTTTGTAGCTCCAGCGATGTCTACTATCATTGTTTGAAACATCGACAACAAACCACCTTAGGGGGTGTCGGAGCTTTGATAGCTCCGGATCCATGCACTATCATCATGAGATCTTTATTTTTCCTGCACATTGAAGTCAAGAAAAACAGTAAAATCCATTTCTCATCCATAACTCGTTTGCGGCTTACTATTCCCAAAAGAAATATTTAGGTCAAACACAATTCTATATACAATCAAGTGCATTTTCTTATGTTCTTCAGGTCCAATCGTATCCTGGACTCACCTTACTTCGGCCTGCCGGGGTGTAGGTAGAGTGGCGTACTTAGGGTGCAAGACCAGGCTAAGTCGATAGCACACTCCATACCTAGATTGGCTTGGCGGCATTCAGGCGAGTAGACCATTCAACAACATTAAGACCCGAAAGAATTAACATAGCGACTTGAATTATATATGAATTGGTCGAGCTAAAGATTCTTGAGAATTGCACAACTTTGTTATAGACAAGAAAAATAAAAATAAAAAATATTGAGCCTGTACAAAATAAATGTACGTGGAGTTTGTTTTCACACAATGATGTCTTTCATTATAGGTCTGGGGTACAGGGGAAACAAGTACACTCTTAGGGTACGAAACCAAGCTAAGTGTGTTTCGTTTCTCGTTTGACCCAAGGTAGCTAGCTACACTTTTAGTTCTGAGACTGTGACAAGTGTTGCCTGAACATTGCGGACCTTCCGAGAAAGGTTCGGTTGTTCTCCTGGAGGAGCTATCTGACTCTGTACAATGACTCTATAACATACACCACATGTAACTACAGACTCACCTCCGTGATATTAAGCGTAGAACTTACGGAGGTGCTCAATGTTCCAAGAATTAGGGAGATGTGTCCCATCCTCGGTTGCCAAGCGAACGCATCCGGGACGGGATACTTTGATCACTCAGAAGGGTCCTTCTCAGTTGGGGGAGAGTTTGTTTAACCCTTCTCGAGTTTGTATTCTCCGTAGCACCAGATCGCCTTCCTCGAGCTGTCGGCTGCGAACATGCCTTGGGTGATAGCGCCGAAGAGCTTGGCGGTATCGGGCATTCCGAACAGCTGCTCGGCACCTTCCCTCTTCAACGAGGTCAAGGTCTTCACGCCAGAGCTGGTCCTGCGTGGCATCGTCGAAGGTCCGGACCCGGAGCGACCCCAAGGTGATTTCTGGAGGAAGGACTGCTTCAGCTCCATACACCAGGAAGAAGGGTGTCTCTCCAGTTGATCGATTTGGAGTTGTCCTGTTTGCCCACAAGGTGGGTGTAAGCTCTTCAATCCAGTTGGCTCTATGTTTTTTCAGGCGCTCATATGTGCACGTCTTGAGTCCTTTTAGGATTTCTGCATTTGCTCTCTCAGCTTGACCATTGCTTACCGAGTGAGCTACTGAGGCGTAGCTGACTTGAATGTCGAGGTCTTCGCAATATCCTTAGAATGCAGAGCTTGTGAATTGGGTCCCATTATCAGTTATGATCTTGTTTGGGACTCCAAATCTGCATACGATGGACTGCAAGAAATTGATAGCTGATTGCTTGTTTATTGTCACAACTGGAGTTGCTTCCGGCCATTTGGTGAACTTGTCAATGGCGAGTTGCTTCCGGCCATTTGGTGAACTTGTCGATGACAACATACAGGAACTTGTAACCTCTGACGGCTCTTGGGAAAAGTCCCAAGATATCCATCCCCCACACAGCGAATGGCCATGTAGGAGGTATCATTTGTAGAGGTTGATCTTGTGTGTGAATTTGCTTTGCATGGAACTGGCATGCTTCACATTTTTTCACTAGCTCAGTTGCATCCTGGAGTGTTGTAGGCCAGTAAAAACCATACCGGAAGGCTTTACCGATGAGCATGCGGGAAGACGCGTGGTTCCCACACTCACCTCCATGGATTTCTACGAGAAGCTCGCAACCTTCTTCCCTTTTAATGCACCGCATTAGGACGTTATGGACACCACGCCGGTAGATATCCCCTTGTACCAATGTGTATCTTTTAGCCAATCTTACTATCCAGTTAGCGGATACATTATCTTCAGGAAGGAAATTGTCTTTCAAGTAGCTCCGGATCCCTGAGATCCATGCATCAGAGCTGACTTGAGTATTTGAGTCTTGCGTGCTGGGTTGCTCGGAGCTTCCTGCAGCACCTACGACCCTTGATGGACGCCATGGTAACAGGGCCATCGGGACCGCCAGCTTCGAGGTGCTGGTCTCGCCCCCTTCGCTCAGTTTGGCAGGCTGAGCTATTGGTCTTGACAATCTCCGAACGAAGGTTCTGTTGGGTGCCGAAGCTCCGGTCAAAGCTTTCGTCGAGAGTTCGTCGGCTTCAGCGTTGTTGAGATGCTCGACATGGCAAAGATCCAGAACGTCGAAGTCCTTTTGAAGCTTCTGGACTTCAAGTAGGTATGCAACTAGTTGAGGGTTGTTGCAGCAGCATTCACCTTTGACTTGTTTTATGATGAGCTTCGAATCACCCTTTACCAACAGCTGCTTGACACCATATGATAGTGCCACCTTGAGCCCATAGATTAGTGCTTCATACTCCGCCATGTTGTTGGTCGCCTTGAAGTCAAGGTGAACCATACATTTTACCTTCTCCCCGGTCGGAGCGAGGAGAAGGACTCCAGCTCCGGCCCCCTGCTTCTGCATGGAGCCGTCGAAGTAGAGAGTCTAGTGAGGCTCGGTGAAAACCGGAACCTTGGGTTCCAGCTTCTGCTCACTGGGGCCCCCAGGATGTGATGGAGAGGGGGTCCATTCCGCCAAAAAGTCCACCAATGCTTTACTCTTGATCCCTTGTCTTGGGAAGAATTCAAGGTCGAACTCGGCCAATTCCGCTGCCCACTTTGCAATGTTCCCAGTAGAGTTGGGGTTATGCAAGATTGCACGCAGTGGATAAGAAGTTACCACTGAAATCTTGTGAGCTTGGAAGTAGTGTCGGAGCTTCCTAGAAGCAATAAGAATTGCGTAGAGCAGCTTATGCACCTCTAGGTACCGAGTCTTGGCGTCATGGAGTACTTCGCTGATGAAGTACACTAGGGTTTGGACTGTCTGGACCCTCCCGAAGCTTCCTCCTCATCAATTCAGACCCTCCTGGAGGGGTCCGGACCTTCGTCGGGGACCTCCAGGTTCTTGCTTGAAGAACCTGGAGCTTCTTCTGCAGTGGCCCGGACCTTTCCGGAGTGGTCCGGATCTTGTTGCTCAGCAACAGTAACTTCTTCATTTGAAGGAAGTTGATCCTCTAGCATCTCGTCTTGAGGATCCGGGTCTGGGAGCTGGGACCCAGACTCGTCTTCAGGTAGCCCCGGATGCTCCTGAAGGGGTCTGGACTCCTGAATTGGAGATGGTTCTAATCTTTCTGCAACTAGGACCATGCTGACAACTTCGTCAGTTGTCAAAATGTAAAGCAAAAGTGGCTCACCAGGATTCGGAGCTACCAAAGTTGGTAGAGTGGTGAGGAGCTGCTTTAGCTCTTGGAAATCTTTTTCTGCTTCTTCAGACCATTGGAATGGTCTGTACTTCCTTAATAATTTGAAAAAGGGTAGCGCCCGTTCCGCCAGTCTTGAGATGAAACGGCTGAGGGCAGCTAGACATCCAGTCAGCTTCTGGATGTCCTTGATGCAGGCTAGTGGCCGCATATCTTCAATAACTTTAATCTTCGCCGGATTTACTTCTATTCCTCGGTGGTTCACCAAGAAGCCAAGAAGTTTTCCGGAGCTAACCCGGAAGACACACTTGTCCGGGTTCAGCTTCGTGCGTGTGATTCGCAACTTGTCAAAGACAGCTTGCAAGGTGTCAAGAAATGACTCCTTGTTCTTGATCTTGACGACGATGTCATCGACGTACACTTCCACTACATCTCTGATAAGCTCTCCAAAACTTTTGTACATAGCTCGTACAAACATTGAAGCAGCGTTTTTGAGACCGAATGGCATGACAGTGTAACAATATAATCCATCTACTGTGATGAAGGAAGTATGCTCTTCATCTTCCCTAGACATTCTGATTTGATGATACCAAGAATATGCATCTAGGAAACACAGTAATTCGTACCCGGATGTGGAATCCACTATCTGATCTATTCTAGGTAGTGGGAATGGATCCTTTGGACATGCCTTATTGAAAGTGCATCTAGGACTCCCTTGTGGGTTTTGGATGATTTATGACAAGCAATTGGGATCCTAACCTCTTTACTGAGATGAATGCAGGCTCATAATAGAAAAATGAGCAAAATACCAAAAAGAAGGGATGAGGAGGAGCAAAGTGGAAATGAGCTCAAGGAAAAAGAATAGCAGATTATTTTGTATGGAGTGTGTTAAGGAAACACACCCTAAGATCTCAATGATAATTAAACACACACATTGCACAGAGTTACACAGGACCGGACTAGTCCGTTCACCACCGGACTAGTCCGATAAACCTTTCTGCACCAGATCGGACAAGTCCGATATCTGTCGGACTAGTCCGATATCTTTCTCACTAGAATCGGACTAGTCCTCCCCAGTGCGGACTAGTCCTCAAAACACTACACAGGTCACACAAAATCGGACAAGTCCGTTATCAACCGGACTAGTCCGATATCCTTTCTGATCCACTTCGGACAAGTCCGATGTTCACACGGACTAGTCCTAAAAACCCCACTGATCTAAATCAGACAAGTCCTCCAAGTGCGGACTTGTCATCCAACACACTTAGGGTTTCACATATCCGGACAAGTCCGATGGACATCGGACTAGTCCGAAGATTTCCAGTAGCGAAATCGGACAAGTCCGCTTTCAGCTGGACTAGTCCGATATTTCGGGACACTTAGGATTTGTAACACACAGCACACCGGACTAGTCCGGTGACCACCACGGACTAGTCCGAACTTTCTGAATCCTAACGGTCACTTTTAGAAACCCCATATAAATAGAGGTGCACGGCCCACTTTTACAATCTCTCGAACCCTAGCGCCGTCACACCTCCCAATAGACTCAACGACCTCTCTCCACGAAATTAAGTGCACAATCATCCAATCCTTTGAGGATTCAATCTAGATCATTGGAGAGACACTTGCTACACCACATTGAGCTCTTGGTTTGATTCTCTAACACACTCCTGCATTTCAATTGTAACTTTTGAGTGTGTTTTCGGTGGTATTGTGATCTGTAATCTAAGGGAGCTCTCAAAGTGTGAGATCGCCCCTTGAATTCGGTTATTCACCCCTTTGTGATTAGTGGAAGAGGATTGGCCTTCGTGGCGATCCAATGAGGGTAGGGTTGGAGAAGACCCGGTCCTTTTGTGGAATCCTCAACGTGGATGTAGGTGGCCTTTTGTGGTAGCCGAACCACGGGATAAACACTTGTGTTTTGTTTCATTGTTCATCATTCAACTTAATCAACTTAATCTAGGGTTTCATACACATTGTTCATCTTACGTTAAATTTTTAAACATAAGATTTAATTGTGATATAATTCAGTATATAGCTGTTAAACTGTTGTTTGATTCTATACTTCCGTTGTACACATAAAAGAATCAAACCAATCAATCATGTTTAATCAGCTTAGTCTGTGAACACCAGACTAGTCCGCACTTTACCCGACTAGTCCGATATCTCTGGTATTAAACTGGTTGTTGAGTGCTGCAGGATCCGACAAATTTCCAAAAAAGGCATATTCACCCCTCTCTAGGCCTACATTGAATTGGTATCAGAGCAGGTTCTTTAAGAAAGAGTCTAATCACTCGAAGAGATCATGTCGGAGATGAAGGACGTCCACAAAATCAACAACCAAGAGGAGGTTAACAACGACAAGACCCAAAAACTGGAGAAGTACCTCGAAGCCATTCAAGACTTCGAGGACGATGATGAGGAGACGCTGGAGTTGAAGGCATTTCTCAGAAAGAAGGCACTTTCTAAAGGGAAAGCAAAGGTGGAAGAGAAGAAGAAGGGGAGTAGTCACACCGACTACTCCCGATATCCTTTTAACTATGATCGTCTAAATTCCAATAACAACCATTACTTATCTATCCCACTTGGAAAAGTCCCACACTTCGATGGAAGTGATTACTCCATGTGGAGGCAGAATATGAAAATGCATTTGATTTCCCTCAACCCAAGTTTATGGCACATTGTATGCACAGGGATAGATATTCCGGATGACGACGAAGAGCTCACCCCAAGTCAAGAGCAGACCATTCATAGAAATGCTCAAGCCGCAGCTGTAATCACATCCTCACTCAGTCGGGACGAGTTCACCAAGGTGGATGGACTCGAAATTTCTAAGGAGATATGGGATACTCTACAAACCGCACATGAAGGTGACCGGCATGTGCGTGAAGCAAAGATTGAGATGATCGAAGGCGAACTAGGAAGATTCGCAATCGAGGAAGACGAGTCACCTCAGGATATGTACAATCGATTGAAGACACTCATCAACAAAGTTCGATCATATGGGAGCAAGAAGTGGAATGACCACGAGGTGGTAAAGCTCATCCTTAGAGCTTTTATGCATCGCAATGTCACGCTATGCTCCATGATTAGAGAAAGCCCCGGATACAAAAGTATGACTCCGGATGAATTGCTTTGTAAAATTATCAAATTTGAAATGATGGAGAAACAAGCAAAGCACGTCAAGGAAATTGCCGACCTCACCTCGGCTAAGAAGAAAGGAGTTGCTTTAAAGTCCACCCTCAAGCCTCTATCCAAAGAAGCAAGAGAAGCACAACTAGAGGAGGACAGTGATGATGAGAGCAGTGAGCTAGATGAAGAGGATTTGATATTGTTCATGAAAAAGTTCAAGAGAATAATGAAGAAAAAGCAAGGGACAAAATCAAGTGAAGGCAAGTACAAGGAAAGAACAAAGCCAAAATTGAGACGGGCGTGCTATAATTGTGGTGAATATAACCACTTGATAGTGGATTTCCAATACGAGGAGAACAAGAAGAAGACTAAAGAATCCAAGCCTCAACCTAAGAAATTCTTCAAGAAGAAGAAACAAGCCGAACAAGCGCATATTGGGAAGGAGTGGGACTCAAACGATGAGTCCTCATCATCCGATGAAGAAGAGATGGCTAGCATAGCCATCGAGAGCACGTCCAAGAAATCAACACTCTTCCCTACACTCGGTGCAAGAAAGGGAAATGGCACTTGCCTTATGGCAAAGGAAGGTAAATGCAAGGTGATCAACAAAACCCCTTCCATACATTCCTACTCTAGTGATGATGAAATAGATAGTGATGATGAGGATATGCTAAATGGACTAGATAGGAAAGCTGCAATAAAAATGAAATTCTTACTTGACCAACTTGTTGAGAAGGAAAGGCTAATTGATCGTCAAGAGGACATGATTATCTCCCAAAAGGAGGAGTATGTCGAACTTGACAAACTTCTAGAGCTTGAAAAGGAGAAAAACAGTTCACTAGAGCTTGAGTTAGCTTCAAGCAAGAAAGCTTGCTTGGAGTTAACCGACTCAAATGTTGCAATTAAGGACCAACTTGCTGACCTGATCAAGGTTAACAAGATCCTTGAAGTGCAAGTTGAGTCACTCAAGCTGAGTGAACCTTCCTCCTCTTCAAACTCATCTTCTCAAGCCACTAAAACTGAATTTGCTCATATGTGCACATGTAATAAAACTGACACCAGATTGAAAGGGAAATCAACCCCCACAAAGAATAAAAATCCTACCCAATGTGGCATATTTGACAAGGATAAGATCAACTATGCACGTAGTGCATACTTGGTCCAAAGACCTCCAAATGTCAAGTATGGCATTGGTTACTCTTATGATGAAAAGCAACATGCTAGAAGTCATAAGAATAACAAGGGAAGGATCTCCTTTGTGAAGGGAAGAACCTCTCAAACTGGTAAGTCGAAGGATAAAAACCTGAACTCACATGAATACCGGACTAGTCTGGCCGATAACCGGACAAGTCCGGTCATCCGGACAAGTCCGGCACTCCAGACTAGTCCGACTCATAAACAACAGCAACTTTTATTTGAAACTTTTGATGCCTCATATGTGTTAATGAGAAACAACATTGGCAAGGTCTATGCTTATTATGTTAGGCCACGCCATGGGAACACCAAATCCCATGTGTGGGTGCCCAAATGTATTGTAACTAACCTCCAAGGACCCAAGCAAGCTTGGGTACCTAAAACTAAAGCATAATCTGTTTTTGCAGGCCTATTCCTCCGGTGGATCCAAATGGGTGCTAGACAGTGGGTGCACCAACCACATGACCGGAGAAAGGAGGATGTTCGTGGAATATGAAGAGAACGAGGGCATCTACTTCGGAGATAATAGTCAAGGAAGGGTGCTCGGTACCGGTAAAATTGCAATATCCTCTGAACACACGCTTTCTCATGTTTTACATGTTGAATCTTTAGATTATAACCTGCTGTCCATATCTCAACTATGTGACAAAGGTTATAATTGTTTGTTCACTAATGAGGGTGTGACCGTCTCTAGGAGGAGTGATGGTTCCATTGCATTCAAGGGTATGTTGAAGGGAAAGCTTTACCTTGTTGACTTCAACAAGGATAAAGCCGAACTCGACACATGCTTGATTGCAAAAACCAACATGGGTTGGTTGTGGCATAGACGGCTAGCGCATGTTGGTATGAGGAATCTTCAAAAACTCCTCAAGGGCGATCACATCCGCGGTTTGAATAATGTTGTTTTTGAGAAAGACAGGCCTTGTAGCGCGTGCCAAGCCGGGAAGCAAGTTGGAGCACATCATCTCGCAAAGAACGTCATGACTACGACAAGACCGCTCGAACTACTTCACATGGACTTGTTTGGTCCAATTTCTTACATAAGCATCGACGGTAATAAATACGGTTTAGTTATCATTGATGATTTTTATCGCTTCACTTGGGTTTTCTTTTTGCATGATAAGTCAGAAACACAAGGAACGCTCAAGAAATTCTTCAAGCGAACTCAAAACGAATTTTCATTGACAATCAAGAGTATTTGAAGCGACAATGGCACAGAATTCAAGAACACGCAGGTGGAGGAGTACCTTGATGAAGAGGGCATCAAGCACGAATTTTCAGCACCATACTCACCACAACAAGACGGAGTTGCCAAAAGAAAGAACCGAACACTCATTGAGATGGCAAGGACAATGCTCGATGAGTACAAGACATCGGATCGATTTTGGGCAGAAGCGATTAACACCGCTTGCCACGCCGCAAATCGACTTTATCTTCATCGACTACTCAAGAAGACTCCCTATGAGCTACTTACCGGTAACAAACCAAACATTTCATATTTTCGAGTTTTTGGTTCTCCATGTTACATCCTGAACAAGAAGCCTAGGACTTCAAAGTTTGCTTCGAAGTCCGATGAAGGTTTCTTGCTTGGTTATGATTCGAACACTTACGCCTATCATGTTTTCAACAAGGCCTCCAGACTTGTTGAAGTAGCACGTGACGTGGTGTTCGATGAGACTAATGGCTCCCAAAAGGAGCAAGTTGATTCATGTGAATTAGGTAAAGAAGAAGCTCCATGTCAAACATTGAAAAGAATGGCTCTAGGTGAAGTTCGACCACAAGAACCACCTTCACACGAACATGAGGAAAATGAACCACAAGAGGAGACCATCAATCAAGGGGGAGCTTCAACACAAGATCAACCACAAGAGTACGAAGATGATCAACAAGTCAATGAAGGCAACCACTTAGGGGGAGAAGCAGACAATCATGAAGACACAACTCCTCAAGTGTCACACCCAAGAGTACACCAATGCGTCCAAAGGGATCACCCAATCGACAACATCATCGGTGACATCCAAAAGGGAGTAACCACTAGATCTCGCATAGCTAACTTTTGTGAGCATTATTCATTTGTATCCTTTTTGGAACCACGCAGGATTGAGGATGCATTGAAGGATTCAGACTGGGTGGTGGCGATGCAAGAAGAATTGAACAAGTTCAAGCAGAACGAGGTGTGGGAACTTGTGGCAAGACCCAATGCAAACATCGTCGACACCAAGTGGGTCTTCAGCAACAAACAAGACGAACATGGAGTGGTGACAAGGAACAAGGCGCGACTTGTGGCCAAAGGGTACTCACAAGTCGAAGGTTTGGATTTCGATGAGACTTTTGCTCCAGTAGCTAGGCTTGAATCTATTAGAATATTACTTGCATATGCTACTCACCCTGATTTCAAGCTATATCAAATGGATGTGAAAAGCGCCTTCCTCAACGGACCGATCAAGGAAGAGGTATACGTGGAGCAACCACCCAGATTTGAAGACGAAGAGTTCCCCGACCTCATATTCAAATTGCGTAAGGCTCTCTACGGCCTCAAACAAGCTCCTAGAGCTTGGTATGAGTGTCTTAGAGACTTCTTAATTGATAATGGTTTTCAAATTGGCAAAGTAGATTATACATTATTTACCAAGAATTTAGATAATGATCTTTTTATTTGCCAAATTTATGTTGACGATATAATCTTTGGGTCAACTAACCAATCTTTTTGTGAGGAATTTAGCAAGATCATGACAGACAGGTTTGAGATGTCAATGATGGGAGAACTGAAATACTTCTTGGAATTCCAAGTGCCACAACAAAAGGAAGGAACGTTCATAAGCCAAACCAAGTACACGCAGGACATACTTAAGAAGTTTGGCATGGACAAGGCAAAGCCCATAAAGACCCCCATGGCAACAAATGGCCACTTGGGTCTCAATGAAGATGGTCCTGACGTCGACCAAAAGGTATATCGCTCCATGATTGGATCTCTACTCTATTTATGTGCATCTAGGCCAGATATTATGTTGAGTGTATGTTTGTGTGCAAGATTTCAAGCCAACTCTAAGGAATGTCACTTGACAGCCGTAAAAAAGATCTTGAGATATTTAGTTCATACACCCAACCTTGGTCTTTAGTACACAAAAGGCTCAAAATTCAATATCATTGGTTACTCCGATGCAGATTATGCCGGGCGCAAAGTAGATAGAAAAAGCACCTCCGGCACATGCCAATTCCTAGGGAGATCCTTAGTTTCTTGGTCCTCCAAGAAACAAAATTCCATTGCCCTATCCACATCCGAAGTGGAGTATGTTGCAGCCGGGAGTTGTTGTGCACAACTTCTTTGGATGCGACAAACTCTAAGGGAATACGGTTACAATATGAATCGTATTCCTCTCCTTTGTGACAATGAGAGTGCCATTAAAATTGCCCACAATCCAGTTGAGCACTCTAGAACTAAACACATAGACATAAGACATCATTTCTTGAGAGACCATTCCATGAAAGGAGATATAACCATCTCACATGTCAACACCCAAAAGCAATTGGCCGATATATTCACCAAGCCACTTGATGAAAAGCGTTTTTGTGAACTCCAAAATGAACTAAATATCCTTGATGCTCGGAGTGTGGCTTGAAAGGTTGCATACCTGTATGAATTCTTCAAAAATGTTAATTGAATTGTGAAAATCATCTCTCTCAATTTTTCTTGAAAAACTATGTCAATTACTAAATCTTGATGAATTATGATCATTGTGTGATTGTTGTATGCTTACTGGTCAAATTCATCAAGATTAATTGATTTGTTTTGTCTCTCTATTCTCTATTTATGAACCTTCAAATATATATGAATGGGCTATGCAATTTTCTCCTGGTGACCACGGACTAGTCCGTGGTTACCTGGACTAGTCCGCCCTTGCAGACTAGTTCGCTAAGTGCTGGTTAGTCCAGACTAGTCCGCTAGACCACGGACTAGTCCGATATAGCTCTCTGGATGAGTTCGGACTAGTCCAGTCATCTCCGGACTTGTTCGATTTTTCGTGTCCATAACCCTAGCCGCCACCAAACCCTAATCCCTCTCATCCCCACTCTTCCTCACACACTCTCTCTCTTGCGCTCAAGCTCCCCAAGGCAATTCCTTGCTCCCTCCATCAAAAGAGTGCGCATTTGGGCGGAAATCAAGCTTGACCTCGTGCGGATTGAAGCTAGCGGACTTGTCCGGGCTCCAACTCCCTAATCCTCAAGCTTCAATCGATTTCTTCGGTAATTTTCTCCCAAACCCTAGAAATCTTGTTTTTCTCCATTGTTGATCGAATAGCCTAGCATCTTCCACTAGATACACGCCTCTTTGATGTACTACGTGTATGCTAGACTTGTTATGCATTAGGAATCAGCCTTTGTCCAGTCTATTAGGTTTTTGAGGATGAACACCGGACTAGTCCGGTCCATGCACGGACAAGTCCGGTCCCCCGGACTAGTCCGTGCCTGTGCACCGGACAAGTCCGATGTTTCTGAACCTAAAACCTAGTTCTTCAATTCCTCAATGCAATTCCTTGCTATCTTTTCATACCTATTCCTTGTATCACTCATCATCATTCTTGCAAATGATTCTCAGATCATGTCGAGCTCAAACGATGAAATCTTCGACTTTGAAACCCGGGATGGACCACTAGGTGGCACCTCGGACTTCGACGGGTCTTGGCAAGAAGCGCCAAGAAAGACCCTCCGAGCCTGCTCCTTCCCCTCCTCAGGTTCGGAGGAAAGTGCTAGCGAAGAAGCCGGCCTCCAAGGTGCCATCTTCTAGGGCTAGTGGTGGCCCTAGCTCGGCAAGTGCCCGCCAAGCAAAGGGCAAGGGAAAAGGGATAGCGACGGGGCCAGTCGGGCCTTTGAAGTTGCATACTCCCAGGGAAGGGGTCCGGGACCCTACTGAGGAGAAGTTCAATGGCAAGGGCAGTGACTCGGCCACTAAATTCAGAAGCATTGACTGGTATGGCAGGCCAAAGAAAGCTAGAGATGGAAGGTTCTGGTGCAACTTCCATGCTGACTTCTACAGATTGGTGTATCTGCCAATGAAGACACCAGTGGTGCGCAGTTAGTGGATTGACTGGGCACACCTTGAGAGGAAGAGGTGCTCAGCTTTTGATGAAGTAATTGCAGCAGCTGAGAGACATGGCTTGAAGGACCTATTTTCCTTCAAGTACAACTGGAATGATGAAGTGGTGGCTCAATTCTATGCCACCTGCCACTTTGCAAGTGATGAGGAAGAAAGAGGGACTTGGATGACTCATGGATCCAAGTACACTATCTCTTATGAAGAGTTTGCTAGGATGCTGCATCTTGACACCTCTAGCAATGATAATGTGGTCATCCACAATGTTGGTGTCATCGACAAGGAGAGGATGAAGTTTCTCTATGAGCCAAATTCAAAGTTCATTCCTCCCTCCACAAAGAACATGAAGCCATTATTTGTGGTGCTGAACAGGGTCTTAAGGAAGACCATTGCCCCTAAAGATGGGGATGCAGGAGTGTACAAGGATACCTCCGGACACTAATGAAGATCATAAGCAAGGACAGAAAGTTTGATGTGTTTGACTACATATGGAATGATGTGGTCAGCATCTCCAGCACCCCCAACAGGTCATGTGGCTATGCTCCCTATCTCATGTTTATGATTGATAAAGTCACAGGGATTGAGTTTGTGAAGGATGTGGAGCATACTCCCTTGAGGCCTCTGAAGCCTCAACCAGTGAATGTCCAAGCTGCTCTCTCGCTGGCCTCCAGTCCCGAGGCACCCGCAAGATCAAGTGAAGGTGCCAGAGCTGTCCCTACTTCTAGGGAAGCCCCTCAGAGAGGATCATCTAGTGGGATCCTCAAGTATCTGGCTGCCATATTCTCCTCCTGCAAGAAGGCCGAAGTGAAGGCCCACAAGCTCAATCAGAAGAGAAGGGAGGACGTGAAGTACATAAAAGCCAATGTGAAGCAAATTTGCCAAAAGCTGTAGATCGATCCCATTGGATCTCCAGTGATCTCTGAGGACTCTGATCCAAACTACACTGAGCTTGCGCCCCTGAACCCCTCCGAGCTTGCCTACTTTGGCATTGGGGGCTCGAGTGGCTCGTCCCTCCTCCTCGTCAAGCTGATGATGAAGAAGACGACGACGACGACGAGAGGACCGACAGTGAAGAGTGAAGACCCTAGGACCCTCCTCTCCTTCTTTTTGGTGTCTTGATGCCAAAGGGGGAGAGATTGAGGGGGAGCCTTAGATTTAGCTGTAGGATGTGGGGAGAGAGCTCTTTTTATCTATCTTTGTGATTGTAGTGTTTTGAGATTAACTTTGGTTCTGTGATGCAATGCTTACTTAATTTGAGAAGTATTGGTTAAAATCTGTAATTTTGCTCCTGGAATGACATATGTGCTTTGTTTTGGTTGATTAATGCAAATTATGACACTCTCAATGTCTTAGTATACTTAGTTATGCATCCCACTATAAAGAATGCACATATGGATAATTCTTTCATTGCTTGATGTATTTTGATTCATATGTGCGTACTTTATGAAAATCTCAATTTTTGTCATATTTTGTGAAATCTCAATTGGTTGTCATCAATCACCAAAAAAGGGGAGATTGAAAGTGCATCTAGGACTCCCTTGTGGGTTTTGGATGATTTATGACAAGCATTTGGGATCCTAACCTCTTTATTGAGATGAATGCAGGCCCATAATAGAAAAATAAGCAAAATACCAAAAAGAAGGGATGAGGAGGAGCAAAGTGGAAATGAGCTCAAGGAAAAAGAATAGCAGATTATTTTGTATGGAGTGTGTTAAGGAAACACACCCTAAGAGCTCAATGATAATTAAACACACACATTGCATAGAGTTACACAGGACCGGACTAGTCCGTTCACCACCGGACTAGTCCGATAAACCTTTCTGCACCAGATCGGACAAGTCCGATATCTGTCGGACTAGTGCGATATCTTTCTGACTAGAATCGGACTAGTCCTCCCCAGTGCGGACTAGTCCTCAAAACACTACACAAGTCACACAAAATCGGACAAGTCTGTTATCAATCGGACTAGTCCGATATCCTTTCTGATCCACTTCGGACAAGCCCGATGTTCACACGGACTAGTCCGAAAAACCCCACTGATCTAAATCGGACAAGTCCTCCAAGTGCGGACTTGTCATCCAACACACTTAGGGTTTCACATATCCGGACAAGTCCGATGGACATCGGACTAGTCCGAAGATTTCCAGTAGCGAAATCGGACATGTCCGCTTTCAGCCGGACTAGTCCGATATTTCGGGACACTTAGGGTTTGCAACACACAGCACACTGGACTAGTCCGGTGACCACCACGGACTAGTCCGAACTTTGTGAACCCTAACGGTCACTTTTAGAAACCCCATATAAATAGAGGTGCACGGCCCACTTTTACAATCTCTCGAACCCTAGCGCCGTCACACCTCCCAAGAGACTAAAAAATGACCTCTCTCCACAAAATTAAGTGCACAATCGTCCAATCCTTTGAGGATTCAATCTAGATCATTGGAGAGACACTTTCTACACCACATTGAGCTCTTGGTTTGATTCTCTAACACACTCTTGCATTTCAATTGTAACTTTTGAGTGTGTTTTCGGTGGTATTGTGATTTGTAATCTAAGGGAGCTCTCAAAGTGTGAGATCGCCCCTTGAATTCAGTTATTCACCCCTTTGTGATTAGTGGAAGAGGATTGGCCTTCGTGGCGATCCAACGAGGGTAGGGTTGGAGAAGACCCGATCCTTTTGTGGACTCCTCAACGTGGATGTAGGTGGCCTTTTGTGGTAGCCGAACCACGGGATAAACACTTGTGTTTTGTTTCATTGTCCATCATTCAAGTTAATCAACTTAATCTAGGGTTTCATACACATTGTTCATCTTATGTTAAATTGTTAAACATAAGACTTAATTGTGATATAATTCAGTATATAGCTGTTAAACTATTATTTGATTCTATACTTCCGCTGTACACATAAAAGAATCAAACCAATCAATCAAGTTTAATCAGCTTAGTCTGTGAACACCGGACTAGTCCGCACTTTACCGGACTAGTCCGATATCTCTGGTATTAAACTGGTTGCTGAGTGCTGCAGGATCCGACAAATTTTCAAAAAGGCCTATTCACCCCCCCCCCTCTAGGCCTACATTCACTTATTCAGTGTAGTGTAGTTGATACACATCCGAAGCTTCCCGTTGGCCTTGGATACAACGACTGGGTTTGCCAGCCATTTTGGGTGGAAGACTTCTCGGATGAATCCAGCTTCAAGCAACTTCTTCACTTCTTGACATATGAAGTTTTGTCGCTCTACTGATTGCTTACGAGGCTTCTGATGTACAGGCCGAGAGTTGGGATAAATCTTCAGATTGTGCTTGATCACTTCCCTAGGGATCCCAGGCATTTGTGACGGTTGCCAGGCAAACACGTCGACATTAGCCCGTAGGAAAGTGATGAGCGTGAGTTCCTATTTTTCGTTCAGACCTTCCGATATACGAGTGGTCTGAGCGGCGTCGGAACCAATTTGCACGACTTTGACGGGAATGTCGGTGTCGCCGCTTGGTTGCACATGAGGTATAGAGGTTGAGCCTTGATGACAAATGCTCGGGGGTTTTTGAGCTTGCTCCTTTCCGGATTCTTCCTCTTGCGCTATAGCAAGTGCATGGAGTTCTTCCAGAGTAGTAACTCCAACAGTGCGATATCCGCAGATCTGGAGAACACCTGCTGGTGTTGGCATCTTCAACACCAAATAGCCATAATGAGCAGCAGCCATGAATTTGTACAAGGCTGGCCTGCCCAAGATGGCGTTGAATGGTAAGTTGATCTGCGCCATGTCGAAGACCAACTTCTCAGTGCGGTAATTCTCCCGAGTCCCGAAGGTCACCGGGAGAGTAATGGCACCAAGTGGAGTTATGGCCCCCGGACCTACTCTACAGAAAGGTCGGGAGGGGCGAAGATCCGAAGGTCGGAGATGAAGCTTGACGCAGGCTTTGAAGCTTATGAGGTTCAGCCCCAAACCTCCGTCCATCATTACATGGTGGAGTTGGATGTTGTTGATGGTCGGAGATACCATCAATGGGAGTTGGCCAGCTCCGATCATGTTCCGAGGGCAGTCCAAAGTGTCGAAAGTGATGGTAGTGTCCATCCACTTCTGGTGCGGCCCCGCCCTGGCGGTGGAAGCTACTGAGGCCATGTCCCGCCGCATTGTCTTAAGGACACGGTGGGAGGTGATGTCCCACGAACCACCAACGATGGTGTTCATGGTTTTCCGATGCTCGTTGTTGGAGACGTTGGAGTCGTCATCAACAGAGGTGTAAACAACCTTCAGGACCTTTTTGGGGTCTTGAAAGCCTAACTCCTCTTAAGCCAGAGCTTCGTCGACTTTTTGTTTTCCTTCCCTTTGACGGAAATGAACTTCTTCCCTACGCTTGTTGTAGCGCTCCACAAGGTTTTGGACCTCTTGGCAGCCTTCCAGGTTGTGGCTGTTCGTCTTGTGTATAGGACACCATATCTTGGAGTTGCCTCCGTCTTCAGACGACGAACGAGGTCGTTTCTCGGGGCGTGGACCCCGACCACCCGGAGCTGCAGCAGTTGGTGTGTCAGCCGACGACTTTTTCTTGCTGTTGGACTTTTTCTTCTTCTTGCCACTCCAGGAGGTAGTGGCTTCACCTTTGGAGGACTTTTTGTTGTCCTACAGAGGTGGTTGGGAGTGCATTTCACGGCCCTCCACAGCTTTGGCGCACTTGTCTGCCAAGCTGAAGAGTTCCGTGACGCTGGTGACTTCCTTGGTTGCCAGCTTCTCCAGCATTTTCTTGTCTCGTACGCCCTGTCTAAATGCCACAATAATAGAAGCGCTTGAGATAGAAGGTATGGCGTTTCATATCTGGGAGAACCTCTGGATGAAGGATCGCAGGGACTCTCCCCACTTCAGCTTGACAGCAAAAAGGTCCAGTTCTGTGCCTGGTCGGGTATACGAGCTCCTGAAGTTGGCAATGAACTGTAGGCATAGTTCCGCCCAACTGTTGATTGAGTCGGGCAGGAGGCTCGTGAACCAAGACCTGGCGGTCCCAATCAAAGCCACGGGTAAATAATTGGCCATTACAGCTGTAACACCCTAAATTTTCGCATCATGCCTTGCATACATGATCATGCATTAAACATTCGTAGGATAAAAGAAAAATAATAAAACATAAAATATACATATACAAATATGAGTAGCAAAAGAAGAAAAAGAAAATAATAATTATAGCCTAAAACTTGTAATAGGGAATAAGTATAAAAATAACAATAATATATACAATAATATATAAAAAATAAAATAAAATATAAATAATAGAATATAAAAAAATAATATATATATATAATAAAAGAAAAAGAAAGAAAAAAAAACAAAACGACCGCCCACTGGCCAGGCCGAGCGGCCCAGCCAGCAGCGGCCTCCCGTGCGACGCACCACGCGCCTAGGCCCCACCCCGCCCGACGCGTCCCGCCGCCGCCCTCACGCGCGCTCCCGCGCACACCTCGCCCGGGCCCCACCCCATCGTGCCTCCCATGCCCGCCGCCTGCCTTGGCCCCCGCACCGACGCTCCCGCGCGATCCACCCGCTCACGCCCTCCCGCCAAAGCCACCCGACGGTCGGGCCCCACCGCGCCTGCTTCGCGCGCCGACCGCGCCCCGAGCGCCCGCTCCCGCGCCGCCCCGGGCCCCACGCCCCGCCGCCTCCAGCGCGTCCACCAGGCCCCGCGCGCCCACGCGCGCCGCCGACCGCGCGATGCGCCCTGATGCCCCGCCTGGCCCGCGCTCGCCCCGGTCTCCCACGCGCGCCCCGAAGCCCCGCACCGCTCGCGCCGATCCGCACGCGATCCCGCAGCGCCCGGCCGATCCGACTCGGCCCCTGACCGATACCGCGGTCTCGCCGCCTATAAAAACTCCCGTAGCCTTCGTAGGTTTTCCCAGCCGCAGAAAACGCCACCGCCATCCACGATAAAAGAAGCCGCCGGTACAGAGAACAGAGGCGCCACAGGGAAGAAAAGGAATAAAAGGGAGGGGAAGAAGAGGAGGAAAAAGAGGAGGGTGCCACCGTCCGCCGGAGATCATCGTCGTCGTGCCGCTGGAGGACCTTGCGCATCTACTTCGACTACGCGTTGTTCCGATCCCGCGATCTTCGAAGCCATCACATCTACAGTAGGATTCGTTCTTCCGATGCGAAATTTAGTGACATATTAGATCTAATAGACGTAAATTGATTTTAGTTGCATCGTTTTTTTATTTTCAGCAGCATTAATCCACTCTAAAACCCCCGTAAACTCATATGAACACGTATGAACTAGTTGCATCTAATTAATAAACAACCATAGTTAATTAATAATTGATCCTTGCATGCATATCATCGCATGTTGATTAATGTGTGTGCATCATGTTGATGTATGTATTTTCTTGTATGTGTGATCACGAGTAGAGGGAAGTGCTCAAGAGATCGTGTACGAGGATTTTCAGAATCAAGATTTCGAAGCGCTTGAGCAACCCTATCTGTCGGAGCAAGGCAAGTGTCCTTGAAGCATATTGATCCTGTTTTTAAAATAAATGTTTTGTTTGCAAAATTGCATGCTTGTGTCAAATTTGATGGGAATCCTATTAAAGGAAGTTTACTAGATTTCTTTAACCACCCTTGTCACCTGGAATATATGGTAGAGAGTCGGGAAGGGCTATTACCTTTTTGCTTTGCTTAATTAATTGGGATGGCAAACAACACTACACATTTAATTATGCATCAATGATATTCTGGTTACATCTGATATGGTAATGGATGATCTAAGCAAGCCTGGTATGTGGATGGGTTGGATGTTATGGTGGTTTGCTTGCTTTAGATCTAAGGACCGGTTCATGCGAGAATAAACCAGGACTACAGTGCCACCACGAGGCCAAGTATGGATGCGGCGTAGCTAATTAATTAGGGCTTTGCTAGTGCTGTTTGGACCATTTTGGATGCTCGAGGAAGGGGTAGTCGGATTGGGTTTGTTGATGATTGGTGGGACTACCCTGGGATCCAAATGGCTCAAGAGGGGGCCCTTGGTTGAAGATGTGCTCAGTTGGAGGCATCGCCACCGGTGAAACCTCAGTGGGGTCTAAATAGGCTAGTAATCCCTTTGTAAAGGCTATTTTGTGATCTCTTGGCCACACACCAACGGAAGTGTGTAATGTGACCGACAGGTCATGGGCATAAGGGAGTTTCTTAGTCGCCGAAAGGTGATGAAATCACGAACACGTGGGTAAAGTGGTACAAACTCTGCAGAGTTAATTAAAACTATCATGATAGCCGTGCTCCCGGTTATGAGCACCTGGACAACTTCCATGATTAGAGAGAAATTGGAATTTGGGATAATTATGGTTTGGTAATGGTTATGGATGGTTATGGATTAATCTCTGGTATTGAATATGGTTATTGACGATGGTGAAATCTGGAATTATTGATGATGGTCATGAATTCAGTTTGGGTATCGCGGTATTACTCGTGATTATGATGGGATTACTTCACATACATATAATATATTGCTTTTCAAATGTTTTACTGTACTTTTTAGCACTTTGCCATTATTATTGTCATCATTTGAATCAGCCACATGTCACACTTTCCACACTTGCTGAGTACGACATGTACTCACTCTTGCAATCCCCCCCCAACAGTTGCAGGTCGGGATTGTGAGTTTAATGGCGATAATGCGGAGTTCTAGGCCGTGTCTACCGTCAGCTTTGCCTGTGGTGTTGCATGGAGTTGCGCTATCCCTTATGCTTAATTGTTTAGTTGCTTATTAGTTTATTTCCGCTGCATTAGTTCAAACTTGTCATTAATTTCTATTAGAGCTTGTATTCGAGGATATAATGAATTATGTAATAAGAGTACTTAATTAATAATTTGAGCTGTGGTAATTATATGTTTATCATTTGTGAATCACTCGTGTATGTGTGTTGAACATCCTGGGCACACATATGCGTTAGCTTGGTTCAGTTTTCGGAACCGGGCGTCACAGATTGGTATCAGAGCCACAGGTTGACCGTAGGACGCAGCCTAGATAGAATGGACACTTTAGAGCACATAGGAGCACTCAGGAACCAATGTGTGTTTTGCTTGAAGTGCTATTTGCTATATATATATTGATTGCTTGTGTGTTTAATAGAGGATTTTGGGATGCTTTAGTATTGCCATGTCCACCTAGGCTAGTATAGCTAGTTGGTTAGCTTCATATCCCTTGATGCATATAGTTGGGGACGTTTCTTAATTCTTACCTATTGCTCTCCTTTAGATGGTGAGGACTCGCAATCAGAGGGATGTCAATGACGAGGAGGAGAACCATGGAGTACCTCAGAACAATACTGGACAAGGACCTGCTCATGGAGCTATCAATATTGAGCAGCTACTAGCTATGCAGAACCAGCTCATGCAGACCATGATACAGACAATGGGACAGCTGCAGGCTGGCAGTAACATCAACAATCAGCCACACATGCCTCTACCGCCACCCCGCCTCCTCATAACCGATTGGGAGAGTTTATGAGGACTAGGCCATCGACCTTTGCTCAAGATGCTGACCCTATGGATGCGGATGATTGGCTCAAGTCCGTGGAGAAGAAGCTAGCCATTGTCCAATGCAGTGACCGGGAGAAGGTCCTATTCGCTTCTCATCAACTCGTTGGAGCAGCTGCGGATTGGTGGGATGCTTATTGCAATGCTCATGAGAATCAAGATAGGATCACTTGGGTGGAATTTAAGGAGAACTTCCATTCTCATTATGTGTCGGAAGGTGTTATGATCTTGAAGAGGCAAGAATTTGAGAACTTAAGGCATGGAAGATCAAGCGTGAGTGAATATCTCAACAAGTTCACTCAACTCTCAAGGTATGCGCCTGAGGATGTTAGTCGGGACAGCCGAAAATAGTACTTGTTCATGAGGGGCTTGAACAATGAGATCCAAGTGCAACTACTCAACTGCGATTATGCCAATTTTCAGAAACTTGTGGACAAAGCAATTGTGGTTGAGAACAAGGTCCGTGAGATGGAGCAAGAAATCAAGAGGAAGGCGCCGTATCAAGGACAGCAACAAGGAAGTAATGTGCGCCCTCGCTTTGTGCCACCCAATGCGCCTTACTTCAGCTCTTCTGAGCCTGCTCAACGCCCTGATTATGCACCGCGCCCAGCTCAGTTTGTGCAGCAGCGCCCTGTTATGCAAGCACCTAGGCCTCCGATGCCTTATGCACCTCATGCTGATTTTCCTGGAGCCAATGTTCAAAACCAAGCTCGTCCCAATAATTCTGGTGGAGTTAAGAAGTGTTATACTTGTGGAGAAGCTGGACACTTTGCGCATCAATGTCCTAAGTCAGGCCTTGGTCAAGGAAGCAATGCGCCGAGGCAAAACCCAAGACCCAATGGAGGACAACCACAAGGGAACCGTGGACAGCAGAATTTTGCTCGTGGCAACGTGAACCATGTCTCTACGGAGGATGCTCAACAAGCGGATGACGTGGTCATTGGTATGTTTCTCGCCAACTCCAACCCCGCGACTATGCTATTTGATTCCGGAGCATCGCATTCATTCATTGCATCGAAATATGTTGCCAAGTATAGTTTGCCTACCTCTCATATGAAGTTTACTCTATTGGTTAAGTCTCCTGGAGGAGAGATGAGAACAAATATAGTATGTCCAAAAGTAAGCCTTAGAATAAGGGGGGTAGACTTCTCTGCCAACCTCATTGTTTTGGATTCTCAAGGATTGGACATTATACTTGGTATGGACTGGTTGAGGAAGCACAATGGAGTTATTGAGTGTGCCACGAAGACGGTGAAGCTGAAAAATGAGGAGGGGATCATCGTAGAATTTGAAGCATCTCAAACCGCACCGAAGCAATTGGAGTTGATGCGTCACAATAAATGTCAAAGCTAACCAATCATCAAAGACTACTCCAACGTAGTGAAGCGCATGACTGAGTTGCTAACAAGGGGAAAGCTTCTCAAATGGACTCCATCTTGCTAGGACGACATTGAGAAGGTGAAGAAGAGATTTATAAACGCACCGGTGCTGGTATTACTAGACGTGAGCAAGAAATTTGGATTTGTACGACGCATCAAGACAAGGACTCGAATGCGTGCTTATGCAAGAAGGTCAAGTGGTCGCCTATGCGTCAAGACAATTGAAGAAACATGAGCAGAATTACCCAACACATGATTTATAACTTGCAGTCGTGGTACATGCATTGAAGATTTGGAGACACTATATTCTTGGACATAGGTGTGAAATTTATACAGATCATAAGAGTTTGAAGTATATTTTCACACAAACGGATCTGAACTTAAGGCAACGAAGATGGTTGGAGCTCATCAAAGATTATGATTTGGGGATCAACTATCATCCAGGAAAAGCCAATGTAGTGGTTGATGCTTTGAGTAGAAAGGGAGTAAGTCACCAACTCACAGTTCGAGAGTTACCATTCGAGTTATGTAAGGAGTTTGAAAGGTTAAACCTCGGATTTGTAAATGAGACAGAGATGATGGAGTTAAACCCAACCTTGGAGCAAGAAATTCGAGAAGCACAAACCACAGATGAGGAGATCAAGGAAATCAAGGAAAGGACCGAAGAAGGGAGAGAATTCAGATTTGATGAAGATGAACATGGTACCTTATGGCTTGGAAAGAGGATCGTTGTGCCTAATGAAAAGCATATTCGGGAGACAATATTAAAGGAGGCGCATGACTCACCTTACTCAATTCACCCTGGTTGTACAAATATGTACAAAGACTTGAAGACTTGCTATTGGTGGGATAGCATGAAGAAGGACATAGCTGAATACGTAGCATTGTGTGATGTGTGCCAACAAGTCAAGGCGGAACATCAAAGGCCAGTCGGATTATTGCAACCGTTGAAGATTCCAGAATGGAAGTGGGAAGAATTGGAATGGACTTCATAGTTGGGTTACCACGTACTCAGTCCGGGTATGACTCAATTTGGGTAATTGTGGATCGCTTAACCAAGTCAGCTCATTTTGTCCCTGTGAAGACCAAGTATACAGCTGCACAATTGGCCGAGATATACATGGAGCATATTGTGTGTCGACACGGAGTGCCGAAGAAGATAGTCTCGGATAGAGGTTCTCAATTTACCTCTAGATTTTGGCAAAAATTGCATGAAGCTTTGGGAACGAGGTTGAATTTTAGTTCAGCATATCATCCTCAAACGGATGGACAAACCGAGAGGACCAATCAGATTTTGGAGGACATGTTAAGAGCTTGTTCTTTAAAGCATGGGAAAAGTTGGGACAAAAGCTTGCCATACGCGAAATTTTCATACAACAATAGTTACCAAGCAAGCTTGAAAATGTCACCATATGAAGCGCTTTATGGGAGGAAGTGTAGGACACCTTTATTCTGGAATGAGACAGGAGAAACTCAATTATTTGGTCCGGATGTGTTGCAAGAAGCCGAAAAGCAAGTCCAGATAATTCGTGAAAACTTGAGGGCTGCCCAATCAAGACAAAAAGGCTATGCGGACAATAGAAGAAGGAAATTAGCCTTTGAAATAGGAGATTTTGTTTACCTCAAGGTGTCACCTATGAGAGGTCATAAGAGGTTTAACATAAGAGGCAAGCTCGCACCTTGTTATATTGGACCATTCAAGATTTTGGACAAAAGAGGAGAAGTAGCATATAAGTTGGAGATGTCAGCTCATCTTTCAGACGTACATGATGTGTTTCATGTTTTCCAACTCAAGAAGTGTCTCAGGGTGCTAGAAGAACAAGTGCCGATGAACGAGTTAGGACTTCAGGAGGATTTGTCTTATGTCGAGCAACCTATCAAGATCTTGGACGTGAAGGAAAGGGTCAGGAGAAATAAGAGGATCCGTTGGTGTAAAATGCAATGGAAACACCATACAGAAGCCGAAGCTACGTGGGAACGTGAAGAAGACCTGAAGGCAGAATTCCCGCATCTTTTCTCCACGCTGTCGAATCTCGAGGGCGAGATTTACTTTAAGGGGGTAGGTTTGTAACACCCTAAATTTTCGCATCATGCATTGCATACATGATCATGCATTAAACATTAGTAGGATAAAAGAAAAATAATAAAACATAAAATATACATATACAAATATGAGTAGCAAAAGAAGAAAAAGAAAATAATAATTATAGCCTAAAACTTGTAATAGGGAATAAGTATAAAAATAACAATAATATATATAAATAATATATATAACAATATATAAAAAATAAAATAAAATATAAATAATAAAATATACAATAATAATAAATATATATAAAAAATAATAAAAGAAAAAGAAAGAAAAAAACAAAACGACCGCCCGCTGGCCAGGCCGAGCGGCCCAGCCAGCAGCGGCCTCCCGCGCGACGCACCACGCGCCTGGGCCCCACCCCGCCCGACGCGTCCTGCCGCCGCCCTCACGCGCGCTCCCGCGCGCACCTCGCTCGGTCCCCACCTCGCCGCGCCTCCCACGCCCGCCGCCTGCCTTGGCCCCCGCGCCGACGCTGCCGCGCGATCCGCCCGCTCACGCCCTCTCGCCAAAGCCACCCGATGGCTGGGCCCCACCGCGCCTGCTTCGCGCGCCGACCGCGCCCCGAGCGCCCGCTCCCGCGCCGCCCCAGGCCCCACGCCCGGCCGCCTCCCGCGCGTGCACCAGGCCCCGCGCGCCCACGCGCGCCACCGACCACGCGATGCGCCCCGATGCCCCGCCTGGCCCGCGCTCGCCCTGGTCTCCCGTGCGCGCCCCGAAGCCCCGCACCGCTCGCGCTGATCCGCACGCGATCCCGCAGCGCCCGGCCGAACCGACTCGGCCCCTGACCGATACCGCGGTCCCGCCGCCTATAAAAACTCCCGTAGCCTTCGTAGGTTTTCCCAGCCGCAGAAAACGCCGCCGCCATCCACGATAAAAGAAGCCGCCGATACAGAGAACAGAGGCGCCGCAGGGAAGAAAAGGAAGAAAAAGGAGGGGAAGAAGAGGAGGAAAAAGAGGAGGGCGCCACCGTCCGCCGGAGATCGTCGTCGTCGTGCTGCCGGAGGACCTTGCGCATCTACTTCGACTATGCGTTGTTCCCATCCCGCGATCTTTGAAGTCATCACATCTAGGGTAGGATTCGTTTTTCCGATGCGAAATTTAGCGACGTATTAGATCTAATAGACGTAAATTGATTTTAGTTGCATCGTTTTTTTTATTTTCAGCAGCATTAATCCACTCTAAAACTCCCGTAAACTCATATGAACACGTATGAACTAGTTGCATATAATTAATAAACAACCATAGTTAATTAATAATTGATCCTTGCATGCATGCATATCATCGCATGTTGATTAATGTGTGTGCATCATGTTGATTTGTATGTATTTTCTTGTATGTGTGATCACGAGTAGAGGGAAGTGCTCAAGAGATCGTGTACGAGGATTTTCAGAATCAAGATTTTTAAGCGCTTGAGCAACCCTATCCGCCAGAGCAAGGCAAGTGTCCTTGAAGCATATTGATCCTGTTTTTAAAATAAATGTTTTGTTTGCAAAATTGCATGCTTGTGTCAAATTTGATGGGAATCCTATGATAGGAAGTTTACTAGATTTGTTTAACTACCCTTGTCACCTGGAATATATGGTAGAGAGTCGGGAAGGGCTATTACATTTTTGCTTCGCTTAATTAATTGGGATGGCAAACAACACTACACATTTAATTATGAATTAATGATATTTTGGTTAAATCTGATATGGTAATGGATGATCTAAGCAAGTCTGGTATGTGGATGGGTTGGATGTTATGGTGGTTTGCTTGCTTTAGATCTAAGGACCGGTTCACGCGAGAATAAGCCAGGACTACAGTGCCACCACGAGGCCAAGTATGGGTGCGGCGTAGCTAATTAATTAGGGCTTTGCTAGTGCTGTTTGGATCATTGTGGATGCTCGGGGAAGGGGTAGTCGGATTGGGTTTGTTGATGATTGGTGGGACTAATCTGGGATCCGAATGGCTCAAGAGGGGGCCCTTGGTTGAAGATGTGCTCAGTTGGAGGCATCGCCACCGGTGAAACCTCAGTGGGGTCTAAATAGGCTAGTAATCCCTTTATAAAGGCTATTTTGTGATCTCCTGGTCACATACCAATGGAAGTGTGTAATGTGACCGACGGGTCATGGGCATAAGGGAGGTACTTAGTCGCCGAAAGGTGATGAAATCACGAACACGTGGGTAAAGAGGTACAAACTCTGCAGAGTTAATTAAAACTATCATGATAGTCGTGCTCCCGGTTATGAGCACCTGGACAACTTCCATGATTAGAGAGAAATTGGAATTTGGGATGGTTATGGTTTGGTAATGGTTATGGATGGTTATGGATTAATCTTTGGTATTGAATATGGTTATTGACGATGGTGAAATATGGAATTATTGATGATGGTCATGAATTCAGTTTGGGTATTGCGGTATTACTCATGATTATGATGGGATTACTTCACATACATATAATATATTGCTTTTCAAATGTTTTACTGTACTTTTCAGCGCTTTGCCATTATTATTGTCGTCATTTGAATCAGCCACATGTCACACTTTCCACACTTGCTGAGTACGACATGTACTCACTCTTGCAATCCCCCCCCAACAGTTGCAGGTCAGGATTGTGAGTTTAATGGCGATAATGCGGAGTTCTAGGCCGTGTCTACCGTCAGCTTTGATTGTGGTGTTGCATGGAGCTGCGCTATCCCTTATGCTTAATTGCTTAGTTGCTTATTAGTTTATTTCCATTGCATTAGTTCAAACTTGTCATTAATATCTATTAGAGCTTGTATTCGAGGATATAATGAATTATGTAATAAGAGTACTTAATTAATAATTCGAGTTGTGGTAATTATCTATTTATCATTTGTGAATCACTCGTGTATGTGTGTTGAACATCCTGGGCACACATATGTGTTAGCTTGGTTTAGTTTTCGGAACCGGGCGTCACAACAGCCTCATTGCCTCCAGCCACAAGGATAGCAGTGGAGTAGATTTGTAGAAATTCGGCGGGATTGACAGTCCCGTCAAATTTCTCCGACAGGTGAGGCTGGAATTTTTGCGGCCATCTGACCATGCGTAGGTGCATGGCCAGGGCAGAACAACCTCCTCCTACTCCCTAGGGAGCAGAACTGTTCCGATCCTCTCGCCTCTCGCGAGCACGCTCAATGTGGACACAGTCGTACTATTGACGGTAACGACGATCAAACTTCGCCCGGGGGTCGTGAGTCGAAAGCCTGGTTACCGTATGGATACGTCGCGCCCCGGAAGGCAGTGACGTCGCCTGTTGAGATGCAACACGCCTCCTGTGTTGTAAAGCGCGCGGACCAAGTCTACCCGACACGGTCCGATGCTGCGATGGGGCCCGCCCCAGGGGGGGACCTTGGTTGCTAATGCGATTGGCTGCTGCTGCAACCAAATGTTCCACATCAGACCTCCACTGCTCCATTGCACCCTGGAATGCTCCTAGAGGCGATGGACGTTGGAGAAGAGCACGCACAACATGGAGCGCGTGTTCAGGATTATTGTTCGTCGATGCAGTGACCGACGCGAACGCCCCATCCCGCTGTCCAGCTTGATTAGCCGGTGCGGACGGTGGCGGTGGTGGCATGACTCCTGCTGGAGCCACATCACCTACTAGCTGCTGCATGTTGGAGGGGTTGCCTCCAGCAGGTTGCGCAACAGGGTTGCCATTGGACGATCTAGCAGTAGAGTTCACCATGTTTGAATCTCAGGCGCCCCCTACCTGGCACGCCAACTGTCGGAGTGTTATTCCGGCAATTATCCTGGTACTACCGTTGGCAGACCGCGGAGTTTGTAGTTCAGTTGTGGGCGCGCAGAGATTCAGAACACGATGGCAAGTTAATACGAGGATTTACGTGGTTCGGGCCGCCTAAGCGTAATACCCTACTCCACGGGGTGTGTAGTTGTTGTATTGAGCGTCTGAGAGCTTGTGGGCTTGTGTCAGAGCAGAGTCTCAAAGAGTCTCCCTGTGTATCGCTTGGCCGGTCCTTTTATAGTACAAGAAATGGTCGTTACATCATTTGCCTGGCCCGACATGTGGCCCTAGCAGTTACTGATGCTTAATACACAATTAATGAGCTTAATTACCCTTAATAGTGTGGTAACATGCCTTGACAGTGTCGTTACTAGTATTAAAGGCCCTCCGATTGTGTGTCATTAAGATGACACTTAATCGGATCTTGAAGTCTTTAATTGCCCCTTGAAGGTCCGATCCGTTGGGGGTCCACCAGTCTGCTTGTTGAAGTTGAAGGTCCAGCGGTTGGACGCGTGGCAGCTCCGGAGCTTTACGTCTGGGACGGGTAGATCTAGTGTTGTTGTACACGTGTCAGTACTGGAGCTTCCCTCTGTCGGGGGTTAGGTCCGGGGGTGCCGCACAGGTATTTAGCCTAGAGCTTTCCCATGTATGGGATGTAGCTCCAGTTGTAGGATACACGTGGCAGCATTGGGACTAACCATAGAAGGGAGGACGGTTCGGTTCCGTATGACACGTGGGGCCTTCGGGGGTCTTCAACTCAGACAGGTAAAGTTCCTTTGCTCTTTTTGCAGTCCCAAGGGGTATTCGGTACGCAGAGTACCGACAATGTTTGTAATACGACATGCAGAGATGAAAATCTGAACAATATATAAACGCAACTACCACAATATACCAGAACGATTATCACAACATGAAATAATTCTTAATTTTAACAACACAACATGTCAACATATATCATAATAGACTTCAACAAGTGGTGTCTAAGATCATACACCAACATATGTGTGGATTTATCAAAGAAAAAATCATACAAAATTGTTTGACACGAGCCTATGTATAATCTCTAAATGTCACAATTCCAATGAGAAATTGTGCCACTTAAACTTGATTTCTCCAAGGTATTTGACACAATTGAGCATACCATAATCCAAATGTTGATGGCGAAAAATTGTTTTCCGGACAAGTGGATTCTTTGTGCTCAAAATATTTACAGTTATGGCTATTCTTCGGTCTGACTTAATGGAGTGACAGGAAAGTTGTTTGTGGTTAATAGAGGGGTTTGTCGAGAAGACCCTCTATTCCCACTACTGTTTATATTGGATAGGGAACTATTTCAACATATTGTCAATGAAGCTTTCAATCGAGGAGTTCTGAATAGGCCTCTGTTGGATCGCTCAAAATAAGACTTCCCAATATTCCAATGTGGGCCTCCTGGCGTGAGATCTTTTATCTCAACCTAATTTTACACTTCTCACAATTTACATTTTTTTAGATAATGGATATCAATCCTACCTTCCCCTCAAAATTGAGGTTATGGCTAGAACAAAATAGGTTGTTCACACAAACCAAATAGACTCTGTATATGACAAAAAAGCATTACAACCCAAACGCCTAGAAGAGCGACTATGGTTATTAAAAGGTTAGCCTGCTACTAAAATTCCACCAAAATCTGGCAAAAACACTCATGATCGTGACTTTTATGGAGCTGTAGGCCTCCCGCATCATCTTAGTCTCTTCTTCATCCTTTTGTAGTAATGCCCATGTGCGCCACCAATGAGTGCCCCTGAAAAGTACCTGCATGTAATTTTTCACGGGACCATTGTCAAAAACAACATCATTTCTAGATAACCATAATGCCCAGCATAAAGCGGCACATGCCACCATTGTCATCTTCCTGAGTCTAGCTGGGAAAGAATATAACCAAGAATTGAACATGTGAGATACAGATGTAGGAACATTAATGTTGAAGGTAATACTTACAACTCTCCAAATGAATCTAGCATAGTGACAATCAAAGAGAAGGTGCTGAATGGTTTCATCATGCATACAAAAAACACATTTCTTATCACCGCCCCAATTGTGCTTTACAAGATTATCTTTTGTAAGTATGACCTCACAATTTAGATGCCACATGAAAATATTAATTTTTAATGGTATCTTAGCATTCCAAATCAATCTGTTTCTTCTCACATTTCCATTTGATATCAACACCCTGTACATTGAGTTAACAGAGAAGGCCCCATTTTGATGTAATTCCCATCTTAGGCGATCATCTGTATCATTTAAGCTGACTTGAGCTACCAATGACACTAATCGATACCATCTGTTTAGATTGTTATCAACCAGACCGCGTCTAAAAGAAATATTAAGCGGTATAGTACTAAAGACATGTGCAATAGTAACATGTTTATGTCTGACAATATTGTACAGGGAAGAAAACTTATCTTTTAAAGTAAACTTTCCCAGCCATCTATCTTCCCAAAATCTGGTGGAATGCCCATTGTTGATGCAAAAATTTGTATAAGTGAGGAACTTGTCCTTCACTTTCATTAGACTACTCCAGAAATGAGAGTCCCCTGGCCTGCGATATACACTTCCTATTGTTTTGTTTCTCAAGTATTTTCTTTTGACCAATTTCTGCCCATCCCATCTTCGTTAATTAGTTTGAATAACCATTTGCTTAAAAGAAATATGTTCTGTACTTCCAAATTTTGAATACCTAAGCCTCCATGTTCTCTCGGTTGGCAAACCACATCCCATTCTGTAAGACGATATTTTTCTCTATGGTTATCGCCTTGCCAAAAGAATCTAGATCTGTAATAATCCAACCGTTCCAGGATACCCTTAGGAACCTCAAAAAAGGACATCATGAACATTGATAAACTCGTAAATACTGAATTTATTAACACTAGGCGACCACCGACAGACAAGTGCTTCCCTTTCCAGCTGCTAAGCTTTTTTTCGAATCTATCCTCAATTGCTTTCCAGTCTCTATTAAGAATTTTTCTATAATGCATCGGGATCCCTAAATATCTGTATGGGTATTTCCCCGGTTGACATCCAAACAAACGAGCATATAGTTGTTCCTCCGAACAAGCTTCTCCGAAACAGAAGATTTCACTCTTATGGAAATTGATCTTCAGCCCGGAAAGTTGTTTGAAAGTGCAAAATAGCAACTTCATATTTTTTGCCATTTCGATATTATGCTCCATGAAGATGATTGTATTGTCAGCATACTGAAGTATGGACAAACCATCATCCACTAAATGAGGGACAATGCCGGAAATCATACCGTTCTCCTTTGCCCTATTTATCAATATTGCTAATAAGTCTACCACAATATTGAAAAGAATAGGGGAAAAGGGGTATCCTTGTCGCAACCCTTTCTTAGTTTGGAAATTTTTGCTTATTTGGTCGTTTACTTTAATGCTAACGTGACCCCTTTCATAACTGCATCAACCCAATCACACCATTGTGATGCAAAACCTTTCATCTCCAGGACTTGTCTAACGAAGTTCCAGTTGACCTTATCATATGCCTTTTCAAAATCTATTTTTAGAACTACACCGCTAAGTTTTTTCTTATGTAGTTTGTGAATTGTTTCATGTAAGATGACCGCTCCCTCCATTATATTTCTACCAGGTAGGAAAGCTGTCTGCGTGGGACTTATCACTTTTTGTGCAACTGTCAATATTCTGTTTGTAAGCACCTTTGTAATAATTTTAAAAATCACATTTAAAAGACATATGGGTCTGAACTGTTGAATTTTAATAGCATCGACACTCTTGGGAATCAGAATAATCGTGCCAAAGTTGAGTCTATAGGTGTCCAGACATTGAGCGTGGAAGGCGTGAAATAAAGCCATTAAGTCTGACTTTATGACATCCCAAAAAACCTGATAAAACTCCGCAGGAAAGCCATCAAGTCCTGGTGTCTTATTATGCTCCATCTGAAAAACCGCATTTTTTACTTCTTCCTCCGTAAAAGCACCAACTAGGTATTCGTTTTCCAAGTCTGATACTTGTGGAATATCATCCCTCCTAGATGGGTCTAGATGGAATGTATTCTCCTCCGAAGGGCCAAAAAGTTTTTTATAAAAGTTGACAATGTATTTCAACAGTTCAGGTTCTTCATTTACTTGTTTACCTCCCTCCTGGAGATAGTATATCTTGTTCTTTCTATGCTTCCCATTAGCGACTAGATGAAAATATTTCGTATTTGCATCTCCTTCTAGTAAATCCTTGGTTTTAGCACGTTGGTACCACTTAATTTCCTCTTGTCTTAATAATCGCGCTAACCTGTCTTGTAGACTTTGTTTAAGAAGAATTTCCTCTTGCTCTAGTTGTACTATTTCTGCTTTTTTATCTAAAGCATCCACCGCTTCCAAGATTTCTTTCTTTTATTTTTTATACTATCCGCTAGTGTTCTTTGCCCAACCTCTTAAAAATTGGCGCACCTTACGTATCTTTGTCTGCCATGTGTCAATAGGATCATGGGCTTGGACCCTCGCTTCCCAGATTGATTGAATCATTGGTTTAAAGTGGTCGACAGCATCCATAAACCGCTTAAGTTATACTTCGATAATCAGCCAACAGTAATGTACTCTCACAACAACAAGTCGAGTGGTGCTGCCAAACACATCGACATTAAGTATTATGTTGTGAAAGAGAAAATCTAGGATCACACGATTAGTCTCGAGCATATCAGCAATAAGCAAATGCTTGCGGATCCGCTAACTAAGGGCCTTTCATCCAACGTGTTCAGTGAACACGTAGCCGGCATGGGTTTGAGGGAGACCCTGTGATAATATCCTGGATTCTAAGGGGCCACCTAAGTGTAAGATTATTTCTATTTGTGAGATGTATTGTGGTCTTCGAATCAAACAATACGTAAATGGATGTTTTGATGCGTCGTGCGCTTTATGTCAAAGCAAAAGAAATATGTGTAAAATTAGTTTAGTAAATAAGATAATAAGTTAAGGTCCCGAGATCAAGGGGGAGAATGTTAGTTATGATCTCGGGGGGGGGGGGGTGACGTGGGCAATGAAAGGCGACCTAGAGGGGGGTGAATAGGCGATAATCGATAATTTAAACCTAAATCAAAGTTCTGAAAACAGAGAAGTCGGACTTGTCTGACTTCTAGTCGGACTTGTCTGACCAAAGTCGGACAAGTCTGACCTGGGTCGGATAAGTCCGAGATTACCTGCACGATCAGACCAAAAATCCAATTTTTAAGTGATCTAGTGAGAGATATCGATCCCTAGCAGTTCTACACGAAGTATGGAGTAGAAAGAAAGCTGAGGGAGAGATAGCACGCGAAAAAACACTAGAATAAAAACTTGAGAGAACGAAAGAACAACAAGATACAAACGATTTTATCCCGAGGTTCGGAACCACAAAGGATCCTACATCCCTGTTGAGGAGTCCACAAGGGACCAGGCCTTCTCTAGCCTTCCCCTCACGAGTTGCCCCAAGGGCCAACTCCCGATCTTCCACTATCACAAAGATTGTTACAAACTCCCCGATTACAAGAAATCACAAAGAAATCGCGGGGCGACGCCTAACCGTCTAGGGGAGAACCCCAAGAGCAACAAACACGCAATCACGAAGAAACTTAGCGAATCACACGTTGCTCAACCCCTCAACAAACCATTTCTCCCAATCCTCACAAAGCACTCTTCACTCTCCCAAAAATTCGAATTTGGGCTCTAAAGGTGAAGAACAAGTGGAGAGAGGTTCTTGAGTTCAAATGGGCGTTCAGAACTGTTTAGGGGTGTTAGGCATAGTTGGTGGGTCCAAACCACCACCTATTTATACTCCAAAAAGTCATTAGGGCTGTTTGACACATCCCGCGTCGGACATGTCTGACACAATGTCGGACATGTCTGACCTCAAAGGTCAGGCCTTTCACTTCAGACTTGTCTGACAAAAACCACTTCAGACATGTCTGACATACAATCTCGGACATGTCTGAAATTCTGAAGATAGACCTCGGACAAGTCTGACTCTCTGGGACTTAGAAAATTTTCCTTAGTCCCTGGGATCAGATCCATTTCGGACATGTCCGACCCCCAGGTTCGGACAAGTCCGAAACTTCACTGGAACTCTCACTGGAACCTTTCCAGTGCCAATTCGGACAAGTCTGACTTACAGATTCGGACATGTCCGAATTCCAACAAAGGGAATTCGGACATGTCTGACATCACAAGTCAGACAAGTCCGCCCAAGCCACAAGGGCCCTACTAAAATCTTCTACTAAGGGGTTGAGCACCCGAATGACTCACTAAGTGTCTACGCGTCGTGTCCCTCTTAATAGTACGGTTTTTCCTACGACTCAAGGAGAAAATAGAAACCCTATTTCTATTCTTCTTCGCAACAACTTTTCTCCTTTTGTCGTCTTTCTTCAAAGCTCCACTCCGTACTTCGGATCTGTGCTCATGCTCAACCAAGTTCATTAGCACTTTAATGGTTCATCATCAATCCACCAAAACCCACAAGGGACCTAGATGCACTTACAATCTCCCCCTTTTTGGTGATTGATGACAACCAACTAAAGTCTTCGACAAAAATAAGATTTGATAGAAGTTTTGAGTCTCAAGTGTATATGAGCTTTTGGAATAACAATAAAACAACTCATATACACTCAATCGTCGTGGGGTGCCTATATGCTCGTGTGTGTGCAACCACGTGATAAATATGAAGAAATGCACACGAGATCAATGAAGCATCATAATGATTATCATAAGGCATCAATAAACATCATTAAGCATTAACGGTCATAAACGAGTAGCAAATAAGTACAAGACACACCACGATAGAAAATATGACTAGATACATGTCCATGTCCAAGAAAAAGCACTAGAGTCTAATACTTCTCCCCCTTTGGCATCAAGGCACCAAAAAGGAGAAAAGTGGACACTAAGACCTAGTCTACTCGGTGTCTTCCTCGTCATCGTCGCTGTCATCGTCATCGTCGTCGCTCTCCTCCTCGTAGTCGCTCTCCTCGCCGGAGTCGCCCTGAGCTGCAGGAGGTGCTGAGGAAGAGGCGCTGGTGTCGGTGAAGAACGCCATCTCCGCCTCGGTGAGCTCCGGAAACTCCGGTGGCTCCTCGTCTGAGCTGGCGTCGTCGACTGGAGGAAGCTGGAGGTGCTCCCTGATGGCTGTGAGGTCCCTCTGGTTCCTCTTTGCCAAGCGCTGAGTCGACTGGCAGACGGTGAAGATCGACTTCAGAATCTTGAGCAGTCCTGAGGAGCAAGACGGCTGCTGCTGGGGCACAGAGGCTGAACTGGGAGGCTGAGCAGACTTCCTCCTCGAGGAGCTGGGTCCTCCATCTGCTGTTGTCGGCGCAGCTGCACGAATCGGGCAGTGAATCTTGGAAGGCTTCTGAGGCACATCCTTCACAACCTTCTTCCCGGACACCATCTCAATGAGCTTCATCAGGTACGGGGCATAGCAGCAAGACCTAGCCGGCGTCTCCGAGGCGAGGTAAATCTCCTCGTAGATATAGTCGAAGGCATTGAACTGCTGCTGCCCTGCCAAAAGCTGGATCAAATTTCTGCTGTTGTGGTTGATCCTGTTGGCATCCCCATCCTTGGGCGAGAGGGTCTTCCATATCAGACGGTTCACCACGGCATGGAATGGCTTGAGGCCGTGGATATGAGGAGGGTCGCCTGGATACCCATCCTCATAGAAGCTCTCCATCTCCAGGAGGTTCACTATATCCATCTCATGGATCTTCAGTGAGTGCTGCAGACTGTCCTCCATCCTGATAATGCGGGCAAACTCCTCATAGCTGACTTCGTACTTCACCCCATTGGTCATCCAGGTGAAGCCGTGCTTGTCAACCCAATAGAAAACTGTGGCATAGAATTGGAGGATGACTTCCTTGTTCCATGGGTATTGGAGACCCATGATCTCGCTGACTCCGTGGTGCTCGCAAGCGTCGAGCACCCCCTTGGAGAGAAGGTAGCAGTCCTTCTTCTTCAATGTAGCCTTCCAATCCACCCACTGCATCTCCCTGACTGGGTTCTTCTTTGTCGTGAGGATTGACTGGTAGTAATCCATGTGGAAGAAGCACCAGAAACGGGGATCCCTGCTCTCCCTTGGCTGGTCATAGCACCGCACATCTCTCATGTGCATGGTGTCGTGAATGTTCCTCCGGTAGTTCACTCTGTCGGTCGTGCATCGAGTGTCACCCACTGAAGAGTGCACGACCAACGGTCTGATCTCTTGTTGCCCTTGGGAGCTCGAGCTGCCCCCCTGACCACTGTGAATGGTGAGTTGACCGCTTTCGGGTCGCTTGGCAACCACCTTCTTTGGTCACTTTGATGGTTGAGCCGAAGAATCGGGACCCGCGGGCTCCTTGCCTCTTTTGTCGTGACCCATAGCTAGAAAAGGATACAAGGATAGGTAAGAGTCAAAGCAAGAGAGATAGAGCAACTAACTTGATAGTTTCGATAGAAATTAGGCCTCAGAGTTATACAGGATCGGACATGTCTGACTGGAAAGTCAGACTTGTCCGACCCGTACAGAACTGACCCTAATTGCTAAGGAAACTAAGCAAATCAATTTTTCTACCGACCAAATTTTGCACCAAGGTTGTAAACATGACTAGGAACAATTTCAAGGGCATAAATTTGCAAACTTGCCGCTAGATTTAGAATTGAGAGGAAAGATGCAGAAAATACCTTCAGATGGAGAAAAGATTGAAGAACTCCGAAGGGGATGTGAATCCTCCAACTTCGAGGGAGATTTTCCCTCAAGAACTCCTCACAAGAGCCTCAAAAGCAATGTGGATTGCCTTGGGAGGTTTGAGAGAGATAGAGATTAGGGTTTGAAGTGAGGAGTGAGAGAGGGGATGGAAACCGTCGGACTCTTTAAAGGGGCTCGGACTTCCCACGTCGGACATGTCCGAATTTGACTTCGGACAAGTCCGAGTTCTCTCTGCAGACTTAAAACCCACTTCGGACATGTCTGACTTTTGTCAGACTTGTCCGACTCCCCCTAAGTGTATGCAATGTGCAAGCACTTGGGGATCTAAAGAAGGGAATATATGGACATTTTGGACAAGTTTTTGCAAATATCTTTGACAAAAATGATCAGTAAGCAACCAACACTCAAACTATGATCATTTTCACCAAAGAGAAGTTTAGAACATAGTTTTCAGGAAAAATAGATGAGATTTTCGAAGACACACAACATATTGAAGTTGAGAACTAATAGCAATCAGATGTGCACGACTCAAGCAATGTTTCGAGAATCCAAGATATTTAGCTCACTCCTTAGGTCACAAAAGCGTCTCTCATCAGGGGTTTGGTGAAGATATCCGCCAATTGCTTCTCACTTCTAACATGAGAGATAACGATATCTCCCTTGATAGAGTGGTCTCGCAGGAAATGGTGACGGATGTCTATGTGTTTGGTTCTAGAATGCTCGACGGGGTTGTGAGCAATCTTGATGGCGCTCTCATTGTCACATAGGAGAGGAATATGGCTCAGATTGTAACCATAATCCTTAAGAGTTTGTCGCATCCAAAGAAGCTGCGCACAGCAACTTCCGGCTGCAACGTACTCCGCTTCGGCTGTGGAAAGGGCAATGGAGTTTTGTTTCTTGGAAGACCACGCAACCAAGGACCTGCCAAGGAATTGGCATGTCCCGGATGTGCTCTTCCTATCTACCCTACAGCCCGCATAATTCGCATCAGAATAACCGACGAGATCAAACTTGGATCCTTTAGGGTACCAAAGACCTAGATTAGGAGTGTGAACTAAATACCTAAGGATCCTCTTAACCGCTGTCAAGTGACACTCTTTTGGAGTGGCTTGGAATCGAGCACACATGCACACACTAAGCATAATGACGGGTCTAGAAGCACAAAGATAAAGCAAAGAGCCAATCATAGAACGGTATACCTTTTGGTCCACGCTCGCTCCTTCTTCGTTTAGTCCTAGATGCCCATTTGTTCCCATAGGTGTCTTGATGGGCTTCGCCTTCTCCATGCCAAACTTCTTGAGAATGTCATGAGTGTACTTGGTTTGGCATATGAAGGTCCCTTCCTTGAGTTGCTTTACTTGGAAACCTAGGAAAAACTTCTACTCCCCCATCATAGACATCTCAAATCTCTCCGTCATGATTTTGGAAAACTCATCACAAAAAGTCTTGTTAGTAGAACCAAATATGATATCATCAACATAAATTTGGCATACGAACAAGTCATTATAAAAATGCTTCGTGAAGAGAGTATAATCGGCTTTCCCAATCTTAAAACTATTTTGAGTGAGAAAATCCCTAAGGCACTCATACCAAGCTCTAGGTGCTTGTTTGAGGCCATAGAGAGCCTTACACAACTTGTAGACGTGATCGGGATGCTCTTCATCTTCAAATCCGGGCGGTTGCTCCACATACATATCCTCCTTGATTGGACCGTTGAGGAATGCACTTTTCACATCCATTTGATATAACTTGAAATCATGGTGAGTAGCAAAGGCCAATAATATGCGAATAGATTCAAGCCTAGCTACGGGAGCAAAGGTTTCATCGAAATCCAAACCTTCGACTTGAGCGTATCCTTTTGCTACAAGTCTTGCCTTGTTTCTTGTTACCACCCCGTGTTCATCTTGTTTGTTGCGGAACACCCACTTGGTTCCAACAACATTTGCATTTGGTCTCCTCACGAGTTCCCACACCTTGTTCCTCTTGAAGTTGTTGAGCTCTTCTTGCATCGCCATTACCCAATCCGGGTCTTGTAGAGCTTCTTCTACTTTCCGTGGCTCTAGAGAGGAAACAAAGGAATAGTGTTCACAAAAGTTAGCCATACGTGAGCGAGTAGTTACCCCTTTGGAGATGTCTCCAAGTATGTTGTCAATGGGATGGTCCTGTTGAACGCTTTGATGAACTCTTGGGTGTGGTGGTTGAGCTTCTCGATCATTGTCTTCATCTTGATCATTTTCTTGATCTCCCCCTTGATCCAAGCCTCCTCCTTGATTTTGATCTTGTTGAGATTCATCTTGAGGATCTTGATCTTGTTCATGTGGGGGATTTGCATCTTCTTCGCTTGCTTGAAGATCATTTGGATCATGTGGTCGCACATCTCCAAGTGCCATTCTCCTAAGTGCTTCTTGTGGAGTCTCCTCTTGATCTAGCACACACTTATCAACTTGCTCCACTTGAAAGCCATTAGTCTCATCAAACACTACGTCATGTGCTACTTCAACAATCCCGGAGGACTTGTTGAAGACACGATAGGCGTAGGTGTTTGAGTCATAGCCAAGCAAGAAACCTTCATCAGATTTCGAAGCGAACTTCGAATTCCTAGGCTTCTTGTTGAGAATATAGCACTTGCTCCCGAAAACACGAAAGTATGAGATGTTGGGTTTGTTACCGGTTAGGAGTTCGTATGAGGTCTTCTTCAAGAGTCGATGAAGATACAACCGGTTTATGGCATGCCAAGCGGTGTTAACCGCTTCTGCCCAAAACCGGTCGGACGTCTTGTACTCATCAAGCATTGTCCTTGACATCTCAATTAGAGTCCTATTCTTCCTCTCCGCTACTCCATTTTGTTGAGGGGAGTAGGGAGCGGAGAACTCATGCTTGATTCCTTCTTCATCCAAGAAGTCTTCAACTTGAGTGTTCTTGAACTCCGTCCCGTTGTCGCTCCTAATCTTCTTGATTCTTAAGGAGAACTCGTTTTGAGCTCTCCTCAAGAACTTCTTGAGAACTCCTTGGGTTTCACCTTTGTCATGCAAGAAAAATACCCACGTGAAGCGAGAAAAATCATCAACGATAACTAGACCATACTTGTTACCGCCAATGCTAATGTAGGCGATCGGTCCGAATAGGTCCATGTGTAGTAGCTCCAAGGGTCTTGAGGTTGTCATGATGTTCTTGGATGGATGTTGAGCTCCTACTTGCTTTCCGGCTTGACATGCACTACATGGTCTATCTTTCTCAAAGACAGCATCTTTTAGTCCACGGATATGATCCCCCTTAAGAAGTTTTTGCAAGTTTCTCATCCCAACATGGGCTAGCCTTCGGTGCCATAGCCATCCCATGTTAGTTTTCGCCATTAAGCACGTATCAAGTTGGGCTTTATCCGTGGAGAAATCCACAAGGTAAAGCTTTCCCTTGAGTACGCCCTTAAAGGCGATTGAGTTGTTGCATCTTCTTAAGACGGTCACACCGTTGTTAGTGAAAAGACAATCATAACCATTATCACATAATTGAGAAATAGACAAGAGGTTGTAATCAAGTGAATCAACACGAAGTACATTGGAAAGAGTGTGTTTTGAGGAGATAGCAATTTTACCGGTGCCAAGGATTTTCCCTTGGCTATTATCCCCAAAGAAGATTCCTTCACTAGGATCTTCATTCTCCTTGTACTCTACAAACATCTTCCTCTCTCTGGTCATATGATTAGTGCATCCACTGTCAAGAACCCAATTTGATCTACCGGAGGAGTATGCCTACAAAAGAGTTATGCCTTTCCTTTAGGTACCCAAATGGAGTTGGGTCCTTTGATGTTAGTCACAAGACATTTGGGCACCCACACGCAAGGCTTTGGGCTCTTGTGGAGTGGTCCAACATATCTAGCATAAGTCTTGCCAAATTTGTTCCTCAATAAAACATAAAAAGCATCAAAGTCATGGAACAAAGAATGAGGTTCATTTTTAGGCATATAAGATGTTGAGACAATGTTCTTTCCTTTATCTTGAGTGGATGAACCTTCCTTGACAAAAACAATCAAGTCTTTGTTATTATTGGGGGCTTTGGCATTTTGTCTCCGCTCTCGAGAATAACCAAGACCATCCTTGACATGGGGAGGTCTCACATTGGTATATGCACTACCTGCATAGGCCACCTTCTCCTTGTCAAAGATGCCACCTTTCGGTGCTTGCTTGTTTTGTGCCAAGTTAAGTTCATCCTTAAGTTTTAGGATCAAGCTTGAGCACATGCAAGTGTGAACTTCCTCGGATGAAATCTTTTGAGAAGATGAGCTCTTTGAGGAAGAAGGTGCATTGATCTTAAGTGACTCAACCTTTGTCTCTAGAATCTTGTTAACCTTTGTCAAGTTAACAAGTTCTTCATTGAGCTCAACGGTCTTGTCCTTAAGATTTGAGCATGCTTCCTTGCTCATGGCAAGGTCATGCTCCAATGCATTGCTTCTTTCTCTCTCGCGCTCGAGGAGCTCCTCAAGCTCTTGACATCTCTCCAATTTTTGGATGAGCATGCCCTCTTGACGCTCAAGGAGATCCTCCTTCTCGGAGATTTCATCCATAAAAAAGTTCATCTTTCTCATGGCACTCTTACTTAAGCCTTTAAGCATGGATTCAAGTTCACTATCACTATCAAGTTCATCACAAGAAGTTATATAGGGAGTGGGTTTAGATTTGACCTTTTTCATTCCCTCCTTTGCCATGAAACATGTGGACTTGAAATCATCAAGGTTGGGGAAGAGCTTTCTTGCACTTGAGCTCTTTCCGATGGCAATGGTTGCCACCTTCTCTACATCGTCGGAAGATGAGTCTTCATTTGAGTCCCATTCTCTTCCAAGGTGGGCATGTCCCGATGGCATTTTCTTCTTGAAGAGCTTCTTATATTGGGTCTTTCCCTCCTTCTTCTTGCTTTCATTGTATGGGCAATCCGCAATGAAGTGCCCATGTTCACCACACTTGTAGCAAGTCTTCTTCTTTAGCTTCTCCTTGCTCTTGCCTTCTTGGTGATAGCCTCCCTTCTTCTGTCTCATCATCCTTCTAAACTTGTTGACGAAGAAAGCTTCTTCCTCATCGGAGTCCATGCTCTCATCATCACTTGCATCTTCATTGTAGGATGTGGAAGTTGCTTTGAGGGCTATGTCTTTCTTCTTTGATGAGGCAAGCTTTTGGAGATCGTTGTAGAACATAGCTTCCTTCTCCATCATCTCATTGTTGATTATCCTCCCAAGCACTTCTTCCGGAGTCATCTTGGTGTAGTCGGGGCTTTCACGGATCAAGGAGCAAAGAGCGATGTTTCGAGGCATGAATGCCCGAAGCATCCTCTTCACCACTTCATGGTCCGTCCATCGAGTGCTTCCATAGGCACGAATCTTGTTCACGAGCACCTTGAGGCGGTTGTACATGTCTTGGGGCGACTCACCATCCATGATGGTAAATCTCCCAAGCTCTCCTTCGATCATCTCAATCTTCGCCTCCCGGATGACTCAGTTGCCCTCGTGCGCCATCTTGAGTGTATCCCAAATATCTTTGGCCACTTCCAAACCTTCGACTCGGTTGAATTCATCCCGAGTCAAAGATGAGGTTATGACTCCCACGGCTTGAGCATTGCGATGAAGTATGATAGCTTGTTGTGGAGTGACGTCTTCCTCATTCCTTGGCATATGAACTCCGGTTTGCACAATCTGCCACAAACTAGGATTCAAAGAGATTAAATGCATCTTCATATTGTGTTTCCACATTGAATAGTCATTTCCATCGAATTGAGGAGGTTTGCCAAGTGGAATAGACAAATAGTGATTGTTAGCATGAAGACGATCATAATCAAAGTGAGTTTGAGTATAGTCATCGTTACTCTTCTCCTTCTCTTTGTTGATCTTGGGTTGTTTCCCTAGCTTCTCCCGAAGCTTCGCCTTGAGTTGGCGAGTTTCTTCGTCGTCCTTCGGATCATCAAGAAGAACGTCGTAGTTCTTGTCAATTGAGCCTTCACCCTCGACATATGAGGTATCATCCTTGTTCCTTTCTTCCGCCATCGATTCTCCGAGATGTTAGTATCTTCCGGAGAAACCTACTCTGATACCAATTGAAAGACGGCCTAAGGGGGGGTGAATAGGCGATAATCGATAATTTAAACCTAAATCAAAGTTCTGAAAACAGAGAAGTCGGACTTGTCTGACTTCTAGTCCAACTTGTCTGACCAAAGTCGGACAAGTCTAACCTGGGTCGGATAAGTTCGAGATTACCTACACGATTAGACCAAAAATCCAATTTTTAAGCGATCTAGTGAGAGATATCGATCTCTAGCAGTTCTACACGAAGTATGGAGTAGAAAGAAAGCTGAGGGGGAGATAGCACGCGGAAAAACACTAGAATCAAAACTTGAGAGAACGAAAGAACAACAAGAGACAAACGATTTTATCCCGAGGTTCGGAACCACAAAGGATCCTACATCCCCGTTGAGGAGTCCACAAGGGATCAGGCCTTCTCTAGCCTTCCCCTCACGAGTTGCCCCAAGGGCCAACTCCCGATCTTCCACTATCACAAAGATTGTTACAAACTCCCCGATTACAAGAGATCACAAAGAAATAGCGCGGGGCGAGGCCTAACCATCTAGGGGAGAACCCCAAGAGCAACAAACACGCAATCACGAAGAAACTTAGCGAATCACACGTTGCTCAACCCCTCAACAAAATGTTTCTCCCAATCCTCACAAAGCACTCTTCACTCTCCCAAAAATTCGAATTTGGGCTCTAGAGGTGAAGAACAAGTGGAGAGAGGTTCTTGAGTTCAAATGGGCGTTCAGAACTGTTTAGGGGTGTTAGGCATAGTTGGTGGGTCGAAACCACCACCCATTTATACTCCAAAAAGTCATTAGGGCCGTTTGACACATCCCACGTCGGACATGTCTGACAAAATGTCGGACATGTCTGACCTCAAAGGTCAGGCCTTTCACTTCAGACTTGTCTGACCAAAACCACTTCAGACATGTCTAACATACAATCTCGGACATGTCTGAAATTCTGCAGATAGACCTCGGACAAGTCTGACTCTCTGGGACTTAGAAAATTTTCCTTAGTCCCTGGGATCAGATCCATTTCGGACATGTCCGACCCCCAGGTTCGGACAAGTCCGAAACTTCACTGGAACTCTCACTGGAACCTTTCCAGTGCCAATTCGGACAAGTCTGACTTACAGATTCGGACATGTCCGAATTCCAACAGAGGGAATTCGGACATGTCTGACATCACAAGTCAGACAAGTCCGCCCAAGCCACAAGGGCCCTACTAAAATCTTCTACTAAGGGGTTGAGCACCCGAATGACTCACTAAGTGTCTACGCGTCGTGTCCCTCTTAATAGTACGGTTTTTCCTACGACTCAAGGAGAAAATAGAAACCCTATTTCTATTCTTCTTCGCCACAACTTTTCTCCTTTTGTCGTCTTTCTTCAAAGCTCCATTTCGTACTTCGGATCTGCGCTCATGCTCAACCAAGTTCATTAGCACTTTAATGGTTCATCATCAATCCACCAAAACCCACAAGGGACCTAGATGCACTTACAGGCAACAACCACGCCCCCCGAGTCCGACTCCTCTACGCGCCCTTATCAGGGGCGCAATTGACTCAGTTCGGTGCGGCCCCCTCTCACACACGCTATATAAACAGAGGGGAGGGTTGGGGCGCTAATCACCAAGTTGATTAGCCGCTATAAACTCCCCTACAAACCCTAGCTGATCTGTTAGGGCGCGGAGTGAGGGGAAGACCGCCGCTGCCGTGTATGCGCCACGCCGCCACTGCACCGACGATCTCCCTGCATCACCTATCTACCTGCGTCAAGCTACTCGCCTGCGACAATCCACCAGAGCCCAATGGCATCCGGTGGACCCTCTGATGGTAACCCTAATCACCCTCTTCCTATTCAATCTACTGCATTCTAGATCACACATGTTTTGTTTCTTGGATGAATTGCTTAATGATTAGTCTAAGTGAATTAGATCAATGTTCAATTGTCACTAAGATAGTTTGATCAGAATTGATTAAGTCTAAGCTATACCGATTAGGTGTTCCTAGCATTGATCCTAAGCACCCTAAGACCTAACAATGGCATCAGAGCCGTGCTTGTGAGGCCTAATTGGATAATTAATCAGATTAATCACTTTCTAATCATTCAATTAAGTCCTAGTCTTCATTAACTAAGATCAATTTTAGTTAAGTCTGTTTAAGCGCAGAAATTAGAAGGAGGGGAACCACATTTTAGTTTCAGTTTCAATTAATATTAAGAGATCACACAAAACCAAAATGAATTAAGAAATTAAGACTAAGGGGGAGGGGACTTATCTGGATTCAGGGGCCTTGGGCCTCTGAGTCTTCCTCAGAGCAGGGTTAGGGGAAACCCTAACCCCTGCGACCTCCTCCCTCCGTCGGCGGTCGTCCATTGGGTCTCCCATGGAGACACAGCGGCGGCGCCGTCGTCCTCACGCGCAGAACTAGGGGTCGGGCCAAAGCCCTAACCCTAGTCGCGCAACTCGTTCGCCGCCGCCACCTCAGAGCTTCGGGTTAGGAAACCCTAACCCTAGGCGGCTCTCCACCAGCGGCACAAAGTGCGCGCCATGGTGGAGGCCCTCAGCAGCGCCGGTGTACCTGCACACAAACACTCAGGCACTCAGTGTGTGTCACGCTAGGGTTAAGGGTCGAAACCCTAACCCTAGCGGCGGGTTTCCTTCGACGGCCGACCAGCCGCACCACACCACGGCGGTGCGACGGCGCTGGAAGTCCCCACCGGCGACGCACAGAACCTCCCCTCCACTCAGATCTAGCGCGAAGCGCCATGCGCCGGTTTTCCTCAACGGCGGACCGACCGATGCCGTCAGCGATGGTCGAGCTCCACCCCGACGGGGGGATCTCCCGCCGGTGCCGATGGCGCAGCGGTGCCGGAGGTCCCGGCGCGGCACTCGCCGCTCCGCCGCTCGCTCGCCACTCGCTCGCCGCTCTCGCTCGGGTGAGGAAGAGAGAGAATATGGAGGCGGAAATGAATTAAGGTTCGGCGATTCCGCGGCGGAGAAACTTTTATATCTCCCGATCTCACCGCTCGATCGTCAGATCAGAAATGAACGGCTCAGATGATCCTAAGTTATAAGGGCCTGGCGAATCTCAGCTGTCGGATTGAAATCCGACGGCCCTTAGCGCGCGTCGACCGCCGCTTCGCCTCAGCGGGCTCGGAGCCCATGCGGGATGGCGCGCTGGGCCGATGGGGTTCCCTTTAGAATTTTAGGAATTTTCAGCTTTTTTCTTTGGGTCAAATTCAACCATGGGCCGAATTGGTTAATGGGCCCCGTGTTGAAATTTTCCTTTTTTCTTAAGCATTTTTCAGCAGTGGGTTGGGCCAATTTTATCAGTGGGCTTAATTTAGGGTTTTAAGCCCAGTTACCCTTTTTAAGCATTTCTGAATTTCAGAAAAGGTTTAAGGTGGAAAATAAATTCCAGAAAATAGAGAAATGATTAGAAAAATCAGTAAATGATTGAGAAAATTTAAGGAATTTTTGTGTGATGTTTGAAATGTTTTGTTTGCATTATTTCTGTAATTTTAGGTAATTTTAAGTTATTAAGTGAATTTTCTCAGTTATTTTAAATTCAATTAATTGCTATTAGACTTTGCAATTAATTTCAGTGATTTAAGAAATTAAGTTTATTTTGTTTCCGCTGTTATTAAGCAGTAAATTTAAATAAGTAACCAACGTGAAAGTTTAAATTTGCTGGAATTTTAAGTGTATATGTTTTGCATGGAAATTAAATAAGTAACTAAAGTGAAAATTTAATTTTGCCATGTTTTAAGTTTATTTCCAGTATATTTGCATTATATTGGGAATTTCTTTATGATATTTTAAGTATGTCTACATGGAAATTAGAGTAACCAACGTGAAATATTTTCATGTTAATTAAGTTATTAAGTAAAGTGGAATTAGAGTAACCAACGTGAAATATTTCCATGATTATTTAAGTGAAATGGTTTTGTTGAGTAACCAACGCGAAAGACATTTTATGCCGTTTCTTGTTATTTAAGTGCAATTTTAAGTATATGCTTCATCATATGTTGTTTTAAGTCATTTTTTCTAACCCCTATATTTTGTTTTATTAAGGTGCCTCAAATGTGGTAAGTCTCATTGCCTCCATAGAGACCCTTGCTGGTCATAACTATGATACATGAAATGAGAGACTCAGAATGAACTTAGCAATTGCAAATCTTGACCTTTGCCTAAGAAAGGATCGACTTGTTCATCCTACAACCCCCATTGCTCAGCCTGAGGAGACTGATGAGGAGTTTGGAGTAAGAAAGGAGGAGTACCTTAAGCTTAAGGAAAAGTACCCTAAGGATCTTGAGGCATGGGAGGAATCCAACAGAAAGTGCATCATGGTCATTAAGGCCACCATTTCTGAGTCCATAAGAGGAGCTATTCCTGACTGTGAGCTGGCAACTGAGTATCTTGTCAAAGTCAAAAGTCAGTACACAGGCTCCACTAAGACATTAGCAAGCACACTCCTCAAAAGGCTTGTTAATGAAAGGTACACTGGTGGGGGTGTGAGAGATCACATCCTTAAAATGAGTAATTTGAATGCAAACCTCAAGACTCTTAACTTAGCCATGCCAGATGAGATGCTTGTGCATTTCATCTTCATGTCTTTGCCCAAAGAGTTTGAGGCATTTGTGATAAATTACAATTCTAAAGAAGATAGCTGGACTTTAGAGAAAGTCATAGCTATGTGCGTTCAGGAGGAGGAGCCCATAAGAGGTAAGGGTGGAGACTCCATTAACTTCACCAAAGGTAAGGGTAAGGGAAAGGCGAAGACCTACTTCACCTCTCCCAAGCCACCATCTTTTAAGGTACATGACTCCTCTTCTAAGGGCAAAGGGACAGCTCCTCATCCTTCTAGTTCCAAGTTGAAATCAGATGAGTGCAAATATTGTAAAGATTTTGGACATCGCCAGAAGGACTGCATTGGTTTTATTAAGTGGTGTGCTAAGAATGGTAAGGACATTATCACTTTTGTAAATGAATCCCTGTACTTATCTTATTCTCGATCTACTTGGTGGATTGACTTAGGTGCAACTGTGCACGTTTGTAATTCTATACAGGGGTTAAATATGATGAGGACTATAAGAAGGGGGGAAAGGACCATCAAAGTCGCTGATGGCCATGAAGCTGAAGTTGAAGCCATTGGAACTTATCCTAATAGACTTAGTAGTTGTTTCACACTTAGACTTCATGATGTTCTTTATGTCCCTAGTTTAGAGAGGAATTTGATATCAGTGTCATGTTTGGATAATTGTGGATTTGTTTGCCATTTTGGCGAAGACAAATGCTCTATTAGTTTAAATAATAAGATTGTGGGTCTTGCCTTCAGACAAGACATGCTTTATCTATTGTCCACTCATGATAATGTCAATGCATTAAGTAATGATCAAATTCCCGCTAAGAATGGCATAAAAACAAACAAGCGCAAAATAATCGATTTCGAAACATCGTCGAAATTATGGCATTGTCGATTATGCCATATTTCGAGGGGGGGTTGAACGCTTAGTATCTCAATCGATCTTACCTCACTTAGAATTTTCAAATTCAGAAGAATGCATTGATTGCATCAAAGGTAAGTTTGTTGAGACTATTAAGAAGAATGCCATACGTAGCACGGGAGTTTTGGAAATTATTCACACGGACATTTGTGATCCATTTCCCGTAATCTCTGTAGACGGGTATGACTCTTTCATAACGTTCATAGATGACTACACTCATTATGGTTACATTTATCCAATCAAGGAGTGATCCGAAGCATTGGATAAGTTTAAGATATTTAAGGCTGAAGTAAAAAATCAGCACAACATTAAGATTAAGGTAGTAAGATCCGATCGTGGAGGTGAGTACTACGGTCGGCATACCCCATATGGTCAGGTTCCTGGACCATTTGCAAGATTTTTGTAGGAACATGGCATAGTCGCCCAATATTCTACACCTGGCGAACCTCAGCAGAATGGTGTTGCGGAACGTAGAAACCGTACTCTTATGGACATGGTAAGGAGTATGCTAAGTTATTCTACGTTACTGGTTAACCTATTGATGGAGGCATTAAAAACCGTCATTCATGTGCTTAATCGGGTTCCCACTAAGTCAGCACCTCAGATACCGTATGAGATGTGGACAGGACGTAAGCCCTCATTAAACTATTTTCATATTTGGGGTTGTCCGGCTGAGGCTAAGATGTTCAACCCAAACATTAGTAAGCTGGAATCTAGAACAGTTAGTTGCCATTTTATTGGCTATCCTGAGAAAAGTAAGGGTTTTAGGTTCTATTGTCCAGATCGGCATACTAAGTTCATAGAAACACGACATGTCGTATTCTTAGAAGACGCTATGATCAGGGGGAGCACGGTACGGCGGGAAATAGACCTTGAGGAAGAACGGATTAGTTTACCCGTTCCGATGACTCAAGAGCCTTATTTCACCCTACCTGCTGTCGTCGTGCCACCGGCACCTGGTGCTGGAGACACAACGCCTATTGCTGCACCTCCATCGGCCACAACAGAAATAAGTGAGGTACAACCTCCTCAGCCTGTTGAGGATATGGTCGAACAAAATGAGGTCCAGCAGCAGCCTCAACCATTAGATGATGCTCAAGTAAGAAGATCACAAAGAGTAAGACGATCGGCCATTCCCGACGATTATCAGATCTACTTGAGCGAAGAAGTTAAGATAGAGGATGATCCCACCTTATACGAAGATGCCATGAGACGACCTCAGTCATCTGAATGGCACAAGGCCATGGAAGATGAAATGAGTTCCATGAGTGCCAACAAGGCCTGAGACTTAGTAGAGATTCCTAAAGGGGCCAAAACTGTAGGCTGTAAGTGGGTCTACAAAATTAAGCGTGACTCCAAAGGGAAGATCGAAAAGTATAAGGCTAGACTTATGGCTAAGAGATTCACTCAGCGGGAGGGTATTGATTACAATGAGACCTTCTCTCCCGTGTCGCCTAAGGATTCTTTTAGAATCATCATGGCGTTAGTAGCGCATTATGACTTAGAACTACATAAAATGGATGTAAAGACGGCGTTCCTCAATGGGGATCTATATGAGGACGTCTATATGACACAACCGAAAGGTTTTGTTGTTAAAGATAAGGATCATATGGGATGTCACTTGAAGAAATCCATTTATGGACTTAAGCAAGCTTCAAGACAATGGTATCTCAAGTTCGATGAGATTATTAGAAAGTTTGGGTTTAAGGAAAATGAGGAGGATAATTGCATTTATGCTAAGTTTAAGAATGGAAAGTTCATTTTCTTAGTCCTTTATGTGGATGACATCCTATTAGCAAGCAGTGATGTCAACCTACTCTTAGAAACCAAGAAGTTTTTATCCTCAAACTTTGATATGAAGGATCTAGGTGAAGCGACCTATGTTTTAGGGATTGAGATACACCAAGATCGTGTTAAGGGGGTTTTAGGACTGTCTCAGAAGACATACTTAGAAAGCGTACTTAAAAAGTACGGTATGCATAATAGCAAAGCCTCGCCTGCTCCAATAGTTAAGGGCGATAGATTTTCAAACTCTCAATCGCCTAAGAATCAGTATGAGGTTGATCAGATGAAAGGAATTCCTTATGCTTCTGCTGTCGGAAGCTTTATGTATGCTCAAGTTTGTGCACGCCCTAACTTAGCTTTTGTGACTGGGATGTTTGGCAGATATCGAAGTAATCCAAGATTAGATCACTGGAAAGCCGTTAAGAAAGCATTAAGATACATACAGGGTACTAAGCACCTCATGCTGACATATAGTAAGACTGAGTCACTATCAATAGTGGGCTATTCAGATTCAGATTACGCGGGTTGTGTGGATACTAAGAAATCCACGTCAGGTTACATATTCACCCTCGCGAATGGAGCTATATAGTGGAAAAGCTCCAAACAAGCAATCACTACATCGTCCACAATGTATGCTGAGTTTGTTGCTTGTTATGAGGCCACCGGGCAGGCGTCTTGGCTTAAGAAATTTGTTCCCGGTCTTAAAGTGGTCGACAGCATCCATAAACCGCTTAAGTTATACTGCGATAATCAGCCAGCAATAATGTACTCTCACAACAACAAGTCGAGTGGTGCTGCCAAACACATCGACATTAAGTATTATGTTGTGAAAGAGAAAATCCAGGATCACACGATTAGTCTCGAGCATATCAGCACTAAGCAAATGCTTGCGGATCCGGTAACTAAGGGCCTTCCACCCAACGTGTTCAGTGAACACGTAGCCGGCATGGGTTTGAGGGAGACCCTGTGATAGTATCCTAGATTCTAAGGGGCCACCTAAGTGTAAGACTATTTCTATTTGTGAGATGTATCGTGGTCTTCGAGTCAAACAGTACGTAAATGGATGTTTTGATGCGTCGTGCCCTTTATGTCAAAGCAAAAAAAATATGTGCAAGATTAGTTTAGTAAATAAGATAATAAGTTAAGGTCCCGAGATCAAGGGGGGATGTTAGTTATGATCTCGGGGGTGACGTGGGCAACGACCACGCCCCCCCCCCCCCCCCCCCCGAGTCTGACTCCCCTACGCGCCCTGATCGGGGGCACAACCGACTCAGTTCGGTGCGGCCCCCTCTCACACGCGCTATATAAACAGAGGGGAGGGATGGGGCGCTAATCACCAAGTTGATTAGCCGCCATAAACTCCCCTACAGACCCTAGCCGACCTGTTAGGACACGGAGTGAGGGGAAGACCGCTGCCGCCGTGTCTGCGCCACGCCGCCACTGCACCGACGATCTCCCTGCGTCACCTATCTACCTGCGACAAGCTACTCGCCTGCGACAATCCACCAGAGCCCAATGGCATCTGGTGGACCCTCTGATGGTAACCCTAATCACCCTCTTCCTATTTTATCTACTGCATTCTAGATCATACATGTTTTGTTTTTTGGATGAATTGCTTAATGATTAGTCTAAGTGAATTAGATCAATGTTCAATTGTCACTAAGATAGTTTGATCAGAATTGATTAAGTCTAAGCTATATTGATTAGGTGTTCCTAGCATCGATCCTAAGCACCCTAAGACCTAACACATATTAACTAATTCCGCAAGGAATTTCTCTTTGTATTGTGTCTGGGTTGGGCCGTACACTAAGGTCAGTACCCATTTATAGTTATTAGCTTTATTGCACAAAATAAACTTAACATAGTGGTCGCCTTCATCTATTCCCCCAATATGATAAGTATTTAAATCAATCCCGAGTAGCATTCCACCTGATCTACCATGTGGTTCTTTACAATGCCATAAAACTCTCTTCCGGCACAAAGGTTTTTCAAGAAAGCCGGAGAAAAATTCCTATTTCTGGTTTCCGAAATACCTATAAAAGTTAAGTTGTATTCCTTTGTGGGGTCCTAAATGAAACGGTGTTTCTTTGGGTCTCTAAACCCGTCGCTCTTCCAAAATACGCCTTTCATTTTATTGTTTTATTTTGGTGTTTTTTGCTCTCTTTCTTATTTTTGCCTTTCAATCTAGACACCACGACTTTCTGGGCAGTAAGATCGTACTGATCACTGCTGTTGTCTAGAATATCCTCTAAAATGTTTGAGCATATGTTGTTTAAGATAAACTTATCTAGTTCCTCATCTTCCTCTAATTCTTTTTCTTCCATATCTAACGCAACTGCTTTAGCATCTTCATCTATATTACTCTGCACCCTATCATTCTCAATTTGTTTTAATTTTCCTATTGCGGCAAGTGATGAATGCATATCACAACCTGGTTTTACTCCTATATTATGCAATTTCATATTAATATCGGAATCTGAGAACTGTGTAAAAGTCGGCGACTGACCTTCATTTTTTAATTCCTTCAACCTCTCAGCCCTATCAAGCGAAGGCTCATCACAGGACATTGCCCTGTGCTTGCTCCGTCGAGATTCGGTCAATATAGGTGAAGCTTCTGGTATGGCCGCCATCTCTGTTACGGCCACCTGATTATTTTCAATCAGTGTCTGCTTTCCATCTTCCACATCTTTAGCCTGTATCTCCTCATCTAATCCTCCTTGTACCTGAGTAGTATGTTCTTGTGTTTCCTGTACATTTATATTATTAGGTATGCACAGAGACATCATTGGAACTATATCATTAGTATTGAATGTATTACAAACCTCCTGAACATCATCAAAGGATTGATTGTGTTCATTGGTTTGATTACACCCAATATAGTTGGTGTTCCCTTGAAAATGTGTTTGACCATCTAACATCTGTTGGCACCCATGTTGGTGACTACTTGGGTTAGTACCTTGTCACTGGATGCACTGTTAGTGTTCCTTGCATTACCTGTCATTGTGATGTTTGTGTTCTGATCTGCATTATCACCTAGCAGATCTTCATCCTCATCAAAATCATATGTGGCCATAGGATCGGGAATATCAGCTTCCACATTATTTTCCACTTTAAAATTCAACTCGTACATATATTCATCAATGACAATGTTGACCATGTAAGGGAATAAATTTGGGTCTAGCACCATTGTTAGGAATCGACAATTGTCATGCTCTCTTGAGTAAGTCATGTCCACGTCAATTGTAACCCCAAGTAAAGTTCCTACGGCCCAAATGATAGGGAATTCTTTTAGTTCTTCCGGTAGTCCGGAGCACTATATCCATACTTTGGGAAGTCTGGCCTTAGCGCCTGCCCCACCCCACTTACCTTCAATCTTCAATTTTGCATTATTAATTCTCGTGTGGACTGTACCCCACTCCTCCATTCTCCTTAGCTCACCACGTGAAGGGAATATTGTCCTGAAGTTGTTGTTTTCAATGTCCTCAACTTGCCATGCTCATTTTGTTGGGATTAATCTCACTAACTCTAAAATGATATTTGCCACATTGAGTTTACCTTGTATCACTCGAACTTCTGCTTTGTTTTTCTGAGAAGGAGTATAAGGGATATGGAAGAAGCCCATCCCATCAACTGCACAGCCACAAATAGAAGCATGTTGCCTTGCTGCTCTATACACAGGACACCTAGGCTTGTTGTGTCGGTCACTGGTACAAATCTCACAATAGAATTTTCTAACACAATCCTCCATTGTATGTCCCTTTGTTAAACACCTATGGCAATATGGTCTGTTCCCATTACTGTCTCTTGTATTCTTAGTAGAAGATTCTGATTTTTCTACAGCCGTAGGTTTGGACATCACTTTGATCTCTTCTAACTTTGACTCTGAATTTACCAACTGGCTTCTCTCCTGATCTCCATTAGTCTGCTGTGTTTTGCCACTATCCACAACAGAAGCCAAGGCTTGCTGCAGCAGCGCAGCTGCCTGTGCAGGTATATTGAGATGGATAGGAAACTGATTCCCATGACTACCTCCCTGCATATGAAGATTTGTGCTAGGGTTTTGATTACCTTGGTTTGACATCCATCTATCTTCTTGATACTGAGATTGTCCCCGACCGAAGGTTCCTCTGGTTCTGAAATTGCGAGCGTCGAGATGTCGTCTTGGAAAGAATCCCCTGTTGCCTCTTCCTCCACGATCGGCTCCCGCGATCCCATGGTGGAACCTCGGCTGACTTGTGTTGCGGTTGATGAATCCACTTTGGCCACTCCCAGTCATAAATCTCCGGTTAGCTTGCCCGTCACGGTGGAAACCCTGGTTGCCGCTCTTCTCTGCCATTGCTCTGCTTCTTACGGCATCGGCGTATGAGGTGAAGTGTGTGGCAGAAGGGTTTACGTGAGGAGCTTTCGCCGCCGAAGTCGGATTTCCCAACCGTGCGATCAATGCCACCAAACCCGGAACAGGTTGATAAGGCATCGCCGTACTGGGCCTGTATCCAGCAGTCATGGGTTTTGGCCCATTTTTTAGCATGTACGTTCTATTTTTTGAATTACCAGTGAGATCCGAAAATTTCTCCTGCACTCCTTTGTGATCACTTTCCAAAAATTCGGCACTGGGTACCGTCTCCTTCGTCCACCTTTGTGGATCTCGCAACAATAATCTGGATGGTGCAGACCTTTCCAGTCTATGGGCATGATCGCCATCGCTGTTGTCATCACAGAGAACTTGGAGGGGCATGAATCGGTTGCACTCAAGGTTTCTGTGTGATCTCATCGAAGCAGCAGCAGTGGCTACCTCCACTGATCTAGCAACCTTCTCAACGCTCAATAGATCTACTGCTAGGTCATTCGATTTGGCAGGTGCAAGAGTGAGTCTTCTAAAACGAACGACGGATCTCTTCTTCCCCATTCTATCTTTCTGTAATCTGCTCCACTGGAACGAAGACAAAAGAAAAAACGAAAGGGCGACAAGAACAAGACAGAGAACTGAAGTGTATGGCGTGAGTGGCTACAGTGCCATGCACATTGCCACTCACGCCATAGCCACTAAATATTTATTTGGAGACTTACCTCTGGTGTGACTTACCGATCATCCATGGATGATTTCTCGTGTGTGCATGCAGCAGCGGGACAGCACCCTTTAGTCTTACCTCCACTCCACTTCTCACAATTTACATGCCTTCACATTGATGCCGATCAATGTGGACATTGATAAAGCTCACTTATTGACAGGAGTGTTCGATTATCGAACTCAATCTTTTCTATCACCTATTGTGAAACTTGCTGATATAAGTGTTACTGCACCAGAGTTACCCGAAACGCTTCATCTCTTAACTCCTTCGTCTGTTCAGAATTATTTGACCATTCATATAACTTTGTAAAAATTAAAGAAGACGTGAAATTACAATTTTACTCTCCCACTAGCCATTCCTATCCTTTTTAACTTTTTAGAGGATTATGCTTAAAAAAATAGGAGCGAAAATGTAGGGTAAAAGATGAAATATTTTATATACACTTAGAAGATCAAGTTTAACTTGGAGAATGGATGTAATGAGTATTCTCTCCATCTTTAAAATTTTGTCGACTATAAAAATAAATTACAAAACGATAAATTTTCAGTTACGGATGAAGCACTTTGTTTGAAATGCCCCGTGGGCACCTAACCGACAAATCTCGGGGCCCATCAGGCGGAGACACCGAAAAGCGACCACCTGGACCGGTGGAGGGTGGTCGTGGCGTCGCTGGCCTGACCTGGATTGGAGGCAAACGGTAGGTTGGCGCAGACGCGACGGAGGCGTGCCGCATTCGACAACCCAACCTTTCCCCATTCTTTCCTCAAGCCCAGAGAGCAGGAGCAGCTTCGTTCCGCCCGCCGCCGCCGCCATGAACCCCGAGTAGTAAGTCCGGTCCCCAACATCTCCGATCCTCTAATCGTGCTGCGGCTTCTGATTTGGTCGGTAGGAAGGCCCGTGGAATATGCTCTGGTCGGGTACGAGCCTGCGCCGGATCGGGGGCCGGCCGATCTTGCCGCCGGTCGCGTGGGAAGGTCTGTTGGCCGCTGACTCGGGCTCCGATCGTGGCCTCTACGGCGCCCCCCCCCCCCCCCCCTTGCTCTTTTACTGGCAGTTCCGGCATGCGTGTTCGGCGCTAGTTTTAGTCATAGTTTTGGCCGTCTCCGTGCCAGGAATAGCAGGTTCTTCGACGCGCTGTCGCCGTATCGCTAGCCACGTACTGGATTCGGGCCTCGCTGCTCCCTTTTACCTTGTGCTGGGAGCTTTAGGATTTGTCCTTTTTCTTCCTTTCTTTTCCCTGGTTTACTGCAGTCGTAGATGTGGTGCCCTTGTAAGCTGGATGCCTTTTCCTGATTCACGCGTGTGCTGTCTTGTGGGTATGCATGCAAATGATGAGATGTGATGCTTGGTTTGGGTTCTGATGTGACGAGATGCTTTCTGTTGTCGTGCAGTGACTACCTCTTCAAGCTGTTGCTCATCGGGGACTCGGGCGTCGGCAAGTCCTGCCTGCTGCTGAGGTTTGCGGTGAGGATTTCTTCACGTTTGAGCAGACAGTTACTCTTGCATGGTGTATTGTTTGGAGAAAAGGGGTCTTCTGTTTAGTATGAGTGCATCACAAATTACAACACCCCAAGAAAGTATCCATTTGCCTTAGAGGAGTCTTTTGTTTAGTTTGAGACTTCGAGTGCATATTACATTAGTGTTCCTGGAGAAAAAATGTCTATGGGCTTCCAGGTCTGTACTAGGGGGCTATGACAGTTGCATGAATAGATGTACTGGAAAGGTTACTGGTTTTCTCAAAGGCACGCTGTTGAGACTTGAGAATCATTGACTCACCGTTGTGTCAAACGGTTATGGTCGTTATACATAACATGATATTAGATGTTAGCAAGACCGATAGTGACCTCTGTGGCACCTTTATATGTTGTAAACAATCCAAACCAAATAAGTATAGATTGAAATAAAGAAATGTGGTTCTGGACCAGTTATCTTAGCAGGCCTTTCCGTGGAAGCCTTGTAGACAGCTTTGGGTCACATCTACAGAAAAATTATTTCATTAAACTTTGTAGACAGTTGTAAAACATGCAGAATCTAGGCAAGAGGCTAAGGTCCTCTTTTTTTCTCACTTCGAAATGTCGATTCTGGTACTACGAATTTGAAACAAACTGGCAGATTCTAAATAACAAACATATAATTTGTTGGATTGTTGCAGAATCTAGAGTCTGGGCAAGAGGACCTTTTGCAGATTTCTTATAATCCACAATCTACTTGCTATTTTGACAATTTGAGCCTAAAACAAAGAGGCACTAAATAGTTTTTTCATGGACTTACTCTTTCAACAATGTGATAGCATAAAATTGAATCATAAGGGCACCTAGTACTGTACCATAATGTACTGGTATTCAATGAAAAATGTTGCTATTCTGCAATCTCATTTTCTTAGTGTGAAATCCTTTTTATTTTCTTTACAGGATGATTCATACCTGGAGAGCTATATCAGTACAATCGGTGTTGATTTTGTAAGTTGGTCTTAATGGGATTAAACAAAGTTGTTGCTCTGTGTTTGTGCATGCACTCCCTGTTTATCATGTATGACCTTTTCACTCTGCCTTGGACTTGCTAGAAAATCCGTACAGTTGAGCAAGATGGGAAGACGATAAAGCTGCAAATTGTAAGTTTCTTGTCAGAGTAAAAGGCTGTTATTCTGTACCAGTTAGAAGTTCGAACTCTTATATTTCTGCACGTTCTTCATTCAGTGGGATACAGCTGGCCAAGAGCGCTTTAGGACCATCACAAGCAGCTACTACCGTGGAGCTCATGGCATCATCGTGAGATTTCTTTCTATTTATAATGTTTTCTTTCTGTTGGTTCTGATCTCATATATATGAAGGCTTTCTACCTATTTGTTATTATTTGATCTAGATTAGTATTGTATCTTATATGAACTTGTTCTGTAGGTTGTGTATGATGTGACTGACCAGGAGAGCTTTAACAACGTAAAACAGTGGCTGAATGAGATTGACAGGTATGCCAGTGAAAATGTCAATAAGCTTTTGGTTGGGAACAAGTGCGACCTGGCTGAGAACAGAGTAGTTTCTTATGAAGCTGGCAAGGTAATGCTTTGGTTTATCAATTATATTCATTGATGCTGCTGTTCTCAAATATGAACGATGGCTAACTTGGTTCCTGTTACTTGCCATTTCAGGCCTTTGCTGATGAGATTGGAATACCTTTCCTTGAGACTAGTGCCAAGGATGCAACAAATGTGGAGAAAGCATTCATGACAATGGCAGGAGAGATAAAGAACAGGTAGTTTTATATTCTAACTTCATGTTTGTAGTAGTTTCATCGGGTTCGTCAAGAGTTGTTGGGGGTCCATGTGCAGAGCCAAAAGAGTTGTTTGATTCTAGAACGTAAAATGACATCAGATTTAGAGCAGATGATTGCCTAGTATTTGCTCTTTGCCATTCGCATATTGATGACACAGCTGAATGATATTTGTTTCGTTTCTTCTTGAATAGGATGGCAAGTCAACCAGCTGCAAGTGGTGCTAGTAGGCCTGCAACAGTTCAAATGCGGGGCCAGCCTGTTGCCCAGCAGAGCAGCTGCTGCTCTTGATTCGCCAGTCTACATCACGGTAGTGTGATTGTGCAGCAAGCAAAACTTAATTGTTGCTCTATCCCTGTATATTAAGACTATCACTATCCAAAAACTTAGTGTTGTGTGTTGGATATTGGAAGAAGTCTGTCTCCTAACTGCAACACTTTTAAGCAGATGATGCAGCCTATTTAACTGCCTGTTTATATTCCTATGTTTAGGTGGCGTTGGTGTTTCATTTAGCGGCAGCACTGATTATTTATTGATGATGTGGTGTGGTCTTGAACCATGGTTAAATTTACCAGCAATTAACAATCTCATGGCTAATTTAGTATCGTATTATTCTCCTGCTTAATTTAATAAATACTAGCAAATGCGTTGCCACGCATTAAAATTGTTATGGTTCGCAGTTTTGATGAATGTTCAGTTTGACATCTTCCCGCCGGTTGAAGCGCTATTACTTGCCCCAAAAATCAAAACTGACCAGACCGATACGTTTCAACCTAAAATGTAGGGCGTACAAATGACTTGCGTGCCCATAAAAGTTGCTGCACAAGTGATCAATTGAACAACTGTCGTAACTATGCCCGTGCAGTAACTATGCCCGTGTACCGTGGCTCCTCTTTGCTTCAGCTTTCGTCGGTCGCGTCTGTCTATACAACAAACATGTATAAAAAGAGTGGATGAATAAAATTATTAAGGAGCATTTTACATCTTGTGTCTCTCAAACTTTCTCTCAATTACAATTAATCTCTCAATTACGATCCCAACACATTATCAGCACGCTCTATCAAGCAAATCCATAAAGATCCCAGAGAGATGCTTGTGTGTCTCTCAAATTTTCTCTCAATTACAATTACATCTCTTAGTTATGATCACAACACGTTATCAGCACGCCCTACCAAGCAAATCCATAAAGATTCCACAGAGATTCAACCGGGGAGAACGGATTCAAGGATCTCACGAAAAATTAAGATCGGAGAAGAAACGTGTCTTGTGGATAGTTGCATCACAAACTCTGTACTTAGGGAAACAAAATATTTCCAGACCCTAACTAGAAGGTTAGAAAATGTTTTAACCATCGCTAGACGTGATGCAACAATAGTTGACTCTGGTCAAGCCACTATAATGTTTTCAAATGGTACACAAATTTTGATCGAGGATGTTTTATTGTATTCCGATTCTACATGTACTCTCATAAGTTTTAGAGATATCCGGAAAAATAGGTTACATATATGTACCCATGAAGATAATAAAGAAGAATTTCTTCTTATTTCTAATAATTTCAGATATGATCATGAAGTTATAGAAAAATTTCTTCTACTCCATCTGGATTGTATTATACATACATTAAACATGTATCATATATTGCGTACAAGGTGATTTTCCATAATGTTGATACATTTCCAGACATGGCATTCGCGCCTAGTCCATCCTAAAATAGGGATGATGCGGAAATTTTTTGGTAATTGCACCGGCTATGAATTAAAAAATGCAAAAAATTTAAAATCTAATAATTTTGTGTGCACTTCATGTGCTATGGGCAAGTTGATCCTACGACCTTCTCTGCTTAAGATCTATGCTGAACCAAGTTCCTTGAACGCATTCAAGGAGACATTTGTGGTCTCATACAACCTATGTATGATCCTTTTAGATATTTCATAGTATTAATTAATGCATCCACTAAATGGTCACACGTGTGTTTCCTATCTACATGTAACCATGCTTTCGCTGAACATATCGTGAACATAGGATAAAAAGTATTTGTATGTACAATTTTATTGAATTTACATTTCGAGCCTTCAATGATTATTGCATGGCTCAAGGTATTGAAGTTGAAAGCATCTAGGCCTCCATAAGATATGGTTTTGGTGATTAATGATAACTGTTGGATATCACTAATAAGTTTGTGGATGCAAGGTCTCTCATATAACTCATCACACTTAATGGATTCTATGTTTATATCATCTATTGCTCATTGGATACAATTGGAGACCCCTCAACAAACTATTTTACGAGGTCAATCGATTTTCATGAAGACTGAAAGAAAAAACATATATGTCAAAATTATTCCATCAAAATTGACAGCACACGAGACTTAGTCGTCATCAGAAGAACATTTCAAACCAATGTCTAAGAGGTCACTTGTACAAATTCCAAAAGAATCACTTAGAACAACTCGAAGCAGACAAAATCAACTCACCGAATCATCCAATGTATCCAGAAAAGACTACATCAGTCGAGTTGGCTCTGCGCAGAAAAAGACCTCAGTCTTGGGTATACACCGGATCATCCGATGTGGAAGCGTGTGTTACATCGGTCGATCATTCCAGTAAACAATTTCCCTGGACCAAGTAACACCGGACCATCCGATGTACAAATATGTCACATCGATCGATCATTCCAGTAAGCATTATTTCTGAACCATCCTGGACCAAGTGTCATCGGATTATCCGATGTACAGGTGTATACAACATCGGTTGATCAACGGTCATATCTGACACAGTGACCTCATCTAATTTGTATTCGACCGATGACAGCTGAAGCGAGAACATCGGATCATCCGGTGTTTGCAGAACAGTGATGTCAGCCTACTTTTCCAACGGCTATCTCGTGGAAGGTGGCTATTTATACCCCTTCAACTAGTTATTTCGACAAGTCTTGATGCCCAAAGCTACTCTACACATTACCAAGCATTCAAGACGTTGAGCAACCACTTCCACATCATTTACACCACTTGTACACCAAGAGATAGGCTAGAACTTACTAGAGATGATGCTTGTGTGCTTCCATTCTTGGTGATTGGAGTCTCTAGTCTAGTGAGAACTGTAAGGGAGTGTCTCTTGGTGATTGCATTCATCGTGTATTAGTCGGTGATTGGAGAGATCCTTCCGGAGCTTGCCAAATCGGTTGTGGAAGCCCGAAAGATCAAACTTGTACAAGGCTTGAGCTCCACCTTGCCGGAGATGGTGAACAGATACTCTTAGTGAAGATCCCTGGTCTTGGTGACTTGGGAGTGGCTACACCCTTTGGTGGGTGCCACAACGTGGATGTAGGAAGGTCTTGATGATCTTGCAGAACCACGGGATAAATCACCGTGTCTTCGTATCTTCTCGGGATTTTGCATACTCTTCCTTTCCCGTTATACTTATGCATTTCATATACCGTAAACTTATTATTCACTTGAATGCATAGGTTGTTTGCATGGGGAATTGGGCTTTTAGTAGTTGAGTTTTTATTGCTTTAATTTTTAAAAATAAGCCCAATTCACTCTCTCTCTTGGGCATTTGATACTTACAATTGGTATCAGAGCAAGGCTGCTCATTGGATCATTCTAGCTTCACTACTAGAGAGCCAAAATGACCAAGATTGGGGGTTCGGTTCTCATCTTCGAGGGCAAGAACTTTGCCTATTGGAAAGCACGTATGCGTGCTTATCTATAGGCTATTGCCCCCGAGGTATGGGAAGCGACCCATGCGGGGTTTGGTGAGCATAACTACATAGGTGATCAAATCAAGTGGGATGCCAAGGCTAGAAATACTATTTACGAATGCATTAGTCAAGATGTGGTTGTTAGGATTGCTATCAAAGAAAAAGCTTGTGAAATTTGGGCTTGCTTGATTGAATTCATGAGGGTTCTTCTCGTGTTAAAGAACTAAGGTATCACATGCTTAAGGCCAAATATGATGAGTTCAAAATGGTACCTCATGAGGATGTCAATGAAATGTTTTCTCGCTTAAATGTTCTTATTGAGGAAATTAATGCTCTTGATATTGCTTCTCTTGACAAGGGACTCATCAACCGCAAGATTCTTATGCTTCTTCCTAAGCCAAAGTACAACATCATCAACTCCATGCTTCAAAAGGAATCTCTTGATCACATTGAAGTTTCTGAACTTATTGGAGAGATTCACGCTCATGAGATGAGTGTGCTTGGGATGATGGAGGAATCATCTTCAAAGATAATTGCTCTAAAGGCTTCCACCAAGAGAACAAATCTCAAGAAAAAGAAAGTGGTCGAGCCTAGCTCAAGTGAAGAAGAGCAAGCATCAAGTGAAGATGACGATGATGAGCTTGCATTGATGATGAGAAAATTCTCTCGCTTGAACTCCAAGATTGCCAAGAAGGGATACACCTTTGATCCCAAAAAGAAAGTATTTCTACCAAGAAAAGATGACAACAAGACTTGCTATAACTGCGGTGATCAAGGTCACATCTCCTATGATTGTCCAAAACCGGACAAAAGAAGAGAGAACCACAAGAGTAAGCATCGCAAGCTTGAGGATAGTGAGGATGATGAAGAAGAGGTCAAGACCAAGTCAAGATTCTTTGGGAAGAAGAAGTATGACAAAGGCAAAAAGGCAAAACTCTTTCCAAAGAAGAGAAAAGGTCAACAAAAGGTGTTCATGTGTGAGGCAAATGAATGGATCGCCGACGAGGAATCTAGTGATGAAGAGGGTGAAGCTGAAGAAGAGAGCTTGGCCAGCCTTGCCATTGCCAACAATAATGATTCATCTCTTCGTCCACCTCCCATGTGCCTCATGGAAAAAGATAACACCAAGGTATGTGATGACTCTAGCGATGATGAGCTTTCCCCCGATGACTTATCTTCAATGATAAATGAATACCACACTATCATTAAAAGAGAAAAGAGTAAGGTCAAGGCTCTTGAACAATCTCGTTCTAAGCTTGAGAGTGCTAACCTCGATTTGCTTGACAAGTATGAAAGCATACTTAAGGAGCATGACACGCTCAAATCTCATGTCAAGCAAGTATAGGAAGATAAGGCTCAAATCAAGCTAGATCATCATGAGCTTGACTTAGCACACAAAGCACTCTTGGAAAAGCACAATGAGTTAACTCAAGAGCATCAAATACTTAACCTTGCCTATGAAGTCATTGATCAAGAATTGAAAACCATAAAGAAAGAAACCCTTAATGATAAGGTATCCATTGTTTCACATGTCACTAATGTCTTGCGTAAGTCTTTGCATTTGAAAGAAAATGCTAGGGAGAAGGATTTGATGGATGAGATTGAAAGTCTCCGCACTAGTGTGGCAAGACTATCTAAGGGAGAAGTCAAGCACAAAGAAATCCTCTTCCAACAAGCAAAGGCCTTCAACAAGAGAGGACTTGGATCCTTCTCGGTGCCTAACAAAGGAAAGGTGTCCTCACCGGAGCTTAAAACAAGCTTCATCAAGGAAGTTGGTTCTTATTGCCAACATTGCGAGGTCACCGGTCACCATACAAGGGAGTGTCCTCTTCCTAACCGGCCTTATCCAAAATTGCCTACTAACTACAATTCCACCTTTGATGATCACTATTATCTCTTGAGTAAAGTAGATGGCAAGGTGAAGGCAAGGTTCATTGGCAAGGGCATGAAGGGGAAGCTTCCCAAGCAACTTTGGGTCCCAAAAACACTTGTATCACACATACAAGGACCTAAGTTAGCTTGGGTGCCTGAAATCAAAAACTGAATTCATGTGTGTAGGTGAACTACAAAGCCGGAGGAAAGCATTGGGTACTCGATAGCGGGTGCACTCAACACATGACCGACAACGATGGTATGCTCACCTCCATAGAGAACCCCAACAATCATGAACAAGTCACCTTTAGTGAAAACTCTAAGGGGGAGGTAATTGAGTTGGGTAAGATTGCAATTTCACATGATTTATCTATTTCCAATGTGTTGTATGTTAAGTCACTTAGTTTCAATTTGCTTTCTATTGTAAAAATATGTGATCTTGGACTAACGTGCACCTTTGGCAAGAATGATGTTGTTGTGACTAGTGAAACAAGCAAAGAACTAATCTTCAAAGAGTTTCGGCATGGACACCTCTACTTAGTAGGCTTCTCCGACAAGGATGCTAGCTTAACCACTTGTCTTTTCACCAAGACGAGTTTGGGTTGGCTATGGCATCAACGCATCGCTCACATTGGAATGAGCAAGCTCAAGAAGTCATTCAAGCTCGGGATGGTGACCGGCGTGAAGGATGTCACATTTGAGAAGAACAAGCTCTGTAGCGCTTGTCAAGCCGGGAAACAAGTTGCTTCACACCACCCGATGAACACAATGGTGTCAACCTCCAAGCCACTTGAGTTGCTCCACATGGATCTCTTCGGACCGTCCACATATCAAAGTCTTGGTGGTAATCTCTATTGTCTTGTTATAGTTGATGACTACTCTCGGTATGCTTGGACGTTGTTTCTAGGTGACAATAGTGAAACTACGGAAGTGTTCAAGACCTTCGCTAAATGTGCTCAAAGAGAATTTCAACTTCCCATCATCAAGGTTCGGAGTGACAACGACACCGAATTCAAGAACTACAACATTGGGGAGTGATGTGATCGCGAAGGCGTGAAACATGAATTTTTAGCCACATACACTCCTCAACAAAATGGTGTCATTGAAAGGAATAACAAGACTCTCATCACTCTTGAACGAGCAATGCTTGATGACTATGGCACGTCCGAGAAGTTTTGGGCCGAAGCAATCAACACGGCGTGCCATGCCGCAAATCGGGTATATCTACATCGACTACTTCAAAAGACCCCGTACGAACTCCTCATTGGGAGAAAGCCCAACATCTCCTATTTTCGAGTCTTCGGGTGCAAGTGCTATATCTACCGCAAGAAAAGGCTCGATAAGTTTGAAAGAAGATGTGATTTTGGTATCTTTCTTGGTTATGCATCAAACTCAAAAGCATATCGAGTATTCAACCAAACCTCCGGTTTAGTTGAGGAAAGTTGTGATGTTGAGTTTGATGAAACTAATGGCTCCCAAGAGGAGAGTTTTGGTCATGATGAAATATATGATGAGCCTCTACGAGAAGCTACGAAGAACATGACCATTGGAGACATCAAGCCTAAAGTTGAGGAGAGCCATGATCAAGGGGGAGCTTCAAGTTCCAACATCAACACATCTATGGCACCTCAAGTTGACGAAGAAGAAAAAGATGATCCATTGCCGACACAAGATTCACAAGTCACACAACATCAAGAAGAAGAACAAGTCCATGATCAAGTACAACCACAAGAAGAGCAACACGCATCACCACTGCCAAGTTCTTCACAACCACTTATAAGACATGGGCGCATCTCCAAGGCGCATCCGATTAATCAAATTATCGGTAGTCCGTCAAGGGGAGTAATTACACGTTCTCGCCATTTCGCTACGTTTTGTGAGCACTACTCGTTTGTTTCATGTGTAGAACCCACTCATATTGAGGAAGTACTCCAAGATCCAAATTGGGTAATGGCCATGCAAGAAGAACTCAATAACTTCATCCGCAATGAAGTTTGGGTGTTGGAGGAGGGACCCAAGGACAAGAACGTCATTGGGACAAAGTGGGTGTACCGCAACAAACAAGACGAGAATGGTGTTGTGATCCGCAACAAGGCAAGACTTGTGGCCAAGGGTTTATCGCAAGTTGAAGGACTAGACTTTGGAGAAACATTTGCTCCTGTCGCTCGACTAGAAGCCATCCATATACTTCTTGCTTTTGCATCACATCATAATATAAAGCTTTATCAAATAGATGTGAAAAGTTCCTTTCTTAATGGTTACATTAACGAGCTTGTCTATGTTGAACAACCTCCCGGGTTCGAAGATCCGAGGAATCCTAATCATGTGTATAGGTTGCACAAGGCGCTCTACGGGCTCAAGCAAGCACCTAGAGCGTGGTATGAATGACTACGGAATTTCTTGATCATGCAAGGATTCAAGATCGGGAGGGTGGACACTACACTCTTCACCAAAGACATCGATGGAGAACTATTTGTTTGTCAAATTTATGTCGATGATATTATTTTTGGTTCAACTAACGAAGTTCTTAGCCATGAGTTTGGCAAAATGATGTCTAGGGAATTCGAGATGTCGATGATTGGAGAGCTTAACTTCTTCCTTGTATTTCAAATCAAGCAACTTCGAGAGGAGACCTTCATCTATCAAGAAAAATATACCAAGGACCTCTTGAAGAAATTTGAGATGAGAGATTGTAGCTCAAGAAGTACTCCAATGGCAACAAATTGTCATCTTGACGCGGATAAGGATGGTAAACCTATTGACCAATCTAATTACCGTTCCATGATTGGTTCATTGCTTTATCTTACCGCATCTAGGCCCGATATCATGTTTAGTGTATGCTTGTGTGCTCGCTTTCATGCGGCACCTAAAGAATCGCATCGGAAATCGGTTTTTATGATACTTCAGTATCTCAAGCATACTCCAAGTGTAGGCCTGTGGTACCCCAAAGGTGCTAAATTCCATCTCTTAGGTTACTCGGATTCAGACTTTGTCGGATGCCGTGTGGATCGCAAGAGCACCTCCGGAGGGTGCCACTTGCTTGGGTGTTCCCTAGTATCTTGGTCTAGCAAGAAGCAAAACTCTGTTGCCTTGTCCACTGCGGAAGCGGAGTATATAGCGGCTGGTGCATGTTGTGCCCAAATCCTTTATATGAATCAAACCCTTTTGTACTTTGGTGTTAAATTTGGTTGTGTGTCTCTCCTTTGTGACAATGAAAGTGCGGTTAAGATTGCTAAAAACTCCGTTCAACACTCCTGCACTAAGCACATTGATATTCGCCATCATTTCTTGCGGGATCATGAAGCTAAGGGAGACATCTCCTTGCAAGGTGTTAGGTCCGAAGAACAATTGGCAGATATCTTCACTGAATCACTTGATGAGAAAACATTTTCTAGACTAAGGAGTGAATTAAATGTGCTAGATGCATCGAACGTCATGTAAGTTGCCATGGTCATATAAGAATGCATGACATATATAGGTCTTGTCTAACTTTCAAGGGATAGGGGCGAGCAAGGGTTAGCTTGGGATGGCGGTTCTTTTGCGTATCCCCAAGACTTGGAGAATGGCTCTCCCTGAAGAAGCCTTTGAAAGGTTCAAATTTGGCAAGATAGATTTAATTTATGTCTTGCATGATGTCTGTCATATAGACTTGCACTCACGTTTAATATCATACATTAAAAATTGTTTGGCATTGCATACGGTAGATAGTCACAAAGGGGAACCCACTTCATGAGAAAGAGACTTGTTTGAAATGCAATATCTCAACTCATATGATGTGGAAAGAACAAAGTGTTAGGTGCGTTAATGCCTAAAGGAACATGCTTTAAAGAGATAGAAGTATTCATTCTCTAGCTCACAAAGCATGGGCCTTAAATTTTGTTTGGATTTTTTCCTTGGTTTTTCTGGTGTTCTATTTGCTTTAGGGCTTAGCCAAGTTATTGGCAACTAGCGTTAAAGTCTTTTTAAGGGGTTAGGGGTTGCCCAAAAAGTCCTAAGACTTGTGTTTCTCTTTGTTTGTTTAAGTCAAAGGACATATATGGGTTGTTGCTGATCTTTTGTAGTCATCGGATTATCCGATGCTTAGGGCAGAAGCATCATCGGATCAGTTTGTGCTTAAGTACAAGGGTCAGCTCAGACAGAAAGTCCAATCAACCGATGAGTTCATTCTGAGAAACATCGGAGCATCCGATGTTCACATTTCTGGAATTATGCCAAATTCAACCGATGATAAACTTTTCCACGTCGGATCATCCGATGCTGAAGGTGCCTCTGGGATAACCTTATTGTACCACTCGACCGATGCACCATCTCAACTGACGTCGGATCATCCGATGTTAAAAATCGAGCTAGGGTTCGGGCCGCACCTATTTAGCGCCTCTCCGTTTTTTCTTTTCTCTCTCCTCGACACCGCACTCACCGTCGCGCCTCTTCTCTCCGCTGCCGCCACTCTGAGCCCCTCGCCCTACCGCCACCCGCCGTCGCACTCCGGCCGCTGCCCTAAGCGCCACCGCCGCCCTAAGCGCCACCGCACTCAGCACCGCCGCCACCCTAAGTGTTGGCTGCCGCCCTCACCACCGTCGTCCTGCGCCGCCACTCCACGCGTCCGGCCGCCGCGCTCCTCTTCGCCGCTAGGGTTCGCCCGGCCGCACGCCGTCACACATTCTCCGAATTCTCCGTCGCCAATCCTAGCCCGCGATCTCATCTTCATCGTCACCCTTCTCCTCAAGATGGGCCGTGACAAGAAAGGAAAGGGAAAGGCCATTGAGGAGCCGACAGCTAAGAAGCAAAAGCTGTCGAAAGAGATGAAGCAAGCTCGACAAGCTGAGATGGCCGCTCGCGCCGCTGAGGAGCGTGAGCATGGCCGAAGAGGATCCCTGAGGATCCGGGAGTACCGACAGCGGCTCCCACAGCCCCGGTCTCCTCCACTCCAGCCTCAGTAGCACCAGGCAGCAGCTCTGACGACAGCGCCCCCAACAGCGACCAGTTCGTCATCGCCCCAAGCGCTCAGGATCCTTAGGCACCCGGCTTCCCTTTTTGGTGTCTTGATGCCAAAGGGGGAGAAGAGTCAGAGTCAGGAGGAGGAATAGCATAGTCTTAGGGGGAGTCCTAGCTGCAGGGGGGGTATTTTTGGGAGCTTTTGTAATTTGGGAGCTTTGCTATTCTTGAGTATCCGTGTGCTACTTAATTCTCTTATGTTTTTATTGATTGTTTTTGAGCCTTCGAGCTTCGTGTGGTGGATCTTGTATTTGTTACATATCTTTTTGAGTATCGTATTCTAAATTTCATTACTGTTATGCTTTACTCGTTGTGTTGTCATCAATCACCAAAAAGGGGAAGATTGAAAGCATCTAGGCCCCTATAAGGTATGGTTTCGGTGATTAATGACAATCGTTGGATATCACTAATAAGTTTGTGGATGCAAGGTCTCTCATATAACTTATCACACTTAATGGACTCTATGTTTATATCATCTACTGCTCATTGGATACAATTGGAGACCCCTTAACAAACTATTTTACGAGGTCAATCGATTTTTATGAAGACTGGAAGAAAAAACATATATGTCAAAATTATTCCATCAAAATTGACAGCACACGAGATTTAGTCGTCATCAGAAGAACATTTCAAACCAATGTCTAAGAGTTCACTCGTACAAATTCCAAAAGAATCACTTAGAACAACTCGAAGCAGACAAAATCAACTCATCGGATCATCCAATGTATCTAGAAAAGACTACATCGGTCGAGTTGGCTCTACAGCAGAAAAAGACCTCAGTCTTGGGTATACACCGGATCATCCGATGTGGACGCGTGTGTTACATCGGTCGATCATTCCAGTAAGCAATTTCCCTAGACCAAGTAACACCGGACCATCCGATGTACAAATATGCCACATCGGTCGATCATTCCAGTAAGCATTATTTCTGAACTATCGTGGACCAAGTGTCACCGGTTTATCCGATGTACAGGTGTATACAACATCGGTCGATCAACGGTCATATCTGACACAGTGACCTCAACTAATTTGTATTCGGCCGATGACAGCTGAAGGGAGAACATCGGATCATTCGGTGTTTGCAGAACAGTGATGTCAGCCTACTTTTCCAACGGCTATCTCGTGGAAGCTGGCTATTTATACCCCTTCAACCAGTCATTTCGACAAGTCTTGATGCCCAGAGCTACTCTACACATTACCAAGCATTCAAGACGTTGAGCAACCACTTCTACATCATTTACACCACTTGTACACCAAGAGATAGGCTAGAACTTACTAGAGATGATGCTTGTGTGCTTCCATTCTTGGTGATTGGAGTCTCTAGTCTAGTGAGAATTGTAAGGGAGTGTCTCTTGGTGATTGCATTCACCGTGTATCAGTTGGTGATTGGAGAGATCCTTCCGGAGCTTGCCAAGTCGGTTGTGGAAGCCCGGAAGATCAAACTTGTACAAGGCTTGAGCTCCACCTTGCCAGAGATGGTGAACGGAGACTCTTAGTGAAGATCCCTGGTCTTGGTGACTTGTGAGTGGCTACAGCCTTTGGTGGGTGCCACAACGTGGATGTAGGAAGGTCTTGATGATCTTGCCGAACCACGGGATAAATCACCGTGTCTTTGTGTCTTCTCGGGAGTTTGCATACTCTTCCTTTCCCGTTATACTTATGCATTTCATATACCGCAAACTTATTATTCACTTGAATGCATAGGTTGTTTGCATAGGGAATTGGGCTTTTAGTATTTGAGTTTTTATTGCTTTAGTTTTTAAAAAGAAGCCCAATTCAACCCCCCCACCTCTTGGGCATTCGATCCTTACATAAGTACAACATTATATTCTATATGTTTACACACAAAATGGTTTGACAGAATCTCTCATAAAGAGAGTTAAACTCATAGCTAGACCATTATTGCAAGGTTGCAATTTACCAACATCTTGTTGGTGTCATGCAGTTTTACACGCTGCTGATCTTTTACAACTACGTCCAACTGCATATCATACCGCCTCCTCACTCCAACTTGTGCGTGAAGATCAACCAAATATCTCTCATCTGCGAAAATTTGGATGTGCAGCACTGTACATACCAATTTCACCATTTAAGCGAACCTCTATGGGCTCTCATAGAAAATTGGGGATCTACGTGAGATTTCAATCTCTGTCCATCTTAAAATATTTGGAGCCTCTAATGAGTGATTTATTCACGACCCGATTTGTTGATAGTATTTTTAATTGGGATCATTTTTCGGCTTTAGCAGAAGATAATAAATTTATCAATGACCGCCGAGAAATTAATTGGGATGATAAATCCTTCTTAACCTCTGATCCATGTACAAATAAGACTGAACTTCAAGTTCAGAAAATCATTGAGTTACAGTAAATTGCTAGTAACATGTCAGATGCATTTACTGATTATAAAGGTGTCACAAAGTCTTTAAATCATGTTGTTAATGCACTATGTAGAGTGGAGGTACCAACAAAAACCACTCCACCTCCGAAAAGGGGAGAGCAATAAAGCAGAAATATGCTTCAAATAATCTTCCAAAGACTACAAGGATTAAATCTTTCTCAAATCAAGTAAATGCAAGTCAACAAAATGTTGATGGACACTAGGATCTGATAAATCTAAGACTCAGCCCTCGAGTGCGCACTATAGGGCAGGCTGGAGGATCAGAAGACCCTAATTCTCACATGTTGGGAAATAATGATGACTTTCACGCGGTACAAGAAATTTCCATCAATTCTATTAGTTTCGGAGAATTACTTGACTGTAATACAACGGTTGTCAACTCATGTTTTTCAACCAAGATAGCTGAACTTCTCAATGATCCTGATCCTAAGACCATGACAGAGTGTAAACAACGCTCAAATTGGATCAAATGAAAAGAAGCTATCAAGACAGAACTTGGCTCACTGAAAAAGAGAGAGGTATTCGGTAATGTAATACCTAAACCTCTTAGAACCTATCATATCGGGTTCAAGTGAGTTTTCGTCCAAAAACGGAATGAAAACAATTCAGTTGCGAGATACAAGACAAGACTAGTTGCACAAGAGTTTACGCAGAGACCCGACATTGATTTCAATTAAACATATTCACCTGTAATGAATGGAATAAGTTTTCAATATCTTATATCACTGGCAACACAAAAGCATCTATTTTTACAGTTGATGGATGTCATGATTGCATATTTATATAGGTCACTAGATTCGGAAATATACATGAAAGTCTATGATGAGATAACTTTATCGAATGAAAATGTAGGATGCTACATGTACTATGTCAAACTCAACAAGTCATTATATGACTTAAAACAGTCTAGAATGATATGGTATAACCGACTGAAGGAGTACCTTCTAAATAAAGCCTACTCTACTAATGATGATTATCCTTATATCCTGATTCGCAAATCCTAAACTGAATTTTGTATAATTTCAATATATGTTGATGATTTAAATATCATTGACACTGAGATTGACATCAATGAAGCTCGCAATCATCTAAATATGGAATTCGAGATGAAAGATTTAGGTAAAACTAAATTTTGCTTAGGTTTACTACTGGAGCACCTTCATTCAGACATTCTCGTACATCAATCGGCTTATGTCTAAAAAGTATTATAAAAATTCAATATGGATAAAGCCTATCCATCTAAAACTCCTATGGTGGTAAGAGCCTTAGAAAAGGATCCATTTCGGCCACGCCAAGAAGGAGAAGAGGTATTGGGTTCTGAATACCATACCTAAGTGTCATTGGAGCACTTATGTATCTTGCAAATAATACAAGATATGATATTGCATTTGCAGTAAATCTACTAGCAAGATATAGTGCCGCTCCAACCATATGTCATTGGAAATGAGTTAAGGATGTTTTTAGATATCTTAAAGGCACAACAAATTTAGATCTTTTATTTCAAAAAAAACCAAGATCTTAATCTCATTGGCTATGTCGATGCTGAGTATTTAAGTAATCCTCATAATGGTAAATTCTAGACAGGATTCGTGTTCTTACACGGACAAACAGCAATTTCATATAAGTCTTCTAAACATACTCTAATTATTACGTCTTCAAATCACTCTGAAATCATAGCATTATATGAAGCCGCACGTGAATGTGCATGACTACATAGAGTGATTAACCACATTCAAGTCTCATGTGGCATTGGACCCATTGAGTCACATACCATTATCTATGAAGATAATGCAGCTTGCATTGCTCAGATGCAGACAAATTATGTGAAAACCAATGTTACTAAATACATAACACATAAACTCTTTTACCCACATGAACTTCAAGTGAATGGAGAAATTAGTCTCTAACAAACGAAGTCATGTGATAATTTATTTGATGTGTCGATAGTATGGGTATGCGTCGACTTAGAGATTTACATAGTTTAGAGGAGTTTTGTCATAGAGCTATCTGACATAGCATCAAGTTATACTCTTTTCTTATGTGAGTTTTTACTTTTAAAAGTTTTCTCACAATAAATTTTGATGAGGCGGTGAGAATGTTAGATAATGTATGTTTTCTTATTTTCCTCATAGGAGTTTTTATATGAAAACGAATATGACATTTAAATGTCGTGTCTTTCTTCTATTTTAATAATATTCTCATAAATTTTAACACGGGCATTCAATTTATATATATATTTTTTATTTTTAGATTTTTTTCACTGAGTTTTTCGAAAATTGTTCATTCAATGAGGGAGTCAAGTGCTCAAGGGAGAGTGTTACATCATATTTTACACGTGATCACTTGAACAACTGTCGTAACCGCACCCCTGCTCGTGCCCGTGCGCCGCGGCTCCTCCTCACGTCTGCTTTGTCGGTTGTGTCTGTACATACAACATGTATAAAAAGAAATGAATGAACGAAAGTATTAAGAAGCATTTTACATCTTGTATCTCTCTCAAATTTTCTCTCAATTACAATCACAGTACGCTTCGCTCGAGCTCGGTGCCCGCAACAAAACCGTCTACTCCAAGCATCTACGCTGCAGATTGCCAGCTCCTGCACTGGTTCTGCATAATGACTTAACATGTTTCATGGTTGGAAGCAAAACTGTCATTGCAACATAATAACATCTAGAATGCAATCTCTTGTGATGCAATCCTGCAATCAGATTCTGATAACTATTAAATGTGCATTCAATGGTTGTTGCATTTAACTTCCTCCATCGGCTATTAAAAAGTTAAGTGCAAAAGGTAAGAGTTAAATAAAAAATGCAACAACCATTGTATACACATTTAATGGCTAGTAGAACTTAGGGCCCGTTTAGAATGCAAGGTTTTTAAAGTATTTTTGGAGGAAGTGATTCCTTTGAAAAGGAAAATGAGAACCATGTTTAGAATGCAAGAAGACATCGATTCTTTCCTCAAGAAAGGAAACAAATCCCTTATTTTTCACAGGAATGAAACACTCTATCCAAAACAAAGGAATTTTGTGGCTAGTTCATCTCCTCTGTCTCTGTCTTGCTTCCTCCGTTTTGACTCCTGTAATCCAAACATCAGAGTTTTCTTTTTCCTCCAATTTGGATTCCAGTGGTTTTCTCACTTTTTTTATTTCTACATTTTGTCCATTCCTATATTTTTTCCTATTCCAACGATTTTCATTCATACATTCCAAACAGGGCTTTAATTGCAGACAAGAGAGATTTCATTTTAAATGTCCTCTTGCAACATCGATTAAACCGGTTTTTCCATTTCTCTTCCGCTATACGACGAAAAAAAAAACAGAAACTCACGCCCCTTATTTCCTCCTGCTACATCGGGGAGAGCAAGCAGTAACTGCCTAGTGCAGTCACAGATTACAAGAGCATGATATGGAAGGGAACAAACAGGCATTAAACTTTCAAATTTATACAGCAACTAATGTACAAACAAAATCTAGCAAATGTATACCCCCACATGCCGTCTCTGCAATGCAAAGTTCTCTCCTGTCTGTCTCCTCTCCACTTCATGTTGGGTTTTCTTGTCTCACCGGGAAGCTCAGTGCCTCATTGATCCTACTGAAAACAAGGCGGAGCGGAACACAAGCGACAATCGGTCCACCAGTTTTTGCAACTAGAGGGTTACTCCTGGTGCTCTCTCTCCGACTGTTGGTAAAGGAACAGAGCCTCCGCATTTTCCTCAGTGAAGATGCTGGTTTCTTGGTATGAGGCCACCCCGACTTATCTACATCATGCTCTGAAACCTTTGTACCACCACTAGATTTGGGTCTTGATTTATGTGAGGATCTTGCTTGCCGTGGTTCTGCAGCTCCGCTCCTTAGTATGGAGTCAAGGCTACCCATTGCTGGGTTATCCTCACCTCTACTTGCTGCAGGGAGACTATCCTCCAAAATCTCCAGAGTCAAAGGGTACCCCATAATGGGTTTACCTGTCCATTTACTCAAGAGGGAAACTAGGGGCACATGATGGCCCTTGTAGCTACATTGAACAGCTATATCAACATCATATAATCTATTATCTGCATGTGCTCTCATGGTTGGTCTCATCACATGGCATCTTGGAGATTTCAGATCAGGCTGCTGTTCAGTCATTGTTACTTGAAGTGGAACATAATATGGGAATGATGCCATGCCCTTCTCTGAGTTTGAATGGTTGCTTATTGTTTCAGAGGACTCGTCATGCTCAGGCATCGTAAATCCCATATCGCCCTCCAGTTCAGTTGCCTTACAGACAGCACCATCCAATTTTATTGTTCCATCGTATTGCTGCAGCAGCACGTTCTTATCCCTCTTATTGCTTTCTTTAGATATCGGAGCAACTGAGCTCAAACTTTTCTTCTTAGAAATTCTCTGATACCGAAATGAAGACATGCCAACCTTGCTACAGTTAGTAGTTTCATCCTTTATGGATGTATAAGATCCAGAAGTATTCAAATGTCCTGCCAAAAATAGATCAGTATTTATATGGTTATTTATGTTTTTTTGGAAAATGTAGAACTCAAAAAAAAGAAATTAAAGCTGTGACCTTACCTTCCTCCAGAACATCACCCTTAAGGGCATCAAACTCATCACCATCAGAGCAGTAATCATTGACAAATCCAGCTGTGCAAGATGCTTTGGCATCCTTTACTGTAGCCATGGCAGGACCTGCATGATCGGTGTGTGATGTATCTAACAAGGTCTCCAAACTTGAAGCGCCTGAGCTGTATGAACAGTTATTTACATCTGATGAAAAAGTAGTCCTTGCCTTACTTGGTTCAAACAGACTGGGCATTTGGTCTTCCCGGTACTGGCTAGAAGACTGCACAGAAGAGTTCCAGTGACATGGGATGGTCCCTTCTGAATCTTCATATAATTTTAATGGACGTTGCCTATCTTTCTTCCTTGAATTTTCATAGGATTGACCAATATTGGAGCGTTTCTTTTTAATGGATGAATGATACTGTTTACTCTTTTTTATTCCATTGGTGTTGGACAAATCATAGCCAAAGCTTGGTCCACTTTCAAGAAGAGGGACATCCTTATGCCCATCTGAAAATATGCCTGCACCAAACATCTGTTTGGGAGCATTCTTTGTTCCGATCTCCCGGAGGTCTCTCATACGCTGGAATCCTCGAACTGTATCATCCTTCAAATCTTTTTCTCCCTTCCGCTTCTTCTTTGATGATGATGATGCATACCTAGTGCTTGAAGAGGATGTATTTTGTGGCTGCTTATACACAATCCTGGTTTGAGACATTGCTTGAGCTGAATTTTCTTCAGTACTGTACCCCTTTGCATTGTGAGGTCTTTTGCTGAGTCCATTTATGTTCTTAGATTTTGGGGAATAGAGGGTATTGGATGTGCACGCATCACCTTCACTGTCGTCATCATCATTATTTGCAAAACGGGACCTTTCAATTTCAAGGGCATGAATAATGGCATCCTCTCTACGAACATACCTCCCCATGGCAATTTCAGCATGTGTTCTCTTTTGCTGTCGAGCTATAGCTTTGGCTTTTTCTATACATTCATCATATTCTCCACAACGGAATGACTTCACGCGTTTAGATTTCTCTAAATTATACCAGTCACTGTGGAAAAGTCCAAGGCAGTAGGTAAGATAGGAAATTTTCGAGTTAGAAGTTAGAATGCAGGTATCAATAATTTAGTATACTAAAATTTAACAGTAAAAACAAGATAGAAAAAAATATTCAAAAAACCTACTCAGAAAAGATGAAATGAGAAAGGAAGTGATAGACATTAATGCATACATTCAGTCAGAATGTTATAAACAAACATTGAAGAATAAAATAGCATATTCAAATGATCAGATCATCAACTCCAAGAACATTAGCCCTCAACCAAGTTTGGATTCCAATTGGTGGAGGGGATCACTCCATTAGTGAAACCATAGTTTTCAAACTACATAAAAATAGACTGACCGTGTGTCCGTAGATCAAATAGACATCAAGCGAATAGATCAATCACTCTCCACATAATTTTAATATATACCTCTTATTTTCAGAAATCCAAGTGACCCCCTTTCACCCCCTTAGTATTTATCATACATAGAAAGCCGTAAGCTGAACTTTTACTGATCCACCTGATACCTATCCCGCCTTTTAGGATAATAACACCATGAAGGAAGATGAGTGCAGAATACTACATTTTGTGATGCTCTACAACCAAATGTAAAAACCTCTATCACTAAGCAAACTTGATGAGCTTGGGGCAGCTACACGAATTAATCCAGAGAAAAAAAAAAGGGGATTGTTCAACTTGGAGTGAACAAAACATGAGGTCTAATGACCTACCCACATCCAGAGAAAAAAGTGGATTGTTCAACTTGGAGTGAACAAAACATGATGTCTAATGACCTACCCAAATCCAGAGAAAAAAAGGGGATTGTTCAACTTGGAGTGAACAAAACATGAGGTCTAATGATCCTATGACCACCATAAAGCAAAGAACCAACCACAACGACAAGGATCATCAAAGGCAGTACAATCTACGCATGCGCAAGAGAGTAGAAGAATAATAACGAAGCGATTGCAAAGGACAACTGGGGGTGGGGGTATTGGTAGGGCGAGGGTATGTATGTACAGACATGCTACCGTCGGGGCGGCCGAGGAGCTTGATGGGCGTGCCGGCTGAGCGCGGTGGTATGACGCAGTTCTCGGGCAGCTCGTCCATGCCGAGGATCCGACCGGGCCACCAGGATCCGTTGCGGCGGCGCACCCAGACGAGCGCTCCGACCTCGGCGTCCGCCCCCGTCACGCCGCCGGGGTACTCATCCTCCCCCGCGAAGCTCCCCATCGCCGCGTATCTCTGCAGACCTACTTCCGGAGAAGCATCACCTCCCCCTCCTACTCATCCGCGCCCCCAAACTGGTTGAGTCAAGAAACGCCTTTTTCTTTGTCCAAGAAATCAGAAAGGGGATGGCGCGGGAGAGAAGGCTCTGGAGCCCAGTCGGCGGAGATGTCTCGCCGTGCAGGTGGGTAGAAGAGGTGGAAGGAGAGGTGTGGACTGTGGAGTCTGGGGGAAGAAAAGAGGAAGAAGGGAGCTAGGGGCTAGAGCTTAGAGGTGTGCGTTGGGCCGTTCGCTGCGCGTTCGTAAATGGGCTCCCGATTTCAGCCCATTCACGTGTCAACCGATTAATTTCTTAATTATTATGTTTATACCGTAGTTGAAAGAATAATTGTCATATTACCCTCGAAAATAAGGATTTGTCTATTTTTTTTCAGGATGAAGCCACTGTGTATCCTTTCTTTCTAACACATTTAACTTGACCGCAGTAAAAAATTAAAAATTAAAATAAGTTATTTAGGAAATAGGAAAAAGACTTCACTATCCAAAAAATTTTTTATCGTGTACTCCCTCCGTCCTCATGAACTTGTCGCTTTATAGTTCAAAAATAAATTACAAAATGACAAGTTAACGAGGATGGAGAGAGTACAACTGAACCAGTCCACGCCATACATGCACCGCTGCCCAGCCATCCTCGTGCTGCCTCCCAAACATCCGCGTGCCACCGCCCAAACGGGCAAATCGCAAGGTGTTTCTATCTTCCTTCATTATATTCTTGCAACCATGTGTATAAACATAATATCTCTTTTTTTGCAAGGGACCTCCACTCCAGTTCATTGAAGAAATTGCATTGTTTGTTTCTGACAAATAGCCAAAACAAAACCACAATGAGATGTAAGTTCGAAGAAAACACAGACACGAGGATACAAACTGAAACATAAACGCTCAACATGTTAGTGACACATGGATTAGGACCCCACGTGTCATCCTTTGGTGCTATTTTTCATTGCCCACAATTTTCGTGATGTTATTGACATGTTATATGTTGGACATGCCACTGCAACAAGAAAACTTAAGCTGGAAGATTATATAAAGAAAAAACCTTAAATTGGATCGGCATGGAAAATGCATTGATAGTAGTAAGACATGGATTGCGAGTCAAACAGAGTAATAAACTGGCTTGCGAGTCCAGACGACAGCTGCAAAACACCAATGCTCAACCTCTATCGATCCTATCTACCCCGACAAAATGGGAAGACGGAGCATTGCCATTGCAAGGTTCGGCACATAAAATCTACCACCTTCTGCACATACTAATTGCTATTTTCCACAAAAACTTTGAAACTACCGAGATTTGTCCTTCAAACTGTACATTGCACTTCATTCACGCATCCGATTCTCTGCCAATAGAGTTGGTATTTCCAATCGATTTTCCATATTCTTAACTATCAGTAGCCCCGACTTATCCCCCATAACTAAACCAGACGTACAGGAACACAGAGTGAAGGCAGAACACAAGTACACATCAGTTCAGCCATTGATGCTCCTGTAGGAATTTACTGCGAGGGGAATGGAGGCAAGCCCCGGGAACTAGAAAAAAGGGTGGTCGGCCTCACATAGTCCTCATCAGCGCTGCTGCCACCGTGATACTCATCATGGCTACTGTCACTCACTTGTAGTCTGGTACTCATCAACGCTGATCTCTCTATGGAACTCACCAACGTGACTTTTGGCAATAGACTCGGCGGTTGGGAGCCTTTCACAAATCACAACTTAAGGCTCCCTATTTGCACTCTCCCTGGCTAACTGGAAAGGATGAGGACCTCATCATTTTCCTTGGTGAAGATACTGGTTTGCTGGCCAAGCGAATGGGGGCGGGAAGTCTTCCAAAACTGCAGGCTTGCTGTTTGATCTCTCTATCAGGCTCTTCCTTTGTGAATTACAATCATGTTCTGAAATCTTTTTGCCACCATTGGGTTTTCACAAAGATCTTGCTTGCCATGGTACCGAAATTATGCTCTCTATTAAGCAATCAAAACGGCTAATTGCTAGGCCGTGAACATTTGTACTTGGTGCAGGACAAATATCCTCCAAAACCTCCACAGCGACTGGATAGCCCTTAATAGGTTTACCAGTCTTATGAGGAAAGCAAGGGGCAAGTCATGACCCTTGTAGTTTCCATAAGCAGACAACACCTTCCACCAGTGCATCCAACTCAACAGCATCAGTCTCTAGCGCCTGGCATTTCATTACCCCTTCATCGAGCTGCGGCAACGACATTATGCTCTCTATTAAGCAATTGAAACGGCTAATTGCTGGGTTGTGAACATTTGTACTTGGTGAAGGACAACTATCCTCCAAAACGTCCACAGCGACTGGATATCCGTTGATGGGTTTACCAGTCGATTTACTTATGAGAGAAGCAAGGGGCAAGCCATGACCCTTGTAGTTTCCACAAGCAGCTATCTCAACATCATTAACTTTTGTATTATTCTCAAGTCCAGTGGCCTCTAAGACAGCACCTTCCACCATTACATTCAACCCAACAGCATCAGTCTTTATCACCTGGCATTCCATTGCCCCTTCATCCAGTTGTGGCAACGAAATTCTGCTCTCCATTAAGCAATTAAAATGGCTAATTGCTAGGTTGTGAACATTTGTACTTGGTGCAGGACAACTATCCTCCAAAACCTCCACAGCGACTGGATAGCCCTTGATAGGTACAGGTTTACCAGTCATTTTACTTATGAGGAAAGCAAGGTGCAAGCCATGACCCATGTAGTTTCCACAAGCAGCTATCTCATCATAAACTTCTGTATTATTCTCAACTCCAGTGGACTCGAAGACAGCACCTTCCACCATTGCATCCAACCCAACAGCATCAGTCTCTAGCACCTGGCATTTCATTGCCCCTTCATCCAGCTGTGGCCACGAAATTCTGCTCTCCATTAAGCAATCAAAATGGCTAATTGGTGGACTGTGAACATTTGTACTTGGTGCAGGATAGCTATCCTCCAAAACCTCCACAGCGACTGGGTAGCCCTTGATGGGTTTACCTGTTGTTTTACTTATGAGGAAAGCAAGAGGCAATCCATGACCCTTGTAGTTTACATAAGGAGCTATCTCAACATCATAAACTTTTGTATTATTCTCAAGTCCAGTGGCATCGAAGGCAACACCTTCCACCATTGCATCCATCCCGACAGCATCATTCTCTAGCGCCTGCAATTTTGTTGCCCTTTCATCCAGCTGCGGCAAATAACTATTATCCCTCTTGCTGTTTTCTTTAGATATCGGAGTGACAAAGTTCATAATTTTCACTTTGTTTTTTCTACTATCTTGAATCGACGATATGTCTTCTTTGTAACATCAGTTGTTTGATTGGTGGGTTCTGGAGAAAATGGGTATCAGTTAAAATGCTTAGTGAATGTGCATATGCAGAGCTCAGAGAATGACAAATATCATATTATTAAATACACATTGAATTAAATGAGCTGGCTATTAAGCTTGAAATATGAGATATCTTCTTCAAGATCAGTACCTTCATTTGGAAAAAAGGACATTTCAATTTCAAGGGCTTGCATAATGGCATCATTTCTCAAGGAATACTTCTGTTTGTCGCATGCTACATCCACATTCTGTAGGTGTTGAAACTTGGCATTTTCTATATCTTCATCAAATTCTCTGCACCGGAATGGCTTCACACGCTTAGACTTCTTGAGATTATACCATTCACTGTGGTGTAGAACAAAAACAGGAGGTAAGATAAACATCTCAATTCCTAAAACACTAGAAGAATAGTGTGAATAAATTGGATTTGGAAAAGGTGTAATTACAAAGTACATGATGAGGTTAATCTATGATACATGCTTCAGGAATTCAAAATAATCACTAACATTATAAAATGTAAAATATGCATACTAACTGCCTCGGAAGATCAACAAAACCGAAAAACCTTTGATGGAAATCCGGACAGAGGGAACAGGAAGTGGGGGTATCAGGAAGTGGCATGAAACAATATCCATAAAATTTGATCCATACTTATCTTCATGAGGTCCCATGGAGCATTTCCCCCAATATGCATACAAAAAAATAAAAAAGATTATGTGTAATTTATCCTTCTGATGTCAGGTACTGCTGTTCTAGCCATCATGGGTAGCAAGAACAAAATCTCGAGCTAATTTGGAAAACCCATATCTGGGTAATCGAACAATCAAGAAAGGGAAACAACGGAAACGATGTGATTATAATGATTTGTGAGTGGAAGCGGAACGGGCACGGTCGATTAAAGTCGTGTCCAAGAACGTACAGGACAAAACAAATTCCAGAAATAATTACAACAGAAGGGCGGAGGATTGCACGTACATGATACCGTCGCGGCAGCCGAAGAGCTTGACAGGCGTGGTGGCGGAGCTCTGCGGGATATCGCAGTTCTCGGGCAGCTCGTTCATGCCAAGGATCTGGCCAGGCCACCAGCGTCCGTTGCGACGGATCACCCACACGAGCGCCCCGGTCCTGGCGTCCACGCCCGTTACGCCGCCGGTTCGCTCTCCGTCACCCGCGACCGTGCGGCTCCCCATCGCTTTGTGTTACCCGCGCCGAATTCCCCACACACCGGCACCCCCACCCTGCCGCTCGTACCGCAACCAAACTGATCGATCCAAGAAACACATATCCTTGTCCAAGAAATCAGGAGGGGTGCCGACGAATACAGCTATGGAGCGGCGAGGATAGACTTTGCTACTTGCTAGAGCGGTAGCTGTGGCGGTGGCGGCGGCTCAGGCAAGAGGAGGTTGGGTACTCGGCGTGCGGGTGGGCGGAACCGTAGGATCAGGATCCCCTGAGTTATGCCCTTTATCGCCATCCGTTTTACGCTGGTAAATAATTTGCATACAAATGCAATATAAGAAAGAGAAATAATCAGCATATGGATTTTAATATAACAATTTGTCTCCATTCTTTAAAATATTTTTCTCCGACCTGTGGCAAAATTTCGTTAATTTTTTAATTAATATAAATTGATTATAGCAAATGAATTCTAGTACACGACTTGTCCATATTTTTTATATTTTTCTATGATATGATCAAAAAAAAGTTTTTTTTTAAAAAAATAATATAAACTTGTTGATGTCCCTTCTTTTGCAAGATTTTAAATATTCATTTTATTTTTAAATTAATATAAATTAGTTGATGTATCAGCAAATGAATTTTAATACGATGACTAGTCCATGTTTTTTTATATTTTTCTGTGATATGAGATAAAAAATTGAAAGAGGAGTGTGGTGCATACTGCTCTTGCTAAGTGTAGGATCATCCATTTGTGTCTTTTGTACATAACTTTTTTAGGTAGTTTTTTTGGAGTTTGAGATTTCAAAGTCACAAAGCGACAACTTTATCGCTGATCTAGACTCCTCTTCTCTCATATGAGACAATTTTTCTTTTTATTTATAAACTTTTTTCATGTCCCTGTTTTTTGCAAGATTTTAAATATTGCAAAAAGGGACCTACCTTAAACGGTTTACTGCAGGCTCTTGCAGTACATAAGCAACTGCCGTTCATTTTCATCCGTCACTCCTTTTTTTTATCCACCCTCGGCATTTTGCAAGTTGAAGCAGTCAAACACAGCTCATTGGAACACATGGTCTGCCTATGTAAACCCGCATAAAGCATTTTTATGCAGTCATCCAAACTGAACTTCTCTAATAATCTAAGTTTATCTTGAAAAAAAAAAGAATGCTCACAACAAAGGTGCCTAAGTCCATTCACAATTCTCTTGAATTCTACCATTTTACAAAATAATAAATGCATCAACATTCAACTAACATCATTCAACACGTAACCCGTAAGTACTATAGAATACGAGCTTCACTGGAGCAGCATTTCTTCGGCATTAAAATTAGTGCTTAAACTCTATAAATTAAAAGAATAAGTTGCTACTCTCAATATTACTGTCAACACTAAGTTTGTAAATGTAGCATATGAAAAAGATTATTGTACTCGTGTTTGCAAATCATCAACTCTTACTCTTGTGTCTTCAGAATTGCAAGAGATAGCAAACAAAATAGGAGGGAGCAGGTTGTGTATTAAATTTCAGCTTTTCCTTTCTAAACTCCCCGCACCGTAATTTTTGTATCTTAAAAATGAGCATAAAAGTATAACTCTGTGCCATATGGAGAGCAAAGCCGGGGGTGACATCTAAAAGTGAACGGTGTATGGAGCTTTACTGCAAGGTATGCAATAAAATACCTTAAGTTAGGTGATCTTCGTTCGGGTTATTGCAGAGTTGGTATTAGAATGTCCGCAGTGGAATACTGTAAACGATATTGGATATGTGTAATTTTAGAAGATATATTGAAAAAATAGAATGTGAATAGTGTATAGAGTATGTTTTAGAGGAAACAAATGTGGATAGCCTTATGGGCATCTTTGGTTTCAAGGCACGACTTGATGTCACCCTTAGATTAGTTAGTTTGATCAACTTAGTCATTTATTTGATTCATAGTCATAATCGCGGTAAGACACTTTCCATCTAACTAGGTCTCACATGTCAACAATTTTTACAAAAAATGTGATAATATTTATTAGCCTTACCATGTTGTGGTTGAAAATTTGAGAAGTCAAGTTTAATAAAAATTTAAGACGTCATCATCCGAGCGCGAATCTCCCTCTTCGTCATCCCCCGTCGACGTCTCCAGAGTGAACTCGCCAACAGACCTCACTGCTTGCACCACCCTCGGGTGTCTCTTTCAACAAACCTTGCGCTCGTCCTTCCTCCTATTTTCTGTAGTAGTGCGAGCGTCCCTCGACACCCTCTCTTCTCGGCCTTCTGGCACCTATGGGAGGCTGACGGAGCCATCAAGCCCCGAGTCGAAGGCCAATTCGCGGCCAGCAGGAGTGGCCCGTGCCCATCATGATATCTTGGATCCGCCAGGAGAGGTCGGAGCCAACATTTCAAGCAATGACTCCTGTGTCAGATCATAGGAGCCGGGGTAGAGCAACATCGGGTGACCCAGAGCTCAGATCAGAAAGATCTTCCACTCGAGGAAGATGCGGAGGATGGCCTCGCACGTGAGGCCCTCCGCCTTTAGCACCTCCACTTGCGCAAGGATGGGCTCCAGCTTGTCCATTTACTTACATGGGGTCCCCCAACGCTAGGATTCCGAGATACCGAAGAATTGCCACTGAAGGGAGAGAGGGTGAGCTCGTCATTCCTTATGTAGAATCATTCTTGGTGCAAGCACTTGAAGGAGGATGGCAGGTTGAGGTCGAAGTAGCACGGTTTTCTCTCAAGGAGTTGGATGTTGGCGCCACTGATAATCCGGAATAGAAGATGGTTGGTCATTGCACGCACACCAAAGAAGTGTTGTAGAGCTTGAAGTGCAGTTCGAGCCCCAGGAATGTTTCGCGTTGGGTGATGAACATCGCTATATGAAGCACACCATGCGATGTTTGGTGGTGGAGCTCCAACCCGTACTCGTGCAGGAGACCCCGAAGGAAGATGTGCGCCGGCAACCCTAGCCCTCGTGTGTGGAAGCTGGTGAACAACACCACCTCATTGCAGCGTAGCTCGAGCGTAGACTCTGAGGCAGTGAGGTAAATGGCTTGGGCGTCACACGCCGATAAGAACCCCTTGTTGTGCGGGTCGGTGATGCAAGCCAGACAAATGCAAGATTTCATCCATGATGACATCGTGCGAGGAAAAAGAACCTACATCGAATGTGGTGGTTCCTCTACTTTCGCTTGCAACTATCTCAACATCTCTTTAGTTTCGCAAGGAAGAGACTGGAGCTTCGATAAAATGGTGAGGCAGAGGGAGGAGAAAGCGGGCACTACACTAAGCTTTTACAGTGTCAATGCGTCAGTGGGAAGGTGAGCGGGTAGGCGTGCTTTAAGAACATTCCACGACCCCCAGATCTCCTCGTAATTAACACCAATTTAAAGTCGCGTAACTACCCGCATCCCCTTGAAACCGACATCGATTTGAAGTCGAGCGGTGCCTCCTTGATTCTCAACGACACAACAAACGCGAGCCACATCGCTTGACCAACGATCCAAGGTAAGTCGGGTAAGTTTCTGGCCCCTTTTTGGGGCCCAACCGAGTTCTTGGTTCGAAGGTCGTCCCGTCAAACGGGCCACAAGGCTGCATGGAACGAACCAGGGTGAGGGATGGATGACACGAGATGACCACCTAATGGTGACCTTGGGGGCTTCAAACGCCCCCAACATCTCTCAGTTCATATCCAAGTCTCAACTCGGTGACACCGTAGTAACCTTTCAAAGGGTCGGCAATGAACCGTCCAGACCCCCGAATAGCCCGAGAAATACGTGAGTGTCCCAAGCAGGATTTACTGGAATGTGGGCATCAAGCCCCGACTAACGATATGGTTCAACTTGGATCTACCCGATATCCAGCTAAACGAGCTCGAGAATTCGACCATCGAGGTAAATTCCCGACTAGCTCAACCCCTCCGAGCCACAAAAGGATCACGAACGAGACACGAAGCGCATTTGCGAATCCTTTAACCCAACCCTGGAAGGGGCTCGAAACACACCACGTAGCTCGAGATCACAATGACTGAGGTCGACACCCCGCTGTTCTGACGTCGAGTGCAGCAGTAATCCCAAACGAATCACAAACCAGTAATACACATTTATCAAACTCCTGTATTTTAGGGCACATGATATGTTGTGGAATTTGGTTTCAACCGGCCGGACAACCCGGCTGAAGGCTTGGTAGCTACTGACGGGATTCTATACCCTGGATATCGAAGAGTACGAGATCGTACCCGAGCATGGGACGACCTGGGCTGTGCTCGACCCTCGGCAAGAAGGGACGCAACGCCCGAGCTCCGACCGTCGAGGTCGGGGGAGGAAGCTCGCCCAAGAGCTTAGGAGCAGAAAGTAAATGATGGCATTCAATGAGGGTATGGTCTAAAGCAAGCACCTTCATTACCGAAAGAACAATCATACACGACCTAACAATGTCAGCACAATGCATGTTGCCTTCCCCAGTCCTGTCCCGTTCGAAGGCGTGTGTGCGCCATAGTACGATGAGGACTGGTGACAAGGATGAAGTGAGTATACGACCACAACACCGAAGACCTGGGCGGAATCGCGCGAGAGAGTCACGAAACATTGTATGGCCCACTCCATTTATGAGAAGCCATGTAGATAGAATACTCCCGGATTTGGGCTGGCCGCGCAACCCTGTGGACGATGAGAGCCGGATCACTTCAAATTTTTCGATTATTTCGGGTATCAGACATCACAATCTGAAAATTCCCAAAACAAAATAGGGTTTTCTCAGTTCATATTCGAAAAATAACATCGGGTATCAGTTTTCAAGTTTTTAAGATTCGAATTCATTTTTTTATATTTCGAGTTCGGATGTTATGCTCACCTGTAGCAAGCACCAACATATTCATTCTTCAGCTAGCTATGATTCACTTTGAAACCATCCGTAATGGTAATACTGTAAGCGATACTAGATAGTCTAAATTTAAAATATATACCGAAAAAATAGTGCATAAAATATATTTTACATTAAAGAGTGCGGATAGCTTGAGGCAGGGTCGCATTGGTCGGTCTTCCGCGAGAGCCCGAGTCCGTGTCGGACTCAACTCGGAGAATCTGGTCGTCCAAAACATATCCAATGCGCCAACCTTCCCTGCCATCGGGGCGATCTGAACCGTTCTTGCAACTGACGGTCGCCATTCGCTTGACAGCACGGCTGCGCACTTGTCCTGACCGTTCGTTGCGACACCTCGCGCACAGATCGACTCCACCTTCCGACCGACCGTCTCGCCGTCCGCCGGAGCGGCCGGGTTCCCCAAACCCTAGAGCCGAACACTAGCCCCATTCGGCCATTTTCCCGGCTCCGGCTATCGCCCGCGGCGAGCCGATCCGGCCCGCATGGTGCGGCGGGCAACCTCATGAACTCGGCCATGGACGAGATCGACCTGCTGCGGCAGCACCAGCACCACCTGGTGGTGCGGGGCATCAACGAGGAGATCGACCTCGAGATCGGCCCGGGCGATGACCCCTCCTTCTCCGGCGCGGACCTAGTCGCCGTCACGTCGGCGCATGACACCGTAGTCCCCGCAGACGACCACAAGAGCCTCCTCATCCCGTGCTCACAGCCCGGCGCCGTGAACGGGCAGGCGCAGCCGCCGCCTGCATCGTCCGTGCTCGCGCAGCAGGGGGAGGAGCATGACGGGATGCTCAGGCTGCCGGCGCACACCAAGAAGAAGAAGAAGGTGGTCAAGAAATGGAGGGAGGAGTGGGCGGACACCTACAAGTGGGCCTACGTCGCAGTGCACGACAACACCACCAGGATTTTCTGCTCAGTGTGCAAGGAGTACGGCCGGAAGCACCGCCGGAATCCTTATGGCAATGAGGGGAGCAGGAACATGCAGATGAGCGCACTCGAGGAGCACAATAATAGCTTGCTGCATAAGGAGGCTCTCCGCTTGCAGATGGCCTCCAAGGAGAAGCTACAGCCACCCGAGATCGAGAAGCCGATATATGTAAAAGGTTGGTGCTGTTGTCTTGTTGACCCAGCTTCATGTGATTGTGTTACACATTCTCATGGACCGTTGTAGGAATCAGGATATTTGTAACAAATTTCCCCCTACAGCTAGTGTATCATTTGGATATTTAAGGAGATATATTAACTTTCAGTTTTTTAGCGTGTTCTGCATTGTGAGAAGTAGATGACTTTCAGGATATACATTGTTCTTACATGTTTAATCATGTTAAGAATGTAATATTAATGTCCAATTATGAAAATTGTCATATTTGAATGTGTGATTACTGATTAAAGAAACAATGTGTTATCTGTACTTCATTCTATGCCACTAGTACATAATTTGTAAGTGTTTCTATATTCTACTATGAAACTGATATAGCATATAATTAATTTGAGGATTTGATTTCAGTTTTCCTTTTTAGGGGCTGGAATCACCAGAGCAATTGTCATTAGGAACTACATACATCACTTCTAAATTTTTTTACTTGTATTTTTTTTTTTGAGTCGGACCTTCCATTTCCTAAAAAACATAGATCATTACAGGAATTGTAGCGAGCAGTGGTCAGTCTCTAACCTCCACCTATCTACCTAGCCACTAGCCTCTAATGACTAAGTAAACCGCTACTATCCTATGAGTTCATACAAAATCTTAGCATCCTCAAGTTCGATGGGAAGTATCCCTCGGCAATACAACATGATTTTTTAAAAGACTCGACAAAAGAAAAATATATAGAGAGAACGTCTGTGCTCATCACAAAAAGGGGCCTCCTGATGGCACGCTTCCTCTTCGATTACTTCTTTGTGTCCTACTCCTCCTGCTTCTCTTCCTCGTTCTCTCCTTCCACCAGCCTCATTTTTGCACCGGGCAGCAATGCATACCTTCCCTCCTTCTTCATTGATTTGATTTGCCGCCTGCAGCATAGATTCCACACCTGCAGTTACCACTTCCTTCATCTCCTTCGAGTATAATCCTGCCCAGAAGTTCATAAACGAACAGGCAAGATGGATTACATCACATGGATGAGAAATAAGTTTTCTTTTCGAAACATGCACGGTTTCTGCTTTTCCAAATTGCCCAGCATATGGCTACTAATCCAAATGCATATACTTCATCACCACCAGGCAGGGCCTGTTTAATCCAGCACCAATATTGATCTATATTATTTGGCCTATATGTATTGCCAAAGCACCTGGAAATGAAACCTCAAACAACTTCATCACATCACACGTGAAAAATGAGTGGTCCACTGTTTCTTTTCTTTATACAAAATCGACAAGTAGCGTTCGTTTTCCAATCTTTCTTTACCATATTGTCTTTTGTAAGGATGGCATTATTCTGTTGCACTCCATTCTATCAAACCAGCAGTTGAAATGTATCATTTTAATATCATAATGTTATCTGAATTTTGCCATGTCTATTCCAGCTTTATCGAAAACAGCAGCATCAATACTTGAATCTGTTCTAAGGAGGGATCCCCATGAAGCTGAATTTATACAGTGTATCCAAGAGGTTGTTCATTCCCTTTAGAACCAGTTTTGGTGAAGAACACCCAGTAACTCTTTGACTCTACTAACACATTTCTCCTGAGATGCCCCCCCCCCCCCCCCCCCCCCCCCAAATCTCAAGTATAACAATATTTTTTGTTTGGCAAATTTTCAGATACGGTCAAATTTTGGAGCGTCTGTTGGAACCTGAGAGATGCTTTATCTTCAGAGTGCCATGGGTTGATGATACAGGTGAACGTCATGTTAATAGAGGTTTCCGTGTTCAATTCAGTCAGGCATTAGGTCCATGCAGGGGTGGTCTTCGTTTTCACCCTCTCATGAACTTAAGTGTGGCAAAGTTTCTAGCCTTT